>OX104063.1:54911601-55474084 GCA_944474145.2 Dicrocoelium dendriticum
GTTGTTTAAATAAAGTCGCAGGACCAGATGATCTTCATCAAGCCGTCTTCAAATTCGGGGGATCTGCTCTTGCAGATGATTTATACTAGTTCCTAGTGAAACTGTGGTAGTAGGAAACTGTCTTATCCGGCTGGAGCCGCTCTGTCATAGTACCAATTTTCAAGCGAGGCTCACGATCGGAATGCGGCAACCATAGAGGAACCAGTCTGATCCCCATCACTTCCAAGATTGCTTGCCTCGGTAATCCTTCACAGACTGACTGGCGATCATGAAAGCCAGATTCGTGAAGAGCAAGTTGGTTTTCCTAGAGGTTGTGACTGCATTGACCATATCTTCACCTTGCGTTAGTTGTTAGAGCACCGTGCCACATAATGGCGGCCCACCGTTGTCGTGTTCCTCGCATCAAAGGTGCATTCGATTCGGTGGATAGACGTGCACTTTGGGACTGTCTACTCAGGAAAAGTGTACCCGAGATATATTTAAATATTATCCGATCATTATACGCGCGTAGCTCAGGCAGAGTGAGAGCTTACGGCAAGCTGTCGTCGCCCTTTAATATTTCTAGCGGTGTGAGACAAGGATGCCTCATATTTGCTGTTGACGACATCATAGAAATCGCGTTTACTGGACACGACTTAGAAGGTGTGGATCTGCTACCAGGAGAACGACTTCCTGACTTGGAGTATGCGGACTACATTGCCCTCATATGTGACAGTTCCCAGACGTCTTAAGCTGCACTGGACAGATTGGCACTGGCTGTCCGTCACTGCATGCATTGCTTCGCACCCTCGAAGTGCAAAGTGTTCCTCTAATATTGCCCTGGACCATTTCCTGCGCTGACCTATGTGGGGATCCGCTGGAAGTGGTTCAAAAATTCCACTACCTGGGAAGTTTGTATCAGCGCCCGTGGGATTGAAGATGAGATCGCGAACCGTATATCAAAAGCTCGAAACGCTTTTGCTAACCCTCGCCACTTATGGCGCTGACGCGACATCACTCTCGCCTTGTGGGGTAGAATGTACATTGCAGCGGTACGTTCGACCCTACTGTACGGTTGTGAATCCTGGCCCCTTAGGTCAGTGGACACAAAGAGGCTAGTTATTTTCGACCACCGGTGCCTTCGCAGTTTAGCTCACATCTGGTGAGAACACTGCGTGAGCAGCGAGCTTGTTCGACGCCTTGTTTACGACACAGGAAAAGGAAATGAACCGCTCAACACCGTTATTTCACGCACCAGGCTATATGGCTCGGCTACGTGTTGCGCATGCCAACCCACTGACTTTCGCCACGTGCGTTGTTTGCTCACCGGAGGTGTGGATGGGAGAAGAGGAGGGGTGGCCAAGCCATGACTTGATCGAGAGGAATGAAGGCCCTCACTTCCGAGCTGGCCTCGGTTGGAGCGTCTCGGCTCCTTCCTTGGCATCCGAAAGACGATGAACACGTTTGGCTAGATACACTTGCCGATATGGCTAGGAGCCGACCTCGGTGGTGTTCCTGTTGTGAGTTTCTTTGTCCCGCCCCATCCATCTACGCCTCCCCCCAACCACGATCTCACTACTTGGCCTGAAATAATTTTCATAGTTCTTTTTTATTGCATTGTAATCGGCTGGTAGCTTACCGGAACGATGCCAACCCGTTACCGGTAGCTCAGCTGGCTTGCAACGGTTGCATTTTCCTTTTTTTCTTTTAGGCATTGCGGCACAGTATCTGAGGTGTTTCCCCCATATAGCTAACGTGCATGCTGAGGACGATACATCTCTGCCACCTGTTTCTGTACGTCCGACTAGGTGTTCTGTGATATTTCTCTGTAAACCGGCTTGCATTAATGGTTTCCGGTGTTCTATCCGGTTGCAGGATCTGTAATCATCCTTCCCGTCCGTGAGCAAGTGCGCATACCTATTTAGCACGTCCCGTATCCTGCCACTTGGACAATCAGGCAAAACATTCACGATACCCATTCGGCTAGATTGTCCCGTGCTCATTTTGATTGTTTCGTCGCCCACAATTACCACGTCACTTCTCAAATCGATTCTAGCTCCGAATCGCTTGAAGATATTATCGAGTATTGTTTCCGTAGACCCCTTCACGACGAACATCGAAAGATTCATTAGCGCTGCTCCCATCCCAACTTTCAATAGATGTGCCTCCGTCACCTTCGAGTAATGTCCTCTAATCGTCTGCATTACGATTGATGACTCAGTTAACGGAACCTCATCGGCCATTCGCGTAATGAAAACCTCCGCCCCCCCCGTCCACTATGGCACGGACTGGTACCCCTTCAATATTTATATCGACGTCCGGCACTCTCCACCTACTCGGAATGGACAAGGAGAAACAACGATAAACATTTCTGTTCATACAAAATCGTGCAAAACGACCTACATGGTTGCATCAAAAACAGCGACGATCATCCTGGCTTTCATGTTCGTTGCGTTGCGTAACCTCTTTCATGGTATCCCTCGAAGTCAGCTTTGCCACCATCTATGTCAGCTCGTCAACTTTTCGTGCCAGCTCCGAAGGTTGGATCCTCCGTACAGTCATAGGCTTCGAGACGCTTTGGGCCCTAGTCACCAACTCTTCCATCCTGTTAACTCCAAGCATCGATGCTACTTTGACTCTATCCTGGAGTTCCCCGGGTAGACTTCGGAGGAACTGCCCTCTCAACAATCGTTATCTAGCGGCGACATCTAACTCGGGAATCCAAATCGTCAGGCCACTGCTCAGGCTCTGGAACGACATCATCAGGTCTTCTTTCTCCTCCCGTTTTGCGGAACTGCTTCAACGTCTGCTGCTGATTGATTTCCTTTCTGAATTATGCAAACAGCGCGGCCTTCATCTCACTGAACACGCAACCGGCTTTGACTTTCCAAGTCACTAAATACATCGCCTTCGCTCTTTCGGTTAACAGGGTGCTCAAGGCAGTCAATAGGTTGGCATCGCCTTTGACTCCATGGCATGCTGTGATAGCTTCAAATTCCTCGAGCCAAGCTTTCATATCTCCATCAGAAAACAGCTTTGGCCAAGTCAACTTCATTCTGTATGATCACGGCACCACTGTTTCAAGAAGGAAACGGAAACGAAGTAAAATCCTTCTCGCACGCGACCACAGTTTTCACACGCTGCGCGCACGCGCGCATTTATCGACCATGTTTCCGTCCCACAACACAAGATACATTAGGAATCACAACATGTTACGTTCGTGCCTCGTTGGCCTACATGTTTGGTGGCCCTGGTTGCCTGTCTGACCCCGTAGCTTTACTTCCGTCGCTTGCTTTCTGATCAGCCTGGACTGGTTCTAAAGCTCTTGATCTCGCTTGCGTTATTCTGCTTGGGGTTACTCCTGGATGCATCGCCAAAGGTGTTTCTGTCTGATTTATTGGCCTATCGACACATCCGTTTTCTGTACTCTTTGGCTCAGGCACGTTACTGTTCGTTGCTCGTGGCCCGCTCTCCACTTGTATGGTTGAGTTGGCGTTGTGCCGTTCGATCTGCCTGTGCCCGTTTCCATCCTCGCTTGTTCTAGTGCATTTTCAGTCTCCTGCTTGATCACTGTCTTCCGCGACACTACACAGGTACAATCGGCATGCCCCAATATGTATGTTGCGCCGGAACTATGACTCCTTCTGAGTGCAGACGTTGAAGCTCTGCTTCAGCTTTGGGGCGCAGTGCGTAGTGTAATGATGTAACTTTGTTAGCTTTTGTCTCGGCACCCTCTCGTAATTTGATTGAAGCTTTAAGATATCGTATTTTTCCCTATTTGTTTTCGAAAAACCATGAGAACTGGCTTAATTATCCATTCAAACTACCGTCTTTAACAATGAGTTTGTTGAATTACATTGTCTCTGGGAAGAACGGTTTTCAGTCTCAACCTATGAGATGCGATTTGTTCCCAGGTACGACCATTAAATTTGTGGCAAATTCTTGCTCCCCGTGCCTGGTTTTAACTAAACGTTTACCCAAATTTCGAATTGGCTCAATTGTATACGTTTGATCTTGAGTTGCACGGTAGCAATAGCAGTAACCATACGATGAAACCGCGGTTTACAATAGTAACCGCCGCTCCAGCATCTAGGTCCATGTCTGTAGGTTCATCCTCTATCGTCAGCGAATTGTGTATGGAGAACAGTTTTTGAGTGTCGCACTGTTCAAGTACACAGTTAAGCTTAATGTTCATATTTTCTGGAATCTTATCTTTCCGTAGTTCTATCTTGCTTTGGCGCGCCTATAAAGCTATATTCATCTGGCGGGAAATTTTTGCTGTCGCACGCGACCTAGATGTCCTACTTGGCCGCATTTCCAACAAATGCTTTCCTTTTGCCGGCAATCGGAAGCGTGCGAGAGCTGCAGACCGCAACGGTAACACACGAATTGTTTTCGATGTTCGCTCGTGGTATCTGTTTTGCGGACCGTATGTACATCCTCAACTACTGGACGAATAATAAATAAATAGTGTCAGCTATACGCCGTAACGGCGTTTCGCTGCCGCGCGACCACCACCAGTCGCGCGCGGGCTGAGTATACCGCGAGGACGCCCACCCCTACGCGGATCAACTACTGGATGACAAGTGTATTAACATACTCGGCATGTATTTTTCTCGGGTTGGCGAAAAATGAGACAAATATTTCTCATGTATCGGTCGACATATCTAAGGTTACTAACTTTTCTTTAGCACTTTCGTTTGAGACTCCTGCGAATAAACATCGAATTTTCATCTGCTCTTCAAGTTTCCCGGGTGAAATATCATTATACTTACACTCAGGAACAGATTAATGAAAATATGCACTAAAAAGATTGACATTGGTTCGGCTTCTGAACAAGTTTTTAAAAGCAGTATCTGGCGGTGTAAACATTCGGTTTCAGCCCCGTAGTTTAGTATAAATATCTAAAACCGTACTGTGGGTGGCACAAGTTGACAGCTTCAGCTTATCGTATTGTCGTTAACATTCATCGCCAAGCACCTGTATGAATAATCCGATTTTTGAGCCTCAGAGAAGCAAACGGTCGCATTCAGTACATTAAATAATTCCACGTGATTAGTAAATTATTTCCATCATCACATCCAGTTCGACAAGGTTGGTTTTGTTACGTACCGATCGTGTATTCCTAATCCGTGTATGGACCCGTAGTCCGTTTAGACGTAGGAAAAACATCAACCCCGGATGGTACGTGTGAAGCTTTACTCTGCTCTTAACCGGAGCCAAGTTAAAACATATAGGACCAAACGAACCAATGAGACACAGAGACCAATCAGCGAATGCACTATAGTCATGTGATTGGGCGCGTGTAGTTAGTGGGTGTAGCATGACGCATCGGTTATGGATGTTCGTAACATCCCTTCACATGGCAGATAAAATCATGGTTTTGAAATGTAACGTTCTATTAGTCTGGGTGAACGTCGTGGCCTTCGAACAGCGATCGGTAGATCAACTTTATTCAATTGGCTTTTGTCAGTCGTCTCAGTTTCTTCTGTAGCAACGGTTCCATCCTCGGGGTCTGGTACTGCGGATGCGCAGGGCCGAATAAAGTCGTTGTGCCGGCGTACGGTTTCTTCGGTTTCCAGCTGTATATCTGTTTCCTTTCGTGAACTGGCCAGTACAGTTCCGGGCTGCCATATCAGCTCAGGTGGGAGTTTCTCTTATACACATCCTGTTTCGGTAACAGACTCTGGGCTTTATCGCATAAGTGTCCACTCTGGTGCATTCGCTGTTGTTGGAAACGCCTTGCTTGTCGGGGGTCTGGAGATAATACATCTAACCTTGTGCGTAGGCGACGCCCAAACATTGTCTCCCCTTTAATTTTGCCGATGGACTCTAAGGGTGTGACACGATAAGCGAACAAGAGTCGATGTAGTCTGGTACGCAAAGATCCTTGGCTTTGCTTCAGGAGACCAGCCTTCACGGTTTGTACCGCTCTCTGCCAAACCATTGGATGCTTTATGATATGGTGTAGAAGTCATATGGTGGATGCCTTTACTCTGTAGACACTGTTCGAATGCTGTACTCGTAAATGGTGGGCCGTTATCTAAGTAAAGTTTTTGGCATACCATATAGGGATAGGCTAGTGCGCACTTTATTAATCGTAGTCTCCGAAGTAACGTTAGATACAATATGCACATCTATCCATTTTGAGTACGCAACCAACGAGAATAGCAGCAATTTTCCTTCAATCGGACAGAAATGGTCTGCGTGAACACGCTCCCATGGACCATCAGGTATCTCCCAGGGGTGAATCGGACCGGCTGGTTTGTCTTTCTGATATTGTTGGCATATAGTACATGTGTTCAACAAAGTTTCGATATCTCGATCAATTTCCGGCTACCACCACTTGAAGAACGGAGGTAGAACCTCAATGGACCAGGAATCCCAACCGCGTGACATCATACGTTTCACAGTCGATAGGACTGGGTCTCGGTCTGTAGCTCTTTTAGCCATGTCGCTGAATATTGGAGTAGTGTCTACATGATGTAATAACTGCACGAACTCGCAAGGCGCTCCACCTCGCTCGTTACTCTACAGTTCCTGTGGCAATCTACTGAGGGCATCGATTACATTGTGGTGGGAACCAGAGAGGTATCGAATTCGATAGTTGTAAGCAGAAAGGATGAGCGCCCAGCATATCATAAGGGGTGCACCAATTTGTTCTATACCTAGTCCCTCACCAAGCAGCGAAATCAGTGGTTTATGATCTGTCTGTATCTCAAACCGATTTTCCCCGCAAGTATTGATGGAAGCGCTTAACTCTAAATATCATGGCCAGTGCCTCTTCGTCCAGATGTGCTTAATTCTTCTCAACAGCCTGTAGTGTTCGAGATGCGAAAGCAATAAGACGGATGGTTGCATGGTGAATCTGATGTCCTAAGACTGTTCCCACTCCAAACGGTGAGGCATCATATTGTAAGACGAGGGGTTTGTTTGGATCATAATACAGTAGTACAAATGAGGAAACAAGTAGATCCTTCGCTTTCAAAAATGCTTGTTCTTCCTTCCTTGTCCATGACTACTTGGCATCTTTTTTAAACAATCATGAAAAGGTGCTATCACAGAGGCCAGGTTAGATAAGAAACGACGGTAGTGTGAAAGCATCCCAATGAACGAATGAAACTGTGCTTCGTTGTGTGTACTGGGTGTACTAATAGTGGGCTCCAGTTTGTCCTTCCGTGCATGCAATCCATTTTTATCTAGTCGATATCCAAGATAATCAGCGGAATCAACCAGGAAAGCACATTCCAAACGCCTCAAACACAACCAGTTTTCGGACACTGTGTAGGACCTTATCCAGAGTGTGCAGATGGTCTACTTCTGTCTTGCCCGCGGTTATTAGGTCGTCAAGATATGCACAGGTGCTCAGTATATCCCGCACGACATTGTCGATTATCCTTTGGAAAATCCCCGGGACAGAGTTTATTCCAAATGGGAGTCTAGTGCATTCAAATAAACCCAAATGCATGCTCATCATAGTAAACGGGCGAGAATCGTCCTCCAATTCCACCTGGGAATGAGCGTGACTTAAATCAAGTCTACTGAAGTTGACCCCACCAGACAAAGTGGCTTACAACTTCAGTTTTTAGTAGTGGATAATGGTCCATGAGAGTGCAACGATTCACTGTTAGTTTGTAATCACGGCAAATCTGCACACTACCGTCTGGCTTAAGCACAAGGACTATCAATGCTACCCATTCGGATTGTTGAAAAGGTACGATTGTAACTTCATGCTAACGCCGTTTCAATCCTTCCTCAACCTTTGGCCGTAGAGAATAAGGTAGTGTTCTAGCCTTGAAAAATTTTGGCTCTAAAATTGTTGAGCTTCTCCAACTGGTGCTCGTTAAATACCTATGGGTATCGCTTTAGGACAGTCTACGGTTTCCACCCCCATAGAGTTGACGGCATTCAGCACCTGCGGTAGCTGTTTCATCCAATCACGCCCTAGTAGATTGGTCGATGCACGAGGACCAAGATGAACCATTAAGTTGTGTCATCTCCCCTGATGTCGAACCAAATAAATAAATGGTATATTCCTCGATGATTCGAGGTGCAGTCCCAATAGGTCTTTGACCTCCCCCGTATAACTTTTGAAAACGGTATTACTCGGTTCCAAATAAGGTAATGTTGAAAGTGCATTCTGGTCTATTAATGTCACTGCTGAGCCGATGTGGCATGGTGCATTGGTTATGGATGTCCGTAACAGGTTTGTCCTCAGCAGTTGACCAAAAGATAGAAGGTGTATTCAACATTGGGTTCAGCATTTCCGTCGCCACTAAAACGTAGTATTGCTAAACAACTGACGCACGCTTCCCAGACCCGCAATTCCAGCAAGCAGAACACGTATGGACAGCAGCAGGTTTATCAATCAATTGAGAAAGATACGAGCTTCACAGAGACGCGTTGCGAAACCGGAAGCATGTATGAGAAGACTGACTCGTTGATATGAGTGACAACGGATCCGCGACCAGCTGACGTAAGTAGATCGATATCTTTCGCGCAGTTGATAGTTCCCTAATCTGACCCGTCATTCATCGCCAGGACATCAATTCTAATGCTGTTAGCTGTACAGTTAGCACCCATATTAGCGCGATAAACGTGTTCCAGCGTTCCTGTTTGGACCGATAATGGAGCAGAATGTAGCTTCCCTTGAATAGCAAGCAGTCATAATGAGTTCGTCTGGAAAATTATAGTATAGTTGTAGTTCCTTTAGCAGCTGCTCCTTTGTCTTTACCTATTCATTTAGGATAAGTTCTCGCAACTCTGGAAAGGCTGCAACTTCCTCTGTGTGGCGTTTCATTTATTGAAGAATATCTTCCGTCATTGCCAGATGCTGTACTAGGTTAACTGTTTCAACCTGTTCCAAGTTATGCTCAGCTACCGCCAGATGAGCTCTTAACAGCGTGTACGCGTTGAACACCTGTGCACACATCGTGTACACAATGGCCATGCCATACTTCCGAAACCGGATAAGCATATACTGAATGTGACGATGAACGTTGTGCAACGGTTTTCTGGCTATCGACACAAACGGTTTATGGTCGAAATACATAGTTGTCATTCTTCCGAAAACATAACCGTTGAAAGGCTTCTTACAATAGACTATCGCGAGCATCTCAACCTACGCATAGCACGGCTCGTTCACGGTGAGTGCTCTACTGCAGAAATTCAATGGTTTTCCATTCTGTAAGGGAACATCACCTGTTCCGCTTTGGCTATTGTCACACTGTACCTCCAGATGCTGCATTGGATCGTAATATCCGGGTACAGGCGCGCTGCTTATAAAATACTTAATGATCGCAAATACGCCAACCTGTTTTTCCCAACTCCATTTCAATCCTGAGTTAGTTTCATAGTCGGTGTCATGATTTCAGTGAACCTTGGCATGAAATGGCTCAAATAGTTCACCACACAGTTTAAAAGATGGATTCCCTTCACATTGTTGAGCGGTGGCATCACTCATAGTACCTAAGTTTCTCTTGGGTCGGCGCCGTCTTTCGGATCTTAGCACATGCTCATGTAATATTTCCTCGTTTTTCCGTTGTTCAACATTCTCGCGTTTAAGCGTTAAGTATTTTTGCACACAATGCCTCAGGAAACAGTGGAGATTGGCGCCATGCATTTCTTACGTCTAGAAGGGAATCAGAACATCTAGCATTCATGTTACATCATCTAGATCATCTGCCGCTTGCACCAAATGTCTTCGAAGAAGTTTGTTCGAAACTCTCAAACCAAACGGTACAAGCAACCAATGCTAACGCCCAAACGGGGTGGGAAAGGTGGTAGGGAAACTGAATTCTTAATCTAGAATCGCGTGCCAGAATGCGGTAGACAAGTCTACGTTCTTGAACTACTTATTTTTGGCCAAACGCGGCAAAGGTAGCACTTAATGTTCTCTACACAGGGCCTCGTTCAAAGGTTTCGGGTCAGTACGCACTCGCAGTTCGCCCATCGTAGCGACTGCGACCTGACTAACCTAATGGGTTGGCTCGTCGACCTTGGCACTCACACCCACCCTCACCAATTCACATAATTCAGCGAAGAACCTATCACGCAGCGCAAAATGAACCCTTCTAGCCGGTAGTGCAATCGGTTGTACCAAGGGATCTAACGACATATGGGCACGTCGCTCAAATTCTCCTAAATCTGGGCTAAACACAGACAGATACTGGTCATTAATATCGGTTTCTCGCCGGCAAGCATGTACGAACCGACCATGGTCAAAAATAACTAAACCAAGGGACTGAATTGAATCAACGCTGAAAATCCGCGTGAGCTCCACTTACGCGACCACATACCATTCGATGTGACGCGTCGTCCCTTGGGTTAACCGCTTCGACTGTAGCTGATTTTATGGGGCGAAGTCAGGAGTCGTTTTACTTGCGCAACCAAACTTGATCTGATCGGATGTACACATCGGGACACTGCTTTCTGGGTAGAATGTTAATAGTTACACTCTTTTTCGATTGAAATCGTACTGCACTATGTTCGGTTGAAATACTTGCGTAGATACATTTTTCTGATCCCTTCCGATAAATGATGCCTATTGAATGTTCTGAATCTACGGGTGACTTGTCACGAACTAGCGCACTCATATTGGTCGATTGAGAGAAACGAGCAAAGTAGGTTTTCCACATTTGCCACATTTTGCTCCACTGTTCGCTGTTGCTCGAAAGTCGTATGCCAAAATGGGTAGACCTGCCTCACGTCTGTGACCTTCCTGGTTTTGCCTCCGGAAATGACGCAATTCTGCGTCAGTTGCCAGTTTTCTTTGTTGACGTTGCAAAGTGGTTCAGCATTCACTGCCGTTTATGTCGAAACACTGCTGAGTCGATAAGCTACGTAGCCACAAAAGCCGATTTGTTGTCCCGTATGAGACTGTCGCCCATGCGTTTACAAAATTGTAGGACCGGGTCAAGATCTTCGTTTCAGTTACGTGCGCGTCGACGGATTTATTCAAACGTCGGCTTAGAGCAAAGAAAAATTAGCGCTGGTAAGTCACCTCTGTTTGGTCTTCGCGAAATTAACTGAACTTTTCAATGACGATATTAGCGCAATGGCGGGAGAGTCTGTGGTTCGCTGAGGCTGGTAATGGCTAGATGTTGACAGATGGTCTACCCACTGTTGCTAATGTTGTACCATTGGCTCATGTCCTAGGCGTCTCTTCCTGGCGACTGCTGGGTGGGAGCTGGGTTATCCCCTTTTCCCTTCTAAGATTCACGACACCAATCCGCATGAGTCAGTGAACTGCCATATGCGAGACCCGTTGCCTTTCGAGTGTTCATTTAATCGAATGCTTTGGCTGAGGACCCGGATGGTCTGCTCTCAGGTGTAGGCGCCCTGACAGTATCCTAGTCCATCCTCTTCGGTGGTTAGGATGTGGTCGATGGCCCTCTTCCCGTAAAACCTAGCAATGGAAGACAACAGGTCTACAGGTTAGAAGCGCACAGCTCGATTGACGTGGAGCACGAGCGCTACACATTGTCTCTGACGGTGGGAGGGCACCTACGGGTGTTCAATGCTTTGCTACTGCCCGACTCAAGCCAGGCAGCCCCTGGTCACATTGGTGCAAACCCGCCAAAACCCACCTGCGTCTGGCCGTGGTCGCATGTGTACCCTACTACGGGCTCAAAACATATATAAATCGTTCCAGTACCTTAAAGGCTGCGTGTGACGGCCGTCAAGCAGCTCCCCATCTCTCTCTGCAGTCACATTCCCGAGCTGCATCTGCTCCCCACTGCCTTGTGGGTAAGTCTATTGAGCCAAAGGCTCCTGGTGGAGTCCCACAAACAAACCTCCGAAGCACAACGACCACCTCGCGTGCGATTGCCCACCAATGCAATCGTATGCCTGCGCGCAAAGCACTCAGCCTCAGGTGCTGGAACGTGTGCACACTACTGGACCGGAACTCCAGCGAGCGCGAGGCGCGACGTACTGCACTGGTCGCGATGGAACTGGCGCGCTACCACATCGATATTGCGGCGCTCAGTGAAACCCCGCTCAATGAGCAAGGTAAGTTGCATGAAGCTACACATTCTACTGAGTGGGCAACGCCGCCTCAGCACCACGTGAACATGGGGTCGGATTTGCAATATCCGATCGCCTCCATGGCCAGCTCGTGGGTGAACCAACAGGCATCAGCGCGCGACTGATGACTGTTCGCCTACGACTCGGAACAGGTAAGTTTGCCACCCTTATAAGCATGTACTGTCCGACCATGTGTTATTTTGATGACGCGCGTGATCAGTTCTACACTCAGCTATCCTGTGATACGGTCTGTGCCGAGGAGCGACCGACTATTTCTGCTGAGTGATTTCAACGCCGCGTAGGGCGTGATGCATCGGTGTGGACAGATGTTATCGGTTCGCATGACATTGGTTCAGCGAACGCGAACGGTGACAGGCTGCTCTCACTGTGTGCCACTCAAGGCCTGACGATCACAAACACTCGGTTTGCACTGAGTGCGAGTGATATAGCAACTTAGACGCACCCACGGAGTGGTCACGCTCACCTGTTCGACTATGTCATCGTACGTCAGCGTGATATGCGTGAAGTGCGCATGACACGTGTACTGCGTGGAGCTGAGTGTGGCACTGATCACAAATTGATGCGCACCAAACGGTACATATATTTTCGTAAATCGATGTATTGCACTCCCGCCGTGAATCGACGTAAATTTAACATTCTCTCCCTCGGCACTGCGGCGAAACGTATTGAGCTGGAGAAGGCGATGGCTGCACGCCTGTGTGGTGATGTGGACTGTATAGCCACAGTGGGCGACCTGTGGCACCACATTCGCGACCAGGTGGCAGATGCTACCGAAGAGACCATCGGGTGCGCAAACTGTAAGCGGCCTGATTGGTTTGATGAGAACAATGCAACCATTGGCGCATTGGTGTGAGAAGAATGCGGCACTTGCTGAAAATGTCGCAGACCCCATTGACTTGGGGAAGAGTAGTCAGTTTCGCAAACTTCGATGGCGACTGACCCGAGAGCTTCGTCGTATTAAAAATGCATGGTGGACAGAGAAGGCGAAGCAGATGGAATGCCACGCCGAACGCCGCCAACACAAAAAATCCTTTGATTCCTTGAAAGCGGTGTATGGACCGATGTTGGAGCCGCTGAGGACGCTGATCGGTGATGGCTCAGGCGCTACCTGCACACCGACTGCAGACATAATGCAGATCTGGAGGAAACACTTTGACTGTCTCTTGAACAACCGTTCAGAGATCCACTGGCCTACTTTGAACGGCCTGAAGCAGCACGATGTGAAGACGAGTCTGGCGGACACGCCGACACTGGATGAGACGCAGAGAGCACTTGCTCAGCTGCAAAACGGCAAGTGAGCCGGTGAAAAGGAGATCCCCCCTGAAGTCTTGAAACACGGCTGACCCACGTTGTTGACTGCGCCGCAGCATTTGGTGCAATGTGTATGGATTGAGGAGGAGGTGCCTCCTCAGCTGAACGGTGCCCTTGTGCTACCACTGTACAAGGGTAAATGGAGCAAGCAATGTCGCACGATTTATCGTGACATCAACTTACTGAGTTGTGTGGGCAAGTTAATTGCCCGAATCCTGCTCAACCGCCTCCTCAGTCAGTTTGTGGAGGCGAACGTGGCGGAAGAGCAGTGTGGATTCCGTTCGGGTCGCAGCACTATAGATATGGTGTTTGCGGGTCGTCAGTTGCAGGAGGAGTTCAGAGAACGACACCAGCCATTGTAATCGATTTTTGTAGATTTCACCAATGCATTTAATGCGGTAAACCGCGAGGCATTGTGGCTGGTGTTGGGTAAGTTTGGTTGCCCGCGTAAGTTTGTAAATTTAATTGAATGTCTGCACAGTGATATGGGGGCCAGGGTGTAGCTGTGTGGAGAGAGATCTCGGATAACTTTGCACTTGTCTCTGTTGTGAAGCAAAGCTGTGTCTTAGCTGTTGCCATATTTAATATATATCTTCATGTTATGATGTATTGTGTTTTGATGCCGGTTGTGCTTACGGTGTTCGTGTGGAGCACCGTATTGACGGTGAGTAGCTGAACATCCGTCTTTTCGGCGCGAGAACTCTAGTCTTTGAGACAACTCTAGGTATGTTGCTATTTGCTGACGACTGTGCGTTGTTTTCACACTGCGCGAATGAGTTGCAGCACATGAGTAGTGCTCTGGCTTCGACAGCGGCCAAATTCGGGCTCACCATCAACACAAGCAAAACTGTCTGTCTCTTTCAGCCTTCACCGGAGGTGCAATCTTCAATGTTGCCGCAAATCAGTATTGGTGCTGAAGTATTGGAAACCACCTCCCGCTCTTTCTTCCTTGTTAGTGTGATGTCCACTGATCAGTGGCTACATAGTGAGCTGCGTATCTGCGTGTCGAAGGCAGCGGCTGCATTCGGGAAGCTTGAGTACCGAGTGTGGAACAACCATCAGCTTACCATTGGCACGAAGCTGATGGTGTACAAATCCATGGTACTGTCCGTTCTTCTATACGGCAGTGAAATGTGGACGATGTACCGTCGGGATGTGCGATATCTCGAGCAGTTCCACCAACAGTGTTTGCGACGAATTTCACGCATTGGTTGGGGCGACAGAGTTGCTGACACGGAAGTGGGATATATGCAGTGTACTGCGTACTTTTACTGAGATACCTAAGGTGGCTCGGTCGTGTGAGCCGAATGGATTCGACGCGGATACTGAAACAACTCTCATATGGTCAGATGGGTATTGAGAAGCGGCATTTATGGAAACCAAATTTGCGTTACCAAGCCATGATCAAAGTGAGCCTCTCACGTTCTAATCTTGACTGCAGGTCATGGGAATCGAAAGCGGTTGATCGGTGTGCATGGCGCGATCTAATCATGAAGGCAGTTGCCGAAGTACGGAAACGAGACCTCATACATGCAGAGAAGAAGCGGCAAGTACGTAAGCGGCAAGCACCGATGGGTTGTACTCCCACGGCATAGCGCGCATGGTACTGTAGCCCATGCGTTCACGAGTGCCTGAGTCAGGCAGGCCTAATGAGCCATGACCGAGGCCACTCGGGACCATAACCGAAGTGACGACGTGTCCTGCAGAGAAGGTAGGCAGAACCGGCGCAGCGTTTGTAGGTACGTTGCATTCGATTTACTAACCGCGTGCTTACATGCTGTCTATTTATTTCAGTCGGTGGGTTTGTAATTTTGTCCTAATGCTTTTCTTTTTCATATAAATGTCTACCAGTACTCTCTTCTGTAAATTTGCACACCCCGCTTAGGCCAATTGTGGTTAACTTCGGTCCCGCTTTCGTGTTCGTGGCATTTCCGTAAAAAATACTTTCTGACCTCGTGAACTTATTTCGGTTTCTTTTGTAAACAACTTATTTCATATGCTCATTAATTTGATGATTTATGTGACCGTTTCCTTATGCATTACTCGATTTGTTTTATTCGTTATCTTTCACTCAAGTGATTGGTTGTTGCTTGATATCCCAGGTGTGGCTGCGCTTGATGTGCATGTTGACAAGTTGATTATCTGCCTATTACCCACTACCTAATCCATTCTGACTCTAGGAGACAGTTTTTCTTTGCTAGAATGGACGGAGTGCACGGTCCTTGTGGTCGTGCTAATCTTGTAGTGTAGTTCCATGCACTCAGTGTGGAGCGGAATACAGTCCAGCCACCGCTTTGTGTGCGCTTGATTCCCCAACTACAGCGTGCTTGCGTTTGCCTGTGAAAGAGTGTGGGCCGGCTCCGTTGATGAAACGTGGCGCCCACACACATACCTTCCGGTCTTATTCCTTCGGGTTTACACAGGATATGGAGTGTGTGGCTGGAGCTGTGGGTGGTGCAGCGCACACCATCCATGGACCCTCTGTAGGCGCAAGCGTTCTGTGGCTGGCCACAGTGACAGACAAATCCGAAATCCGATGCCGCCAAACATTAGCGCAATGTCTGGCACATGGTGCATGTCAACCCTTTACTGTGTTCCGAAACATGGCCAAGCGACAACCCATTGGTTGCCCATCCAAATGCTCGAGCGTGCAGAAATCCGATTCGATGGTGAAAGCACATTTGCATATTGCGCGCAGCCATAAATGCGCAAACGGTAAAAGGCTAGTTCGATCGCTTAGCACCTATTCGACTGCCGTATGTGCCAAAGCCCCCGGGATTCATTCAGCCTACTCAAAAGACGGAGCATTGGTCACCTACTGCAATTTACCGAAGCCACAGCGATTCGGCGGCTCTAGCGCACTTGTTGTGACAGAGCGGGGTTGGTGACCGCTTCCTGGTGAGAAAGACATTGTCCGGCATCAAATGACCTTTCGTAGTTATTGTCTGGCCAATGGGTGATGCGCATGGAAGAATGCCTAACAGGAAAACGCTGACATGGAAAGTTTGTAGAAGTCTGGAGATGTCCCTGGTTTGCTTGAGTACGATGTATAAAATGATGATCGGACTTACTGCTTAGATACTGTACGCTCATCCTTAACATGTGTTGTGTACACAAGTAGAGTACCACTGAGTGCGAAGTAGAATGTACTTTGAGGTCATGTTTGCCTACTGTCAATGCATATGTGAGTGAAACAGGATGGTTGGTGGTGTACATCTTGTGCGCGTGTGCATGCGTTTGTCAGTGACGAGTGCACGCAACATGACGTGTCTCCCGCGTGGTCATGGGGAGTAGCTGACTTACGTAGCGTCGTTCTGTTCGTAGCCTTGCTAGAGCAAAAGGGTGGGACCTGATCCGCTCGCTTACTACTTGTAAATAGCCTCGCTTTGACCATGCAGCCATCTTCCAACTGATAATTGCCAGGCCGCAAGACGCGTGTTATCCTTATGGGTTCTGATGACATGCGCTTTCCTTTTGGCTCCTTGTTTCCCTTGATAGAAACGAATGCTCCCGGTTAGGGTGGAGCGGTAGAATTCCGAAAGGGGGCTTGATTTCACTGACGACGTTATAATTCGTTAGTGTTGTTATTTACAGGAGTAGGAAGAGCGGCATTCAACTTCGCCCATATAGAATGCCCAAACATAAGTTCCACCTGTGTCTTGTTCGTTGCTCGATGATGTTCGCTTTTGTAAGAAAATAGTGCTTATAGAATTGTGTTTTCCTAATCTACACCAGGCAGATAAATTGCTTTGATGATCTTTTTGATCAACTAGTTGAAGCGCCTGACCATCGGTTCGCCACTGGATTATACAGAGTAGCACGTGAGTGTCGGCTGGCGTGAAGTCGTAAAAGCGAACGAAACTCATTGCTTGTGAACTGCGAACAGTTGTCCATCACTTCCTCTGGTAATCTGAAGGAGAAAAGATCTACTTCAGCCATCTGATAGAACTCGCAGCCGTCACCTCTCGGTACAAGTGAACTTCCGGCCATTTGCAGCCAGACACTTCTTTTGATGCTGTGGCACTGAGCCAGACGGGCCCATGACATCAATAGCTATCTTTGCCCACGGTCGCATAGGATATTCGAGGGGCTATAAAAGAGATCTAACAGGCCTTGAGTTCCTGTCAGAACTTTTGCATGAAGAGCACTAATGAACCTGTTCCTCGATTTCGTGTGACCTACTAGGCCACCAGAAACACGAGTCCACTACTTTTTGTGCGAACACTGACCTTCGTGGGTACACATCATGATCTTTTACACTAAGCTCTGAGGAGCAACGAATCTGCAGCCACGCAGTAAACATCCACCTATCAGTGACGGCTCGTGACGCAACACATAGTAAGGACGAGGATCTCCTGCTATCTCACTATTATTTGTTCAACCGTTAAGCAAAAGTTTGTATGCTTCAGAGTAAGACATCATGTTTAGTCGCATTCTGGAGTTCTTTAGTCAAAACTGAGATTCCCTGGCAATTCAAGACAGATACCAGTGCTCAGTACTTGACATCCTCATTAGTTCCGTTTTATCGTGCGGCAGTCGGCAGAGACCATCTGCTGCGGTTTTCAGATCCTGGTCCTATGTTAGTAAACGTGCGCACTAGCGACATATTCGCAGCGGTCTGGTGCCATTTATTTCCCAAATAAGTATTTAAAGTTGCGTGGCTTGTACGAAGAGTGAATGGCTTGCCAAACAATAATAGACGCCACTTCGCACAGACCCAAAGGTAAGCAAGAGCTTCCTATTCCCCGGCAGAGTCAGAAAGCTGTACTGCAGACAATTTTCAGGAGGTGTAGGCAATAACTATTTCAAGCCCGTTCTGGATCGGAAATAGTATGGCACCCAAACCAAAGTTTGAGGCGTCAGTGGATACAATCGTGGGACACGTTTCATTGGAAATCGTCATGTCTGGCGTGGAAAGCGTTGTGGCGTTTTATCTCGTCAAAGGCCGCTTGTTAGTGTTGACCCCGAACAAATACCCTTTTTTCCCTTTTTAGTTTCTGCAGTGATTCGGCAATAATCGCGAAGTCCTGTACTTAAGGTAGATTGCATGAACACACTTAAAAATTATGTATGTTTGAAGGGTTATGTGAATGAAGTGCCTCGATGATTACTTGCCTGTTTTCAACCTTAGACTTTACTCCGTCAGTAGTAATGTGACCCAGAAACTCCGTATCGCACGCATTAAATTCGTACTTCACAAGATTTAAGAGGCTAGGCTCGTTTAGTCGGCATAAAATGGCGCACGGTCGTGAATTATGTTCTTCTAGAGTCCTGCCTAAGACACATATACCATCCATGTAAGCTATTTGGCCAGATAAATTGGCAAGTGAATAGACTATAAACTTCTGCCAAACAGTTGGGGCGGAGCTCAAACCCATGAGAAAAATTTTATACTGAAAATGCCTATACATTGTGACAAATGCCATCAATGGTTCTGATGGTTGAACTAGTGGCATGTGAAAGGAAGCTATTCTAAAGTCCAATTTGGAATAAATCGGGCACCTACTAGTTTAAGTAATAGTTCATCCGTCGTTGGTAATATGAACTTCTCGACCATTAAGTACCGATTCATGGACGACTCATAGACCGTTGCATATTCTCACTGAGCCATCCTTCTTGGGAACTGTAACCATTCAGAACAGTTGATCAATTCCCTTAAATCAACCGTAATCATTTGCTCTAAGTCAGATGACTGCCATCTTTTCTGGCCAAAGGAATGGGACGTGGCTGAGCGATAGCCACAGGCTTAGGATCTTGCTTCAGAGGTACACAATGAACAGAGGAGGGAGCTCACCCTATAGTTTTAATAATTTTGGGTGCTGCCTTTGTAGATTAAACTCTATGGTATGAATACGATAGGGACGGTGTAACTCTCAGCGTATTTCGTCCATATAATGGGTGGATATTTTCATGCGTGACAAACAGCAACTGGTACTTTAATATCCCTAACTTGCAGGATACGCATAACCAATCCTCGTATTTCTACAGGGGACTTCTATACCTGTTATACCGACAAGCTGAAGTATGCAGAGCTTTAGCATGTAGATAACTCTCATGAAAACTACTTGGAACTATCGTAATAGTAGACACAGGGTCAAATTCCATGTCAACATACGCTGTTCTGTCAGGCGCTACAGTACGAATGTCAGGCATTGTGAGTATTAGACTCGGCACAATTTGGCTGTTATTATCGAAAGAGAATATATTTTTACTATACTATATGAGAACCGGTAGGAAAGAATTGAGAGATGTGTCCTGAACAATCAAAATAGGCATAATTCCCCTGCTTGTCACACATTTTGCAGTCCAATCCTATGGTAAGGCACTTGGTACTTGCAGGCTGCCGCAGCGAAAGCGTCCTGTGTAGTTCGTGGATTAGTTGGGGAATGATAGGTCTTAGTAACCTTCTGTATGTTTGTTTGCGCAGCAAAACGTCACAATTGTTCTGCAACATCAGTTTTGAAGCGAACAAATTCCACTGGCTTGTCCCAAGTCAATTTCGCGGCATCTTACAGCAGAGATTCCCGAATCCTAATGCTTGGTATCCCACAAAACAGTATGAACCCTCGATTTTGTTTTTCGGTATGGAGGAATCCCCACAGGGACGTACATCGCGGAGGAGGCCAGTAACGAAACCATCCAGTTATTCCGATGATTCTTAGATAAATCAGCCAAATTTGAATCGAGCTGTGAAAGCGTTCGTACATCGGCCCCATGACTTATCCAGCACCAACGCTTTCATCCGGGAATCTAGAGACTGGAGCTCCAATGTATCCAACTGCTGCTGCCTTTCGTCACTGAGCAGAGGCTTGAGAAATATAAATTTCTGACATTCTGTGTAGTTAAAGGCCGCAGGTAATGTCTAAATAGTTTTTAAACTTTATCTTCCAACAGGTCCACGCACTTACAATAGGATGCGTCGTCGGATCACAACATTAGGCTGTAATTTCATGGCGCATGTTTGTAGACCCCTACGCCAGTGTTGTGTACGCAAGTAGAGAACCATAGGGTGTAAAATAGAATTGTACTTTAAGGCCACATTTAGCTGGTCAATAATTCTAGGAGTGGAACAGGATGGCTGGTGGTAATGTTTGCATGCGCGCACGCGTGTCAGTGACGAGTGCACGTAGCATCACGTGTTTGAACGTGTGAAGTGAGGACACAACAGCTTAGGCCGGTGGCCGAGTGGTTGGCACGTTTGCTTTCCAATCATAAGGTCACCGGTTCGAATCCGCGTAGGGGTGGGCGTCCTCGCGGTATACTCAGCCCGCGCGCGACTGGTGGTGGTCGCGCGGCAGCGAAGCGCCGTTACGGCGTATAAGCTGACACATCTTATTTTCATTACACAACAGATTACAGCGGTAACATATCATTACTACATGTTGATTGCAGCAGCTTCGGTGCAGTTTTCGAGTTACATGAACCGACATGCATCGCAGGAGTAGACACATCAAGCAGTTTCCGGAGTCTAATTGTCCTTGTGTCCTCATTTGTGGATTTAAGGGAGTAATCCTGAGAACGATGATCCGAAGTTTCGCAGTGCGACAATTGGTTTACTACTGGCCTAGGACTATTCTGTGCGCCACGAAGACTCGAGACATCATTCCATTGTCTCAGAGTACGTTGGATAGACAAATTTCTCTCGGGTTAACCAGGTCGTATGCACGCCTCGGATTCAACAGTCCACTGTGCTTAAAGCCTGTTCACGCTGCAGCGGTGTGGCTCACACGTCAGCCTAATCGTTTAGTATCTGCTTCATTCAGATCAGGTGGAACTTCTCAAGAGCTTCATATGTCTTAGAACTCGAGCGTATTTTGTAGTTTGTATCGCCGGAAAGATAATTGCTATCTTTTATGTCCACTTTCATTGCTGACCAATTGCACATTATTTTTTCTTGTTTTGATCTTTCTTACATCCGGCTCGAAACTCGACTGCCTTGTCGCACTAACGCCTGCCACTGTCTCCTTTCATCCGTCCACGTCTTGTAGTCCATCGAATATAGTCCGCTCTGTCCGACTTCAGTTGCCTTCTGATATTTGCGTTTGATTAGGCGCATCGTCTCGGACTAGCATTTACTAGTCCTACAAATTAGTGACCCCGATTCAGATACAGATTCAGATTCAGATGGACTGGAACGATAGGAAAATCCCTTGAGTGTTCCTTCTTGAGCAAATCGTTGAGCCAGGAAATGATAAGGTGTTAGTTCTTGATAGATCTAAAACGAAACACCCGAAACACACCCTGATCAACCAACTACTGCCCACGTTCCCTGCACTAGCAGTCCGCGCTGTGTAGGTTACGTGAAGTAAGAAAGAAGTAGAAAGTAAATGAAAGATAAAGGGGAATGAAAGTCATTAAAATGAAGGATAACACCAAAGAGTGAAGATAATGACAGAATAAGAACTGAAAGTTTGAAGATGGATATGGTCAGGAGAAGGGAAAGGTTTCGTGTTGCCACCCAAGAGCGTCTAACTGACGCTCGAAACCCTTAACCGTAGGTTCACTGACTACATTTTCTGGAAGCGAGTTCCAGCGCTCGATAACTCTACGCGATAACCGAGTTTCCGCCCTGATCCCGTCAGAACGCGGCTTGTGTAGCTTCATGGGATGACCGCGAAGACAAGGCAACCTAGCCGGGCTAAATAGCCAGCGCAAGTCCGGCCCAACCTTCCCTGTTAAAATGCGGTAAGTAAGGATTAGGTCTCCTCGAAGCCGTCGGTAGTGCATTGAATACATACCCAAGCTAAGTAGACGCTCGGGGTACGATTGCCCCCGTAACCCCTCGACCAATTTGGTACCTACTCTCAAAACCCTCTCAAGCTCCATTTTGTCCCGAACAAGGCAGGGCGCGCAAGCCTGGACGCAGTATTCCAGATGGGGCCGAACGAAAGCTGAGAATAGCTTCACAAATATGTCGGCAGTTAAGACCCCGAAAGAACGGCGTATTAACCATAACATTCTGAAACCCCTACTAGCGGCCTTCTTCCAGTTGTCACCAGAATGCAAAGACGAGGAATGAACGACACCTAGATCTATCTGGTTGGAGACAAGGGGGAGTTCGACCCCACCGAGTACGTAGCTCGAAGGCGGGAAAGTTGCTCCTATACGAAGGACGGAACACTTAGCCTGATTTATGGGCAGTAGCCACAAAGTAGACCAGTCCCAGAGTCTGTCCAGTGCACGCTGTATGGCCTCAGAACCCCCAGGAACATTTACAACATTCCATAGCTTAAGGTCATCAGCAAACAATAAGGATGATACCCCAAGCTCTCCAGGGAGATCGTTTACGTAGATGGAGAACAGCATCGGTCCAAGGACCGAGCCCTGTGGGACACCGCTAAGGACCGCTTGCTTAAAGGATAAGCTGCGACCCACACGTACACACTGCTCTCTTCCCTGCAAAAACGCAGATACCCAGTGAAGGGCGCGGCCAGATACGCCGTAGGACCTCAGCTTATGTGATAGCCTCAAGTGGGGTACCTTATCAAATGCTTTCGAGAAGTCTACGAAAAGCACATCCACTACGTGGCCATTGTCCACTGCCTCGGCCCAAGCTTCACGAGCAACCAACAAATTCGTCAAACACGAAAACCCCTTCCGGAATCCATGTTGTGCACTGCTGAGCAGATTAAATCTATTCAGGTGACATTCCAACGAATCTCTCACCAGCTTTTCAAGCAGTTTGACCACGACGCTAGTCAGACTAACTGGCCTATAATTGGCTGACAGACTCCTGTCGCCATTTTTGAAGATAGGACAGATGACAGCCTCCTTCCATTCGGAAGGTAATGTACAGGTGTCAAGTGATTTCTGAAACACCATCGTCAGCGGTCCACTTAGTTCCCCCGCCAACTCATGCAGAAGCTTCGGGTGAATTGAATCAGGTCCAGCTGCTTTGGAAGGGTTCAGTTCTTGCAGCAGTTTAAGGACTTGCGTTTCCCCCACAGTAAACTCAGCTAAATAAGAACCATCAGGTACTCTGGGGACAAATTCAACGCTAGTCAACGCGGCCTCACGTACAAAAGCCCCTGCATACTGTTCCCCAAGTACACGAGCCTTATCTGAGTCCGCATACGCACGAGTTCCATCGGCCCTCATCAAAGTTGGGATTACCGAAGTTGAACCACAGCGTCTCTTAACATAAGCGAAGAACTTCTTCGGATTTTCCGAAGCTCCGTCAGCCAATTCCTTTTCGTACACCAGCCGAGCTTTCCTTAAGTGTTGTTTACACCTATTTCTAGCCTCGCGGTACCTAGCATAGGTGCTAGTTGATGGAGCCGCACGGTAGGTCCTCCAGCACCTAGAACGCTTCTGGAGCAGGTGCTTGCCAGTGGTATCTATCCACGGCGGCCGCGCCCGTGTCTCCTTTCTCCTCGCAAGCGGGATGTAGGGAGTAGACACTTCCGTGAGATAAGATTTAAATTTATCCCAGGCCGCCTGAACCGTATCAACCACCGAGATTTCACAACGCATCCCAGCAGCCTTGGTACGCATTGCCTGATAGTTAGCACGCCATATGTTTGGAAATGGCTTAGCAATGCTCTGGTGACGCCTGGTCAGACTACACCTGAACGATAAACAAACATGATCACTAGCACCTAAGGGAGAGCCGTAAGTGATGTCCCCTACGAAGTCTAGTGACTTGGCAAACACTAGATCCAAAATAGACGGGAGTTGGGCGTCCATGTACCTAGTGGGGAGGTCCACGAACTGATACAATGGTACTTGTAGCGTAAGCTCAAGTAGATCTGCCCCGAAAGTACCTTCTGCCGAGTTGCAAGAAAGATCCGCCCAGCAAACTTCTGGTAGGTTGAAATCCCCCAGTATCAAACACCTGTTTGCGGATTGGGAGCGAATAAAGTCAAGCACCTCTTTGGACGCACTTCCAGGGCTTCTATACACAAGTACGACTGTAAGTTGAGCTGAGGAAGTGTTAATCACTACCGACAGCGCTTCGACAGTTTTATCTGCCGTCTGAAACATGTAGGTGCGTGAAACGTCAAGTTCACACCTAACGTAAAGCGCAACGCCCCCGCCTTGTCGGCCAACGAAGCGATCACATCTAAATAGTGCGTAGCCAGGCAGATGTACTTCACCGTCCGTGATGTCTTGAGACAGCCACGTTTCAGTGAATGCAAGTATATCGGGATGAGACCCATCTACAAGCAGACCTATCTCGCACATCTTATTCCTTAGGCTCCGCACATTGCTTAGCACTATTTGAAGGTACTCGTAATGTCCAGCCCTGGGTCGTGCGCTACCAGTACTGGCACTGGTAGGGCGGAAACAGACCGCCGGCTGACCACCCGAAAACCCACCAACCGGAGACCTTGTTCACCGGCCGCTCGCCTGGTTTTGAGGTCCTTAATGGCCTCTTTTAGCTTCAGCCTATCCGCTAATGGGAGGTCTGGCTGAACACTAACATTAGTACCCTTCAATTTGAAGGCAAACCGCAACAGCGCGTTGCGTTCCTCCGGGGTAGATAGGACTACCCGAAGTAAGCGCGGTCGAGGGTTTGGGGCGTTAACTGGGACGTTACCCAATCTAGTCAGTTTCCTGACAGTAACACCGGGAAACCCAGGCGGAAGAAGTTTGGTTACGCACATCTTAAACCACTGTAGGTCGTCTAATGTACGTTCGGCAGGAAGTGCAGCAGTGGATTCCACTGCGTTACGGAATATCACACTGCTATCCATGAAAGCATCACCTCGACGGGGTGTATTTACCCTACGGGTTTTGGAATTTACATGAACCGCAACCGGCTTAGCCGCGGGAAACGAGACTGGGCGCAAGTTATCAGACGAGGTTGAAGCAACTGTAGCGTACGACTTAGGCTCCAGCTTGTTTGTCCCGTCATTCTTGAGGCTTTTCGAACCTGCCTGAAGAGTACGGGCAGTTCTGTTCCGATTTCTCTTTCTTCCTGCAGGCGAAAAAGCCCGTGGCTCAACGTCCATGCCTGCCTCCACGACCTGTACCCCTGGAAGACAAGATGTGTTTGGAGTAGGCACCGTAATTTGAGTAGCACTCGATGTAGACATCTGGGGTTTTTTACCCCCTGCCTGCACAATCTTAGGTGAAACTGAGGGATTCGCATCACCAGGTGGTGTTTCCCGCTCAGGTGGTTGCACCTTGAGCGTCTTCACACCTCTCGGTTTGGGTGCGGAGGGTTTGCGCACTTTTATTGCCCTCTTTCGCCCCTTCTTTTCCGGCCCAGGAGCCCGTGACTCGCCCTCCGTTTGTGGAGGGTCAACAATGCCATCCGAGGCATATGAGTCATCTATCTCAATGTGTACTGGAGCGTCCGGTAAGATGAACGACCCATCAAGGGATGGACTGTCAGCAGGGGGACAGTTCGCTACAGAGTCCTCCTTTGCAATACTCAGGTGATTCATAATCAAGTCCACTTTAGAGTTGAGCGAGGCAAGCCCGACTAACGCCTTCTCAACCAATGTGAACCTGCATGCCAGTGCCTTAAATTCGGCACAGATGATAGCCGGGCACTTCGCTTTTTGAGTGCAGCAATCATCACAGCTAAACAGGAGGTTTTCACTGGATGATAGCATAGCGTACTGGTTCGCTCGGAGGCCGGTGCAACCTTTGTGATACCAGCGGAAGCAAACATCACACTGCATACCACCAGATGAATCCGTAACTGGTCTCGAGCAGGCAGAATTGCCGCAAACTGCAGTGGACTCATCAATCGAGGACCCAAAGATTTCATCCGCTTCGGTTTTTATTAAGACGACCATGTTTAAAGTGGAAAACTGAGCAGAATTGAAAAACACGTATACGACCGTAAAACAACCACAAAAAGGCAAAACAGGGTGTGAAACGGGATTAAAATTTTCTCGTCGTTTGTACTTTTTAGTGAGTTCGTTTCATTTTCTCGGTTCAGTACGTGTATTTATTGATTTCTTGCTTAATTTTGTTAGTTTTGTGGTATTTTTATTCTTTCCTGATCTTCCCGATTCAAAACTCGAAGGTGGCATCTAAGTAGTTTAACAGCGTAAGCATGCTTATTTTTGCTGTTCCAAGTTTCCTGGAACAAAGCACAGAGGTTTGGTTTGCGATACTTATGATCGACAGGGTCAATCACTTTTTCTCCTCCAAAAGCTTGTTGCCTACGGTATCAACGGTTCCCTGCTCACCTGATTGAAAGACTACGTGCATGAGAGAGCAATCAAGGTAAGAGTAACCAAAACTCACTCTGAAAGTCTGTGCGTCTCCAGTGCTGTACCACAAGAATCTGTCCTCGGCCTGCTACTGTTTTTAGTTTACATTTATGACCTTCCAGAAGACATTCTATCCCCGATGCAAATATTTGCAGACGATGCTAAAATATGGAGAGCAACATGCTCAGCATCCGACCGTGTCTGCCTCCAAGAAGTTCTGACTCGGATTAACGAATGGGCAGAAAAGAACCAGCTCCCTTTGAACGCTGCAAAGTGCCACCTGCTGACGGTGCGCAGCAGCTTCGGCAACACATACCTATTGGGGCAACACGTGGCTAGTGAACGCGACTTAGGTATAACCATGCAAGAGAGTCCCGGCAATTCGCTCCAATGTTCGAAAGCAGAAGTGTGGCGAACTTGAACTTCAGACCTGTGAAGCGAGCTCTCGGTACCTTTGAACGACGGCTAGTACCAATGCTGATTAATTCCTATATTTGCCCTCACGTTGAATATGCAATTGCGGCCTGGTGTCCATGGTTAAAAAGAGACATTCGTCCATTGGAACAGCCCCAAAGAAGAGCCACAAATGTAACGCGTTGACTTTCCGGTCTGTTACGAACTGCGTCTTCGTGTGCTCGGTGTGTTCTCATCAGAATACCGACGGCTTCGAGGAGATCTTACTCTCACATACCGGATACTAACTGAAAGCGAGCATCTATGTACATCACTGTTGACCCTAGCCCCTTACAAACAAAGCCGAGGCAACCGTCTGAAACTAATGACGCAACACTCCCGTCTGAATTGTAGAAAGTATTTTTGCTCACTTAGAATCTGTTCTTACTGGTATGCATTACCAAGGTATGTGGTGAACGCATCAGACATGAGGACATTCGAGAGACTTAGACTTTCATCTTAGTGGTAAAAGCTACACGATAGTTTGATAAAAGGCAATGGTTTAACCACTGATAATTCACGTTCTACGTTGGAACATTTTGATTTAATTTTCTTTTGTACATCCAACGTGCGGGTCTTGTAAAGTTATGCTTTTTATCCCATCATAAACTACTGAACTATTGGACTGGAAACTAAGGGCATTAAGACGGACCGTTCGACGTACGATCATCTCCTCTCACGCCTTCCTTCCTTGGTTGTGACGCTGGTTGAGGAAATTCTACTCTGCCCATTGATCGAGGCAAAGTATGAAGCTATGAAGCAAGCGATTTTAAAGCAGACACAGCCCATCGCGCAGGTTCGATTTGAACAGCTCAACGGGCTCAAGCTGGGAGATCGCAAGCCGTCGACCTTGCTCCACGAAATTCAGCGCATCGCTAATCCCTTATTCTTGTGCGAAGAAGGGATAACGGAGCTGTGGTGTGCACGTCTCCCAGAGCCATTACCGGTAATGCTGTCCATGTTTCTAGATACGCTCCTGAAAGAACAAACAATTGCAGCCGCTGAGTTCAAACGTCTCTGCAGCACACGCCCAGTAGCTACGGTGACGTATTCTCAACGATGTAAACCGAATCAAGCATTTGCTGCAAGTCGTCAGGCCGATTTGATCCTAAAGAAGAGGAAATTGCGCTAATTCGTAGAAAAATAGCAGCAGCGACGGTTTCGAAGCAGTGAGTGATACTGTCAGAAGTTGGCCGCGTTTCGGCTACCGTCCACTGCGGCTCGTTTGTGACTGCAGGGTGTAAGTCTCATTCAACACGAAAGCACAACATTTTCTCTGCGCGTTCTCGGTCAAATAATACCAATCATCATCACCATCAACAACAGTACATCAGCCATTTGAACTGATGCTTCTCTGCCGTACAACCATGAGGACCTATGAAATAAAGAATAAGAGGGAGAGAAGAGGGACTTACCTGAAAACCTTAATGCCCTAATCAAACATTCAGGGTCAAGGCGCCTACACCTTGTGTAGACAACATTCCGTCACAAACAGCTGGCTATCGTGCAAAGATAAGGCGGCACCGGCGTGACAGCTTCCTTGCGGCTTTCACTGCCCCGCGTCATAATCAGTCATTACCCCGCAGATAACTCAGCACCAAACACACTTTAAACAGACAATCCGATTAGGAGACGGCAGCAGACGCGCCACTGGTGTCGGTTGCGAGCCATATCCTGTAAAGTCTCGAGCCAAGCACAAGGCGAGTCACGTGGACTCCAGCCCGGAAGGCGAGACGGACCAACGGCACCCAGTTTGGTCGTCAGTGACTTCATTTCCCGCTGCCAAGTCAACTTCTGTCCACCTCGAGCCTTGCGCCACTCTACACCTGGTAGACTGAACAAGGCCCTCCTAGGTAAGCGGTGACCAGGCATGCGTAGCACGTGCCCGAGCCAACGCAATTTATTCAGTGCTATCTGTTGTTCTAGGGAGCTAGCATGAGTAACACCACCTAGTACTCGCCTACGCACATCATCGTTGCGGACACGCTGGTGCCATCCGACACCAGCAATGCTTCGCAAACAACGATGATCAAAGACTTGAAGGCGCCTGAGATCTTCAGACCGAAGGGGTCAAGTCTCACTACCATAGAGCAGGACGGCTCTCACTGTGGCCTTGTATACACGGCCTTTCAGACGGAGGGAAATTCCCTTCTGTCGCCAAAGATATCGCAGGTTCAAGTAGGCAGCTCTGGCCTTTACAATGCGTGAGCTGACGTCAGTTTCTATGCGCCCATCATTGCTGATGCAACTGCCAAGATAAGTGAATTGATGAACCACCTCGAGTTCCTCGTTAGCAAGCGTCAAGGCGTCATCAAGTGTCTGGTGGTCCTGCAGCAACACTTTGCACTTTGAAGGTGCGAAGTGCATATCAAATAATGGGACCACTCTGGATAGGCTATTCAGGGTTGATCGTGCTGCCTCAACATTGTCGAAAAGCAAGACGATTTCCTCCGCATAATGTAGTTCAACTAACCTTCCACCAGGTAGCACTTCAAAGCCGACATCGTGAGATTCCGCAAGGGAACACTCTATGATAGAATCCACGACGAAATTGAACAAAAACGGGGAAATCGGACAACCCTGACGAATGCCACTTGTAGCTGAAAAGCTATCCGATAGGATACTATAGACCCTGACACGAGGATGAATTTTATGTTTGAAGAAGATGTCATGGTTGTATGTGGGCTGAGATACTGCCAGGGCACCCATACCTAAACAGTAGGACGATTAGGGTCCTCATCCAAAGCCTCATTCAAAGCTCAAAAGCCTGTCCGCAAGGCAGCGGGGTGGCAGTGATTTAGTTTTACTATTTATTACTTACTTACTACTTACTACTCCCAGGAGAACGACTTCTTGATTTAGAGTATGCCGATGATATTGCCCTCATCTGTGACAGCTCACAAACGTGTCAAGCGGCACTGGACAGATTAGCACTAGCTGTCCGTCACTTCGGGCTTTGCTTCGTACCCTCGAAGTGCAAAGCGTTTCTCCAAGATTAGTCTGGACCGCCTCCTACGCTGACCCTTGGTGGGGATCAGCTAGAAGTCGTTCCAAAATTCAACTACCTGGAAAGTTGTATCAGCGCCAGTGGGATTGAAGATGAAATCACGAATCGTATAGCAAAAGCTCGGGGCGCTTTTGCTAACCTTCGCCACTTATGGCGCCGGCGCGACATCACTCTTGCCCTGAAGTGTAGAGTGTACAATGCAGCAGTACGTTCGACCCTACTGTACGGTTGTGAAACCTGGCCACTTAAAGCAGCGGACCTGAAGAGGCTAGTTACGTTCGACCACCGGTGCCTTCGTAATTTAGCTCACATTTGGTGGGAACACCGCGTGAGCAAAGAGCGTGTTCGACGCCTTGTTTATGGCACAGGAAAAGGAAATGAACCGCTCAGCACCGTTATTTCACGCATCAGGCTCCGATGGCTCGGCCACGTGTTACGCATGCCAGCCCACCGACTTCCGCGACGTGTGTTGTTTGCGCGCCGGTGGTGTGGATGGAAGAAGAGGAGGGGTGGCCAAGCGATGACTTGGTCCAGAGGAATGAAGACCCTCACTTCTGAACTGGCCTCGATTGGAGCATCTCGGCTCCCTGGTTGGGGTCCGAAAGACGATGAACACGTTTGGTTGGACACACTTGCTGATATGGCTAGGAGCCGACCTCAGTGGCGTTCGTGCTGTGTGTTTATTTGTCCCACCCCATCCCTCTTAGCCTCCCCCTCCAAACACGATCTCATTACTTAGTCTTACATAATTTTGCATAATAATTTTTTTGGTGTACGGTAGCCGTCTGGTAGCTTACCGGAACGATGCCCATCCGTTACCGGTAGCTCAGCCAGCTTTCACCAGTTGTTTTTTCTCCTTTTTTCTTTGTATTGCGGCACAGTAGCTGAGGTGTTCCCCACCTCTAGCTAACGTGTATGATGATGATGATGATTTAGTTTTACAGAAATGAACGCCATCCCATTTCAAACCCCAACCTGGAGGACCAGGAGACTGAGTTTGTCTGACCTCTCAACATTGACCAACCTGGTAGGAGTAGCTCTCAAGATGCCCAGAGGCACCACCCAGTATAGCTCAATGGGTCAATGAGGTACGCAAACCGTCGCACCACGTTAAGGTCCAGTCTCGTTGCGACGTCCATGTAACCTGGCTTGCATTTTGTGGACCTCGATTTCACGAATGCTCGAAAGTTTATGTAGAATGACAGAGGCAAGTTACTTAGAGACGATAGTGGTCAGACTGAAATAATACCAAACCCATCTAAAAATTATGTTGCTATCAATGTCAATATGGTGGGAAAGCAAGACGTTGTCTAGTTTCTTACATTGGGCAAGACTCAGCCGCTTCAGCGAAAATGATGAGCCCACAAACTAGCACGATCAACGCATCCACCAACAAACAAACAAATCGCCTGTTTTACATTTAAGGATTGACTTTCTTCTATCACTTTTCTCACCAACGCGGGGGCGAGAATCAGCGTGATTCATGCGAACGCGAACGACAAGCACTCAAAGCCTACGTACAATCTGCGTGCAGCCAACGGTTCTCCGATAGCTTCATTCGGTCAGCGCAAGATGAATCTGGACCTCCGCCGAGATTTTCAGTAGGTTTTCATGATTGCATCTGTATTCTTCGTAATTATCGGTATAGACTTTCTCCGACATTTTGGTTGCTTGTTGATGCTGGTCGTCACAGACTTTTAGACGATCGTACTAAATCAAGTCAAGTCAAGTCAACAATGCACTTTATGCATCCATGAAGAGTGAATATTCAGTTACAACACCAACGCTAATGGCAGAAAAAATTAAATAAAAATCCGACGAACGTATATGGTTCGCCACCATTTTGAGAAAGGGGGCAGTGGTGATTTCATCGATTCAGTCTGGCGATACTGTCTTGTTTAATTACATCTTGATCCCTCAGCAAACGTGACAAATAGCGAACAACTGACGTACCTAAGCTCGTGCGCGGACATAAATGGCTTTGTACGTTTATCTAGTTGAAGACGTTGAGCTTCTGGCCCCGTGTAGCTCTTGCTCGTCACGCGTTTCTCCGGAAGCGGATGAACTTAACCATTACCCACAATGTGGTCCAGACATACAATAGATTTCCTAACAATCTACGACGCTTTGCGACTGAGTTTCAGACCGGTTTCTTCCAGTCTTTGTAGTACTGCTGCAAGCCTGGTACCATATTCGTGTTCTGTCTTGCAGAAGACGATGATGTCATCACCATGAACAATCACGCCTTGTAGATTCTCCAGGATCATCAGTAATGGGCGTCTGAATGTAGCTGGGGCGTTGCATTATCCAAACGGCATTCTTATAAACTCGTACTACTGGTCATTCCCACTGAAAATCATCTTGTGGCGATCTTCATCTGCGATGGGCAGCTGCGAATATTCTGATCGGAGATCCAACAAGGATACCTGCTTGGTGCTTTGAAGCCTGTAGAAAACTTCTTCCATCTGGGGCAACGGAGACGCATCCTTCATCGTCACTCTTTACAGTTCTCTGAAATCACTGCAAACTCGATAGGTGCTGTGGGCCTATTTCGTCAGTAGCACGGGTGATGAATATGGACTGTGCGTTCGCCGGTTGATTCCATTCCCTTCCAACTCTTCTACCTGTTTCTGTATTTCTGTCGGCGTACTCTGCAGTATTCCTCTGCAAATCGGCTTGCACTTCCCTCCCGGGATTAGTGGTATTCGATATTCCACCCCGTTACAGAATCCGTAATCATCATCTGCGTCTGTGAATAGGTGAGCACACTTGCTCAGTACACACCATCTTTCAGGGTTCTGGCAATCAGGCAGGATCTTGACGACACCTACCCGGTCGGTTCTCCCAGTGTTCATCACAATCGTCGCGTTGCGTACGGTTACCACGTCCTTTTTCAGATCAATTGTTGCACCGAGCCGTTTGAGGATGCTGTTGCCGAGGATGGTTTCGGTTGTCTCCTCCACGATGAACATAGCATGGTTGATGAGCGTTCCTCCTATCCACATTCGCAACCGCAGTGTGCCCATCACCATCAAACGATATCCACCGACGGTCTGCATTACCGTTACGGGCTGAGTTACGGTAACTCCTTCGAGCCTCTTTGTAATGGACATTACTGCTCCCGTGTCCACTATGGCCCGGACCGACACACCTTCAATAGTTAACTTGATGACCGGTACCCGCAACTCACTCGGCTAGTATAGAGAGAAACAATGGTACAAAGTGCAGTTGGTGCAACATCTAACCACATAACCCACCTGATTGCATCGGAAACAGTGGTGACTGTTCCGGCTTCCATGTTCATTGCGTTGTGATATCGTTCTCGGAGTCTACCTAGACAACCGCTGCGCCACCATTCCGGACAGTTGGTTTACTCTGTGTTCCAACTCCGAATACTGGACTCTCTTCATCGTCACTCGCTTCGGCAAATTCTAGGCAACCGTCACCAGATCCTCCGCCTTGCTCTCTCCCACCATCGCTGCCAATTTTGCTTTGTCCAGCAAGCTTCGCACAAATTGCTGTTTGAGTAGCCATTCTCCTGCGCTACCCTTCAAATCGGGAAGACCAATCGCCAGACGTCTGGTCAGCTTCTGGAAAAATACCATCAAATTCTCCTGTCTCTCTCATTTGGCTGTGTGAAGTTGCTCCAGTGCTCGCTGTCTATCGCCTTGCTTCGAAAATTTTGCACACAATGCAGCCCTCATTTCAAGGAAGAAACAGCCGGATTTGGCCTTCCGGAGAAGAAAATACACCGCCTTCGCTCTTCCATCCAACAACGTACCCAAAACAGTTAGCAAATTGGCGTCACCATTAATCCCGTTGCATGCAGCGATGGCCTCAAATTTATCGAGCTAGTGCTCCACGTCTCGGTGCGCAAATTGCGCATGTCAGGCCAGCTTCATTCTGATTGGTCACGGCACCAATGTAGCGAGAATGACGCGGGAGGGGAGCAGAGCGTGTATTGTCACAAAGATGCGCAAATTGACCGCTCTCAAAACCGTACAGATATGAACCGTATTTCCTTCTCGCGACGCCCCACGGATGTGGATTTGGAAGACGGGCCATTCCATGTGCCTTACGAGTTTGAGCCTAGGGAACGATTTCTCCATTATTCATCCCATACTTCCGCTTCGCTATATTCAATTCTGGCCAGCCAGGAGTCGTACGGAAGCTCGCGATTTTCTTCCCCCTTGCTGAATCTCTCCGCCCGCGTACAGCCATGTGGGTTTCGCTATCGACGTGTTTGTCTGATTCACTGCATGCTGGACAAATATCTCCTCCACCGTTATGGGCCCAGGCTCGTTATCAGACGTCACTCGTCATCCGCTCTCGACTCGATCCGCAAGGCTCGCACTGCCTTGTCACGTCTCATCCATTGCGCTCACTGATAATTCCCTGCTATCCCATTTTTGCTGTCTTTCCGGTTCCCGAGTAGGCATTGGATTCCGCCTTCCTACATTATGATGAAAGAGAAAAGACGAGTGGCGATCACTTCAGACCAAGTACAGAAGCTGCGTTAAAGCGCCCATAGCATGCGTAGTCCGTTACGACATAGTCTGTTCGCGTTAGCCACGGACTTCAAGTCGCAGCGCGAGAGTACACCTAGGTCCAAAACGGAAGGCGTGGGATGCAGCAGTTTGCCGTCAATGGTGTACTTTCGGACCCCACCACCATTATCTAGTATCAGGAATACCGACTTACTTGGGTTGGTTGGGAGGCAGACCTCTGTAGACCACATGCTGAGGAGGCGGAGGCCTTGCTGAAGTAGGCCGCAGTTGTTAGGGGAGCTAACGGCTCTCCAAATCTCCAGGTCATCCGCAAACAGGGCACACAGCAGCCGATGAATCTGCGTAACAGTGGTCCGCAACACTGTGTCTTGGTGTACGCCACAAGTAGTGGATACCAGTCAGTTAGATGGCCATCGACCTGTACCCTCCATCCTCATTCAACGAGAAAGTCCTGGACCACTAATGCAGTGAGCTATCAACAGACTCTCAGCTTGTCGAGGATAACTTTATGATTTACCTTGTCAAACACTTTGCGAAACTCGATGTATGTTACGTCGACAGATTTGTCCTGGTCCACTGCTTGCAACCATTCATGTCTCGTCATCAGCAGATTGGTAAAGCATGAACTTTCCAGTATAAAACTGTGATGTGCGGTAGTCAGTAGATCTTTTGATTGGAAGAGCTTCTCGGCAGTCTTGGCCAAAATAGGTACCAGATGAGTAGGCCTTTAGTTGGCCCCTTTGCTGGGGTCACGTCCTTTTGAAATGAGCTTAACCACTGAGCATTTCCAGTGGATCAACAATGAAACTTTGGACAAAGACTTGTTGCAAAAATCAGTTACAGCAGGTAAAATGATGACCGATGGGGACTTGGAAATCAGTGGGTGAAGTGTGTCATGGCCAACAGATTGGTGCCGTCAAGATTTGAGAGTAGCTGACGTAACGCCAACACCGCAAACCAGAGTATGGAGTTCGGTATGTACGGTACAAGTCGAGCTCGGTACAGACACCTAGTCCTTTGCAAACGGAAGCGAAGTAAGCAGCCAACGCGGACACACGCTCAATACTGGAAGTTAGGTGCTGTGCGTCCGAGCCGTCTAGCACTTGTAGATCATCTACCACAGTGGTTATCAACTCTTTGCGCTTGTTACCCACAAATCGAGTTCCCTATCAAGAATTATCTAAAAAAAATTAGTTTAAAAATCCGACTAACTATTGCATTTTTGCTTTAAATTACGGAAAATGAATACTATTTTCAATTACTTTTCATTACGCAAATGAATAAAACGCCTATTTTTGATCAATCTTTTAGCAAATCAAGTGATGTCATATCTGGATCAAAAGAACAACAATCGACAAACGAGCTGATAGAGGCGCCATCTAGATGCGCTACTTTGCAGACTTGTATTTGTATTTTAGGTAAAAGAAATTTGTTGTGGAAAATTGTTTAATTCGTTGACCACTTACTAATGATTAGTCACTGATAGCTAATCAACAGCGATAAGTTAGGTATTTACATGCTTTGACACAGATATCAATGAATTTTGTTTGGCGACTGCTTGATGTCCCAATGCTCGAACATACATTTACCCCCGAAAAATTCTATTTTACCCCTTGAGGGTAATTATCCCCAGGTTGCGAACCACTGACCTGCCGGCTTGAGACGCCGCTTCACTTAAGCAAAGATTCTTTTTGGGGCGGACTTTGCTGCGGTTGAGAGCTGCTCCTCAAACTACCGGTGCTTGCCTCTTTTTGCACAGTTGCAAATATTACGCTACCTCTTATGCAATTTGTAGTCGTTGGAAAAGGCGGAGTGAAGAAACTGGTCCCACAATCTGTACCGACGCCGAGCCATCTTGCCATATTCCTTGTCGAACTAATGTGGCTTGACTGTTCCAACTTTTAGACATCTCAGTGGTACAAATTGAGAACAAAGTAATGTCACTCACTGTCTCTCAAATAACACTCCAGCAGTCTCCCGTAGATGCAAGTTGGGATAGAGACTGATCCATTTGCCTCGCATCTCGAGTTGGACCATCGAAATCAGTTTTCCAATAGTTGTTACCTGGCTCCGATGGACGGGAATCTGGTAAAGGTAGATCCATACTGGTTACGAGCACTGAGCGGTCGCCTGTTGCTGTGGGTTGCAAGATCTGAACCTCATACACATGTTGTTCGTAGCTTGTTAACATGAAGTCTAGGCACGACAGAATTGAGCGCGGCTTTATATGTATCGATTTGCATATGTGTTGCGCTGCTCCGATTTCAAGTGAAATGTTCACGAACTTTACTTCGACCTCAAAATGTCCGGGCATGAATAGAACCTCAGGCCAGTGTAAGCGCAGACAATTGAAATCAATCATGACTAGAAAGTGCAGCACAGCTGCCCGCACACGTCACCGTCGCTACTATAGTCGCTCAAAAGGCTTCCAAACAGAGCAGTCAGGATATAAAGTAGGACACCATCGCGGACAGTCAAGAGTCTATCTGAATTGTTTGTCCCTCGCATGAATGAATGCTTGATTCCCAGACAAAACCCGAAGTCGCTGCCCCCCCCCCCCACAGGACAGAGAGAAGACCGGATCGGACGAGCAGAGCAACAGGGATCTATTAGCGAATCACACCGTTCATTATAAAGGTGAAATGGAAAGTTCGTGAATGGTATTTAAAGCGCACGTGGAAAGCTCTGGAAAGGTCAACTTACAGCAAATCAAGGAACGCCGCCCTCGCGTTAATTGGCCGCTTCTCCCGGTTGGCTCTCTGTTCGCCCCAATCAGGGCGGGTGAGTTTGGATCGCCTGCCGCGGCGATGGCTCCGTTTGTGACATTTGTGGTAAACATGTTTCAGGAATGGACAAACTCGAACAAAATGCCACTCACCACATCTCCGACAGGCAGTCGGAGACTTGGGATTCTCTCTCGGCTTTTCATGGCCTGTTTCATTTGGAAGCGGTTTCTTTGAGGTGGTTTTTAATACACTAAGACTTGGGGTTGATTGTTGCTTCTCCAGGATAAACGTGCCATGCTTGAGGTTCAGCAACCGTTGTCATTCAGTAGTTATGGTCTGTAGAGTCATTTGTGGGTCTTGTTCAAGTTTACTCAGCAGTCTGGTGCGTATCACTGCATCCCGAGGGGAATATAGACCACAGATAAAAATCAGGCATTTGAACTGTTCTGCCGTGATGGATTTGATGTCGAATTTTTTCGCACTCGCGATTGACGGTGCCAGCGTAAGTGACGTAGTCATCAGCGTCTATTTTGATGATCTTCAGGCACTGATATCGTGTGTTGAAGCTGGATGACTGCTCTCCAAATATTTGGACCAAACATTTGACAGTCTCCTCAAAAGTGCAGTCTAGAGCGTTCTTAGGCAAAATAAAGTTGACATACCTGGAGTGCTCTGCTGTTCCAAGTTTGCTTAATAGCAATCAGACTTTCCAATCGTCACCATGACCTCAAAGTTCAACGCGGAATACATCTTCATAACGCTTGAAACAAGACTCAAAGGTGAGGCCCGCATCAGGGTCGTACGGAAATTCCATAATGCTGTTAGTGATGGCGTCTACCGATGCGGACGGCTTGACGGTTGTAGACAGTGAACCGGTCTGGATTAAGAGTTGGCGCGTAAGAGTTTCGATCAACCTGAGTTAGGACGCCTCAAGTTGTGCTTTTGCTGTAGCAGAATGGCCTTGAGCTCGTCAGCCGATATGGACATCCTGATTAGGGTTCAACCCGTCGCCAGCTGAAGCGTTCGTCCCTCGCCTGAATGGACGCTTGATTCCCAATAAAAACCCGAAGTCGCTGCCCCCCCCCCCACAGGACAGAGAGAAGACCGGATCGGACGAGCAGAGCAACAGGGATCTATTAGCGAATCACACCGTTCATTGTAAAGGTAAAGTGGAAAGTTCGTGAATGGTAATTAAAGTACACGTGAAAAGGTCAACTTACAGCAAATCAAGGATCGACGCCTTCGCGTTAATTGGCCGCTTCTCCCGGTTGGCTCTCTGTTCGCCCCAATCAGGGCGGGTGAGTTTGGATCGCCTGTCGCGGCGATGGGGTCCTGGCTTGTTCGCATCACGTATTCCTTCCTAACACTATCACAGCGAAAGTACGAGTAGCCACTGGATTCGATTTTCTGGGCAATCAACTTAGAATCCTACCATGTTTCTGTGAATCCCACTATGTCTGGCAACTCAGATGCGATGAAACGACAATTTATCACGCTTCTTCATAAGATTGCAAAATTAGTAAAAGCTACACACAAACGGCAACAGGAACCCGTGCGTGCTTGTGTAAGCAACCTGTATATTCTACTTCGTGTGCCCCATGCTGAGACTGATGTTGCATTCAAGATGCTTCTTCACCACAATTGGGCTAAACCAATTTTCAATTAAACTAGATCTTTTTAAGTTGGATCAATTTCATTCCACTTTATTTGATTTGTTCTGCCTACCTGAATAGTCTATTAATTGGCCATGTTGCTTAAGCTAATTGCGCTTATCTTCGGTAACTTTCTTCCGTTTGTAGCATTTTTAGGTAACTCGTGGTCTTTTTTTCTTATCGCGGATTCGTTGCTAAGCAACTTACTTCATATGCTCAGTTGGCGAAAAGTTATGTCTGCATAGCCGTATTCCGTAACAGATATATTTTATTTGTTTGTCATTTCAAGTAATTGGCTGTTGGTTGACATCCCCGGTGTGGCTGCGCTTGATGTGCATGTTGACAAGGTGCCTACCTGTCTATTACTCACTACCTCGGCCATACTGTCTCTAGGAGACAGTTGGTCGTTGATGGAGGGGACGGGGTGCACGGTCCTTGTGGCCGTGCTAATCTTGTAGTGTAGTTCCATGCACTCAGTGTGGAGCGGACTAAGGTCCAGCCTCCGCCTTGTGTGCGCTTGATTCCGCAACTACATCTTGCTTGTGTTTGTATGTGAAGGAGTGTGGGCCGGCTCCGTTGATGTAACCTGGCTCCCATCCACATGCCTCCTGGTCTTATTCCTACCTATTTACACAGGATATGGAGTGTGTGGTTGGGGCTGTGGGTGGTGCAGCACAAGCCACCCATAGTCCTTCTGTAGGCGCAGGCGTGCTGTGGCTGGCCACCGTGACAGGAGAATCCGAAACCAGATGCCGCCAACCAAATCCTACTTCGTGGAATCTTGGAAACGATATGAAATTTTACAATACGGAGGTTTGTTTCTACATCATCATTTCGTCTTTTCAGCTCAATGATAGCAGACTCGAGCTGTTCTCGATCAACCAGACCCAGGTCTGGGCGAACATAGATCTTCAAACCTTTCAGCCTACTTAGGCGGAAAAATGTTTAGCTTTGGACTGGCTTCGTCCACAAAGGTGGCTTTAATTGGCCGACTTCGGTGTGCATCTTTCTGTTTAAAACGAGTAATTTGCCTTACTTTCATCTTGTGCTCACCCACATCGAAGGGCGTATAAATAGGCTACGTAAAATAGACGCAAGGATCGTAGCGCATCTGTGGAGTTGAAACAATGGACCCAGGCACGTGGAAGACTACGAGGTTAAAACGTCTCTGTTCGGCCAAAGTGTACTTGCAAAGAGTAGATTTTCCCGAGCGTAACGTGGTTTGGTCTACGGTTGCCTTACTGAGGCTAAACTCTTTTCATCTTTCTGCGTTTTCCTTCCTTTTTGCTTTCTACAGGTCTTCAGTACACAGGCTTTCGCGTAACAGGACACCTGTGCCCGTGGCATACAATACAGGTAAAATGTTCGTGTCAGGTAAGACTAAGCTACCCGCACAAGCGGGACGTCGTGCCGGTGGTTACACGAGACAAACAGGAAGGCTTATCTGGAACCCGGAGACGCTTCGGACCAGCTTGTTGGGCCAAACACACTGAGTTGCTCGCAACGGATTAACTCAGCCTACAAGGCGGTTTGTGACTCTTCACATCAAGCACAGGGACAAAGATTTACGCAAAGACTTTAGCTGCATTAGTATTTCTACATCCGCGGTTCATCCTCCAGCATCGCTTGCACAGCAGCAATGTTGTCCGAGGTGGTGGCCTACACAGGTCGACTGCACCGTGTGTCATAATCTAGGGACCGCTTGCCACACTTGAATTCCGCAAACCACTAAAACACTGTGGTTCTTGAAGACGCATCATCACCAAACACAGCACGCAATCGCTCAACACTGGTGTTGCATTAAACCACATTTGTAGCTATAGAAAATCATGGCTCTCCAGTGACATCGACTGAGTTCCATACTTACAATCAAGGTATAGTGACTCTTATGACTTGCGAGCTGTGATAGGCCGTTGATGTAGGGTTCTGTGAGTTGAAATAATTGAAATAGATTCAGAACGGATTACAGTTCGCAATGTCCTTGCCAGATCATCTGCACCTAATCTGTGTACTGCGTATCCGGAAACATATTCCTCTGCCCTCCTATGTCGAACTCAGATTTATTGGGGTGACGTTAGAATCCGCCACTAATGCAGACAATGTTTTGCTCTGCAAGCGCAGTACCACAAGGACCCTATAGGATGCGCATCTATCCTTACATTCCTTGAAACATGCGACAATCAAAAATAAACATCTCGGAAGGACATCGCGAGCAGGATCGTCTAAGCACAATAATTATTCATGGTGTGCCAGAGCATCCTTCTCATGATAGTCAAGATATCAGAAATCACGAGTTAGAATAGTGGCGGTTCACTTGAGAAACGCTATTCTCGGGTAATGCTTCCCCTCTAACCAAATTATAGAGGATGCTTCCAATTGTAACGCTCGCTTCCTCCGTTTGTACTGCCTATTGTAGCCGCTAGGCCTTGCATCTGTTCTCTGCCTTGTGCTCTGCTAAGAGGTTCGCCTGCCTGCCCACAGCACGAGGCTCGCGAGTACTGACGTGTGCGCGCACTTTGCCCTGATCCCTTGATGCGTGCGCTTTGCCGCACTCTGAGCGCGCAACTGTCCAACTCAGCCCCGGGAAAACAGAACACGAACGCGACCGACAAGTGTCTACTAGATACGAGAAGGGCTGATATTAATGGGACACACTCACCAATCCTTGTTGCGCCACCTAGATAATTGGCCCTTGACTGTCTTCCCGCTTGGTCAAGCTTAGAATAGCCCGCCTCGGACCAGGACGTGCGATTTCGTCAGCTTCCTGTCGGGCGCACAGCAACGCACGTGACGGCTGAAGTAGGATTTATCAGCTTCCGCCTGGGCCATGGCCACGAGTCTGTCAGCTGCTCACATGCACTGGCCAGTCTATCCCAGCTAAAGTGCGCCATTGTATTCGGCCGTTTCACCTCCGTGACACGGCCCAGAAATCCTAAGGCTCGTGATTCAGCCAAATCATACAGCGATGTTGGCGAAGATATCGGGAATGCCGTTCATATGTACTTCGGTTAAAACATGCAAACGCCTAGCCAAGATCAGATCTGAGTCTGTCTGAAAAGCAAACCTACCGGCGATTACACAAAAGCTTCATTTTACTGCTCTTTCACGCGATTCCGCAGCAGGCCCGAACGAAGAATAGGACGGATCTTGGCCAAATCAAGCTGCGAAGGATGCCTGATTATTCCATTGATAAAAACGAACAACGTCCGACTCCACACCGGTAGGCATTCCTCCACACCTGACTCCTTTAGCCAGCTGTGAGCTCCTAGAGACCGAGAAACTATCCTGCTTGTATATCAATGCTAAAGACGTTTTCAATAAGCTGGACGAACTGAAAAATCGCCACGTTTCTAAGCCATGCGATATCATCGGTGTCACAGAGACGTGGGTACACGCTGGAACGACGGACGCTGGTCTCGCCGCCGGACATGTCACTCATGCGAAACGACAGGCTTACAAAGGGAGGAGGGGTAATCCTTTATTACCGAAGTGACCTACAGGGCGAAGTCATGAGGGATACAGACTCGCGGTTTCCAGATTCTCTTTGGTGCCGTCTGTAATTAAAAGGCAGACACCTGCCTAATAGCTTCGATGCACCGCCCCCAAACTCTGCACTGGAAATGGACGACCAGTTTTCGACAGGTTTATAAGGTAGTCTAAAACGGTAACACCCACATCCTTAGCATGAGCCATTGCAACGTACATTGTTTAGAAACCCCTGCCATGCTGGGAGAACAATTGATAGCCGATCAGCAGGAGTACGTTACTAGTGTTCCCTTTTACCCTCACGTTAGTTTTGCTCACTCGGTTAAGAACAGGTAATAGACCATCTTTGCTGAATCTTGTGTTTACCAACGAGGATCACATGACGGATGTGTTTGGTTGTAGACTGCCTTTTGGGTCGTAATGATCGGTTGATATGCGGAATATCGTCACGAGAACCTTATGATGGTGCGAAACATTGCATGCTACAACCGCTTAGCCAAGTTCGTCAGTGCTACAATCTTGTCGTTCCTTGCCGAAGACCATCGGAGGTCGCTTGGCTCGAATTCGTCTGCAGATTCAATCAACTGGTTACGGATGCCTCAAAGAAAAGGATTTGTAATGGGCCTAAAACCGTTTCTTTCGTAAGGAGCAGAACCAGAAAATACATAACTGTACGCAACGCAGCATGGCAAGAGTATGGACCATCACCAACGCCAATTAAGTGGAACAACTACGTAACCCAGAGTAACCACTGCACTCAACTGCTCAGAGATGACAAACCAGCATGTCAACAGATATCGTAAAAACCTTCAGCGCTAACAACAAACTGCTGCACAAACACCTCAGTGGTCTACGAGAGGTAAGACGGGGATTCCATCCACTCCGGACGGCTGATGGTCCAACAAGAACGGCTAGAGAAGTAGCGAACGTGCTGTGGATGCAATATGTCCCCAAGTTTCAGAGGGTACTACCATCAAGCGATCTTACAACTTTTGTCGCTGAAGCTGTCTTGCAAAAGCTGACGTGTCTGTGCAACTACAGCTCCCCACGAGTTGACAATATTCATCCAGAAGCACTGGGGGCAGCGGCAGGACAGATGGCAGTACCTTTGGCAATACAAAACTGATGTGTGCTTCAAAACCTTCCGAGATTATAAATTCCCAGTCGGTTCCAAGTTTATTTAAAGATATTGAACCTTTGACTCAGTTCTTCCAGCGCTGCTTAGAACAGAATCAGGTTCCTGCTATGTGGAAGCTTGGAATAATAACTCCGGTTCACAAAGGCAGAAGCGGAACTGAGCCTTCAAACTGCCGTCTAATATCTCTTCTCCCTATACTGTTCAAGATCATGGAATCCATCGTTGAAGATACACTGGTGTGTCATCTGGAAAGCCGTTACATTATTACTTCCCGAGTGGCACGGCTTCCATCAACAACGATCGTGCACAACAAATCTACTAATCGCACGGAGTAATTGGACCGAGTCAGCTGACCCTGGAGAGGATGATTTGATCCAGCTGAATTTTTCGAAGGCATTCGATCGTCTAGATGATCGGATAGTCCTTTCAGAGGTTCATTATTAAGGGATCGGTGACCCACTTCTAAGCTAGATTATCAACTTTCGCCTTCAACGGCAATTAGTGATCAGATTGCGGAGCTCTTTACCTAACCCAATATGAGTCCAATGCGATGTACCGCAAGGTTCAATTTCAGATCTACGTTTGTTTCCTGTGTTTTTTAATGATCTCGTACAGGAAATCGATTCGTGCTTTTTGCCGACGACATGATGATTTGGCGCAGGACTCAGGTGAATGCCGAATCGCATCTGACTCAGAGTGACCTAGACCTGGTACATCAGTGGTCAATCCAAACTTTACTGCATTTCAACGTGAGTAAATGCAAGGTACTCTCCATACGACACCAGGCCAACTACTCACACAGGCTCAGAACGCATGTACTGCAGCCATCTTTCGTCAAACATGGTCTGAGTGTGTTGGTTCAAGATGAGTTAGGTTGCCTCAGACAATCCGAAAAGGGCTTAAAATCTGATAACCAACACGTCGGGCTGTTGCAACGGGCGTTCGGGCAAATAGACATCCCTAGTTTTCGACAGATATTCAGTGTCGAATACGCAATTCAAACCTGGCATCCATGAATGAAACATGACCTCACTGCACTGGACCAGTCTCAACGTCGGGCATCCAAGTACGTCAACGGAATGCGCAATCTGCCATACGAGCAGAGGCTGGAACGATTGGGGGTATTCAGCGGACCAGGCCGTCGATTACGAGGCAAGCTGATAATAGCATACCTGATTTTACACAATCCGAATCATGTGCGCCACTCTTTATTGCAACTCAACAGTAAAACAAATCTGAGAAGTCACTCATTTAAACTCGCAGGACAGTATAGCCGTCTGGGACGCCGCAGAAATTGCTTTGCTCTTCTCCGGTGCCATCCGTGGAACGCTCTCCCCATATCGATCGTCTGCAATGACATTAGCAATAATTAAAAGGCGGCTGGATGACGCACTCATCCACTTACACTTTGTTATATAGCACTATGTCTCCAACCGACACCTGGAATATACCATAAAACCTGGTAACTTTGGTCCACTTTTTGGTTTGGAAAGTACCAGATGTACCAGTGCTTTTGATAATATTATTAAATGATCTGTTCATGGGCTATAGTGTCATAAGGTTGCAGAAAATGTTAACTGATACAGTTCTATATCCTTAAGGCAGTTGTTTTAAAATATCTACCATGGCCAAAGTCCCTTACAACGGGGATACTTTGGCCATGATGACAACACATACACAGAACCGATGTTATATAACGACAAACAATCTACTGAACGATCGCAAAAATAGTGTCCTCCTGCGTTATTCGCCTTTAAATCTTCGGATTTATTCTCACAGAGACCTACATGCTACCATTCGATTTGGCTCCGCGAGCTCCTCCTACAAGCGTTCATCTTTTGGATCTGTCATTCGCGCATCACCAGCAAACTGAGCTTCTGCAATTTCGAAGTCAACTGTGTTTGAACCTTATCGGAGAATTTATTTTTCCTCTCGTCACACAAGAGCTCTTGCGGTCATATTTTAAAGATCTTTCTGAGAGTCACCCGATCAACTTACTACCAATCCTTTAAGTCGCTGTACAAAGCGATAGTTGTCAACTTGGTCCGCCCTTGGAACAGCCACTGTGATCATTAGACACTATTTTCCAAGTCATCTTGCTTTGCCGCAAACGTACGCCGCATCGCTGCCCATCTACTTACCGGCTGGATCAATAGCACGCACGTCGCCTATCTACCCTAAGGAACGCGTGCCTCATCTGGACGCGACACGCCTGACCCCTCTGACCTCAAATCAGCGCCGACAGCCACGTAACGAAAAGTGAAGCGAAGTCATACACGGTGCGTCAGTATTTCTGTCTTCTTGCTACCCGTGTTGTAGTGTACATCCAGTTGCTCCATTCCATCTTGTTAATGTGGAATCATTACGACATATCACCACCATTTGCGGTCATTCATAGTTCGCTGCCCCATTACTGACCGTAGAATTATTCCAATGGTTCAACGTCACTTATGTTGGGCAGACAATTGCAGTAAAGTCCTTAAGATCGAAGTAACCTGTCCTAGCTGAAATAGATGGTACTGTCCGCAATATGTAGGCAAATCCGTTCAAGAAGTGAGACAAACAAAGTTGCTGGCACAATTTGGTTTTGCTCAACATGTCATCATTCCAGTTGTCAACTGTTTATCTTTGTTCATGAAAAAATGCGATAGAATAACTGAGATAATCGCGCATTTTGTAAATAGTAAGATAGATCCCACGGAGGTAAATATGGCCAGGATAATACCCCAACCAGCCAAAGTAAGCTCAGAATCTAAACCGAAGAAGAGAGCTAGACGCTCCAACCGCAATACAGCGTCTGTGACTCTACATCCACTAAGTAACCTCATTCACATAAGTGGACAAGTCTCAAACATGCCTGCTTCCATTACTCTAACCATAGACGCTTCACCTGGAGATTCAGCCATGACACTGACAGCTCAGAGCCGAAGGAAATCCAGTGCAGATAACAAGCAGGTAACGCAAGCATCGATTGCCTCGACAAACACACCGGGAGCGACACACATAGCTCCATCTTCTGTACCGAGCACGCGTGGCGCAAAAGCACCTTTCCCCGTCAATTACAGTGGAGCCTTTTAAACAAGCTAAATTACTGGTAAAAACTATAAAGCCGACACACGCTAGAATTAACCATGCTGCGTTAACTCTCCTATGCACCAATGTTCCCGAGTCTAAACCTGGTACAATAAAAGCCAAGTTGCAAGACGATCGCAACCAGCGGAGTTCCATCTGCGAGGCGATTGGTATTCAGGTTCAGCTTGCAATGCTTAAACGCGTAGCGCGTAACCCGACCTCAGTGAACTCTGGTGAACCTTGAATTATTCGAATAACACTAGAACCAGCAGATGCGACAGAGACTGTCCTGTTCCCAGTAGTCCGTCTTCGCAACTCACTGAGCGGAATGCGCATATTACCCGATATACCATCGAAAGATCGGCAGCTGAACTGTTCGCTGAGCTTGGCAATTTGGTTGCAAACGTTTCGTCACCAATCGAGGTGACATCATCAGTGCGTAGTTGAGTGGCGTGCAGTAGCGTAGAATAGCGTAGAGGAGCCTCGGTGAGAGTGCGCTGAGCGTGGTGTGCGTGCGTTTTTATACCGCCGTGGTTGCCCGTGGAGGCGAGCAATCCTATTGGTTGGGATTTCGATCCGCCTTCAGCCTGGTTGATGGGCAGATGACCTTTGACCTTGACTCCTTGTGTTTCGTGGCCTTTGTCTGCTTGCGCTTGTGAGCGAGTCTGTCGTCAGTTCTGGTTGGCTAGCCACACGTTCCACCGGATTCAATCGATTGAGTTGGCGGTCTTTCACCAGTAGTGTTGCGTATACTGCATCCAGTTCGATGTGTCGATTGATTGAATTCGTTGTGGAGTACCAGGCTTCCAAAAACTCCCTGGCGTGTTTTGTACTTCCATGTGCTAGGATCTTAACATTCTCCAGATCGAAATGGTGGCCTTCTTGATCTTCATGCGCAGAAACCAATGAGTGCGGATCATGTCTTCTGACGTCCGCCTTGTGTTCGGTGATTCGTGTACAAACCTTTCTTCCAGTTTGTCCGACGTAGTTTTTATCGCAGTCGCTGCATTTTAGCTGACAGATGACATTGCACTGGTCGGCTTGATTGACTTTTTCTTTGGGTCTTGAGATCAATTTCCTTAGGGTGGCACTTGGTTTGTGAGCCACAGAGACTCCATGTGACTGCAGCAATCTTCCTGTTAGTTCGGAGACGTTCTTGATGTAGGGGAGCACTATTCGTTTGTTTGCTTGCTCAGGTGACTGCTGCTGTTGATGAGACGTTCGTTTCTTTAGGCTTCTTTTGATGAAATTTCTCGGATAACCGTTGTTTCTAAACACTTGATATAGGTGCTTTTCTTCCTGTTTCCGCAATTCGGCTGTGCTGCAGTGGCGTTTCCGCTCTATTGAGTGGAGTTTGAATGCAGCTCTTCTTGTGATTCATCGGGTAGTTGCCGTCATTTCATGCACCAGGCTCCGATGGCTAGGCCACGTGTTACGCATGCGAGCCCCACCGACTCCCGCGACGTACGCTGTTTGCGCGCCGGGGGTGTGGATGGAAGAAGAGGACGGGTGGCCAGGCGATGACTTGGTCGTGAGGAATGAAAGCCCACTTCTGAGCTGGCCTCGGTTGGAGCGTCTCGGCTCCCTGGTTGGGGTCCGAAAGACGATGAACACGTTTGGTTGGATACACTTGTTGATATGGCTAGGAGCCAACCTCAGTGGCGTTCGTGCTGTGAGTTCCTTTTTCCCACCCCGACCCCCTCCAACCACGATCCTAACATATAAGCAACAATACTGAACAATTCCTCCACAAACTGCGGAGTGTCAGAATTGAAGACGATGAAATAATGCTTTCATTTGATGTCACCGCGCTCTTCACTACAAGCGGTTACGACTTGGTCAAAGAAATCATGATGGAACTACTTGAGAATCAACTAAACCCAACGACAACCATACGACCCGAAAGTTTTTGGGAACTCCTGAACCTCTGCATGACCACTTATTTCCGCGTTGATGGACAAGTATACTAGCAACTGAGAGAAACTCCCATGGGATCTTCAATTTCGGGGCTCATTGCAGAAGTCGTCATGCAGAGATTAGAGCGCATCGCACTGACATCTATCAGCCCAAAACTCTGGATACGATACATGGACGGTACGTTTGTCGTCGTAAAACGGAACAGAGTACAAGCCACGCATGAGTTGCTCAACAACACGTTCGAGGATGTCAAATTTCCGATTGAATTAGAGAAGGGTAACAAGTTGCCATTTTTGGATGTACTTGTCACTAGGAATCCCGACGGATCTCTGCAAACGTGCGTATATCGGAAGAAAAGGCATACGGACCAGATATTAAACTACCACAGCAACCACCCGATGAATCACAAGAAGAGCTGCATTCAAACTCCATTCAAAAGAGCGGAAACGCACTGCAGCACAGCCGAATTGCGGAAACAGGAAGAAAAGCGCCTATATCAAGTGTTTAGAAACCACGGTCATAAGAAATTTTATCAGAAGAAGCCTAAAGAAAAGAACGACTCATCAACAGCAGCAACAGCAGCAGTCACCTGTGCAAGCAAACAAGCGAATAGTGCTCCCCTACATCAAACACGTCTCCGGAATAACAGGAAGATTGCTGCAGTCATATGGGATCTCTGTGGCTCACAAACCAAGTACCACCCTAAGGAAATTGATCTCAAGACCCAAAAGAAAAGTCAATCAAGCCGACCAGTGCAATGTCATCTGTCAGCTAAAATGCAGCGAATGCGATAAAAACTACGTCGGACAAACTGGAAGGAAGCTTTGTACACGAATCACCGAACACAAGACAGCCGTCAGAAGACATGATCCGCACTCATTGGTTTCTGCGCACGAAGATCAAGAAGGCCACCATTTCGATCTGGAGATCCTAGCACATGGAAGTACAAAACACGCCAGGGAGTTTTTGGAAGCCTGGTACTCTACAACGAATTCAATCAATCGACATATCGAACTGGACGCAGTATAGGCAACACTACTGGCGAAAGACCGCCAACTCAATCGATTGAATCCGGTGGAACGTGTGGCTAGCCAACCAGAACTGACGACAGACTCGCTCACAAGCGCAAGCAGACAAAGGCCACGAAACACAAGGAGTCAAAGTCAAAGGTCATCTGCCCATCAACCAGGCTGAAGGCGGATCGAAATCCCAACCAATAGGATTGCTCGCCTCCACGGGCAACCACGGCGGTATAAAAAACGCACGCACACCACGCTCAGCGCACTCTCACCGAGGCTCCTCTACGCTATTCTACGCTACTGCACGCCACTCAACTACGCACTGATGATGTCACCTCGATTGGTGACGAAACGTTTGCAACCAAATTGCCAAGCTCAGCGAACAGTTCAACTGCCATCTGAAGAACCTGAGCTACCAGTCAACCATTCTATAGCCTTGTATAGATCGCCGAAAGGAAGCAGATGATCAACGCGGCATTCCTATCAGAAATAGCAAGAAAACAATATTTGTTCATGGGGTTCCGGAGCTTCTGCATTCCTGTAATCATGGTACGCAAACACATGACCGAGAGCAGTGGTGCTACGTCCGCGAAGCACTCTCTCCGGACAATGTTATTGCCAACTGTTTGACAAGAGTTCTGTCATCAACTAACTACAAGGGCTGAGGTCGAAGACTAATGAAAGTAATATTACATTCCGTGGGAATGACGGAAGTTCTGTTGGATAACTGGTTAGTTTCGAGCCAGGTTGCCAACAGAGATCCGGCTAAAGGTAGCAAGCGAACGGCCAAGAGTCGTAAGCAATTCGATTGACTTTGTAAACGATGCAAATTCTTTATCTGCACAGTCCTGCGGAGAGACCCGTACAACGGCACCCACGGCACACAACAGGACAGAGCACAGCACGAGAAAAACGTCTGCGCAGGAACGCTCAATAATGCCATGCAACTTGACTGAAATTCATAAACCAAAAAGCGATTAATGGCCGGCTACTTAACGGCCTGCTTAAAAACCAACTTAAAATTGACATCCATCAACACACTCCTAACCACAAAAACCCCATATTGCATGTACAGAAACGCCCAAGGCCTTCTAAGCAAGTTGGACGAACTTAGAGAACTCCATGCCTCAACCGCGGGACGTCGCATGATTACAGACCTGGTTAAACCTTGAGATAACCGATTCTGAGATCAATTTACCCAACACGTCGCTGCTTCGGACCGATAAAACCGGAAGGGGTGGGGGTGTGATTCTTTACTATAATACAAACCTCCGATGTGAAGTTATCGATCACCCGGAAATCCGCGCTCATGTTGCGCTTTGGTGCCGCCTATGGTTGCGAAACAAGGACGCATGTCTACTAGCCGTGATTTACCGCCCACCAAACTCAACGTCGGAAATGGACTAAAAACTGAACCACGTCTTTCAGTTGGCCTTGAACAAGTCCTACACCCACATTCTTATCGTTGGAGACTTTAATGTGCACGACATAGAAACGCCAGCAACCGACGGTACGCAGTTTAAGCCTGATTGCAAGAACTAATTGCTAGCCACCCTCTGTACAACCACGTAACATCTCTCACCAGATTTCGAACTGCCAACAAGCCATCGATACTGGATCTTGGGCTCACTAAGGAAGAACTCATGGTTGACGGAATAGTTACAAACATACCACTGGGTCGTAGTGACCATGTTACTCTACTTTTTGGCTACATATGCAATGCGGAGTATCCTGAAAAGGAGGATGATAAAGTGCATACACTCACACACTGTAATGTGTTAGCTACGCTCTTTAAGGATACATCTTGGACTTTCTTAACCGATTGCCCTCCAGATGCTGCCTGGAAAACCTTTACAAGGACGTTAAGCATACTGGTAGCGCACGCATCGGAACAGAAGTCCTTCCAACCCAGAAACAAGCATAAGTCACTTCTGAGGAGCAGAACAAGTAAATGTATGTCCCGGAGGGATTTGACATGGCAAGCTAACATGGACTGCTCGAATGCCGAAACCTGGACTGCATACGTGACACATCGTAACTTCTGTGTGAAACTGATCCGCGAAGACAAGATCACGCATCAGCAGGAGTTAATGAAGCGATTCTGCACGAACCGCAAACTTCTGTACAGACACGTTAACGGCCTTCGAAAGGTGAAGCGGGGGATTCCAGCAGTAGTAAGAACCGATGGATGCACGTGATCAGCAATGGAAGCAGCCGATCCCCTACGGCTTCATTCTTCCCAAACTTTCCGACAGGCAACGAGCGCATTCTCCTAGTTTCTATTACTCCACCGTTGGGTTTAGACTTCACCTTCACTGTGAAAGTTGTGTTGAAGAAGTTGTTATCCTTGCGTATCCACAGTTCTCCCGGAGTCGACAACATCCGACCAAAGGCTCTGCAGGCGGTATCTAGTGATCTAGCAGAACCACTGGCTGTTTTCTATCAGCGATGTCTAGAAGAGAACCACATTCCACCGGTATGGAAGCGAGGGGTCATCACTCCTATTTATAAAGGAGGTAACCGCACTGACCCTAACAACTACCGTCCAATAACACTACTTCATGTACTATCCAGTTTTGGAATCAATCATGGCAGTTGCGCTGATGTAGTATCTGGAAAGCCACAATTTAATAGCCCCAGATCAACATGGCTTTCGTGAAAAACATCAATGTAATACTAACCTATTGAGTACACGTAATGGGTGCGCTGAAGCCGTTGATGATGCAGCGGGAGTCGATGTGATCTACCTGGACTTCTCAAAAGCGTTTGATCGCTTAGACTATCGAAGTCCTCTTCAGAAGCTTCGGAACTAAGGCATTGGCGACCCAATCCTGATTTAGATTAGCAATTTTCTACACGACCGACCGCTAGAGGTGAGAGTCCGAGAATCACTGTCCGATACAATCGATGTGGTTCGTGGTGTACCACAAGACTCGGTGCTTGGACCTCGTTTATTCTTGGTGTTCATTACCGATTTAGAGAGATCAGTTGCTTCCGATTTCCTTTGTTTCGCTGATGATATCAAGAGATGGCGAAGGATCAGAGGACCGGACGACCACGAACGGCTCCAGTGCGATCTTAAAACGGTGTCGAAATGGTCAGTTCAAAACGCTTACCATTCAACGTAGACAAATGTCGCGTTATGCACTTACACCATAGACATAACTACACCTATTTGCTTGGGAGAAACGGATTGCAGACCAGCTCCCAGGAATTTGACCTTGGTGTGCTCGTACAGAGCGACCTCAAGTGTTCAGGGTAGCTGCGAAAAAAAGGCAACCAGCACGTCTGCATGCTGCGAAGGGCATTCGGATGTTTCGACCCATCAATCTTCCCAATGATGCACAATTTCTATGAGCGCCCGCATGTTGAATACGCTATCCAAGCTTGGCAACCTTGATTGAAGCGCACCCTAGAGGCGTTAGAGGCACCACAACGAAGAGCAACAAAGAATGTAAAGGGCTTGCGCTATCGCTCTTACCACCGAAGGCAGAAGTTGCTGGGAATTTTCAGCGGACGCTATCGAAGACTGCGCGGCGATCTCATATTAGCGTATCAGATATTGAGTGACCCCAAGCACTTAGCCACAACACACAGTTCAGGAGTAACTGCTTAAAATTGAAGGAACAATATAGCCGTCTAGAGTGTCGACGTAATTACTTTTCCCTTCGGGTTTTCCAACCCTGGAACGTACTCCCAGACTCAGTTGTATCCTCCTCTACCTTGAACATTTTCAAAAAACGATTAGATGTTGTTCTTAGCTCCCAGCACTTTGTTACCTAATCTCCTCTATTGTGGATAATGCCAAGCATGCTTTTCTACAGGATTTATGTATTAAATGGACCCAAGTGAGCGACCATAGGTTACTTTTCTTACGCCTTATATCTACGACCACTGTACCCAGTGTACTGCTGAACGTTTACACTCGATTTTTAATTTTACCCTGATGTTATTTGTCAAAGTATTCATCTCGGTAGACTTCGCTAGATAACACACATATTTTGATTGCATCGTATTCACCCCAACCATCCTACGGGACGTGTCAAGCACTTGCTTATATCCCGTGATGTATCTTTGTTCATTGGCCACTGTTTATACGTGAAAAATTAGAAAACGTATCCGTAACATTATTAAATACTTGAACAAATATCTCAGGACCGTTTTTTTGAGTCCGACAGGCCTTCTTCGATAGTGGAACACACCCATCATCAGAATCAGTTTTGGTCGGTTGTCACTAACATCACCGATGGAGGACAAGTAATCGGCTCCTCTTAGAAAAACTCTGGCAGCCGAGTTACTTTCTGGTTCAACACATGCCTCGGTTCCGGTAACAAGCACCTCGGTTGGACCCAAGACACTTTACCCAGACTGAACGTTCAGGGCTTCTTATACGTTGTGGTAAATTTTCTTCACCAGTGGTAGAGCGCATTTCTTTCCGGTGTTGCTTGAATACCTCTGAAACGGAGGTGCTGATGACATCTGCATCTTCCTCACTTTCCTTTGGATTTCTGTTCAGGACATACTGGGGATTTATTGTGTACATGCCAGTTTTTCTAAATCCCGACCACAAGTTTTATGCAGTAACTTTACCCATGGTATGTAGAAGCTGATTGAATAGCTCGGAAACCTTTTAGCCACGTGAGTTTTTATATTTTGTTAGGATGGTCCTCTACTGCGTTCTTATAGGCCGAAGGTATGCTACATCTAGAGGGTTGAGTTAAGTGGGAGGCAACAAAAAGCTTTTTATTGTTTTCATTGCAGAGTCCGACAATGTCAAGAAAAAAACGTGAACTGAAATTGTCACCCAAAAGGATACAACGGCCAGTTTTCCTGCGACAAAAAGATAAAGCCACTTACTGAAACTAGTCCAAAAAGCTGGCGTTGTCAAACCCGCTTGACCTTGACCTGTTATATCGTGTGCCTGGTGGACCATTCTCCGTCCAGGTGTCCCAAATAATAATTCATTACTACACTTATGGCCATTTATGTTACAGTTAGCACTAATGACATTTTATTTGAACTTGCAAATATTAAGCAGTATTCTAGCAGTGTTTACTTAACGGGGTTACTTTGGCCACCTGCCCAAATTAACCCCAAAATAACAAAGCTTATGGGGGAACATTGGCCACCAAGATAGTAAGGTAATGCATGATAAAGTGTTTGGATAACATCAAACATGCGTACTATTACTGGGTAACAAAGCGGCAACACAGGTGGTTATAGTTACGCTCGCTTAGAAACTTGATTCCCAGTTGAAAGTATACCGTATGTTAAACATATGTCAGGACTGAATGTTCCAGCTCAGCATAAAATCAGTACAAAATAATAAATTTGCCCCACATAAAACCGATTTTACCCCACGAAATAATGAAAACAAGTGGCATATAAGTTTCAAGCCTTTTTTCATGTTGGCCCCAAGTTACCCCATTTTACGTTACGTATTTATTTGCTCTTACTTGTTGGTGCTGTGAAAGTATGCGGATTGCAGGACTACAGCGTAACAAATGACAAGCACTTCTTTTCATACTTAAAGTACTAGCTTTTTGGCATTATTGTTGGATAATCCCACCAAACCACTCAAAGGGACTTGTAGAGCAGTGTTCCTTAACCCGTATAAGCTCACTGAACCGTGGGTATATCATTTTGGTAGGAATATTTTGATGAATTATTTGTCTAAACTGAGACCGTATTACTCAATCGATTCTTTTAAAAAGGCATCAGAATACTGCGCACATTTCACAACGTGTTGCTTTCGGCAAAATGAAATCAATTGACAAGAAACATCTTGGTCAAACTTTATCACACCAACCGGATAAAAACCATGATTTCTCTCCCTAACAATAAGATTGTTGTTCAAAGTTGCGGGGCTGTTTGGTCGTGTGACATCTGTGCTTTCCATTTCCCACTGCTTTTGCTTTTGTGAAATTCTGCATACATAATAACGCTGTTCCGATTAATCTGCAGCCGATAGTATAAAGTGCTGATAATGCACCCATCTGGTATGTAAAGTTTACCTGGGCCGTGCTTATTGTCGTAGTGAAGAAAGCGGATGACAAAGACGCGTCTGTGCTAATTTCCCAAATGATTTGAACGCTGCGCTTGACGACCACCAGTGTCCAATAACACCGAAAACTTACCAAAATTTAGTGGTGATAAGTGCTTTACCAAACTTGCTCTGTGCGGTACCTATCTCCAAGTGGATGTTGCCAAGTACTCTATAGCTGCTAACAATCAACACTTATCGTGGACGGTTTCAGTACACTCGTTTGCTTTTCTGTGTGAAGATGGTACTAGCCATTTCCCAACAATTGATGCATACCATACACGCGGGAATTTCTGCAGCCGCTGCATATTTATATGGTATCATCGTAATGGGCCGAACAGTGGAATAACTATTTAACCCGATGGATGAAGCTCTTGGTCGTATTCACCGCTATGTTTCTCAGATCCATGAAGACAAATGCAAGTTATTTTTACGCCGTGGACAAGCAGAGCGAACACCTACACACGTGGATTGTAAGTGCGGGGAATATAACTGCGGCACAGTAGTAATGGAAAGAATTCAGTGCGATTTATGTTTATTATAGTGTCATAATAGTAGTTCAATGTTAGATCAATCCGCAATTGATATTTATGCGCGGCACTCTAACCTGAAGTGGATATGGTTCCATTGCGTGTGCCTAGCTGATACTAACTCTCGCACAGTTCGCGAACGACAGTTGGATCCGCATCGGGACTCCTTGGCGGACTGCATGCAGAGGCTCGGTGCTGCGGAAAAATTAATCTGGGAACTGGGTTTACTCATTAATGAATTACGAGAGAAGTGATGGGGTTTATTTGTCCTGTGATTGTCGCATTCGTAATACGGAAACTGCGATGGGCAGGCAACGGAATCTCCTTATCTACAACCATTTATACCAGAAGCAAAAGCTCAGCAGGAGTTGGATAGAAGGCGGGTGCAGGATATTCTCCGTAACGTTACGGTACCGTCGTATGTTGGTATCAAGCGCGTCGTCAAGTGGGCAGTTGGAGAAATGTGAGTACTTGCATAAAAATGGTCTTGTAAGACCCATCCTAGTTGAGTTCAAGAACCCGAGGTACCGTGAATTGCTGCACAGCCGTGTCGGTTTGTTAGCAAGCCGGACTAGGGGCCGATATCACGTGGTACCCGACACGCTAACTTATGTACCCACCGCACCAGTAAATGGGCCTATTGTTTCGGTTCCGCGTGTGGTTGACAGTCAAATGATAAGAGTTGCGAGTGATAATGGTTCCGACTTGACGTCGCCTCAAACGATTGTTCCGCAGAGTTACTAAAAGACAAGTTACGTGACCTAAGTGTGACTGCGGAAAATTTGGTGATATCAGAGAGCTTGATTTCCGTTCCCATAGGCGAAAATAATATTAGGAAAGGGACCAGGAACTCTTCCCTGAAGAAACGTGGGCGAGCAGTAGTATAAACCCCAATGTTTTCATAACTAGGCTTTGGCCTCAACCATCCGCCAGAATGTTAGTACATGAAACGTATATCCCAATACTCCATCAAAGCATGTCACCCATGCAAAAGCATGGATTCTTCTGAACAAATTGACCGGTGCCTCTATAGACATAGTTTCTCTCACCAAGAAAAATATACGTATTATATTACTATTATTATCATCATCATCATCATTGGTAACTGCGGGGCTAACCGCGGTTGCACTAACACAGTCAGCAGTTGGGAACATCTCGGAGGCTGAGTGTAAGGGATTGTTGGTCACTACTGAGATCAGTCCAGCGGCTTTTGAGGCATATTTTACTGATAGCTGGCCGGTTAAGAAAAGTAGATGTAAAGATACCTATGAAAATACGACCGTGCGTCCTGTTAACAAAGCAAGTGAGATTAAGCGGCACAAAAGGAAATGTCTCGTGGGACCTTTCGAAATACCTTTAACCGCCCTGAAATCCAACTTGCTGGATTACGGATGGTTCAGAAACTATAAAGAAATGCTAATCAGAGGAAAAAAGCTGCAGAGGTCTGAAAGTATGGTACACTAACTGTTGTAGCGTCAGGAATAAGTGGGAGGAGTTGACGCTGCGTTGCAGGCTCGCCGACGTTGTCGCTTTGACTGAAACCTGGATGTCGTCCACTGATCAAGTTAGCGACTTACTGGTGGATTTCTTCAGCCATAGAATGAGTCGACGTGGGTAACACGTTGATGGAGGGGTGCTTTTTCTCGTTAAAAACAATCACAATCACTGGGAAGCTACATTTTCCATAGCAACGTCGAATGGTTCAGTCTGTTTCTTGTTTTTGAGGGTAGATGACAGGTTGGAAAATTTCGTCTGTGTGTACTGCAGCCTTTTCTCCATGAGAGTAGATGACAAGGAGCTCAGCAACATCATAAAGTAGGCGGCAGTTGCTGCAACGAATTTGGTTATACTTTGTGACCTAACTCTTCCATAGGTAGTATAAGAGCATTCCATCAACGTGATACTTTGGAGTGGGAATTGGTTAGATGGATAGACGAGAATGCGTTCGTCCAACACGTTGTGCTTTCGATGAGATGTCGAATTAGGACTACACCCTCCACTTTAGGTGTTGTGATCGCTGGGTATGACAATGTAACAAAGATACATACGGAGGCCCCCATAGATAGGAGCAAGCCTTGTACTCTTACCTTGTCGGTAAACGTTAAGAAGCTACCATTGAAACCTCAACTTGTGAGAAAGTTTGGCCGAATTGATATTAGCCGTTTGCGGAACAGAGCCCTACAGCTCCCTTGGGTTCCTGCTCAAGAACAGGCAAGGTTAGAACAAAGATGGAGCATGCTTAAGTCTGGCCTCGTGCTGGATAAGTTCCCCCCTTGCGACAAGTTAAAAGCATGCATAAGCCCCGCTGGTAACGACGTAAAATTGCCCGAATGTTTCGGAGACGTAATAGTTGTTGGAAAATCATTAAGGAATCTGGAGCCTTCAGACAATAGCTACACTATAAACGTTATCGGAATAGAGCAATCAATTCGCAGAGGCGAGCTAAATATCGTTGAGCTCAGAATGCAAAAAGAAATCCAGAGTTCTCATAAGTAGCAGGATTTTAGTTGTAAATTTGATAAGGCTTTCATCCCAACAGTTCACAAGCTACATAGCAGAGCCTAGTCCGGAAAAGCGCCAGACGCGTTTCGCCCTATTGGGGCTCGTCAGTGGCGCGCATTCCCTCGGTCCTCTAATGAGGATCGAACCCATGACCGCTAGAGGCAGATGCCAACTAGCCAGCAGCTTAAGCCACTGAGCCATGGGGGACGTCGGCTGGGCTACATAATTTGCAAACTAGCTGGGATATAGCACCACCTATCTACCACTGTCACGGACAGTGGTTAGCCTGCAAGGTGATGACGTGCGGCGCATTAGGCACCGCATTTGTGAGCACTTAGTTGTTAACAACTTGACTGGAGTGGAACAGCATGGCTTCGTTAGAAAGAAGTCGTGTCTTATGAATCCGTTGTGTTTCTTGGACGAGATAACTCGGTATCGGGATTCCAGTAGAGGTCTGCTATCTAGACTTCAGTAAAGCATTTGACTCGGTTAATCATCGATTTTTACTATAAAAGCTGACTTGCTCTGAGTTGCATCCCCAGCTGATGACTTGGTTGTCGGATTTCCTCTATGGCAGAAAGTTCAATGCCAGAATTAATGAGGCCAGATCTAGCATGGGCACTGCCCATAGCGGAGTCTGCCAGGGTTCATAGCTTGGACCGTAGTTGTTTCTTATGTTTATTAATGATCTAGCTCCACTCCTCGAGACCCTTCTTATGTGTTTGCGGGTGACGTAAAGGTTTCAGCAGGGGAGATAGGGATGCGTTGTCTCAAGATCCAGGCACTGTGGCTAAGTGGTCCGAATCATGGGACTTGCCAGTGAACGCGAACAAATGTCAGCTGTTATCATCCGGCAACGTTTGGATTACGGTGCACATAAACAGGATCGCTGACACTGCAGGCGAGGGACGGGCATCTTTATGGTAGATAGCTTCAGGCTTTCGAAACAGTGCCAATATGCCGCTAACAGAGCGCGGCAGGAACTTTTTCGCCTCAGGAGGGCGGAAAAGATTTAATGGTCTCGGGTGTCCAAAAACACTGGTAACCAACAACGGCACGCAGTTCACTTCGGCAACATCCACAAAGTTCTGCAAGCGATTCACCAAACAGCAGATTGGCGCATTGCCGTTTCACTTATAATTGTGGACACGTTCAATTGAGCTCTTCAAATTAAAATAAGAGAATAGTATACAGGAAGTAATCGAGGGATCCCTTTTCCCGTACAGGTCCACAACAAACCAGCAGGCGCCGAACAGAGTGTCACTATCAAAAGCAATTGTGAACACGATGTTCCGCATGCCATCCGATGCCCTTCGGCAGGTTCCGCAGTATTCGTGCGGCGAAAGTTACGGACAAATGGAGCGAGAACTTAATCGGTGATAGGGAATAAAGCGAAGCTCATTCAAACTCAGTGACCCAATGCTGGCGCGTGACTACAAGAAGGAGCATGCATAATGGATCCCAGACGTGGAGATGTCATGAATGATGTACACAATGGATAAAAAACATGGCTCCGTCCAACGCTGTATAGGAGAACTGAACTGCCAACCACGGCAACTAACTTAGCTGTTCTAAGATATGAGCATTCTTCGATTATGCTATATCTGTTGGTTTTCAGGCTACTTGTGCACGTTTCGGTAACTGCTATGCGTTGACTTTGGCTGGGACTGGAGATACAGAGAACGAGATCAGTTCAACCTGAATCGCAAATTAGGATGAAGGGCTAACAAACTGAGGAGTGAGGAATTCAAGGTAAGTAGTGGGTGGAAGCCTGAAGTAAGCAGAAGAAAGTGAAGAAGGTAGGCAACGTGGCCTTTAAGAAATGCAAAATAGTAGCACACTAAGGCGGCAATCAGAAGGTAAAAATGTGCCATATGAGAAATGATTCATGAATTCGAATTAATTTGGAACAATGGTAACCCGAGTTGGTTGTCCACCTGTTGTTCGGTTTGCCGAGATTGATAAAGTGGTTACACAATTTTCGCCACCATACGACGGGGCATAGCCAGTGCAGTGTACCATATCGCCGATTGAATCGCTCATTCGTGGTCGATAGGCAGGTGACGTTTAAAAGAGATATATTCGATTTGCGCCCCATGATCGTTGCCCATCTCCCGTGGCTGAAACGGTAGGTTGATTTGTTCGCTGCGCATCTCTTTTCGAGCTCTGCCTTTCGATTCACCGGGGATCTTGCTGAGTTGTTGGTACATGAGGTCGATGTCAATGCGCATGTTGATCGAATTATTAGCTGAATGAATCGTCAGCGCTACGCCGTAACAGCTCTCCGCTGCCGCGCGACCACCACCAGTTGCGCGTGGGCTAGTATACTGCGAGGAGGCCCGCCCCTACGCGGATTTGTACCGGTAACCTTATGATTGCAAACCAGATGTGCAGACCACTCGGTCACCGACCAACCAAGGTTCTGGGAATTCCATTTCTCCGCTTAGACGATTCAATCAGCGAGAGTGCACAATGCACATCACCGCACTCATGAGTTTAATCGTGCGTGACGACCTTGGAAAGTCAGCTATCACTCCGAGGGCATATCATCGAGACGAATGATGAATGAGGTTCAAAACTGCGTGTTCGCTTTATCACATCATTTATTTATGTACAATGAACACATTATGGAGGCCTATTCACGGCGAAAGTGCAATCCTATCGTCGAGGGTGATAAAACGAAAACTGGAGGTATGGTGATAGGTGAAATCCACTGTCAGAAAAACAAAGGAGATGAGATGAAGTTGTGTAACGATACTTCCGTTCAATCTTCTCTACCTAACTGTTGCCCTCGACCTGGGAAGCGCGGGGTGGATGGAGCAGCCGCAGCCGTTTGTCTAGCGCGAGGTGCCTGGCCAAACCCAGAAACAAATCCTTGTTGAAGGGGAAATAGGCGATAGCTAAAGGGAAAGCGAGATCGAATGAATTGAAATGTGGATGCAGAAATGTGCGTCAAAAGGGAGAGTAATGGGTGAAAAAAATAGCCTTGAGAAAAACGAAGAAACTTACAGGAAACTGGGCGTTTTTATGAGGGCTTGACCACCATATTCTTGAGGATACTGTGTGGTAAAGAAGTAGTATATGTGACCGACCACGATCCCAGTCAATTCCATGACAACGCTGAAAGTGAACAACACAATTTTTAATCCCGAAGCTTTCCATTGTGTTATATTTGAAAATGAGAGGTCATACCTGCAACACATCTTTTGCAACAGATAGCTTCAAATTAGTTAGTCTTAGGAAACGAGGTATAAATTCGCCGTGGTCATCTTCATTGCTATAAAATCACCTTGTGAATGGGTAATACAAACGCGAAAAAGACAGGTTAGAAATAGCCTAAGTGTTCATAGTAAAACAATCAGGATCGGGACTCATGCATGTACCGAACTCTGAACACGATGTAGAAGGCTATCGTATAACAATGAGATGGCATTATTGGAAGGGCTTCTCTGCAGGTTTCGCTACCCTAACTATTCACCATCCATGCACGATTGATAATGTAAAACAGTCAGTGAAGCATATCGCAAAAGCTGACTTTTCGGAGATGAGCGGTTTACTCATCGAAACGACGGCATGATTGCCGACAAATCGCTTGGATGTGCCTTATTCGTCTGCTTTCATTAATGATGTTTTTAGGCCAGTGAGTTTCTCTCCGAGTAAGTCAGCTAAAGGGACACCCATTGTAGCTCACATAAACATAACCAATCCGTGAGGCAGCGTGGACGTGTTGCATACGCTTGTAGATGGACAGTGATGCTAACCGCCAGTAGCTGACGGTGTTTATCCCGTAATTTTTGGAAATTCAGGGTACTACCCGTTTGCCACTAAGATCCTCGATGCGACCGATTGCATTACGACGTAGTGCGGTACAGTTCGTATTGCTTGACGGGTCCTCTGCCGAATTTTGCAAATTGATTAGGGCGAAGGTGGCTGCCAAAGCTGGCGAGCCGACAGACTGGGTCAGAATGCGGCAATTAAAAAATGACTGGCGAATCGCGTGTGTAATGATCAGGAACCGTTGAAAAAGTTCTTCTGTGAAGGTTTTTGGTTGTTCTCCGAGGAGAACATTTGGTTGCAAAGTTTCGCTGCTAGGCTTGGTGACATCATCAGTGGGGCTTTGGGATCCACCTCTAGACCCAAAAGAGGACTGGTCGTTTGTTGATTTGAATGTCCGGATTCGATGGATTCTGTGGGTTGGCTATATAATCATCTGGAAAACTGCGCAGAGCGCCATGTAATACCCATCCCAGATAATATTCTACTACACTTGGACAAAGGGAGACCGATGTTCGTATGTTGTTCTGGAGGAAAAGTCCAATTTCTGGGCGGCCGCCATGCCATTCAGCCGCTTTGATTGGCTGCATTCACTGAATGCTCTGACGGCTTAGTGAAGTGCTCACTAAAACTAATCGCTACAAGCGATCGGTGATAGAAACGTCTTGATGTGTGCGGCAGACGACGAGGAAAGGTGTATCCGGGAAATACGCGAGCATTGCATGAGCGCTTCGGGGGGCTAGTTCAAGCAGAGTGGGTGGCTCATGGCAAACGGTTACCTTACTTTTCAACTTCGCCCTTAAAGCTGCGTTCACCAGACTCGACTTAGGAATGAAATTCCCCCCAGGTGATCAACTTCTCGACTTGGAGTAAGCCAACAATATCGTCCTAATCTGCGACTGCTCACAAACCTGCCAAAAAGCACTGGACAGTTCATATGTGGCTGTGAATCGTTTCAGACTGTGTTTCGTAACCTTACATTGCAAACCTGTCTACCAAAGTTGTTAGGCACTAGCTATTGGTCATATAGAAATTCCACTAATGGGACAACTATAAAAATGCTCGTGAAATAGAAAATGAGGTCGCAAAAAATACAGAAGTTTCAGGGCGCTTTTGGTGAACTTCTTAGCTTAGGTCATCTCTAGTGGGAACAATGAGCGAGTAATAAGCGTGTTCGACGACTTTTTCTGGTGCGGGTCATCGTAACAGTTTGTAGGGCTGTATTCAGCGATGACAAAAAAGCACCTATTAGCTCCTTTCGACTTCGACGCTTTGAACTAACCAGCTAGTCGGATCGCGCATATCCGGCTACTGATTGGGATTTACTCAACCAGAGCAGCTTCAGCCCGGGAACTCAGGGCATTACTAACACCGGCTTAGACGGCACTCGAAGCTGCATCATCTCCGGATAGGCGCAATGAGAAAACACCGTTAGTGTCACATGAAGAGGGTCGTAGAGCTAGCACATAGCTCGAGTCTTGGAGGCGGGTTTCCGATAGGCAGCAGATATCAACTGTGAGGGTCTATGATGCTCGGGCAAGTGATTCCTGTTGACCATCTGCAACAATAAGCGTACGTTCAGGAACGCCAATCTGAGGGAGGAGTATGGGGTTTCAAATACAAGCCGATGGACTGGACTTGACCGCTTGGTTAGTGTCCGGGAAAAAGTAAAAATTTCCCGGAAAACCAATTACTTCAATGGTTCGTCGATTGCAATCGACTATCGGATCGAGTTGGAACTTACTGGAATGTTCCAACACCTGCACGTGACTGACTTTCTCCTGAAAATTGGCTGGATCAGCGTGGCACCGCTAACTTTGGTAGGTGACCAGCTAATTATAGTAGTCAAAGGTCATGAGGCGACCTACATATGATCACAGTCTGCCGTTTTTGTACAGTTCCAGTTTGAATCCGGTTAAAACATTATTTTGTACAAAGCCGTTTTGAGTTTTTCCTTCGTCTGAACATGAGGTCGCGCGGTATGGGTTAAGTGCATGTTTCGGAATTCCAGCAAGTGGGAAAATTTAACAGTTAGAGATGGGTTTGTCGATAGGGCAGGAGTGACGGTATGCGTCTGCATGTGAGTTAAAACTAGAATGTTACCCGCGCATCAAAGCATGATGGGGAGATGACTAAGAAATGGATGAAAGAAAACAGAGGGGAGAAAAGTGGTTGGAACGGGAAGAGGAGTGAAAAAGCTTGGGAGGGTGAATAAGAAGACGGAAAGGCATGAGCAGTAACATGCAAATCCCCTATCCACCATGCTCGATGCAGCAGAGGTCGCCGTTAAATATGCTCTGCGGTGGCAGGAGCATCAGAAAATTGTTCGTGGAAAGGTTCATAGTATTGCGTGGGCGGGATATTTTCAGAATGCCCAGACCTAGACAGGAGAAAGAGTAGCGTTCACAACCAAAGCCTGAGTCAAAAACCTAACCGCAAAGCAATCGAATACAAGGAGTCCCTTTTTAAAACACTCTAAAATCAGTTCCAATCACGGCTGAGGGCTAATTTGAATTTATCGATCTCAAAGAACCACGGGACGTGTGAGGGGTTGTAACAAGCGGTAGTAACAAATGTTCTGCAACACAGAAAAAACTCTAGTCTACAGTTATGAACGGTTACACAAGTATACCTGTGTTTTGCTTTCACCTCCAACAATCATCATCCTTATACACATTAGCTGCAGGTGGAAAAAACTTCAGCTATTGTGCCGCAATACAAAAGACAAGAAGAAAAGAACAAGAGAGACGCCGGCTGAGATCCCAGTAACGGATGGGCATCGTTCCGTAGAGCTAACAGGCGACTATCGTGCCGAAAAGTTTTATTACGCCTAACGAATGAGATCGTGAATGAAGGGGTAGGCTAAGCGGGAGGGGGATGAACAAAGGAACACACAACATAAACGCCATTGGGGCCGGCTCCTAGCCACATCAGTAAGTGTGAGACTGAGACTGTATGTAAGAGCAAGTAGAAAGGTTTCTGTACAACTCTATCGAATTACGAAAAATCAAAAACATTTAGTTGTGAATCATCAGCAGTTTTGTCTGGTCCGTTAATCGTTTATCCTTTCTCAGTTAGGAATTTGTACTAGTGTCATTATTTCCGGGCATACAATGACTTCTTTTGGCATTGTTTGTGCATCGCTTCACAAAAGCACAGTTTTTCGAAATAGTCGTCAATACGCGTTTTAAAACACTTCACAGAATCGGCCTCCAATAATCCTTCGGGTAGTGTATTTCATAAGTTTACGATTCTTCGTTTGATACAAAGCTGATGTGATACTTTTTTCATGGTAGGGACCCTGAGTTTGTAACGGCGTCCTCGGGTGTTACAGAATCCGCGCAGGTGAAATATTGGCCTCAGTATGAGAAGTGATTTAAGTGTAGTACTCGATGGGTCATAATAAGGTCAATTCTTACTCAGCGATAGGATAGTGTGTAGAGTCCGAGCCCTTCACAACGTTTTTTATACGGAAGCTTTTGTAAACTCGGTATCATTCTAGTTGCGATATGCTGTATTTTCTCCAGCTTTTCAGTTTCCCATTGGGTTATCGGATGGTAAGCCGGGGCACCGTATTCAAGGATTGGTCTAATGAGCGAGGTGAATAGACGAGAGGCGGTTTCTTCGGACCATGTGGAGAAACTCCGTCTTAATGCCCAGAGGATACGAAGTGCCGCACGGTACAATTCCTCTGTATTTTCTAGTGATCTTAAATCATATCGTGAGAGAACTCCTAAGTCTCTGACAGATGTGTTGGGATGGAGCAACTGGCCGTCCAAGGTGTATGATCGAGCGGCTGGACGTCTGGTGATACTGATGAACTCCGACTTGCTTGCGTTAAGGATTTGCATTTCGGTGGACCACGTTGACAGTCGCTCTAAATCATGCTAGAGGCCAGCGCAGTCGCCCTGGTTCTCAATAATTTTCAAATCATCTGCAAACAGGGCACATGGGGACTGGAGCTGCTGCGGAAGATCGTTGATCTGAATAAGAAATAATACCGGCCCAAGTACCGTTCCTTGAGGCACGCCACTAGTCGATGGGAACCAGTCTGTCAAGTAGTCACTGACCTGTACTCTAAACTTTCGTCCCACAATAAACTCGTGTAACCACTGAAGTAACGTGCCACTGATTACGTATGTCCTCAGTTTATCAATGAGTACCTCGTGGTTCACTCTGTCAAACGTCTTACTAAAGTCAATGTATACCACGTCAACATCCTTTCGTTCGTTGAGAGCTCGTACCCACTGGTGGTTTGCGTACATCAAGTTGGTGATGCAGGATCGCCCTTTCGTAGAGCCGTGTTGCGCTGGCGTCAATACGTCCATCGATTCGAAGAACGATAGCAGACACTTTTTCACAACCTTCTCGAGCACTTTGGATAATACCGAAGTCAAACAGACCGGTCTATAGTTCTCTAATTTATTCGGATCACCACCCTTGGGAAGCGGTCTCACTATCGAGCATTTCCAGTCGTTCGGGACAGATCCTACAGAGAGCGACTTATTGAGAAGGTTTGTCACGGCTGGTGAGATGACATTCGATAGGGACTTGAGTATTAGTGGGTGAAATCCGTCTGGTCCGGGGGGATTTGCGCCATCGAGGTTGACGAGTAGCTGGTACACTTCGACTGCATCACATTGTAGGCTGTTGAGCAAGACTGGCACAACCTGTACCGGTACTGAAACCGCCGCCGGTTTAATGGAAAATACAATGAGGAAGTGCGTAGCCAAGGCGTCCGCGCGCTCCTCGCTTGAAATGAGCGTCTTTCCGTCTAAGCTCTCTAAAACCGGTAGGTCACCCCCAGGTTTCAGTTGACGTTTCAAGTAGGCAAATATTCTTTTGGGTGCAGTTGTGGCCGAGGATGCTAGCACCTCTTCGAACTGCCGGTGTTTCTTGATCTTTGCGGCGTTACATAAATTACGCTGTTTCTTGTACACTGTGTAATCTTCATCACAACCCGAGCTGATGTATCTATCCCAAAGTTTGCGACGCCGTCGCGCTAACTGTCTATATTCCGTATCAAACCAATGCGGTTTGACAGGTCCGATTTTTGAATACTTCAGGGGAACGGACCGAGTACACAGCGAGTTAAGTTTCCCCTTCATTAATGACCAACAGGCCTCAAGTGACACATCCTATGGTAGTGTCCAATCAGTCTGACTTGTAGCTTGGACGAGCCCGTTGAAGTCCGTCTTCTAATAGTTGAATGTCGGCTTCCGTTAATTGTAATATGGTATCGACAGTTCTAAGCTTGCCACAATGGAGCAGTGGTCAGTGTTCGCCAGAGGTTCGATGATTCTGATCTCGTTCAGCTTCTGCTCACAGCTCGTAAACATTAGGTCCAGATAAGATGCCGAGCGCGGAGTTACGCGCGTCGGTTGGATGACATGTTGCGTTGCCCCGATTTCAATAGTCATTTTAGCGAATTGTGCCTCAACGTTGCTATGATCGGGAAGAAGTCGAACGTCTGGCCAAAATATCCCCCATCAGTAAGAACTGAGGGCGGCTCATGTGTTTCTGTACATGTGGTAGGCAATCGCAACAACGGTTTAATGGGCTCCGGCAGATAACCCCCGCTATTAGTTCTGCGTGTCTGAGGCGGATTGTGCACCACAATTGCTCGCATAAACTATACTCGCTCCGATAGGTGCTGGTGAGTTTGCCAGATGGTGACGATTTTGTGTACAACAGAACACCACCGTGAGCCTTTGATTTTCGGTCGCATCGGAAACAAGAGTATCCTGACAACACAACTTCTTGGGGTATGACGTCGGAGTTCAGCCAAGTCTCTGCAAGTCCTAAAACGTCCGGCCGCTCCGAGACAACGAAGCGGCACAGTTCGTCACGTTTGTTCATTAGGCTGCACATGTTGGCGAATGCCACATGGAGGTCCTGGGAGGTACTGCGGGACGTGCCTGGAGGTTGAGCAACCGGTTGATATGGGTTCGTACACCCTTCTTGATCACCCGAAAATCTACAATTTGTAAGTCAGTCTCACCTACCTCTGTACGGCGTTTGAACTCAATGATCGCAGTCTTCAAACGATCCCCGTCTTCGGGTTCCAAGTCTCGGCGGAAGTGAACTTTTATGCCTTTCAGCCTTGACAGACGAGACCGTATGAGCTGCAGTAACCAAACGTGTTCATCGTCCTTGGGAACCCAGCCAGGCAGTCCGGATGCACAAACCGACGCCAACTTCGAAGTGAATGTTTTCATTTCTCTCGACCAAGTCATCGTTTGGCCTCCCCTATTTCTCTTCTCACCGCACGCCCAGGGTGGAAACAGTGCACGTCGCGGGAGTCGGTGTGCTGACATGCGCAACACGTGGCCTAGCCATCGGAGCTTGTTGCGTGATATAATGGGGCTGAGCGGTTCACTCGCTCTTCCTGTACCAAATACGCGACGCCGAACACGCTCATTGCTCACGCGATGCTTCCACCAGACATGAGCTAAGCTGCGAAGGCAGCGATGATCGAACGTGACCAGCCTCTTTATGCCTGTCGACCTGATGGGCCAGGTTTCACAACCGTATAAGAGGATTGAACAGACGGCTGCATTATACACGCTACCCTTCAGGGCGAGAGTAATGTCGCGTCTGCACCACAGGTGGCGGAGATTGGCAAAAGCACTTCGAGCTTTTGCTATACGGTTCGCAACCTCAGCTTCGATCCCACGGGTGTCAATATAGCTGCCCAGGTACTTGAATTCCTGAACGACTTCTAGCTGATCACCACCAACGGTCAGCGCAGGAGTGGGTCCCTACCAATCTTGGAGAACTGTGCATTTCGATGGAGCAAAGCATAAATCAAAATGATTGACAGCCAGTGTTAATCGGTCCAGTGCAGGCTGGCACGTGTGGGCGCTGTCACATATGAGGGCGATGTCGTCCGCATACTCCAAGTCAAGAAGTCGTTCATCAGGAAGTAGCTCCACACCTTCCGGGTCGTGTCCAGCGAACGCTGTTTCCATGACTACATCAACAGCGAAGTTGAAGAGGAAAGGTGACAGCGGGCAACCTTGTCTCACACCGCTGGAGATATTAAAGGGCGGTGACAGTTTGCCGTAAACCCTCACTCTGCTCGAACTATGCGCGTACAGTGCTTTGATAATGTTTACATATTTATCGGGCACACCATTCCCGAGCAGACAGTCCCAAAGGGCACATCAATCCACCGAATCGAAAGCACCTTTGATGTCAGGAAAAGGACAACGATGGGTCACCAATAAACATGGCGGTGCTCCAACAATTGACGCAAAATGAAGATGTGGTCAGTGCAGCCTCGATTTCGACGAAACGCAGCTTGCTCTTCGCGGATCTGGCCTTCACGAGCGGGAGTCAGTTTGTGAAGGATGACAGAGTCAAGCAATTTGGAAGCGATGGGGATCAGACGGATTCCTCTATGGTTGCCGCCTTACGAACTGGAGCCTCTCTTAAAAATTGGGACTATGACGGAGCGGGTCGAAGAGCAGGTCCTCCGAATTTGGAGAGAGCTGGGCGAATTCTATCTGCACCAGCGGCCTTGTGCAATTTCAACAGCCTGATCTCACGTTTGACTTCTGCGCGTAAGGGCGGATCTAAGGAGACGGCCCATGGAGGAGGGAACTCAATGCCCGAAAGAGAAAGCGATAGCTCAGATTGGTCTAACTGCCTTGCAAAGTGCTCGGCCCAACACTCCAAGCATTTTGACAATCATCATCATCATCATCATCAACGGCACTACAGCAGTCATGTGAACTGATGCTTCGCTGCATACAGCCATGAGGACCTATGACATAAAGAATAAGAAGAGGGAGAGAAGGGGGACTTACCTGAAAACCTTAATGCCCTAAGCAAACATTCGGGGTCAAGGCGCTTACACCTTGTGTAGACAACACACCGTCACAAACAGCTGGCTATCGTGCAAAGATAAGGCGGCATCGGTGTGACAGCTTCCTTGCGCCTTTCACTGCTACGCATCATAATCAGCCATTACCCCGCAGATAACTCAGCACCAAACACACTTTAAACAGGCAATCCGATTAGGAGACGGCAGCAGACGCGTCAATGGTGTCGGTTGCAAGCCAAGCACAAGACGAGTCACATGGATTTCAGCCCGGGAGGCGAGACGGACCAATGTCACCCAGTTTGGTCGTCAGTGAATTCAGTTCCCGCTGCCAACCGTTTTGACAAGCTGTGGATCGACTGTCCACTCTCGCGGCGTACTGTCTCGCTAACACCAGGTCTCCTGCTGTCTGGTCCCCGTATCAGACGGAATAACTTACGATGATTACCAACAGCAGCGGCTGTTTCCATTCCCGATGCAAGATGAGACCACCAGGCTTCGCGGTCTCTCTTCAGGCTAGCACGCAGTTTTGCCCTGAGATTATTGCTTCTCATTGTATTCGCTTCCAGTCAGAATACGTCGCCGAGACTTCGTAGAAAGCCAATGTCTAGGTTGACAATTTGATTTGCCGCAAGAAGACATGCCTGCTGATAGTAACTTTCGACGAATATGCGACAATTGATCTTTGACGGTGTTTAGTGGACGCTTACTCAGCCCAGATGCCAGCGTAGTTTGATACGCATTCAGAACACCCGGCTTCGCCAACTGGCTGGTATCAATGCGTTCAGAGCGACGTTGCGGACGTCCGCCGAAACGCACCCGCAGGTCGGCACACACGAGACCGTGATCGGAGTCCACGCTAGTGCTCTAAATCGAGCGGCAGTTTTGACACAGCCTCTCCAGCGGTAACTACGAACCGCGATGTGATCGGGTGCTGTATTGAAAGTTAGTGCTCGCAAGAAAGAGACGAGCATCTTCACACAGCTGTAACAACTTCGCACCGTTATCATTACGGGAGCCTACCATGTTGGCCGCTCAGATGAAGCTCATCAGAGGACAATTTTCCGACTTGGGCGTTTAGATCACCAACAAGCACCACAGTATCCGTGCTTTTTCTGTAACGAAGATCGTTAAGTTGGTGATAGAAATCAGCTTGCACCGAAGCAGGGCTGCAGTTTGTGGGGGCGTAAGCCGCAATGACAAACAGACACCGTTTGTCCCCGCGCGACCTCGAAGCCGGGAAGGAGCCAGCCAACCTAACGGCGCACATCCGGCTGTTGACAGGGATCCAGTGGATCATGGCAGCTTTAGCCCAAGAACTCAAAACAATGCCAACGCCAGCTTGACTCGCATTTGAAGCTGCATCATCGCCAGACAGGCGCAATGAGATAGTGTCGCTAGTGTCGCATGTGGGAGATGGTAGAGTAAGCACGGAGCTCGAATGTTGCAGGCGGGTTTCCGCTAAACAGCAAATATCGATCGTAAGGGTCTCGAGTGTTCGGGCGAGTGTTGCCTGTTGGCCAAATGGTAGCAAAGTGTGCACGTTGAGGCGTGACAGTCTAAGCAGAAATAGAGGACTCCAAAGGAAAACGGATGAACTAACGTTGTCCGCTTGGTTGAATATGGACTTGTCGACTGGATTGGAGCGACGCCCTGCGATTGTGTGTGAGCTGAAACTAGAAGACAAGTGACTATTCAAGCAAGGTGGGGGAGGGCCAAGAATTGGGGGGTTGAAAACGGGGGGGATGAAAGTGAAGTTGGAACGAGACGCTAAGCACGAAAAAGGGGAATAAGGTGGGAAGGCCTGAGCAGTAGCATCCAAACCCCTATCCACCCTGCTCGATGCACCAGATAGGGCGCCATTTATATTCCTCTGCGACGGCCAGAGCATCAAGATATTGTTAGAAGGAAAGGTCATGGCGTATTGCGTGGGCAGGATACTGTCAGGTTGCCCAAGCCTAGACAGGAGAACGATTAGGTTCTCAACCAAAGCCTTTGGTTCAGAAATCTTACCGCAAGGCCGCGGGGTTTTGGCACTGGACTATAGAGAGCCCGTTTTGAAGAATAAGGAGCCACTCGCCCTCCAAACTCTAACTTGGAGGAGCAGGAGACTGGGTTTGTCTGGCCTCTAATCATTGACCAAGCTGGTACGAGTGGTTCTGAAGATGCAAAAAGCACCACCCAGTATAGCTCAATGGATCGCTGAGGCACGCAAACCATCGCATCACGGCAAGGTCAAGCCTCATTGCGATGAGATAGGCTAGTAAATAGACAAGCAGTTCGTCTGTTTCGGCAGTTGCGCTGCCAACCGTTCACATTAGTTTAAATGAACAACCATCATCTTGGTACCGATGTGCGGTGGGTCCAGTTGGCACGACTCGCGTCGTCAGAATAAAAATAAAGAACAACATTAATAAAATGAGGCTGAATGCAAATAAAAAATGGAACACTGGTTAATACAAGTAAAAACTAAGGCTCAACAGGATGCTCGTAGTGAATAATGTAAGATAAAAATAAGCCAGCAAAAGTATGTTCACACAGATGCACACAAGGCAGAATGACTACAAGTGGGATGTTGGTAAAAATCGTGCCGCCTCCTGGTGAACACACTTAGGTGAAAAAGGTGGAATGTGTTATGATGGTTGACTGTCAGTGAAATCTCTAACAGACACTCGGGTTTACCCATATGCAATGAGTAAGGTGAGATAGTGCAGAGAAATGAGTGTACAATCAACTCGGACTATGAACTATACCAGCGTAAGAGCACAGATGACAGACCCCGGTAGGGCATTCCACGCTTGGCAAACGCATACGGAAAAGAAATTCCGAGGGCATTCCAAACGACTGTACTGCTCTGTCAGCTTGCGACGGTAGCCTATAGGACTGCTATTGTGAGCGAACTCTAGCAAATGGCGGCAAGTGTGGTAGAGATTCTTTAAAATCTGGTAAGGCAAAATAAGCTCCCTACCTGATCGCCGGTATTGACCGCTAAAGAACCCGAGCACTTGAAACCTTTTCTCATACGACAAATGATATAAACCGTTGACATTCTTTGTTGCCCAGCATTCAGGCTGGCTTGCCGAACAACCTCCCCGTGGTGCCAGCTGGGTGGCTCGGGATTATCTCATTCCAACAAATGGTTTGGCGGCAGTGTTCCAGGATGTGGTGGGTTTTCTCCCGGCAAGCATTCTCCGTATAAAAAGCTACATATGTCCGTTAAACAACATTGTGATGTGGCGGATGTGAATCGCCACTAAATAAAGTCACTGCCCTTTGCCTCATCCTGGGGAAACATTGTATTCCAGCAACTTAATACGGTAATTCTGGGGAGCATTTGGCCCTTGTTTGACAAAGGAACAAACGAAAGGCGTATGAACTGAGCAATTAGTTACAGGCTCCCAATGGGCGCAATTCCCTGAATTCGCTCCGCTGCCGTGCGGGCAGGCTATTCGACCAAAGGCTCGGATTAGTGTCCCCTAAGCCAAAAACTTACTTCGGCTTGGGCAACCGGATAGCATCTCACAATCTGACGAAACTATGGACGCTGATATGTTGTGCTGTGCTTTCTTTTACGATTTATGTACTTTCTTTTGAGTCCCGTGGTTTCTGATGGCTCTACGTCCATTCGTAACCCGTTACACGCACACACACACACACACACACATATATATATATATATATATATATATATTCAGGTTAGGACAAAAGTGGGTAAAACTAATGTGGATGGAAAATTAACAGCTAGATGCAAGAAGCCGAATGTAAGAACGCCACTGACTGCGCGAATAAGCCATATCTGTTAGTTTTCAACTACTGGTGTGGACCACCACCGAACCCCTGTCCACTAAGAGGAGATGCACTAGCCCGATAAACTCTCGCAGTCAATTTCTTCATGCTTTTAGGCCACATCAACGACTGATAACCTCGCGTTTTCTCCCAATAGGGTGCAGCCACGGCGTATAGTGCACGCCGATGAAAGCATACAGAAAAGATGACCAAGTTAACGTAAGCGGTTAAGACTCAGCAAAAACTCGATGAGTCACCGGAACTCCACTTAGCGGCCAGTAGCCTTAAGGATCACAAGCCTGCCTTATAATCCGAGGGCGCGAGTTCGAGCCTGCATAGGAACCGGGCGACACTCGCAGTATCCTTAGCCCACGTGTGACTGGTGATGGCTGCGCGACAGCGAAGCGTCAGTACTGCGTACCGGCATGCTGCTGATGCTTTTCCTGCGAAAAGCGAACTGGCGAACATCAGCATTGCTTACCCGGTGTTCCTACCATATGTGAACAGTCCTCCGCAAGGACTAGTAACTCAACATAGCCCATCATTAGTGTCGTCAGTTCGAACTGGCCAGGTCTCTGCTCCATGCAGAAACACCGGCCTTATTGCAGCATAATACACCATACCTTTGGCCGATAAGCTCATATCTCGCCGCTTCTACAGATATTTGAGTCTCCGAAATGCCACACATGAAGCGCTGAGGCGGGAAGTAACTTCCTCAGTGATGCAACCATCAGAGGTGGCACAGCTACCAAGGTAAGTGAACTGATATACCACTTCCAGAGAGTGTTCGTTGGTAGCTAAGAGTGGTAGCCTATCGGTCCAGCCCTGCAGCAACATCTTGTCATGTGCAGGTACAAGACATATGACGAACCGTGTAGCAAAAGGCGTCAGTTTATTCACTAGTGCTTGTATAGCCAATGCGTCAGACTAAAGGAGAGATACGTCGTCCATATACACAAAATCTGTCAGTCAATCATCTGATACAACATCCACTCCAGAAGAATCCGAAAGAACGGTCATTTACGATCATTTCAACCACAAAGTTGAAGAGGGAAGGATATATAGGACAACCCTGGCGAACCGCACTTGTTGTGCGGAAATCACACACACACAAACAAACACAAACACACACACTCACATTATGCACGTTAGCTAGTGGGAAACACCACAGCTACTGTGGAAAAATCAGGAGACAGTTTTCCGTAGACCCTTACACGTCCTCGGTAGTCACAATAGATACTTCAGAATGGAAAGTAGTTTTTCTGGCACTTACTTCACGGATAGACAGCGTCACAAGCTAATGCGGTCAACAGAGTCGAAGACAACTTTCATGTCAAGGAAAATCACCATAGTCGGTCGTCCGTGTGTATTTGCTCTAACAATTGACGAAGAGTAACTATGTGGTCGATGCAATCACGATCAGTCTGGCTTTTAGTGATGCGGCTCTTACCAGTAGCAATAAGTCGTCGAAAAATGATACCCGTGAAACATTTGGAGATAATAAAAAGGCTAATAACTCGAGAACCTTTCTTGAACGAACGTGAGATCAGACTGCTGAAAGTGAATAAGGCCGCAGGAGCAGACAGACCTCCTCCGGTCATCTTTGAGTTTAGGGACCTGCCATCGTAGATGATATGCACAAATGACTTGTGAAGCTGTGAAAGAAAATGCTCCAATAGAATAAAGCCGCTGCGTTATAGTCCCAATTGTTAAAGGTAGAGCGGTAATCATAGAGGGATAAGTCTGATTTCGATCGCCTCTAATACACTTGCCTCCGTCGTCTTTCATATACTTAATGGCATCTGGACGGCGCGTGGTCTAAAGGATCACAAGCTTGCGTTGCATTCTGAAGTTGAGGGTCCGAGCATGTGTACGGGACCGGACGACATCGCAGTATCTAAAGCCCACGAGCGACTGGTGTTAGTTGAGCGTCAACGTAGCGTCGGTACTGCGTACCCGCGAACTGCTGTTGCCAACTGGTACCGTTGAAAGCCAGATTCCTGAGGAGCAATCAGGGTTTCGTGGAAGTTGCGTCCGAATTGATCATATTTTCCCATTACGTCAATTGTTGGAGCATCGCCAAAGTTATTGGCGAACCACCGCAGTCCTGTTCCTCGACGTCAAAGGTGTCTTCGATTGGGTGGATCGATGTGCCCTTCGGGACTCTCTACTCAGAAAAGGTGTGTCGGAGAAATACGTAAGCATTATCAAAGTGTTTCACGCGCATAGTTGGGGCAGTTATGGCTAGTTACGGTGGATCATCGCAGCCTTTGTAGCTTAAACTTTAGCTGGTGGGAGCACTGGGTGAGCAATGAGCGTGTTCCGCGTCGTGTATTTGGTGCAGAAAGAGCGAGTGAACCGCTCAGCACAATTATATCACGCACCAGGCTCCGATGATAGGTCTATGTGTTGCGCATCCCAGCACACCAACTCCGGCAACATGCGTTGTTTGCGCGTCGGGAGTGTGGAAGGAAGAGTGGTCAGGCTATGACTTGGGCAAGAGGAATGAAAACCATCACTTCGAAGTGAGCATCGATTGGTGTGTCTAGACTGCTTGGCTGAGGTCAGAAGGATGATGAACACGTTTGGTTGGATACAGTTGTTGACATCGCGAGGAGCCATTCTCGAATGCATCAGTGTTGTGTTACTTGTCCTTCCCATCCCGCTTGTCTTCCACTTCCAATTACGATCTCTGTTTTGAAGCATAATATGTTACTAACCATATATTAACTGTTGTTTTTGTATTATATAATGTATAGTATCTGACCTTTTATATATATACCATATTTTGTAATGCGGCACAATAGTGAAAGTGTGCTTCAACTAATGTGTAATAATGATTACGATTCTTCTTGAAGACAGGCAAAACAGTTGAAATTCGCCAGTCCGAAGGCATTTCCTCAGTTCCAAATCGTAGCAAACATAGCAGCCCAGTTAACAAAGAGTCACCATCTTTCAGTAAAGATGGAAGAACTTCGTCGGTTCAGAAGCCTTGTTTTGTTTCAACACGGCAAGCTCATGACGAACGTCTTCCAAAGTGGGTGGGACACCAAGTTCCCAGGTCGGTCAAAGGATTCAGAAAACAGTGATCGAAACAGACTCGCTGTACTGGTCTTCAAAATGTTCCGCCCGACAGGCTAGTCAACGCGGCTGAGATAAGATCAACTGTCCATCTTTCTCGGCTATTGTCTCACAAACCGGTGGCATTTTTGGACCCGTTTCAGATGGGCTGAAAAAGCATTCGGCTGTTCCTAATGGCTGTCTCCATCTCACGAGCCCTTGCCACGCACCCACGTCCCCGGCTAATTCTAAATCTCTTCGTCATTGGTCGTTTTAGGGCGTTACTGATACGCTGAAACTCAGTGCCCATTAGAAGCTGTATGTGCATTTCGATCAAATTGACCAGTGCCTCAAAGATGTATTCAGGGTTAGGGCGCCTCAAATTTGGCCGACAGTATGCACCAAAAGCGTTTTGTATGGCAAACTTGAGATGATTCCAGTTAGTATGCAGCTTCCAAACTTCATTCACCATTGACAACTGGTGGACCAGTTCGTAGTGATACAGTTGTACTGTAGACTGTGAGTCCAAGTTACAAGTAGTAAGCTTGGAAATTAGGCGGTTCTTTGAAGTGGGAAGATTGAGTGCAAGGAATGTGCACACTAGAGTATGGTCGGAATCCAGGCACGTGCTCCAAATTGACAGACAGCCTTGAACTGCTGTGCGCCATCTGGGTCCAAGTCACCGAGAAATTGGGCAGGCGTCAGGTGACACGGTATGCACGTTTGTGCTGGAAAGTAATGCTGTTAATATACGGATTGTGCTCAGCACACCGTTTCAGGAATTGATCACTATTATCTGTTCGACATGTATCCAGCTCCAGGTAGAGACTGAAAAGCGACCTACTCGGGCATTCATGTCCCCAGCAACAAGCACGGTGCAGTATCATTCGTCGTGCAGAGAACAGATGAGAGATCATGGTAGAAATCATCGTTGATACCCTTCGGAAGTGATGAAAAGGCACCTAGTTTTCACACGGAAATTATTAACCCCAATAGAGGTCTGCAATCGAACCGCACACATGCGGTTATGCATTGGCATTCAGCATATTTGCTGAGGGCGATGTTGACATCCTAAATACCTTGAGCTATTGACTCAGTATGGTCAGATTTGAAAAGTATAATCATTGTAGGTAGATTCAGAACCAAGAAGTCAAAGATACATCACAACAAGTGTATCTTGTATGCGTGTTTCGGAGAGAGCACAACAACACCAAGAGAGTGAAGAGTGAGAGTGTAGCCTGTTGGCCGATCTGATCCAGAATACAGACGTTAAAAAGACCAGTGTGAAATGAAACCAGGTTTGATGGACGAGTTATATTTATCGATGGTGGCGGTTGCGATGTCAGTGGAGATTTCTTGCCAAAAATATGAGAAGAGAGTTGAGGAGAGAAAATATGTATTGGACAAAATCTGCGTGCCATGGGAATCATAGTCGAATAAAAAAACGAGATCGGATTAAGAAAAGAGGGCAATTGGAGGATCAACATGATGTACTGATGGTGGGGATGGATTGCCAAGCGCAACTTACTGGTTCTGAGATTTTATTAGCTGAGGGAAAGGGAATCACTGCAACAAGCAGAGATACACGAGCACACTGACTTCGGTTTCGAGCCATGACTTGCAGAGTCCCCAATCAGCTACATTCGGCATATCTGGGACTCCAACCAAGGAGCCGAAAAGAACTGACAATCGCTTACCATTTTGAATGCTTTTTCATCCTGCTTCTCCAAGTTGTAGGCTGTCCGTCGCGCCGCCTCCTCCATTCCTGTCCGGTAACCGCGAACAACGCACGGCACGGAAGACTCTGAACGGGTATGCGCAATACGTGTCCAAGCCACCGTAGTTAGCGCATCAAGACAAGCGCCTCGAGAGAGTAGCTATCTCCACCCAAGAAACGCTGTCCAACTTCCACATTGGTTACGTGCTGCAGCCACCACACAGGGGTAATGGATCGCAAGCAACGGTGCTCGAACACAAGCAGACAGCGCAGATCCTCGGTACGAACAGGCCACGTCTCGCAACCGTGCAGTACAGTGCGAACAGGCGCACTATAAACCCGCTCTTTGATGGAGAGACGGATGTCATGGCAGCGCCACAAGTACCTGAGCCTGGAGAAAGTGAGACGAGCTCTTGCGATACGCGCTGAAACCTCGTCTCCAACAGCCTCCCCAGCAGTAATGTAACTTCCCACGTAGGCAAAGTTCTCCACAATCTCCAGTATCTCATCACAATAGTGAGTGTAGGTACAGTCAACTGCCAGTCCTGAAAAAGAGTTTTGCACTTGGGTGGTTAAAAGTGCATGCCACACTTTGACGATACAATCGCCAAGCGGCTAAACGCAAGTTGGACGGCCTGTGGACCGTCACCCAGCAAGATGATATCATCAGAGTAGTCCACGTCTACAACTCGACTACCGAGGAGCTCAACGCCAGCGCTCAAGGGATCTTCCAGAGCATATTTTAGGACATCCTCAATGGCAAAATTGGGGAGGAATGGGGAGATAGGGCATCCTTGTCGAAACCCACTGGTGACAGCAAAAGATGAAAGCTTGCCATAAGCTCTAACTCTATCCGAGTCAGATTGTATATAGCACGCAGCGAGGAAATGAACTTCCCAGGGACGCAATTCCCCAACAGACAGTGTCACAATACAGTTCCGTCGACAGAATCGAAAACAGCACGGATATTCAAGAACACAACAATCGTTGGCTTCTCGTACACATGGCGGAACTCGAAGATCTGGTGGAGTGTGAAAATTTGATCGGTACAGCCGCGACCAGGGCGGAACTCATCCTGGTCTTCCCGCTGTAATGATTCGCGAGTTAGGGATAGCTTACGAAGCATCATCATCATCATCATACACGCTAGCTAGAGGTGGGAAACACTTCAGCTACTGTGCCGCAATACATAGAAAAAAAGACAAAAATATGTAACTGGTGCAAGCCGGCTGAGCTACCGGTAACGGATGGGCATCGTTCCGGTAAGCTACCAGCTGGCATGATGGACAACAGAACCTTGCAAACGACGGGAACCAAGCTGATACGCCTGTAGTTGGAGTACATTGTGCGCAGATCCTTTAGAAGATGAGGAAGACTATCGACTCATCCCGAGATGATGAAATCTCATTTTTTGACCAGACTTCTGAGAACAGAGCAGTGCGTTCTCATGCCAGCAAATAGCCACCATCTTTAAATATAGCGGGATGTAAGCCATCAGGGTCGGGTGCATTGTAGCGCTACAAGAGTCGGAGTTCATGTCAGATTTCCTGGTGAGAGGATCTGTGGGAACAGACCACTCAGCATCAGTGGAAGTAGATGGAGCTGGCAGAGAGCAAAACTCGGGGCAAAAATGTTCAGTCCATCGTTCCAACCGCCGTTGAAGATTAGTGGATCATCCGCTTCGCATATCGTTTCGCCTACACCATATCAGAAGCCTTCGGTGACTCGGATGAGGTGAAAAGACTTTCTGGCATTATCAGAGAGACTAACAAGTTACACCTCTCTAGCATGTTCCCACTACCATGACTTACGGTCTTTTTGTATACTCCCGCGTAATTCTCAATCTAGAGATCAGCGTTTTCCACTACAGCTGGCATCGGCCAAGACCAAGCAGTGTCTGACCATCAACAAGGAGACAGCAGTGATCCAGTCTTTCAGCCGGTGACGCACAACTCCAAGATTGCCAATTCTGCCAGAAATTAAGGCGTCTTTGATCCGCACCCATTGTGAATGCAGACTGTCGTCAGAAGCTGAGGCGAGCAGCAATGACAGGAAGGCTACGTATCTGGCTAGTATCGTAGAAATCCTGCGGCTTTTCCATGTCCGGTCGGTAATGCGCGCGCTTGAGTGATCCTCCGCAACGCATGCAAACTTTAGTGCTAATTAATGCATGATCGGAGTCCAGACAAGTGTCGCACTAACGCTTTTTGTTCACTTACCTGGTTTTTAAATAATGCAGTGTACCCTGCTCTGTTACATTTCAGATCAAGTACGTCCGTAGTTAAGCCAGCAAAGCGTATTCCTCCGTCTCCGAGCTATCCCATTTGTTATGCTATCTTCGTTCGACGCATTAATTTACTGGTCTAACGTTTTTCATAGATTGCTATTTTCGTCCAGATAAATTCGATATCTATCCAAATGAATCTGACGTTTCTAAGCAAGGGATCTATTGGTTTCGAACATTCAACTTCTTCCTAAAATAACTTCAATCTAATGACTTGGACAACATGGGCATGCTCGTCAACTGTCTCCCTTCAGTCTATGAACATGTTTCTGAACGCAAAACATTACATAGCACTGTTACACTTCTTCACTCTCTGTAGGTGCGCTACAAGAATGTCGTTTTTGCTCCATACGTTCTATCCACGTGCAAACAAGTATGGGCAGAGCATCGATCAGTTCGGGCAAAACATCAATCAGTCGACGAAGGACTGTGATTTTCGTTCTGTGTCAGCTGAAGAATATCGTGATGATGCTATGCGCGACGCTCTTAAAACTGGATTACAGTCAAACAGCACTCGAACAAGACTCCTGGAACAAACTGTTTCAAAGTTGCAAACTGCTTATGATATAGCAAGGTCTCTTGAGAATGCCGCTAAACAATCAAGATCCCACGAAACTGAGATTATTCTCTGTTTTTCAGCTACTTCTGTGCCCCTCTCATAACGTACACATTATCCATCCACTCCAGCATCAGAAACCGAACCCGTCTTATCATCAATACCTAGAGAAACTTGCTATTTATGTCGTCATCCCAAACACCATCGTGAAAAGTGTCCGACGAGAAAAGCCTGTGGAAAGACTGGACACTTCAAACGTGTGTGTAAATCAAAGTCACTTTATACCCCCGTCGCTTCAGCCCTCCGTCTCTTTCGGTCTTCTGTTCTAACGGCTGCTGCTCCCAACTGTTTGTCCCGCACAACTACCAAGCTTCTTGTTAACAACGTCGGTTTGCATGCGCTAATAGATACCGGCAATTCTGACAGCTATTTTTCCAAACATGTAGTCAACTCCCACCACTGGAACGTCTTTCCCTGTGGCCTCTACCTCTGTATCGTGTGCAAGTACTGGATATTGCAATGTGCAAATCCTCTACCAAGACGTTGTCTGCAACAACGTTCGGCTCTCTGTCATGTGTAACCTATGCGCTAATGCTCTGCTCGGTCACGAATTTCTTGGACTGTAAAACAAGGTGGAAATATCGTTTGGTGATGGACGCGGTGCTTTCTCGTTGTGTAAACTCATCGCAGCCAAAATGAAATCGTCTCCCCAGTTTGCTCACCTTTCCTCAGATTGGCGGCCGTTTGCTGCCAAATGCCGACGATATTCACTTGACGACGAGGGCTTTATAAATGCAAAGTATAACGGTTTTTGAACGACGGAATCATTGAACCGTCACGCAAACCTTGGAGGGGACAGATACTTGTTATCAAAAATGCAAACCAAAAGAAAAGGATGGCTGCCGATTACAACCAAACGGTCAATCATGTCACTCTTCTCGATGCCTATCCACTACCGCGAAGCGGCAAAATGGTAGAGACCATTTCTCGTTATGCCATATATAGCACACTAGACCTGAAAAATTCTTACAATCAGATCCCTATCACCAACATGAAAAGTCTTAAGCTGCTTTTGCAATGTGTGGAAATCGTTTTCAATTTCGTCTTACTTCCTTTGGAGTTATGAATGGTGTAGCCTATTTTCAGCGCACGATCGATCAGATACTGAAAGCGAAAAGCCTCAACGACACCTCTGCCTACATGGACAACGTGACAGTTTGTGGGGTCAGGAGAAAGAACAACGATTACAACCACGAACAGTTTTTGAAAGCAGCTGCTAAGTACGGTATCATCTGGAACGACGTCAAAAAGGTTACTGCCTCCGACGAAATCCATCTCCTCGGTTACCACACAGGTAAGGGTGAAATAAGGCCCCATCTCGAACGGATGAAGCCTCTAGGTCAACTTCCACTCCCCACTGACCTGAAGTCCTAAAAGCGAGTTGTCGGGATGTTCGCTTACTACTCTCAGTGGATCCCAACCTTCTCGGAGAAAAGTAGTCCCATGGTGAAGAACCGAGTGTTTCCTGCTCCATTGCATGTGGTAAGCGCATTCGAGCAACTCAAACTGGCCATAGAAAATGCTATGGTTGTGACGGTCGATTATAGTATTCCTTTGGCTATTGAAACGGATGCGTCTGACATAGTCGTCGGTGCCTCATCATCATCATCATCAACAGCAGTACATCAGCCATTTGAACTGATGCTTCGCTGGCATACAACCATGAGGATCTATGAAATAAAGAATAAGAAGAGGGAGAGAAGGGGGACTTACCTGAAAACCTTAATGCCCTAAGCAAACATTCAGGGTCAAGGCGCCTACACCTTGTGTAGACAACATACCGTCACAAACAGCTGGCTATCGTGCAAAGATAAGGCGGCATCGGCGTGACAGCTTCCTTGCGCCTTTCACTGCTACGCATCATAATCAGCCATTACCCCGCAGATAACTCAGCACCAAACACACTTTAAACAGACAATCCGATTAGGAGACGGCAGCAGACGCGCCACTGGTGTCGATTGCAAGCCATGTCCTGTAAAGTCTCGAGCCAAGCACATGGTGAGTCACGTGGACTCCAACCCGGAAGGCGAGACGGACCAACGGCACCCAGTTTGGTCGTCAGTGACTTCATTTCCCGCTGCCAAGTCAACTTCTGTCCACCTCGAGCCTTGCGCCATCCGACACCTGGTAGACTGAACAAGGCCCTCCTAGGTAAGCAGTGACCAGGCATGCGGAGCACGTGCCCGAGCCAACGTAACTTATTCAGTGCTATCTGTTGTTCTAGGGAGCTAGCATGATCATCACCACCTAGTACTCGCCTACGCACATCATCGTTGCGAACACGCTGGTGCCATCCAACACCAGCAATACTTCGCAAACAACGATGATCAAAGACTTGAAGGCGCCTCAGATCTTTAGACCGAAGGGGCCAAGTTTCACTACCATAGAGCAGAACGGCTCTCACTGTGGCCTTGTATACACGGCCTTTCAGACGGAGGGAAACTCCCTTCTGTCGCCAAAGATGATGCAGGTTCAAGAAGGCAGCTCTGGCCTTTGCAATGCGTGAGCTCACGTCAGTTTCTATGCGCCCATCATTGCTGATGCAGCTGCCAAGATAAGTGAATTGATCAACCACCTCGAGTTCCTCGTTAGCAAGCGTCAAGGGGTCATCGAGTGGCTGGTGGTCCTGAAGCAACACTTTGCACTTTGAAGGTGCGAAGTGCATACCAAATAATGGGACCACTCTAAACAGGCTATTCAGGGTTGATTGTGCCGCCTCAACATTGTCGAAAAGCAAGACGATATCGTCCGCATAATCTAGATCAACTAACCGTTCACCAGGCAGCACTTCAACACCTACATCGTGAGATTCCGCAAGGGAACACACCATGATAGAATCCACGACGAAATTGAACCCGTCTTTTCCGACAACCTACAGAAGCATGTACACAACCTGTCTTCAGTATCCTTGAACAGAAAACAAATGGAAGCTTTGTCATTGGGCGTGAATTTTAAGATTCCCCCAAAGTATGTCGACCGAATACACGTTGAGACTCAGTTTGAAAACCTACTGGACCAACTATCTAAATTGACCCCGACGACTAAGGAACAGCACAACTGGCTCAAGGTTAAGCTCGTTGATATTGCAAACGGTTACATGGCGGCCCCGATACACCAAACCTGCTGTATAGATAAAAGTCACATCAAAGCCTTACGTGATCTGAAGGCAAAAGATATATTGGTGCTAAAACCTGACAAAGGCACAGGGGTTGTAATTATGAATAAGCTTGACTACAAAAACAAGATGTATGAGATCTTAGGAGATGAATCAAAATTTCAAGAAGACCAAAGCGAAACCACTGTAACACAAATCGAAAAGAGGGTGACTAATCAACTAAAATTGTTGCTGCAACATGGAATGCTAACAGAAGCGATGTACAACTCTCTCAAGCCAAGAGGGACACGCATCCCACAAATGTATGGCTTACCGAAGATCCACAAGGCCAACACACCTTTAAGACCTGTACTATCCATGTGTAATTCACCATACCACAAGTTGGCACGTTGGCTAGTTGATCTACTTACACCGGTGAGACGAATGATGACAAAGTACACAGTGAAGGATACATTCGACCTGATTGACTGTATGCAAAACATGAATATCGCTGACAAGGTAATGTGTTCAATGGACGTACAGTCTTTATTCACTAACATCCCATTAAGAGAAACGGTGGATTTCTTATGTGAATTTATAATGAGTAATAAAGTAGTGTTACCGATTCCCGTGGAATATCTTAGGGATTTGCTGCTACTATGTACTGAAAATGTGCATTTCTTATTTGAAGACAAGCCGTATCGACAGGTGGATGGTGTAGCTATGGGAAGTCCGCTAGGTCCGGTATTGGCTGACATCTTCATGACGATGGTTGAAATGAGATGTGAGCAGCACATCAATCAAATGTGTTTATACAAGCGATACGTAGATGACACATTAGTGATCGCCCCAAGTGGAGACGCTGTTCTATCTTTCCTCAACGTGCTTGATAACATACATCCAAACGCCCGTTTTACCTGCGAACTGGAGGATAACAATTGCCTTCCGTTTTTGGATGTGTTGTTGACCAGACGAGAAGATGGCTCCATTAAGCGTTCTGTACACAGGAAAGCTACATGGACAGGATTGTATGAACACTTCAACAGCTTCGCCCCTATACAATACAAGCGGTGCTTAGTCAAGACGCTGTTTAATCGAGCCCGCAGAATATGCACTGACGACTGTTTGGAATCGGAATTGCTGTTTATCACACAGACGCTACAAGCCAACGGATATCCAGAAGCGTTTATTCGATTCCACGGTCAATTGAAGGAAAACAGGCCGACGGTACTCACTGTGCCCAAATTGTCTGTCTACCTTCAATTACCTTTCAAAGGTGATATCGTGGCTGCCCAACTTGAAAGTCGTGTGCATACAGCGATTCGGCGGGCATTCAACGCAGCCAAATTCTGCCCCATTTGGGAGACCAGAAAGTTACCTTTGCCTCCAGTGAAGCCTACTCAACCGATCTCCGCCACAACTCATTGCATTTACCAATTCGTTTGTAACTGCGGTAGTAGTTACATTGGCAGAACAGATCGATCGTTGGGTAAGCGCATTGGAGAGCATATCCCAAAATGGATTGCCAAACTGTCGACACAAGAAGCAGGCGAACGAGAAAAGGTATCTAAGATGCCGGCCTCATCGATCGCCAAACACCTACTGGAATCAGGCCATCAGGTTGACCCCAGGTCAACATTTACAGTTATCTATCGCAATGACAACCCCAAAGTGTTGAGGTTTGCCGAAGCCGTGGCACTTAACCGGCATCGTCCTATCCTATGCGTGCAAAAACAATTGACAGTCTCCCTGAAGCTTCCTTGGGGCTCATGACCCTAAGATTAGGATGCTAATCTGTCATTGTTGTGTCTACGTAATTTTTCCCTTGTGACCAGTTTCAAATCTTCGATTTTTTCTGTCACGTGATTCATCTATCAGTTGTTAGTTTGCGAGTGAACAGATAACACGAAATGGTACCATCTCGCAATACCAGTCTTCTTATTGTCTTATTTAGAATGATAAAGGGAACTCAATGCTTTAAAAATTGGGAAATCGGACAACCCTGTCGAACGCCACTTGTAGTCGAAAAGCTATCCGATAGGGCACCATAGACCCTGACGCGGCCTGTAGTGTTCGAGTATAGAGCACGAAGGATGTGCACATATTTCGTAAGAACACCTTTCCGCGCAAGTAATTTGGACAGAATCGATCGATCGACCGAATCGAACGCACTCTTGAAATCGAGGAACACAGCTATTGTCGGTCTGCGGTATGCGTGGCGCTGCTCTAGCACCTGCCGCAAAGTAAATATATGGTCTATACAGCCACGTCCTGGGCGAAAACCGGCCTGCTCTTCTCTAATCCGAGATTCCCGTTCTGCAGTGAGGCGACGAACGATAATCGAGGCCAGTAATTTTGTCACAACTGACGTTAGGCTAATACCCCTGTGGTTAGAACAGTCTGTGCGACTGACCTTCTTGTATATTGCCACTATAATCGATTCGCTCCAATTAGCCGGCACACTCTCTTCGTTCCAGATACGTTCGAATAGGGAGGTCAGTGCTTTGCAGAGAACCTCACCTTCATCCTTAAATAGTGCAGGTGGGAGGGAATCCGGGCCAGCGGCACGAAAACGATTGAGGGCTGTGATCGCGTTTCGGACCTCGGCCTCCGACGGAGGCTCTAAACTAACCGCCCATGGCTCGTCCTGCATCACCTGAGTAGGAAGAGGTCCGGGAGCAGGGGGCCAGCTGAACTGATGTTCAAAGTGCTCAGCCCAACGAGCCATACGGCGCTCCTTATTGTGTATCAGCGCACCCGCGCTGTCCCTGATTGTCTCACTGACGCCTGGTTTTCTCGGACCAGTGGTGCGTATTAGCTGGAAGAGCTTCCGGTAATTGCCTACTGCTCCTGCCTCCTCCATTTCTTGAGCCCGACTGGTCCACCAGGCTTCCTTGTCAGCACGTAGGCTCCGCTTTAGTTCACGCCTAATAGCCCGTCTGGTCACATTGTGTTCAGAACCAGCCGGGAGGTGTCTTCTAGCTTCCAAAAGGTTCACGGACCTCTCGGATATCCAGTGACTGGTGCGATGATGACTGATGGTTCCACAAGCAGATGCTCCTGCGTCGTGCATAGTGGCCGAGATCCTATTCCACTGAAGTTCAGTATCATTAGGACAAGACAGCGAGAGTTCACTATGCAGTGCTTCTTGATAGGCTTGCCTGACAGAGGGCTGGGACAATTTCTCCATTGCCAATCGGACGAGACGCTTTGTGCGCCTTCCGGTAAAGTTCATGGAGAAACGACAGCGCACCAAGGTATGATCAGAGTCGACACAGGTACTCCAGTACGAGCGGCAATCCAGAATGGAACCGCGCCACCTGTAACTTATGGCTATGTGGTCAATTTGGGTTTATCGCTGACCAGCTACAGGTGGACGCCAAGTGGCACTTCGGCGCCCACTGTGTCTAAAAGCAGTGCTAGTAAGAAACAACTGGTGCTCCGCACACAGTTGCAGCAGACGCTCGCCGTTGTCAGTCCGTTCGGCGTTAAGTCCATACTTACCACCCAGCTGAGCTTCTGACGAGCTCAGACGCCCTACTTGTGCGTTCATATCCCCTGCAAGTACTATAATATCTGAACTAGTAGCACTGCGTAGCAGCGTGTTCAGTTCGTGATAGAAAGTGTCCTTGACTGCATTAGAACTGCAGTCCGTGAGAGCATAAGCAGAAATCACAAACAAACAGCGTTTGGTTTTACTTCGCGAATTCACCTTAGCTGTCGTCAAACGGGCTGCACATAAACGGCTGTTCACCGGAATCCAATCAACCAACGATGACTCAGCCTTGGAGCTAAGAATGATACCTACACCAGCTTGACCCGTGAGTGCCGCATCGGCGTCTCCGGATGCGTGCAACCAATAAGGAGAGGATAAGCCGGGTGCAGTCAATTCAATAACCCCGTTAGGGTCATTAATCCTAGTTTCGGACACACAACACACATCAATACCCAGTGTGTCCAAGGTGCGTGCGAGTGAAGCCTGCTGACCTGCTTGTCTTAGAGTGCGGACGTTGAATGTCGCCATGGAAACGGGACAGCGTGGCCTTATAAGGGACTTTTGCCGATAGGCGTCCGATAGGTGCTGTGGGATGGTGGCTGCAGATGGTTCTACTCCAGTAGCACTTCGGTTGCTGTCAATTAAGCTGGGAATTATAGAAGGAAGGTTAGTAATAGGGGCCGGGATGGGAGTAAGAGAAAAAGGTGGAAAAGAAAGAAGGGAGGCGCCAGCAGTAGCATGCTTTCGCTTATCCGCCCTGCTGTATGCAGCAGATAACGCGACTCTTGATAATCTGCGCGACGGCCGATGCAGGATGAAGTTTATGTTTGAAGAAAATGTCATGGTTGTATGTGGGCTGGGATACTGCCAGGGCGCCCAAACCTAGACAGGAGAACGATTAGGGTCCTCATCCAAAGCCTTTGGCTCAAAAGCCTGTCCGCAAGGCAGCGGTGTGGCAGTGATTTAGTTTTACAGAAATGGACGCCATCCCATTTCAAACCCCCAACCTGGAGGACCAGGAGACTAAGTTTGTCTGACCTCTCACCATTGACCAACCTGGTAGGAGTAGCTCTCAAGATGCTCGGAGGCATCACCCAGTATAGCTCAATGGGTCAATGAGGTACGCAAACCGTCGCACCACGTTAAGGTCCAGTCTCGTTGCCTCACTGATTCAGAACAACCGACCAGTGGCGCTTTTTCGCGCACCTGGTCTCCCAGTGAAAAATATCATTCAGCCATCGAAAAGAAAGCGGGTGCAATTGTGAAAGCTGTTCGAAAGTGGTGCGATTACCTTTTCTGAGCACACTTCAAATTTACCACCGATCAACGGTCCGTAGCTTTCATGTATGATAGGAAACATTCCAGTAAGTTTTAAAAAGAGAAAATCCAGAGGTGACTAGAATTGTCTGCTTATCCCTACGATATAATCTACAGATCTAGGAAAGATAAGTAAGTGGCTGATGCGCTCTCTCGCTCTAGTTGTACCTCGAACTTTAACGACCCGAAACTGAGGGAAATGCATGTTGCATTGTGCCACCCCAGATTAATTAGGATGGTTCATTTTGTTCGTTCTCGAAACCCAGCCTATTCCGTGGATGATGTCAATTGCATGATTTTAACGTGTACCGTTTGTGCAAAATTGAAATCTGTTCTAGACTACCCGTGGGCCGGCTCATAAATTACGCAACCATATGAACAGCTTAGCATGGACTACAAAGTACCGTTACCCACAATCAGTGAAAAGCGATGTTTGCTAACTATCATCGATTGACAATCCAGGTTCGCATTCGCATTCGCATGCCCAGGTATGCATGATTCTACCGTCATCAATTGCTTGTCAATTGTTCGCTGTCTTCGGTATGCCCTCATACATATACGCCGGTCGTGAATCTTCGTTTATGTCATCGGAGAAAGTTCGCTGCTTACGGAAAAGTGGCAACTAGCCACACGACTGTTATACAATCCACAAGCCAACGTTTAAGTAGAACGTCTGAATGGTACACTCTGGAAGACTATTTCACTGGCTCTGAAAACCAGAAGCCTACCAATCTCGCAGTGGGAATCCGTCTTCCTGGATGCACTGCATTCAATTCGCTCTCTACTATGTACCGCCACGACCGCCACACCGCACGAACGAATTCTGCTTCGCGCGACGGTCAACTAATGGATCTTCCATGCTATCTTGACTGACAGTTCCAGGTCCGGTTTTCCTCAGACGAATGGACGGGTCTTCGAAGTACGGGTCCCTGGTGGAAGAAGTTAACCTAATCAGTTGCAGCCATCATTACGCTCATGTGAAACTACCTGATGATAGAGAAAAGAACTTTTTAATCAGCCGCCACATCCCTCGAAGCGGCCTTTCTGTAACGATGTCCGATCAACGGATTTTACCAGATAGCTTGGCTAAGCGACACAGGGATTGGCTAATACCAGCGCAAGAACTCCCAAAAGATAGTTGTACAGAGGAGATTGCATACTCTCTTTCACGCCCTATTATAACGTTGGACATTGTCTCAGATATTCTGAAGCGTCAGCAGATGACGCATCCATACAATTTGCAAAATAGAGGTTTGAGTTGGAAGATACCTTTAGTATTTTACAGCCCCCTTTCTTGCATCACGACGATAGCGTTTAACCTCTGTTAAATCAGCACTTCCATTTTTTGGTCGGGGTGAATGTCGTACTAACGCTCTTTCATTCACTCACCTGGTTTTTGCTTAACGCAGCATAACCAGCTCTGTTAAATTTCAGCTCACGTACTTCCGTTGTTGAACCGGCAAAGCGTATTCCACCGTTTCCGAGTTATCCCTTTGTTGTGCTATTTTCGTTCGAAGCATCAGCAAGTTAACCAGCACGATCGGCAATTTGACAGACTTCCGCGCCATCTGTAGCTTATTGCTATGTGGTCAAGCTATGACGACGCTTGCGTTTGAGAAGGCGGGCGCCAGGCAGCAGCCTGTCTCTTCGATTGCCGAGAATTGGTGCTCGAAAGAAACTAGCGATGCACAGAACGAAAAGTTATCAGTCTGTATCCATTGTCTGATCGGCTGCTATCGAGGCCAAAACGACCCCCAAAATGGTGCTGGCTTAATGACAGGCGGCCAACTCGTGCGATTAGATATACGGCAAGAATGACAATATCAGACATCTTTGAGAAACGTAGGTATGTATTTGTTGATAAAAGCAATTCTTGACTGCATCCGGGCTGCAGTCCGTAGGAGCGTCGGCGGGGAGACAACAGATAAAGCAAGCGTAACATCTCGACACTTACCTAACTTACATGAACCTCGTAGTCTGACTGCGCATAGCCGACCGTGGACTGGGATCAAATCAAGTAAAAAACGGATTCAGCCCTGTCACTCAGTGCAACCCCAACGGCAGCGTGGCCAGGAGCGGTAGCCTCTGGGTACTAGGGAAGACGAAAGTGGTATCTTACGTCAGGGTTTGTCGGAGAGGTCATACGATGACAATACTGGAGTCTTGTAATCTGGCTTCGGAGAGGCAAGAGATGTTTACCGAGAGCGTCTTAAGGGTGCGGATCAGGCATGATTGCAGTCCGATCTGCTTCAGAATGCGAACATTGAACGTCACCAGCAGGAATGGAGAACCGGGTCGAAGAAAAGCTGGGCTTCAGTGGAATATGAGAAGACTGTGATCACTGGGCATCGAACACCAAGAGTTAGACTCTCAGTTCCGTCAGGTGCTACTAGTAAGCTGTAATTGACGGTTACCGGGAAGAAGAATGGGATGTGGGACGACCTGTGAGTGGAGATTCAGCAGTGGGGACAGTAGAGTAGGTAGACATAGCAAGGGTGAAAGCAGCAGTATAGTCCATTCATGATTCGTCAGTGTGGGTGATACTACCCGGTTGTCCAGGCCGAAGTAAAGGGTTGTCTTAGGGACCCCACTCCGGGCCTATGAGCAGGGATCCAACCTACAAGGCAGCAGAGCAATATGGCGTCGAAACCTGTTGGGAACCGGTAAACAACCCAATGGTTCCTACATTTTAGGTCCTCCAAAGCAGCAAGGGCCTAACACACACTTGCATTACAATGCCCCTCTGAGAGAAGTAAGCGCCAATTACGTTATTAAGTGGCGAGTCACACCTGCTACGTCACAGTATTGTTAAACGGACATAGGTGGTTTTAAAGGGGAAAACGCTTGCCAGGCGAAGACCCACCACGTCCTGGAACACTGCCGCCGAACCATTTGCTGGAACGGTATAATCCTGAATGACCCATTTGACATCATGAGGTGGTTCGGTCAGCCGGATTTTGGAAGAGAAAGCAGGTTCCCGCCCAGGCATGGACTGTAGAGGCCATATACTCATTCTGCGGTAGAAACTAGAACAGCGCCGCACATACCTCAGACCGACAATGGTTGTGTTCCTCGACTACAAGTGTGTTAAGCTTAGCCGATCGATCCAATATGTTCAAAATAATTTCGCGAAAAGGTGTTCCCATGAAATATGTGAACATTTTACATGCCGTGTTCGAACATCAAAGGGCGCGTCAGGGTCTACACTAACTTGTCGGACATTTAGATGATAACAAGTGGGGTTCATCATGGTTACCCAATTCCCCCATTTGTGTTCAACTTCGTCATGGACTCTTAGAATGTTCCCTTGTGGAATCTCACGATACAGGCGTTCAAAGGATGCTTCAAGAAAAGCCGGTTGGTCTTGTTTATTTGTGAGTATTTCGAAGTACTCGTTGTGTGGGTGGATTGCGAAGCGATTCACACTGAAGTCCATGCAAGCACTCGGATTGCAGCCGAAGCAGCTGGGAAATAGGTGTTGCCAGCCCGAAAACATTGCACACCACAACGCGTTTCAACCTTAATTGATCTCGTCAGATAGCTTTTAAAATGACCATAAAACGGCCGTTAAGCGTTGTGATAAGCATTGCCCGTCGTGACCCGGTAGACAAAGGCGCAGAGATTTCAAATAATATTTCAACAGTTTAGGGTTCAAAGCATGCTATCTCTAACTGATGAGATTAAATGAAAACGAAACGCGTCTTGGTGCGCAACGCCATTTCTATCCACATGGTCTGCCTTAGGCAAAAGATGTCTTGCTGGTGAACGATGTTGGCGTGGTAGAATCAATCCCGAATAAACTCACCGGAGTAGTTCCATCATTTGGTATTATCTTCGCATATTCAAAGTGTAGCGTTGTTGCAGGACCACCAGTCACTTAATGACTTGTGCACTCTTGCTAACGAGGAACTCAATGTAGTTGATCAATTCCCTTATCTTAGAAGCTGCACCAGCAATGACGAGTGAATAACCACTGAAGTCAGCCCAAGTATTGCAAAAGCTAGGGCTGCCTTATTGAATTTCGGATACCTGTGGCACCAGAAAGGGGTTTTCACAGGCCTGAAAGAGCGTGTTTACAAGACCACAGTGAGGACAGTCCCATTCTTGGCACCTTCAGTCTGAGGCGCATTAAAGTCTTCGATCATCACTGCCTGCGGAACATTGCTGGTGTCGGATGGAATCAGCGTGTCCGCAACGATGATGTGCGTAGGCGAGTACATAGCAATAAAAATCAGGTTAGTTCCGTAGAACAACGGATAACATTGAATAAGTTGCGTTGAGTTGGGCACGTACTACGTATGCCAGGTAACGGCTTACCGATGTATGGTGGCGCAAGGCCCAAGGTGGACAAGTTAACTTGGCAGAGAGAAATGAAGTTACTGACTGGGCTGTTGGTCTGTCTTGCCTTCCGGACTGCAGTCAACGGGACTCGCCTTGTGTTTGGCTCGAGACGTTACAGAACATGGTTCGCGGTGGTGCGTCTGCCATCGTCTCCTAGTGGGAAGATTGGTTACAGTGGGTTTGGTGCTGACCTATCTGCGAGGTAATGGTTGAGTATAGCGCGGGGGCATGAAACCAGCAAGAAAACTGTCTCGTTGATGCAGCCTTACATTTGCACGATAGGTAGCTGCTTATGACAGTACGTTGTTGACAACGTGCAGACGTCTTGACCCTGAATGTCTGTTTATAAATAAATAAATAACGCTTTTATTCTCGACAAGGCGAGGCACGCTTTTACACGCTTTGGACATAACAATGCGTGATCAGGAATGTGTAAAAATCCGATATGTTTGCCATAACGGTGTATGCTTGTGTAGGGGGTATGTAAGTATGTAGCTGTGTAGTTTGTGCGGGAGAGCCTATGGTGCGCTGAGGCTGGTGGTGGCTAGATCCTGACAGATGGTCTACCCATTGCTGCTACTGTTGTGCCATTTGCTCATGTCCTGGACGCCTCCTCGTGGCGACCGCTGGGTGGGAGTTGGGTTTCGCCCTTCTCCCTGCTAAGATCCAGGACACGAATCCGCATGAGTCGGCTAACTGACAATGTGCAAGACCCACTGCCTTTCGGGTGTTCATTTAATCGAAGGCTTTGGCTGAGGACCCGAGTCGTTCTCCTGTCAGGTGTGGGCGTCCTGGCAGTATCCTAGTCCATCCTCTTCGGTTAGGAAGTGGTCGATGGCCCACTTCCCGTAAAACCTAGTCATGGGAGACAACAGGTCTACGGGTTATAAGCTCACAGCTCGATTGGCGTAGAGCACGAGTGCCACGCATTGTCTCTGACGGTGGGAGAACACCTCCGGGTGTTCAATGGTTTGCTAATGCCCGCCTCAAGCCAGGCAGCTCCTGGTCAAATTGGTGCAAACGTGCCAAAACCCACCTGCATCTGGCCGTGGTCGCAGGGGTATATCCTACTACGGTCGCAAAACATATAATAATTGTTCCAGTACCTCAAAGGCTGCGTGTGACGGCCGTCAAGCAGATCCCCATCTGTCTCTGCAATCACATTCCCGAGCTGGATCTGCTCCCCACTGCCTTGTGGGTCAGGCTATTGAGCCAAAGGCTCCGAGTGGAGTCCCTCAAGCAAACATCCAAACCACCCACTGCCTTGTGGGTCAGGCTATTGAGCCAAACGCTCCGGGTGGAGTCCCTCAAGCAAACCTCCAAACAACCCACTGCCTTGTGGGTAAGGCTACTGAGCCAAAGGCTCCGGGTGGAGTCCATCAAGCAAACCTCCGAAGCATAACGACCACGTCGCGTGCGATTGCCCACCAATGCAATCGTATGCCTGCGCATAAAGTACTCAGCATCGGATGCTGGAACGTGCGCACACTACTGGACCGGAACTCCAGCGAGCGCCCGGAGCGACGCACTGCACTGGTCGCAATGGAGCTGGCGCACTACAACATCGATATTGCGGCGCTCAGTGAAACCCGGCTCGCTGAGCAAGGTAAGTTGCATGAAGCAGGTGCTGGCTACACATTCTACTGGGTGGGAAACGCCACCTCAGCTCCACTTGAACATGGGGTCGGATTTGCAATATCCGATCGCCTCCATGGCCAGCTGGTGGGTGAACCAACAGGCATCAGCGCGCGACTGATGACCGTTCGCCTACGACTCGGAAGAGGTAAGTTTGCTACTTTTATAAGCACGTACGGTCCGACCATGTGTTATCCTGATGACACGCGTGATCAATTCTACACTGAGCTATCCTCCGTGATACGGTCTGTGCCGAGGAGCGACCGACTATTTCTGCTAGGTGATTTCAACGCGCGCGTTGGGCGTGATCCATCGGTGTGGACAGAGGTTATCGGTGCGCATGGCATTGGTTCAGCGAATGCGAACGGTGACAGGCTGCTCTCACTGTGTGCCACTCACGGCCTGACGATCACGAACACTCCGTTTGCACTGAGTGCGAATGATATAGCAACCTGGACGCACCCACGGAGTGGTCACGCTCACCTGTTCGACTATGTCATCGTACGTCAGCGTGATATGCGTGAAGTGCGCATGAACATTTAACATTCTCTCCCTCGGCACTGTGGCGAAAAGTACTGAGCTGGAGAAGGCGATGGCTGCATGCCTGTGTGATGTGGAATTCATAGCCACAGTGGGCGACTTGTGGCACCACATTCGCGACCAGGTGACAGCTGATGCCGAGGAGACCATCGAGCGCAGAAACTGTAAGCGGCCTGATTGGTTTGATGAGAACAATGCGACAATCGGCGCATTGGTGTCAGAGAAGAATGCAGCATTTGCTGCACATGTTGCAGATCCCAGTGACTTGGTGAAGAAGAGTCAGTTTCACAAACTTCGACGGCGACTGACCCGAGAGCTCCGTCGCATAAAAAATGCATGGTGGACGGAGAAGGCGAAGCAGTTGGAATGCCACACCGAACGCCGTCAACACAAGAAATTCTTTGACTCCTTGAAGGCGGTGTATGGACCGAGCTTGGAGCCGCTGAGGACGCTGATCGATAGTAGTTCAGGCACTACCTGCACCGACTGCAGACATAATGCAGATCTGGAGGAAACACTTTGACTGTCTCTTGAACAACCGTTCAGAGTTCGACTGGCCTACTTTGAACGGCCTGAAGCAGCACGATGTGAAGGCGAATCTGGCAGACACGCCGACACTGGATGAGACGCAGAGAGCACTTGCTCAGCTGCGAAACGGCAAATGTGCTAGAGCCGACGGGATCCCACCGGAAGTATTGAAACATGGTGGACCCGCGTTGTTGACTGTGCTGCACCACTTGGTGCAACGTGTATGGATTGAGGAGGAGGTGCCTCCTGAGCTGAAGGATGTCCTTGTGCTACCACTGTACAAGGGCAAAGGTAGCAAGCAATGTTGCCCGAATTATCGTGGCATCAACTTGCTGAGTTGTGTGGGCAAGGTGATTGCCCGAATCCTGCTCAACCGCCTCTTCAGTCAGGTTGTGGAACCTAACGTGGCGGAAGAGCAGTGTGGATACCGTTCGAGTCGCAGCACTATAGATATGGTGATTGCGGCTCATCAGTTGCAAGAGAAGTGCAGAGAAGGACACCAGCCTTTGTACTCGCTTTTTGTTGATTTCACCAAAGCATTTGATACGGTGAACCGCGAGGCATTGTGGCTGATGTTGGGTAAGTTTGGTTGCCCGCGTAAGTTTGTAAGTTTAATTGAATGTCTGCACAGTGGTATGCGAGCAAGGGTGCAGCTGAGTAGAGAGACCTCGGATGACTTTGCAGTTGTCTCTGGTGTGAAGCAAGGCTGTGTCTTAGCTCCTGCTCTGTTTAATATATATCTTCATACAATGATGTCTTGTGTTTTTGATGCGGCTTGTGCTTACGGTGTTCGTGTGGAGCACCGTATTGATGGTGCGTTGCTGAACATCCGTCGTTTCGGTGCGAGAACTCAAGTCTGTGAGACAACTATCCGTATGTTGCTGTTTGCTGACGACTGTGCGTTGTTTTCACACAGTGCGGATGAGTTGCAGCATATGACTAGTGCTCTGGCTGCGACAGCGGCCAAATTCGGGCTCACCATCAACACAAGCAAAACTGTCTGTCTCTTTCAGCCTTCACCGGAGGTGCAATCTTCAATATTGCCGCGAATCAGCATGGGTGCTGAAGTATTGGAAACCACCTCCCGCTTGTGCTACCTTGGGAGTGTGATGTCGACTGATCAGCAGCTACACGTTGAGTTGCGTATTCGCGTGTCGAAGGCGGCAGCGGCATTCGGGAAGCTTGAGTGCCGAGTGTGGAACAACCGTCAGCTTAGCATTGGCACGAAGCTGATGGTGTACAAATTCATGGTACTGTCCGTTCTCCTATACGGCAGTGAAATGTGGACGATGTACCGTCGGGATGTGCGATATCTCGAGCGGTTCCATCAGCAGTGTTTGCGACGAATTTTGCGCATCGGTTGGGGCGACAGAGTTGCAGACACGGAAGTGTTGAGCCGAAGTGGGATGTATGCAGTGGACTGCATACTTTTACTGAGACACCTGAGATGGCTCGGTCATGTGTGGCGTATGGATTCGACTCGGATACCGAAACAGTTCTTATACAGTCAGCTGAGTATTGGGAAGCGGCACATGGGGAAACCAAAGCTACGTTACCAGGACATGATCAAAGTGAGCCTCACACGATCTAATCTTGATTGCAGATCATGGGAATCGAAAGCGGTTAATCATCGCGTATGGCGCCATCTCATCACGAAGGCAGTTGCTGAAGTGCGGGAGAAAGACCTCATGCATGCAGAGAAGAAGCGGCAAGCACCGATGGATTGTACTCCATCGACATCGAGTGCATGGTGCTGTAGCACATGCGGTCGCGAGTGCCTGAGTCAGGCAGGCTTAGTGAGCCATGAGCGAGGCCACACGAGACTACTACCGAAGCGCCGACGGGTTCTGCAGAGAACGTAGGCAGAACCGGCGCAGCGTTTGTAGGTACGCTGCATTCGATTTACTAACCGCGTGCTTACATGCTATGTCCATTTATTTCAGGTGATGGGTTTTCAATTCTGCCCTAATGCTTTTCTTTCCCATATAAATGCCTAGTTATACTCTCTTCTATACACCTGCACACGTCGCTTAAGTCACTTGTAGTTATTTCGATAACATTTTCGTGTTTGTAGCATTTCCGTAAAATAAACCTCCTGACTTCGTGAATTTACCTCGTATTCTTTTGTAAACAACTTATTTCATATGCTCACTAATTTAAGATTTATGTCACCGTTTGCTTGCGTGCTGTCTGTTTATTTCAGGTGGTGGGTTTTCAATTTTGTCCCAATGGTTTGCTTTCTCATATAAATGTCTACCTGTACTGTCTTCTATAAACTTGCACAAGTCACTTAAGCCAATTCTAGTCCTTTTAGAAAACCTTTTTGTGTTCGTGGCATTTCCGTAAAGTATACTTTCTGACCTCGTGAACTTATCTCGCATTCTTCTGTAAACAATTTACTTCAGATGCTCATTACTTCAAGATATATGTTTCCCTTTCCTTATGCATTACTCGATTTAATTTCTTTGTTATTTTTCTCTCAAGTGATTGGCTGTTGCTTGATATCCACGGTGAGGCTGCACTTGATGTGTGTGTTGACAAGGTGCCTACCTGTCTATTACCCACTACCTCGTCCATACTGGCTCCAGGAGACAGTTGGTCGTTGCTGGAGGGGACAGGGTGCACGGTCCTTGTGGCCGTGTTAGGATCAAAGAGTGGTTCCATGCACTCAGTGTGGAGCGGACTACGGTCCAGCCACCGCCTTGTGTGCGATTGATTCCCAAATACAGGGTGCTTGTGTTTGCCTGTGAAGGAGTGTGGGCCGGCTCCGTTGATGAAACGTGGCTCCCATCCACATGCCTCCCGGTCTTATTCCTCCGGGTTTACACTGGATATGGGGTGTGTGGTTGGAGCTGTGGGTGGTGCAGCGTAAATCACCCATGGTCCCTCTGTAGGCTCAGGCGTCCTGTCGCTGGCCACAGTGACAGGCAAATCCGAAACCGGACGCCGCCAAGCAGTTTGTCCTTGTAATTGTGCTGCTCCATTCTTGAAGGTGTGATATTGTCGGCAATGTGCGAGTAGAAGATTGGTGTCCGTGGGTTGGAAAGGATTATCCGGATATCCACGGGGTAGTGACTTTATTTTGTGGCGAGTCACGACCGCCACGTCACAGTGTTGTTAAGCAGACATTTGTGGCTTTTTATAGAGATAATGCTTGCCAGGCGAAAACCCATCACGTCCTGGAACACTGTCGACGAAGTATTTGCTGGAACGGGTTAAACCCAAACCACCTAGCCGGCACCAAGAGGTTGTTCCGCTAGCACTATGGTTTTATACCAGGTTCCGTATGTCACCGGGGCTGTACGGCAGCTAAGCATCAGTTCAAATGGCTGATGCACTGGATAAGGGATAAATCCCGAAGTCACATTAGAAGTTGCGCGTGCTGGAAATGCTTAGATATAACAGGTAAGCTACAAAGAAAACGGCTTATTTACTAATTATCTCAAGCTGATGCACAAGCAGTTTCAGGGAACCTTGAGAAAGAAATGAGGGCAGAGTCATGCACCATACCACTAGGCGGTTCAACGTATCGTTTAACATTCGGAGTGGTTCCTGCTCCGTGTTATAACGCCAGACTTGAGATTATAAAGTCCGTTGCGATCGAGGGAATGGGCACAATGAACGCCGATATCAAAGAATAACCGAATATGGGCGCGACTCGAGTGGGAGCTTAGCACACTTCAGAAGACAAGCGATCGATGAAGGTTGCACCGCCAGCAACTGAGTGTGTATCGTCGTCCGCGCTCAAGCGAGCGGTGCGACGTGTGATGAGGCGTCCGTCGACTAAATAGGGTGAATGAGCGGCAAGCAGACACCAGCTAATTTTCCTCGGACATTACGTCAAACAAGATCACAAAACCCGTGTTTGCTGCAGGACAGCAAGCAATTTAATGCTACTAGCTTTGTGTATATGTCACATAATAAGCCCCACATTGTCATATTATCAGGCGGACAGTCAATCAAGCCACAGGCTGTCATTAAAAGTCAATTGGGGCCATCTGTGGTATAGGAGACACGTGGTGGTTGTAACTATATTCACCTGTGGGACCTGCAATACCGAAATTATAACCAATTAAAGTAGGATCAGGCAGGACAAAGGGTTTGTTTGAGTCATCCGACACCAAAAAAGGCGTGCAAAAACCTCCTAAGTAAGATAGCACCTACCTGCCACGAACGATAAGGTTGAAAGCGACCAGGACCCATGGGAAGTACATTGCTTTGAACTGCATACCAAACCAGAACTGGATGATTACGCTCCTATTCAACTGGCTCCATATGTATATGACAGTTAGAACCATCGGCTCCAACAAAAACTGGAACGACAAGTATGCATCAGAGAAGCATGTAAATGGTCAACATGGCACACGTTTAAAAACGAGCACGAAAGAGTACTTTGAGGAGAACATTAACTATGAAAGATTTGGAATAAACAGAACAAAACGGACGAAAATGTGCTCAATTTGTCTTCGATCAGAGATGCTTTCAATACAGTGGTCTTTACCACGATAACAAATAACGGACTGCGAGTGCATCAAAATTACCTCATCAACACGTCAGTGACAACTTCGCATTCACTCCTGCTTCTTCAACTACGAGTCGCCTAGGCTGATGATTTCATCAATACACAACATTCACTAAGCCAGTTTTGTTGATGTAACTTGGAAATCCCCATGTAAGTTAATGAGAACAACGAGATCGGTTGGTGAGCAATTGCTTTCAATGATTCATCCTCAGACCATTACAATCATATATAGGGCTAAAAAAGTAAAATCGACCCAATTAATATAAGCAACAGAGGAAAAATCGAAACGAGTTAATTACATGTTACGGAGTTTGACCTAATGCCATTTACCTAAGTATCCCGTTTTCGCGGGCCAGGAAAGCTGAAGAGCCTGGACTAGCTTCTTTTATGAGCATAATGACGGCTGAAATAATCGGATGCAAATCGCTTCGGTCGTCGCAAGTGTAGGAAGACGACCTTCCGATCGGTGCGGTGGAATGTTCTATACTACTCTAAAGGCACGCTTTAGATTCACCATTAGACTGTTTGTCAAGACTACAATTGACGGACCGATTAGCATCACCGCGCAAAACACGACTGATATAAGAAGGGGGAACGTTTAGAATCACAGGCCAGAATTGATATTTCGACTGTTTATTGTAACGGTTTGGTTATGACGAAGTCTATCACAGAGAATTACTTACCCGAGAGCTACGAACGCTAAGGGACATGTCAGCCTCGAAGCAATTACAATATAAACAAAAATGACGAAGAGTGTGGAATCGCAAGTAGCTCTAGAAGCCGAAAAAAATCCCAGCTTTCTGGTGTTAATGAAAAGTTGTGCAGGTGATACGAAGCAGCAGTCATTCGGGAACTGATACAAGTTAGTTATACCAGTGATTAAAAGAGGGTAAGAGTGTACTAGGCAAGGACACAAACATCTAACATTTTTATTCCATTATTTTGAACCCAAGAGATCAACGGAAAAATCTGCGTCAAACTTACGTAGAAAGGAGCCATGAAACCAACAATCTATAGTAGTGAATAAAGTAGTTAAGTTTCATAGTTGTGCCCGGTAAGATCCAAGACTCGAAAACGTTATGCAGTAACCCATCTTACATTGCAGATGAGGTACCTCGTGAACGAAGGAGATAAATGTAATTCTACGGAAGCAAACTAAATAAAAACATAATAACAGAGGTGAATGCAAAAGCCCAGTCAACTCTGTGAATATATACAAACAAAATAAAGGAATGTGCCGTGATGCGACGATGCGTAAAAATGTTAGCGAACCAGTAGCATACTGTATGTCACGTAGCAGAAGTAGGAGCAAATGTCGATGGCACAGCTGCTTATTTGTCAGTCAAACCGTTCGCATAGCAGGTCAAAAGTTAAAAAGGTTTCGTCATCAATCGAGCTGACAACACTAGTTAATGTGTGATGGAAAGCTGGTTGATCTCGATTATGCAAGCGATGTTCCATAGAACAACAGATAGCAGTGAATATGTTGCGTTGACTTGGGCACGTACTACGTATGCCCGGTAACTGCTTACCGACGTATGGTGGTGCAAGACCCAAGGTGGGCAAAAGTTGACTTATCAGGTGGAAATGAAGTTACTGACTACAAAGCTGGGCGCTGTTGGCCCGTCTCGTCTTTCAGGCTGTGGGGCCCACGGGACCCAGCTAGTGCTCCGCTCAAGACGTTACATGACGGCTCGCGGTGGTGCGTCTGCTGCCGTCTACTTGTTTAATGTGTATGGTGCTGACATAGCTGCGGGGTAATGGTTGATTATGACGCGGGGCCGTGAAAGCCGCAAGGAAGCTGTCTTAAGAACCCTAATCATTCTCCTGTCTAGGCCTGGGCACCCTGACAGTATCCTATCCACGTAATACAATGAATCTATCACTAAACGATTTCCTAATGCTCTGGCCACCGCAGAGGATAATCAATGGTGCATGGAGCAGGGTGGATAGTTTTATAATCTTCCCACTAAACGCGATTCCGAAATTGGCACTTTACTCCTCCACAAAATTTCTAGCCCAACAGAAGGAAAAGGCAGAACACCAATGACCTTGACAAAATGACGTGTTAACCGCCGTCAACAAACACTGTACAACTACCGCGGACCTTGGCTATATTTATAGGTCCCTTACTGACCTTCGACTTCTGGGATTGGAAAGTCAACTACCAAAGTTAGTGGTTCCCCGTAGCTTTGGCCGAGATGTCAGATGGTTGGTGGCCACGTGCTGAACTTAGAACATTCCGGAACGCTCGAAATCGATGCGAGAATCGTTAATAATAGAGTAATCACTAAAAGAGTGGATTTTCCAGGTAATGTTTACTTTCTCCCGGACACCTCCCCTCCTGAGATATCGTCCGAGGTATACGATGGAAGCTTAGGACTCATTTGTAATCTTCATGTTGGTCCATCTCCTTGGCAGAAGTGCCCGAGAACTGGGGTCCGATGTCTTTGGTCTGGATTCCTTGCTCAAATGTGAGCAGTCGTCCGCGACTTCCTTCGGCCAGTTGAAGCTTTCCACCAATAAGTCAAACGGGAAAGCGGTAGGCCCTGCTTGTTCTGGTTGGCACAATGTTGGGCGTAACTGGTTTGCATGCCGTGCTCAGATCTGTGCGCCCACGATCACGTCATACATGACATTTCCGTGCTTGTTTTTGACCACCCTTGGTGTCCACTTCGCGTGGCTTTCCCGATAGTCACGTACTAGCACTTTCTATTCAAGTGAAAACGATCGTTTCTTTGCTTCATGCCGCCGGTTAAATTCTGCTCCATTCTGCGGTCTCTTTCACCAACCAAGGATTCCGAGCGCGGTCGGATGGCGTCGAAAGGCATGCGGAGCTTCCGGTTTATCACAGTCTGTGCTGGAGAAACTCCGTCCGGCGCTTGTGGATTCGGTGTTGATCGGTAGAGGAAAAGGAACCGGTCAACCCCCTCCTCTATACATCCCTCCCCATTTGATTTGTGAAGAGCTCACTTGAACGTATGGACAAACCTTGCTGCGTGGCCATTCGACTGTGGGGGAAACGGCGGCGAGCGAATGTACTGGACGGCGCATTGCCTGCCGAACTCCGTAAAAACCGCCGAAGTGAATTGTGTGGCAGTATCAGTTACAATTGTCTCAAGACAGCCGAATCTGTTGAAGGTTTGGCGCAGTTTTGATACAGGGGCATTGGTGGTTGTGCTACCCATGAGGCCACTTGCTGTGAGTCGACTATAATGAGGAAAGCTCGGCCGTTGATTGGTCCTGCAAAGTCGACATGGATGCGGTATCATGGGCAATGGGTACTATGGGCAATGCTTCTTTCTTGATCTGGCTGTAATTCCTCTCGGCCTTCGTAAATTTTCTGGCGACATGGGCGATTGCTTTCTAAGATCCATCGGAGTAGTTGTGTGAAATTACTACGCCAATCCCATGGCTTGATGCATCTGTGGTTAAGACAATCTCTTTGGAGGGATCAAAACCAGCCAAAAGTAAATGTGAGGACAGCAATTTCTTGACCCGTTCGAAAACATTCTGGCATCCTAATGTCCAGTTCCAAGTTTGGCCTTTGGTTAGTAGCTTATTTACGGGGGCACGAAGGCGGTGCATTTCAGGCAACGATGCGCTATAGTGGCTGATGAGCCCACAATAGGAACGCAAGAACTGTAGATCTGTTGATAGAGGCACTTTTCTAATGGCTTCGACGTTTTCAAGATCTGGTCGAGGTCCATCCTTTTCAAGGATAAAGCGGAGTTACTTGATGATCGGCGTGAAAAATGTGCATTTATCCTCACGGATACGGAAACCGTACGACTGTATACATCCAAGCACTTCATCCAGGCTGTTAACTAGCTCTTCCGAAGTTCGACCCATCACTATGATCTCATGCAGATATGCAGCGGCTCCAGAAACGCCCGCTAGCGTGGTATCCATCAAGTATTGGGAAATGACTGACGCTTTTTTTACACCAAAGAGCAAGCGGTTGTATTGGAATAGCTCACGATGAGTGTTGATCGTCAACAACTCCCTCGAGACTTAGTCAACATCCACTTGAAGGTAAGCATCGGAGAGATCGAGCTTAGCAAAGTACTTACCACCCTTCAGTTTTGCAAAGATAAGTCCCGGTACGGGTAATAGTGGTCGTCCAACGCGGCATTGAGTCCAGTTGAGAATTCAGCGCAGACGCGTACTTTGCCATTTGCCCTCTTACCTGCGATGATAGGTGCGGCCCATGATGAGTAATTGACGGCTGTGATGACTCCAGCACGTTCCAGTCGATCGAGTTCATGACCAACGGTTGACATAGCTTCATATGGTATCGGACTGAAATGTAGCACGTTCCCGACCCTTCCATACCTTTGAAAGCAATCTTGCAAGTAAGTTGGCCCACTGAGTTTAAAACACCACCGGATGTATTATGTGCAATTTCTGAGACTCGAGCATCTTTGACCTTTTTATGTGATTCCATGTGTTCCTGGAATTAATCGCGATGTCCGAGGCCGCGTCGAATTGCAGTTCCGTTGGGATCCCATTGATCAACACGCTGACAAATAGTCGTCTCGGTTTACACTCACGTTGGAATGCGACAACTATGGACAGATAGTATGCGCCATCCTTATTAGAATTCCCTTTTCGATAAAATTGCTTCACGTTCTTCGGCGGGACCTGAATGCAGAATTCCTCTTTATACCTACGCACGTTTGACAAATATGACTTTGAACGGAGTAAAGCGAACAAAATGCCATTCGCCGCATGACCAGCATGCTGTGGGCGGTTTGTTCGTAGACCTCTTGAAGGGTTTGCTTGGGTTTGCAGTTCTGGCCCTTTTCACGAAGTGCACGGTATCTGGTGGTGCAAGACCATTCCGTTCGACCAGGGCAGTGTCGTGTTTTAGGGCAAGCAGCCGTTTACATTCGCTTACAAGGGCCTTCAATGTTAGATCAGGATCCTGATCAAGCTTAGCTAAAAGCCGTGTGCAGGTCTCAGCATCACTGGGGGATTGTTGAGCGCTGACGTAAATGAGACACTTAAACTGATCGTCCGTTAAAGAGTGTAGTTTGAAACGTTCATACTCACGGTTAATCATGTCTGCTAGGGCCCCAAAGTCGTCCGAGTGCCGTTTGACAATTTTCTGGCATTGATAGCGGATACTAAACAAGGATACTGACTCACCAAAATTTGCTTCAGCTGCGACACCACTTCGTCAAATGTCAGAGCCTTCGGCTCTTTCGGCAGAATGTAGTCTATGAACCTTGAATGTTCACTTGTTCCGAGCTTGCAGAGTAGCTATCGCACCTTCCAGGAGTCGTCCTGACGAATGAAGTCCGTCCGGCACATGTCTTCCCAGCGTTTAAACCACACTTCGAATGTGCATCCAGAATTCACGTCACAATTGAATTCAGTGATGGCATTAGTGAGAAGACCAACAGAACTTACCTGCATGCCCGCGTCGTTGCTCCTGTTGTCTGCAAACTCAAGCATTGTGTCGGACTTTCGATCGTTTTCATTCGTGCCTTCATTTGAGATTGCTGTTGGGAAAGCAGGTTTTGAAATTGTTCAGCAAAAAAGTTCGGCATATTTCCAAGTTCCTCAGTCTCCATTTGTTATAATCTTCTCATTAGAGGCGGTTTCGACATTGGCACTTTACTGCTCCACAAAATATAGGGGTTTGGATGCTACTGCTCAAGCCATCCCATCTTCCTACTCCTCCTCTTACGCTTTTTCACCCTTATCGTCCCGTTTCAGCATCCCTCTTATCCCCCTTGTTTTCAACCGCCCAATTCTTGGCCCTCCACCTTGCTTTGATAGGCGTTTACCTTCTAGTTTCAAATCACATGTGAACGCAGAGCGTCATTCCTGCCTTGTCAACAAGCCCATGTCCAAGCCAAGTTCATTGGCTTCCATTTGGAGCTCACGATCATGCTATAGATTGGTATGCCTCAATGTACGCACATTGCTACAGATCGGTCAACAGGCAACACTTGCCCGAACATCAGAGACCCTCTCGATCGATATCTGCTGCTTATCGGAGACCCACCCGTAAAACTCGAGCTTTGTGCTCATTTTACGACCCCCTTCAGTTGACAACAGCAACACTTTCTCATTGCGCCTATCCGGTGACGATGCAGCTTCGAGCACCGGCCAAGCTGATGTTGGTATTGCCCTGAGTTCCCGGGCTGAAGCTGCTCTGGTAGATTGGATCCCAACCAGTAGCCGGATGTGGGCGGTCCGACTGACTGGCTCGTTCAAAGATTCGAAGTCGCGCGGGACTAACAAGTGTTTATTCCTCATCGCTGCCTATGCACCCACAAACTAGCGAGGATTCGGTAGAAGATGACTTCTACCGCCAACTGAACGAGCTCCTTCGCCACAGAATAAGCTCGGACACTGCAGTGATGGCTGGGGATCTGAACGCTCAAATTGGAAAATTATCCACTGATGAACTGCATCTGGGCGGCCAACATGGTGTAGGCTCCCGTAATGATAGCGGTGAGCGGTTACTTCATTTGTGTGAAGATTTTTGCTTATTTCTTGTGAGCACCAATTTCCGACACAGCACCTGCCGGAGGTTACTTGGTGCCCACCAGCCTCGAACCAGCCATGGACGCAGATCGATCACATTGGGATAAGTTATCGATGGAGAGGCTGCGTCCAGAACTGTCGCTCAATTTGGAGCACAGGTGTAGACACCGACCATGTATTTGTATGTGCTGACCTGCGGATGCGATTTGGCGGATGTCCACGACGACGCTGTGAGCGCATTGACATCAACCAACTGACGAAGTCAGCCGTTCTGAATGCCTATCAAAGTACGCTGACATGCGAGTTGAATACTTGCTCACTGGATACAATTAAAGCTCACTGGATACAATTAAAGCTCACTGGCCTCATGTTTACCAGAGCTTACTAGCAGTAAGCAAATCCTCATGTGGTAAGTCTAATAGCCAACATGGACATTGGGTCTCTTCGCAGGCTCTGGAAGTTATCGATGTCCGCCGGCACATTCCGGCTGGAAGCGAACACAATGAGACTCGCAGAAAACCCCATGCTAGCCTGAAGAGTGACGGCGAATCCTGGAGGTTTCACCGTGCATCAGAGATGGAAATGGCCGCTGCCCTTGGTAACCATCGAAGTTATTCCGTCTGATACGGGAAACGGGCAGCAGAAGACCTGGTGTTAGTGAAACTATATATGATGAGAGTGGACAGCCCATCTACAACTTGTCAAAAGGCTTGGAGCGTTGGGATGAGCACCTTGAAAGGCAATTTAATCGGTCTGAATTGTCAGATTTTTTGTCGACCACTGATCGCCATGCTCCGCGGGCTGTCCCTTTGGATCAGCCCTCCCGCTCAAATGTCAAACATGAGATCGAACTGTTGAAGTTGAACAAAGCCGCGGGAGCAGATGATCTTAATCCAGCCCACTTTTCATTCGAAGGCCCTGCTCTTGTTGATGATGTACACGAATTACTAGTGAAACTGTGGGAGCAGCAAACTGTCCCAACCGACTGAAGCCACTCCGTAGTTGTTCCTATCTTCAAAGGAAGCTCGCTTTCGGAATGCAGCAACTATAGAGGAATCAGTTTGATCCCCATAGCCTTCAAATTGGTTGCCTTTGTCATCCTTCAAAGACTGACTGGCACCGGTGAAAGCCATATTCGTGAAGAGCAAGCCGGGTTTCGTCGAGGTCGGAGATGCAATGACCCCTTCTGCACCTTGCGTCAGTTGTTAGAGCATCGTCATACATATTGGCGGCCGACCGTTGTCGTGTTCCTCGGCAGCAAAGGTGCATTCGATTCGGTGGATAGACGTGCTCTTTGGGACTGCCTACTCAGGAAAGGATTACCCGAGAAATAGGTAAATATTATCCGAACATTATACGCGCGTAACACAAGCAGTGTGGGCTTACGGCAAGCTGCCGTCACCCTTCAATAACTCCAGCGGTGTGAGACAAGGATGCCCGCTGTCACCTTTCCTCTTTAACTTCGCTATTGACGAAGTCATTGAAATCACGTTCACAGGACACGACTTAGGTGTGGATCTGCACCCAGCAGAACGAGTTCTTGACTTGGAGTATGCTGACGATATTGACCTAATCCGTCACAGCTCACGAACGTGCCAAGCTGCTTTGGATAGAATAACACTAGCTGTCCGTCACTTCGGGGTTCGCTTCGCACCCTCGAAGTGCAAAGCGTTCCTCTAATATTGCCGTGGACCATTTCCTGCGCTGACCCTTGGTGGGGATCAGCTAGAAGTCGTTCAAAAATGCAACTACGTGGGAAGTTGTATCAGCGCCCGTAGGATTGAAGATGTGATCACGAACCACATAGCAAAAGCTCGAGGCGCTTTTGCTAACCTTCGCCACTTTTGGCGCCGGCGCGATATCACTCTTGCCCTGAAAGGTATAGTGTAAAATGCAATGGTACGTTCGACCCTGTTGTACGTTTGTGAAACCTGGCCCTTCAGATCAGCAGACATAAAGAGGCAGGAGCATCTGCTTGTGGCACTATCAATCGTCACCGCACCAGTCACTGGATATCCGAGAGGTCGGTGAACCTGTTGGAATCTAGAAGACACCTCCCGGATGGCTTTGAACACAATGTGACCAGACGGGCTATTAGGCGTGAACTAAAGCGGAGCTTACGTGCTGACGAGGAATCGTGGTGGACCAGTAGGGTTCAAGAAATGGAGGAGGCAGGAGCAGTAAGCAATCACCGCAAGCTCTTCCAGCTAATCCGCACCACTGGTCCCAGAAAACCAGGCGTCAGTGACACAAGCAGAGACAGCACGGGTGAGCTGATACACAATAAGGAGCGTCGTATGGCTCGTTGGGCGGAACACTTTCATGATCAGTTCAACCAGCCCCCTGCTCCCGGACCTCTTCCTACTCAGGTGATGCAGGACGAGCCATGGACGGTTAGTTTAGAGCCTCCGTCGGAAGCCGAGGTTCGAAACGCAGTCACAGCTCTCAATCGTTTTCATGCCACTGGCTCGGATTCCCTCCTAGCTGCACTATTTAAGGATGGAGGTGAGGTTCTCTGCAAAGCACTGACCTCCCTATTCGAACGTATCTGGAACGAAGTGTCCCGGCTAATTGGAGCGAATCGATTATAGTGGCAATATACAAGAAGGTCAGTCGCACAGACTGTTCTAACCACAGGGGTATTAGCCTAACGTCAGTTGTGACAAAATTACTGGCCTCGATTCTCGTTTGTCGCCTCAGTGCGGAACGGGAATCTCGGATTAGAGAAGAGCAGGCTGGTTTCCGCCCAGGACGTGGCTGTATAGACTATATATTCACTTTGCGGCATGTGCTAGAGCAGCGCCACGCATACCGCAGACCAACAATAGCTGTGTTCCTCGATTTCAAGAGTGCGTTCAATTCAGTCGATCGATCGATTCTGTTCGAAATACTTGCGCGGAAAAGTGTTCCACGAAATATCTGAACATCCTTCGTGCTCTATACCTGAACACTACAGGCCGCGTCAGGGTCTACGGTAGCCTATCGCATAGCTTTCCGACCACAAGTGGCGTTCATCAGGGTTGTCCGATTTCCCCATTCTTGTTCAATTTCGTCGTGGATTCTATTATGGAATGTTCCCTTGCGGAATCTAACGATGTTGGCTTTGAAGTGCTCCCTGGTCAAAGGTTAGTTGATCTAGATTATGCGAACGATATCGTCTTGCTTTTCGACAATGTTGGGGCGGTACAATCAACCCTGAATAACCTGTCCAGAGTGGTCCCATTATTTGGTATGCACTTCGCACCTTCAAAGTGCAGTGTTGCTGTAGGACCACTAGCCACTTGATGACCCCTGGACGCTTGCTAACGAGGAACTCGAGGTGGTTGATCATTTCACTTATCTTGGCAGCTGCATCAGCAATGATGGGTGCATAGAAACTGACGTCAGCTCACGCATTGCAAAAGCCATAATTACCTTCTTGAACCTGCGGCATCTTTGGCGACAGAAAGGAGTTTTCCTCGGTCTGAAAGGCCGGGTATACAAGGCAACAATGAGGGCCGTTCTGCTCTATGGTAGTGAGACTTGGTCCCTTCGGTCTGAAGATCTGAGGCGCCTTCAAGTCTTTGATCATCGTTGTCTGCGAAGTATTGCTGGTGTCGGATGGCACCAGCGCGTCCGCAACGATGATGTGCGTAGGCGAGTACTAGGTAGTGATAATCATGCTAGCTCCCTAGAACAACAGATAGCACTGAATAACTTGCGTTGGCTTGGGCATGTGCTACGTATGCCTGGTCGCCGCTTACCTAGGAGGGCTTTGTCCAGTCTACCAGGTGTAGGATGGCGCAAGGCACGAGGTAGACAGAAGTTGACTTGGCAGCGGGAAATGAAGTCAGTAACGACCAAACTGGGTGCGGTTGGTCCGTCTCGCCTTCCGGGCTGGAGTCCACGTGACTCGCCTTGTGCTTGGCTCGAGACTTTACGGGACATGGCTCGCAACCGACACCAGTGGCGCGTCTGCTGCCGTGGTGCTGAGTTATCTGCGGGGTAATGACTGATTATGACGCGTGGCAGTGAAAGCCGCAAGGAAGCTGTCACGCCGATGCCGCCTTATCTTTGCACGACAGCCAGCTGTTTGTGACGGTATGTTGTCTACACAACGTGTAGGGGCCTTGACCCTGAATGTTTGCTTAGGGCACTAAGGTTTTATGTTAGGTCCTCCTTCTCTTCATGTTATTATTTGTTTAGTAGGTCACCGTGGCTGTGCAGTAGCGAAGTCTTAGTGCAAATGGCTGATGTACTGCGGTTGATGGTCATGTGTGCAGGAGTTGAGGGACACGTTAGCAAGTGTGAATCAGGCAGTCGTATGCGCGCTTTCTTACAGACCAAAATCATTGGATGTTTTGGCAGTCCGTGTTCTTGCTAGCCAGCCATCATGTGATCTTCGAAACTGGCCACTTCGATTAAAACTCAGTGACCTTTGCTTGCTTGCTTCCGAAGCTAAAACGTTCAACTAATATTCTATTAGGATTATACGACTTCGTTAGTAGTTCTTTGCAGGCAGTGTTGCGTACGACATCCAATTTAAAGTGTTAATTCAATAAGTTGGCTGTGGAATGTCATGCTTCCAAGAATTCCCGTGTTTTCCTTGTGTGGCTAAGTGTCAGAACCTCAAAATGTTTGTTAAATATGGAGGTCTTCTTGATCCTCATGCATGGAAACAAAAGCGTACGGATCCCACCTACTGATGTCTTTCATGTGCTCAGCGACCGTCTGTCCGATGTATTACCCGGCACACTCATTGCAGTTTATCTGGTAGGTGACATTGGCTTGACTGCCTTGTTTGATTCAGTCCATGGTCTTGAGACCAGGTCCCACAAGGTACCATTTGGTTTATGCATTACCGTGAGTTAATGTGGTGCCAAAATGTTCTTGACGTAGGAAGTAATATTCGTCCATCTGCCCATTATTGCTGTTGTTGTGGTGCTCTCTGCAGGTTCCCTTTAATAATTTTTCGGGTTTGTTCCGGACCACCTGCGCAGATGGTTTTCTTCCTTATCGGTTCCGAGGTGCTGTTGTGTGTTTTCGCTCACCCGGATAGAGCTTTTTTGTTATTCATCGAAAGTTCCCATGGTTTATAAGTGTGTATCTTATTCCGATAGGCACAAGTGGAAAGCTCGGCATTTTTGTAAACAATTGCATTCTAGGATGGCAATTAATTGTCTTCTCCCAGTTTAATGATGAACTTTTGCAACGAAAGTGTTGGCGATCAAATCGGGCATCGTTCAGCTCCACTACAAATCACCGCATTGATGATATCAACTCGATTGGTGACGAAAGGTTTGCAAAAGATTCCGCAAGCTCAGCGAACGGTCCGACTGACAAGCGAAGTAAAATACTGTAGTTGAAGTGATTAAGTGTGAGCTGAATACAGAAATGTGGCGGGTCCGGTCGCCGTGGTTCGCGTTGCCACACTAATCATACTTAGAAAGAGCAGGTGAGGGAAAAATGAAAGTTAATAGGAGAATAATAAAAAGCGCTAAATAGGATGGATGGAGGTGCGAATACTGATGACGCGTGGAAGTTATGAGAGTTAGTTTCTAACTAGTGACGTAGTCGATTTCGTAGTTTCAATCCAAGAAGACATGCATTAAACATTCGTTCGGCTACTTTTTCATTTTTTCTAGCATGTAAAAACAGATTAGTCCAAGTTCCGACACAGATAGATGCGATATTGGCAAACAATGGGAGGCGCAGTAGCTGATCCGCAGTCTGTGGGAAAAGGGGCACTAGCCATTGCAAGTAGCAGGACTGCAACAGGTTGATTGATGCGGGAGTAGTCTATTGCCAAACATCGACTGATAGTTGTCAGTATCGCTTTATGCATTCACCAAGGGAAGACGAAGGGGATTTTGCAAGATCTGAAAAAATTGGTAATGCATACAAAATACAAAAGAGTGCTGTACTCCCTATCGTGGGCTGATGGACTGAGTTGACATGGTCTCCTAGCGATGACTGCTAAAAGCCACCACGATCTTTCACATACGTGTACGGTGAATTTTTGGGTACATAGAACGTACGTAAGAAAACAAGAGAATTGAGCAGATCGACCGCCTTACGTTGTTGTTCCTTGGTAAAAAGAAATAATGGTGCTCGGTTCTAACATGTAGCACCATTGTGAACTTAAAAAGTGAAGTGCGCAACAAAGTGCGTATCGCGCTAACGGTCTGTGCACGAGCGTTTGAGTACGGGGAGCAGTGATGCAACGATTTGGGTATTTAGTTTGCAGCCTCTAAGCTCCATGTTCAAGTATGCACTCCTTCAGGAGTTCGAGCAGAGATATCTCAGTCTGCGCATAACTGCTCGCAGCTGCATGATAGCGTAGCATGAGTAAGAACGGTTGTGCTGACCATATACCTTTTCTGTTATGAGTGTCGTAATCTCTTCACATATGCAACACAATGATCTATCAATATTATGCCGTTCTATGACATGCGCCGAGAGACTAAGTGGAAAGGAGGCCAAAAAGCAACAAAAAGGTCACTGAGGTCGCTTCTGCGCCATGTAAACAAGTGTATCCAAGCAAACGTGTTTACCCTCTCTCGGACCCGTCAAGAAGTTGAAAGGCTCCAACCGAGTCTAACCTCGAAGTGAGGACTGGCAATTCTACCGACCAGATCAATTGTTTGCCTCCCATCCTCTTCTTCTATTCAGACGCCGGACGCGTAAACGACGCACGTCGCGGGATGTGGTGCGCTGGTATACGTAACATATGACAGCCATCGGAGTTTAGTGTGCGAATAACGGCACTAAGTGGTTCACTTCCTCTCCATGCGTCACAAACAAGACGCTGAACACGCTCGCAACCCACGCGGTGTTCCCACCAGATGAGTTCAGTTGAGAAGGAATCGGTGGACAAACGTAACTAGCCTCTTTAATTCTGCTGATTTGATGGACCAGGTTTCGAAACCGTACAGCAGAGCTGAACGCACAACTCTACCATTCGGGGCGAGAATGATGTCACGCCTACGCTATACAGTTAGTGATCCCATCTTTTAATCCACTGGCGCCAGTACAACTATGCATGTGCCCGAATTTCCAAACAACTTAAGGTTGATCACCATCAAATGTCAGTGCAGGGGTAGGTCCCTGCCGATTCTGTAGGAAAACTACATTTGGAAGGCAAAAAACAGCACAAAATGGTTGACAGAAAGTGCTGCTTGGCACGTCTGTGAGTTGTCACAGATTAGAGCAATTTCGTCAAGGTAGTCCAAGTTGAGAAACTGATCACTTGAAAGCAGCTACACACCTAGTAGGTCAAGCCTATGTAATTGTCAATGACGAAGATAAAATGGAAGCGTAACCATGGGTATCATCGTTTCAACCATTGGATATATCGAAGGCCGGCGACAGTTATCCACAAGCTCTCTCTGTCCGAAACTTGCACGTAAAGCGCGATGATAATATTTACGCATTTCTCAGGCAGATCTTTCCTGATCAAACCATACCAAAGGATACGTCGATTCATCGAAGATAACTATGATGTTGAGGAATGCAACTGCGCTGGTTTCCTAATGTAAGATATGGTGCGCCAATAACTGAGACAATGAAGATGTGAACAGTGCAGCCTTGATTTCAACGAATCTCGGCTTGCTCTCCAAGAATCCGGATATCAGTCAAGATGTAAAGGACGGTAGAAGCAAGTAACTTAGTAGTGGTGGAGATCAGACTAGTCGCTCTGCGACTGTCGCATTTTGAAATCGAGCTTTTCTTAAAATTTGAGACAGTGACGGAAAAGTTTCCACCCAGTTTCGTTAAATGAACATGTAAATCACACACAAGAGCAGCACCCATAGTATGGTAATTATAAAGAGAGTTTGCATGACCAGTGTCCCTCGAAAAAATGATTAGATAGACCAGCTCAATGTATCGCTGAAACATGCGAGTCATCGCATTACATTAAGGTCCGGTCTCATAACTAAGCAATAAATCGTTAGACGATAAAGTTTGAAACGCATTGATGCTGGTACTTCACTGAGTGTGAGGTCCGCAGTTGAATTAACACTATCGAATTCTTGAGCGCAAAACGTCCTGATAAAATTAGGTTTTGTGGCAACTAGAGAGCAGTACTTAGTAGTACAGAGGGTAACAGGGGGCAACAGGGTAAAAATACGGATGGTCTTTACTTGACAAACGTTAACGTAAAATATCGAATAACTGCACAAATACTGGGCGCTAGACCCTAGGAAGGGTAACTGTGCACGCCGGTTAAAAACAGCCAGTAAACACTGACATATAACTATGCCTCCTGCAGTAAAAGGATACTACAACCAACAACCAGCAGAAGATAACCAGAAAGAGGAAATCCGCGGTCCGTCCGAAAAACATTCCTGGGAAAGTGTATGTAGGCGGACGAACTTACCGTTCTCTAAGCGAGATGAATAAGTGTACAGAAAGTACAAATTAATTAAAAAATGAAACCCAGTAGATGGGTTAATAGGATAGAACAAAAGAGAGGTTATTGGTCTCCATAGCTAAATTTGGGGTATATATGGGGGAACAAGTACCTCGTATTTGTGCGTATCCCCCCAAAGTAGTATCAGCCTCATGGGGTCGACGAGGCCTAACTTCCCGAGCAGAGAGAACAAAAGTGTACCGGAGAACCAGTATCGAGTTATAATAGGAATACTGTAGAACCAATCTGAAAGTTCGTTTCCAGGCATGTTGGAAAACTGTGAACGAACTACGGGTGAAGGAGGGAAAGTCAACGTGTCAACCAACGGAACGGGAGTATTAAGCAGCAGACTACCTTGGGGACAAAATAGCTCAGATCAGGTGGTTTTCACCAAAGAGCTGTAATTCAATTATGGAAGAGTTGTCCCTGAATCCGTTTACAAAACCATTTCAGTGTTCTTAATTATGTCACCAGTAACTTAATGCTATTTTCACTATTGCTGCTAATAGAAAACGAATACGGCGAAAAACTTGGTTTTGAAAGCTCAAGGTCACCAATGTGTGCAAGGTGTTTCAGATTCAGATTCAGATGGTCTGGAACCATTGGAAAACCACGTGAGTGTTCCTTCTTGAGGAACTCGTTGAGCCATGAAATGATAAGGTGCTAGGTTTTGATAAATCTAGACCGGAACACACCCTGGTCAACCAGTTACTGTCTAAGTTCCCTGAACTAGCAGTCCCCGCTGTGTAAGCCACGTGAAGAAAGAAGTAGAAAGTAAATAAAAAATAAATTAATAAATAAATGAATCTTTTATTCTCAACAAGGGGAGGCACGTCTCTACAGGCATGATCATTTTGACCTAACGATGCATGATCAAGAATGTGCAGGTCAGGTCAGGTCAGGTCAGATGGACGATAGAGGCTTCCGCCTAACGAGCGTCCAGTTCTTGTGCCGGTAAGTGAAGCGACCCCCGGCACTTCGACGTTGGATTGTCTCTTCTTGCTTCTGCAATGGAATGAAGCAAGAACAAGAGCAATCTCTGCACTTTCATATGCCAGCATCAAAATACACTACATATTAAAGTACAACTACAATATCTCTGGAAAAAGGATGGACCAACAATTGTCTAAGCCCCTTTTGAAGGCTTCTACGGTCTCAGACTCCACTAAATCAGAAGGGAGTTTATTCCAGTAGTTAACTACCCGGTTCGTAAAAAACTTTGCCCTGATGTCCAAACGAGCTCTGTGATGTTTAAGCCTCAGGCGATGCCCGCGCAGATGGTCTGACGTAGCCAGTTAAAACAGATGGGTGGAACTAATATCACTAAGTCCCTTAATGATCTTAAACGTCTCTATCAAATCCCCTCTCAACCTACGCCGTTCCAGGGAAAATAATCCTAAGCTACTTAGACGATCTTCATAAGACTTCCCTCGTTGACCTTCAATCATCCTGGTCGCAAGTTTCTGAATCTTTTCTATACAAGTGATGTCACTACGGAGGTACGGTGACCAGGCTTGAACGCAATACTCCAGATGTGGCCTGACCACTGCTTTATATAAGGGCAAGAATACTTCTGCTTTAGTGTTACTCAGCGCCCTCCTAAGACGAAATAATTCGTGTCGTGCTTTATTGGCAGCATGGCGACACTGTGCCGAAGGCTTAAAATTGTTCGCTACGATGACACCTAGATCACGGGCTTCGTCAGTGCACCGCAATGATAGAAATCCCACAGGAGACTGAAATGCAATTCCGCTACCACTACTAGTCAATAGTTGACATTTGTTGGCATTTAGAGGTAGGTCCCATTGACTTGACCAATTCGCCACAGTGAGGAAGTCCTTAGCCAATGTCGCACGGTTTCCCCTACTGACCAGCTTCAAGTCATCTGCGAAGATGTAGCAGGGATCCTCAAGAAGAGGAGCCAGGTCATTTATAAACATAAGAAATAGCAATGGACCCAGAACCGAACCTTGAGGGACACCACTGTAGGCATGACCAACACTAGAACTTGCTTCCCCAACGCTGACTCTGAATGTCCTTCCACGTAAGAATTCAGAGAGCCATAGTAATAGTTGAGGATGTAATCCAAACCATGTCAGCTTCTCAATTAAAAATCGGTGATTCACGGAGTCAAAGGCTTTACTGAAGTCTAAATAGCACACCTCTACCGATATCCCACCATCAAGACAACGGGTAACCTTATTTAAAAAGCACAATAAATTGGTAAGACAAGACTTCTTTTTGAGAAAGCCATGCTGTTCCACTCGAATTAGCTTGTGCTCAGTCAAGTGCTCACAGATCCTGTTCCTTATAAGCTTTTCCAAGCATTTCAGCATGATGCTGGTCAAACTAACAGGTCTATAGTTAAGAGGCACCGACTTAGAACCCCCTTGTGGATGGCAACAATAGTCGCCTCCTTCCAATCACGTGGCAGCTTGCCTTCTTGAAGAGACTGGTTGAATAACTCCACTACGGGATACTGGAGGATATCAGCCAGAGGCTTAACTATGGCGGGATGTACGCTATCAGGACCGGCTGATTTATAAGGGTTCAAATTGGCCAGCACTGTGAAGACCTCTGACACATTGAGAATAATTTTCCGCATTGTGTAGCTAGTTGAGCAGTGCGGTAGTGAGGGCAAGGCTGACCCACTATCCTTCCGATGCAGGCTTTGGTAGACACGTAGCAGCACTTCTACTTTATCGACGTCGTCTACAGCCTGGGTACCGTCCTCCATGGTTAGACAGCCGACCACCTCTCTTAAGGAAGCCTTTGACTGGACATAACTGTAATAACACTTGGGATTAGTTTTCGCAATTTTAGCCAACCTAAGCTCATATGAGTACTTCGCCTGCCGCTGTAGCTTAATAGCCATGTTTCGACACCTTTTGTACTGCAGCCAGCGTCGAAAGCCCCGAATTTCTTGATATTTTCTCCACTCAGCATTGCGCCTCTTTATCGCTCTATCAATTTTTCTTCTCCACCATCGGGGTTTCCCAAGATGTCTCCTAGGGCGAAGAGGAGCAAATTCATTCAGCAACTGTACAAGTCCACTTTTAAGTAGAAGCCACCTCTGTTCCAAGGTGGCCTTGTCCTGTTCAGGGACCCAAGTGATTTGAAGGGCTCGATCCCGCAATTTCGTAAAATCAATACGATTTAAATCTCTTCCCATTCGACGGTTCTCTGCAAGCCTCGGTGTGTCCAGAGAAAAGGTCAAAACACAATGATCACTCTTACCTATGGGTGGCTCCACGCATAGGTCAGTTAAGTGACCATGTCTGGCGATCACGATATCAAGGGTTGAAGGGGTACTCCCAGTACGACTTCTAGTCGGGACATTGACGTATTGCTCGAAGGCATTTACGTGCATCCAACCTACTAGTTCCTTCTCTAAAGTACCCGCTCTGTTTTCAGCATGCTGCCAATCAGCATGCGGAAGGTTTAGGTCACCGACGATCAGAAAATTAGGTGCGGCTATTGCCGCCTGTCTTAGTAACATACCAAGATCCCTGTCCTCTTCTCGGGTAGAGGATGGGCTACGATAAACACATACTATAATCTCCAATTTACCCCATGCTCTTAGATAGCAGGATACCGCCTGAACATTAGCAGAACTCATGGTAAATGGAGCTTCCCAGTGTTTATATTGGCAACTTATAAGCAAGAGTACTCCTCCACCGGTCTGATACCCGGGCCTGTCAGCCCTGTAGCACGCAAAGTCTATAAGCAGATCACCAATAAAGTCATCTGAAGAGAGCCAGGACTCGGACACAGCGGCCACATCAACATGCTCAAAACGTGTCACTAATTCCCCCCATTTGTTACGCACACTACAACAATTAGTGTACCACACGCTTAGTCTCTCCGAACGCGGTTGTTTCCCCTCGGACGTAGAGCCCGAGGGGATAAGCCGTTTTTTGTACCATTTCATTGAGATCAGCTACCTGAGTCGATGAATCAACGCTGGGCTGCTGTAACGCATTACGGGATAATCCCTTTCCTGGCTTCGCCCGCCTGGGCTTGCTGGATAAACTCCCGATGAGTTTCCTCTCATTTACCTGAGTCGAACTAACAGCACTGGACTTCGGATTTTCTGTACGGTCCAATTTAGGTGTGGCAAGTTTTTCATTTATCCTATCCTTTTGTGAAAAGGGCATACCACCAATGGACTTTGGTGCTACTACTGTCGAGCATGAGGCCTCGATTGTTTTTGAACACACCGGCTGAAGTCCCATTGCCACACCTTCACTGCCCTCTTCCGCCATAGAAGTGTGATTTACATTTCCATCAAGAGCAAGTTTCTCCACAATCAAATGCATGCCAGGAGTTATCTCGCTGGCGTCTTGTGAAGGGGGTTGTCCAGACAAGCTGACTGCTCTTGCCACAGGAGAGCAAACGCTAGTTTTTCTTAGGTGTCTGCATAACGTGAGGCTCACTATCATGAATTCCAACGTGTGAGACCGCAGATTCGTTAGCCAAGCTGGTACTAGTATCTTCTAACCGGCTCAGCCGAGGGGCTTTAGCCTTCGAAGTTAGTGTGTCCGGTGCTATTTGATACCGACCATTTGTCTGACTTGCAACCAATCCAGCCCTGTTAAGTAGAAGGTCCCGGTGTATAGGGTTCCGAAACTCAACCAAGATAGGCCTTGCATAACCTTGGTGGCGGAGCATACTTGTTTCTCTCCAGCTGCCAACACGATGTACTCTCTTGATACCAACGTATAACGGTATTCCGGCTATACGAAGGATATCGTGCACTCGCCTTCTGTCTAGGTCCCGTCGAGTTCTAGTTTCTCGTATGACTGGCTCCTCCCTATTGTAGATAAGAACGTTTCGTTGTCTACCCATAGCAAGTTCAGCACTTCGCAAGTAACATTCCAATGAAGACTGCAACTCTTCAACTTTTGAACGCAATGTCTTAATTAGCAAGCTCTGGTCACGAATCAACTTCTCGGCACTGTCTAGTCTATGCACACAGTTCCTACTAGCGGACTCATGCACATCTGGGACATGAGTAACTGAATCAAAAGCCTGATCGTGTATCAATCGAGAACCAATGTCTGCTAAGCACACGCAGTGGAAGCAAATCCACTTTAATTGGGAATGTCGGGCCTAAAGATCAATAGAGTCCTGGTCTAATCTAGAGCAGTTGTTATGGTACCATAACAAGCATCTGTCGCACTGGATTCCCTCTTTGACCTCAACGCCACAAGTGTGCTCACCACATTTATAGCCAGCCACCGATGTCATTACAAATAGCACGTAACAGCTCCGTATAGAATAATAAAGATAGGTAGTTTGGTTGGATTAACTGACCAAACTAATGCAGGTATGACGGCTTAAGATGAATAAATAGTCAAAACAAGTTAATACAAAAGAGAATACAACAATATTGAATTAAAAAACAGCGAATTAACACGACCAAATAGAACAAAAAGAGAAGCAACACTGGAACAAACTCACGCGGTTACCGAAGATCCAAGATATCCTGGATTAATATTTGATGGAGCAGAGTAAAGATTACCCACTCAGTCAGTTTAGATCACGCTTCCAAGCCAAATTTGAAGGTAGAAACTTCAAGATTGAGCTTTTTAAAAATTTCAAAGCGCTGCAGAAACCCTATTTGTTTGCCATAGCAGGTTGCGGTTGTCTAGGGGGTTTGTATGTACGTCATTGTGTGTGTATAGGTATGTAGCTGTGTATTTTGTGCTTGTAGTTGTGCTGCTCCAATCTTCAATGTTTGATATCGGCATTATTATGCGAGTAGGAGATTAGTGTCCACGGGTTGGATAGAATTATCCGGATATCCACGGGGCAGTGACTTTATTTTGTGACGAGTCACGACCGCCATGTCACAGTTTTGTTAAGCAGACCTTTGTGGCTTTTATAGAGAGGACCCTTTTCAGGCGAAACCCACCACGTCCTGGAACACTGCCGCCGAACTATTTGCTGGTACGGGTTAAACCCGAACCACCCAGCTGACACCACGAGGAGGTTGTTCGGCTAGGCAGCTAAAAGGAATGAAAGTCATTTAAACGAAGGATAACACTAAAGTGTGAAGAGGATGACAGAATAAGAAGTAAACGTATGAAGATGGATATGGTCAGAAGAAGGGAGATGTTTCGTGTTGCCACCCAAGAGCGTCTAACTGACGCTCGAAACCCTTAACCGTAGGTTCACTGACTACCCTTGCTGGAAGCGAGTTCCAGCGCTCGATATCTTTACGTGATAACCTTGTTCCTGCCTGCTCCGGTCAGAGCGCAGCTTGTATAGCTTCATGAGATGACCGCAAAGATAAGGCAACCTAGCCGGGCTAAATAGCCAGCTCAACTCCGGTCCAACCGTCCCAGGTAAAACGCGGTAAGTAAGCATTAGGTCTCCGCGAAGCCGTTGGTAGTGCATTGAATACATACCCAAGTTAAGTAGACACTCGGCGTACGATTGTTCCCCTAACCACTCGACCCATTTGGTACCTACTCTCAAAACCCTCTCGAGCTCCATTTTGTCCCGAACAAGGCAGGTCGGGCAAGCCTGGACGTAGTGTGCCAGATGGGACCAAACGAAACCTAAGAGCAGCTTCACAATTATGTTCGCAGTTAAGATCCCGAAAGAACGGTGTATTAACCACAACCTTCTGACACACCTACTAGCGGCGTTCTTCCAGTTGTCACCAGAGTGCAAAGACGAGGAATGGAGGACGCTTAGGTCAACCTGGTTGGAGAAAAGTGGGAGTTCGACCCCACCGAGTACGTAGCTCGAAGGCGGGAAAGTTGCTCCTATACGAAGGACGGAACACTTAGCCGGATTAATGGGCAGTAGCCACAAAGTAGACCAGTCCCAGAGTCTGTCCAGTGCATGATGTATGGGATCAGGACCACCAGGAACCTTTACAACATTTCATAGCTTAAAGTCATCAGCAAACAGAAGGGATGATACCCCAATCTCTCCAGGGAGGTCGATTACGTAGCTGGAGAACAGCATAGGTCCAACGACCGAGCAACGTGGGACACAGCTAAGGACCGTTTGCCTAGAGGATAAGCTGCGACCCACACGTACACACACTCACTTCCTTGCAAGAACGCAGATACCCAGTGAAGGGCGCGGCCAGATACGCCATAGGAGCTCAGCTTTTGTGAAAGCCTCAAGTGGGGTACCTTTTCAAATGCCTTCAAGAAATCTACGAAAAGCACATCCACTACGGGTCCATTGTACATTGCCTCGACCCAAGCTTCAAGAACAACCAACAAATTCGTCAGACACGAAAACCCCCTCCGGAATCAACGGTATGCACTACTGAGTAGATTAAAGCTATTCAGGTGACCTTCCAACGAATCTCTCACCAGCTTTTCAAGCAGTTTGACCACGACGCAAGTCAGAATGACTGGTCCATACTTGGCTGATAGACTCCCGTCGCCATTTTTGAAGATAAGACTGATGACAGCCTCCTTTCATTCAGAATGTAATGTACAGCTGTCAAGTGACTTCTGAAATACCATCGTCAGCGGTCCACTTAGTTCACCCGCCAACTCATGCAAAAACTTCAGGTGAATTGAATCAGACCCAGTTGCATTAGAAGGGTTCAGTTCTTGCAGCCGTTTAAGGTGTTGGGTTTCCACCGCAGTAAACTCAGTTAACTAAGAACCCTCAGGTACTCTGGGGATAAGTTCAACGCTAATCAATGCGGCCTCACGTACAAAAGCCCTGCATACTGCTCCCCAAGTACACGAGCCTTATCTGAGTCCGCAGACGCACGACTTCCATTGGTCCGCATCAAGGTTGGCATTACCGAATTTGAACCACAGCGCCTCTTAGCGTAAGCGAAGAACTTCTGATTTTCCGAAGCTCCATCAGCCAATTCCTTTTCGTACAACCACCGAGCTTTCCTTAAGTGTTGTTTACACCTATTTCTAGCCTCGCGGTATCTATCATAGTTGCTAGTTGACGGAGCCGCACGGTTGGCCCTCCAACACCTTGAACGCTTCTGGAGCAGGTACTTGCCAGTGGTATCTATCCATAGCGGCCGCGCTCGTGTCTCATTGCTCCTCGCAAGCGGGATGTAGGGAGTAGACACTTCCATGAGATAAGATTTAAATTTATCACAGGCCGCACGAACCGTAGCAACCACCGAAATTTCGCAACGCAACCCAGAAGCCTTGCTACGCATTGCCTGATAGTTAGCACGCCATAGGTTTGGCAATGGCATAGCGATGAACGGGTAACGCCTGGTCATAGTACACCTGAACGATAAACAAACATAAGCACTAGAACCTAAGAAAGAGCTGTAAGCGATGTCACCTACGAACTCTAGTGACTTCGCAAACACTAAAAGCAAAATAGACGGGAGTTGGGCATCTATGTACCTAGTGAGGAGGTCCACGAACTGCTGCAACGCTGCTTGTAGCGTACGCTCAAGTAGATCTACACGGAGAGTACGTTTCGCCGAGTAGAAAGAAACATCTGCCCAGAAAACTTTGGTATGTTGAACTCCCCCAGGATCAAACACCTGTTTGCGGATTGGGAGCAAATAATTGCAAGCACCTCTTTGGACGCACTCCCAGGGCTTCTATACACAAGACAACTGTAAGTTGAGCTGAGGAAGTGCTAAGCACTACCGACAGAGCTTCGACAGTTTTATCTGCTGGTTGAAACTTGTAGGTACGTGAAACGTCAAGTTCACATTTAAAGCAAAGCGCAACTCCCCCGCCTTGTCTGCTCACGAATCGATCACATCTAAATAGTGCCTAGCCAGAGAGATGTGCTTCACCGTCCGTGATGTCCCGAGACAGCTACGTTGCAGTGAATGTAAGTATATGGGGATGAAGCCTATCTACATGCAGACCTATCTCGCACATCTCATTCCTTAGGCTCCGCACATTGCATAGCGCTATCTGAAGGTACTCTAATGTCCAGCCTTGGGTTGTGCACTACCAGTACTGGCACTGGTAGGGCGGAAACAGACGGCCGGCTGACCAACCGAAAACGCACCAACCGGAGACCATGTTCACCGGTCGCTCGCCTGGTTTTGTGGTCTTTAATAGCCTCTTTCAGCTTCAGCCTATCCACTAATGGGAGTTCTCGCTGAACGCTAACATTAGTACCCTTCAGTTTAAAGGCAAACCGCAACAGCGCGTTACGTTCCTCCTGGGTGGATAGGACTACACAAAGAAAGCCCGGTCGAGGGTTTGGGGCGTTAACTGGGACGTTACTCAATCTAGTCCGTTTCCTGACAGTAACCGCAGGAAACCCATGCGGAAGAAGCTTCGTTACGCACACCTAAAACCACTGTAGGTCGTCCGATGTACGTTCGTCAGAATTATACGGTGGATTCTACTGCGTTACGGAATATCACGCTGCTATCCGTGAAAGAATTACCTCGACGGGGTGCATTTACCCCACGGGTTTTGGAAGTTACATGAACAGCAACCGGCTTAGCCGCAGGCAATGAGACTGGGCGCAAGTTATCAGACGACGTTGAAGCAACTGTAACGCACTTCTTACCCTGCAGCTTGTTTGTCCCGTCATTCTTGACGTTTTTCGTACCTGTCTGAAAAGTACGTACAGTTCTCTTCCGATTTTTTCGTCCTGTATGCGAAGAAGCCCGTAGCTCAACATCCATGCACGCCTCCACGACCTATACTCCCGGAAGACAGGATGAGCTTTTTGGAGCAGGCACCGCAGCTTGAGTAGTACGCTTTGTGGACGTCTGAGCGTTTACACTCCCTTCCTGCACTACCTAAAGTGAAACTGAGGAAAATTTCATCACTAAGTGGCGTTTCCCGCTCAGGCAGTTGCATCTTGAGCGACTGCTTCCCACTCGGTGTGGATGCGGAGGGTTTGTGCACTTTCCTTTTCCTCTGTGGGGTTCATGGACATAGTTCAAGTTCAAGTTTGGGGGAATAAAACAACGGTAGAATCCCGTGAGTGCTCTGTCTTGAGTTGATCGCTAAGTCAGGAATGAATGAAGTGCCCAGAGTTACTGATGGGTTTAAACGGAACACCCGTATGGCACCCAGGCCAACCAGTTAATGTGCACGTTTCCTACCTAGCAGTCCTTGTTGTGTTAGTCACGGGAAGTTAGCGAAGGATATGAAGAGAAAGCAAAGTTATAGAATAAGTAATCGCACTTTAACTAAGCGAAGAACACCAATGCATGAAGAAAAGTAGAGAAAAGAAAATCAAAGTATGAAGATGTTAGTTGGCTAGGAAAAGGGAAAGGTTTCCAGTTTCCACCCAAGAGCATTAAGTTGCTGCTCAAATCCCTGTATTAAGAGTGCCGCAGATACTTTGCGCATTGCAATATAGTAGGTAGAATGGCCTCTAAGTACCGACCAGGGTTTCGGTCTATAAAGCAACAGCAAACGAATCTCAGAGACCGAAGCGTGGGTTTAAAATAAATAAAATAAATAAATTGTGTATTCTCGCCTAAGCGAGGCACGCCTGCGCAGGCGTGATCATGTTAAGATTACAAAATGTGATCAATTAATGTAAAATGGAACAATTGGATTGTTGCATATGTTTATATATGAATGCATGTGAGTTTGCATGTAGGCGTGTTCAACTTTCTTTATGGGATTTATAAATTTTCCTGCCGTTTTGCTTGAATGTGTTTGAAGGCGTCACCAGTGCTAAATGGATGCATGCCATCTGCTGTTGAGAACAGGAGGGTAAACCCTCGACAGCTTTAACGATTCCGTTTCATTTTGTGTTTGAGGTACGTGGTTGCGTTTCGAGTGCCGCGAGGGTATATCACAAATGAAATGGCAGCCGCAAGGTTCCAGCATTATCAGCGGATGGTCGCCTAGCTTTCACTTGCTAATTTCCTCGGCAGGCGAGTCCACAGTTTCCTCCTGTGGGCCGTCCCACTCCTTTACCATTTCATTGGCTAAAGTGACGTCCATGCAAATTAAATAAATAAATAAATAGTTTATTCTAGTCATTATGAGGCGCACCATCAAGGGCTTGATCATGGTATTACAGACATTTATGAGCAGCAATTGCACAAATAAATACATTTTGACCAATATCATAGGAATTTATGTGTGTTGGGATGTAAAACTATGTCTAACTGTGTAGTTGGAAGGAGATATGTTGTGTGAGTAAGTAAATGTGCCTGTGTATGCTTTTGTTCGTTGTGTTCGCCATCAAAGGGGGAATCAATGGAACGCTTTGCATCGGTTGACGTTCGTGTGAATTATCCACATGTGAATGATCCTCCGGAAAAGGGAAGAGGCAGTGACTTTATGTAGTGACGAGTCACATCCGCCACGTCACAGTGTTGTTAAACGGATTCCTGTGGTTTTTATAGGGAGAACGCTTGCCAGACGAAATCGCGACACATCCTGGAACACTTCCGCCGAACCACTTGAGAGGAACGGGATTTAACCGAACCACCCAGCTGGCACCACGAGGAGGTTGTTTGGCTAACCAGCCACGGAACAAACATTCTATAAATTCATTGATTATACAGCTTCCAGGTTTAACCCAGAATGAAACGGTCAGCGATGGGCCGAAATAATGGCTGTAACACACTTCCGAGCTCCCCTCGGAAGATGTGCTTAGTATAGCTGAAATCCCCCGTGCAACAGCGGAACTCCAGGAAACCAGCCTGGGCTTCTTGAGTAGAATGGGCAGGTGGAGATCGCGAAGCCCCAGGACAGCTTTTGAGGCATGTCACTGAACCGTTTCCCGCAGTGCGGGTTCAAACTTTGATGACGGATACATAGCCGGTAGTCTACATTCTAAGACTGGATGGACATACGAAGTAAACAAAGGTTTTAAAAACCTCAGGGATCATTCTTGGTAATGACTTTTCTAAAATCACCCACCAGTCGCTCCAATGGCCACTTTATTCAACCTGTCCTCTGACACGTATTACTCGAGTATTGCTGGATCGCACCTGGACCCTTAGTCTGCGCAAGAAGTGAATAAGAACACAAACCGGACGGGACGTGTCAAAAAATTTAAGCAATAGCTTGTAGGTTATACCAGATGAATAAATGGAAAAGGAACCAATCAGCACAAGGAACAAGAGTGGACGAATCAGCTATCGGTCAATTGATCTGTATGTGTCTGTGTTTTCTCATCGGCTCATCGGTTTAGCGGACGACACACATGTAACATCCCCTCACGTGACAGATGGAATCACAGTTGTGAAATGTAACGTTCTATCGGCTTAGGTGAGCGGTGCGGTTTCCGAATAGCAATCGGCTGATCGATTTCTTCTGTTTGGCTTTTGTTTGTCTCCTCCAGGTATTCTGGAACCCCTTTCTCTTCCCCAGGGTACGGTGTGACTGGGGTACGGGGCCGGATGAAATCATTGTGCCTACCTACTGTCTCTCCACTATCTAGTTGGATTTCGGCCTCCGTTTCTGAGCTAGTAAGCAAGGTGCCAGGCTGCCATAACTGCTCAGGTGGTAGTTTCGTGTAAACATCACGTTCCACTGTCGACTTCTGGGGCTTAACTGGTGCGCGTCCTCTTTCATGCATACATCGCTGCCGGCAACGCCTGGTCTGACGAGGGTCTGGAAAAAGTAAGTCTAGCCTCGTACGTAGTCGACGCCCAAACATTGCCTCCCCAGGGCTCTTTCCGATAGACTCTAGCGGTGTGATCCGATGTGCGAACAAGAATCGGTCAAGTTTGGTTCGTAACGAGCCTTTACGCTGCTTTAGAGGTCCAGCTTTCACGGTTTGGACCGCTGCTTCAGCTAAACCGTTTGACGCTGGATGGTACGGTGTGGAAGTCATGTGATGAACGCCGTTGCTCTGCAGGTATTCTTTGAACGCTGCACTCGTAAATTGCAGACCGTTGTCAGTGACTAATGTTTTCGGTATGTCATGTGCAGATGGACTAGAGCGTACGCCATTGATTGTAGCTTCTGCAGTAGCGTTTGCAACAACATGCACATCAATCCATTTGGAGTACGCACCTTCTAAAAGTAGCAACATTTTTCCTTCGATCGGGCCAAAGTAGTCGGCGTGGACACGTTCCCCTGGGCTGTCGGGCAACTGCCAAGGGTGAATTGGGCCTGTTGGATTATCTCTGATATTTTTGGCACGTGTTACAAGTACTCAAAAGTGCTTCGATGTCTCGGTCAATCGCTGGCCACCAGCAGTAGGATCTGGCGAGGGCTTTCATGCGGACAATACCTGGATGTGCATCATGTAATTCTTTCAGTACAGCTGACCTGAGAGTCAATGGAATAACGATGCGGGATCTATGTAGGATACATCTTTCATGCAGGCTCAGCTCAAATCTACAATTGAAAAACGGACGCAGATCACCAGGGGCTCGCGAACCCCAGCCACGCAGCAGCATACGTTTCACAGTCGATAGGACGGGATCTCTGTCTGTAGCTTTCCTAATCTTGTCGCCAAATACGGGTGTAGTATTCAGGTGTTGCAAAAGTTGAACAAACTCGTAGGGAGCGTCACTTCTTTCCTCCTGTTGATCACTCGGAGGCAATCTACTGAGCGCGTCAGCGACAGTATTGTGAGGACCGGCAATGTATAGGAGTGGCTAATTGTAAGCAGAAACTAGGAGGGCCCGGCGTACCATTCGGGGTGCGTTAAGTTGTTCTATGCCTCGTTCCTTACCGAGTAGTGATAATAGTGGTTTATGGTCAGTCTGTATCTCAAACTGGTTGCCCCACAAGTACTGGTGGAACCGCCTTACTCCGAACACTACGGCCAGTGCTTCCTTGTCTAATTGTGTGTAATTTTTCTCAGCAGGTTGTAATGTGCGGGACGCGAAAGCAATAGGGCGAACTGTTCCGTCGTGGACTTTATGTCCCAGCACTGCCCCGACTCCAATAGGTGAAGCATCACGCTGTATGGTGAGGGGTTTGTTGGGGTCGTTCTTTACCAAGACTGGTGAAGAAGCAAGAAGACCTTCTGCCCTGTCAAATGCTTGTTGCTCTTCCTCGCCCCATGCCCACTTAGAATCTTTATTAGCAAGTTTTAAAGTGGTGCTGGAACAGGAGCAAGATTAGGTAGGAACCGACGATGATGTGAAAGCACTCCAACGAACGAGCGTAACTGGGCTCCATTACGAGGTGAGGATGAAGCAATAATGGGCTATACTTTATCTTTCCGCGCGTGTAAACCATGCTTGTCCAGTCTATAACCGTGGTAGGCAACTGAATCAACTAGGAAAGCACAGATGGAGCGTTCCAAACGCAAACCGTGTTCAGCGAGTTCATACAACACCCGGTCCAACGTGCACAAGTGCTCCTTTTCTGTGCGACCCGTAATAAGGATATTATCGCGATACGCGCAAGTGTTCGGTTTGTCACATGCGATATTGTCAATTATCCTTTGGAAGTGGGCCGGCGCTGAGTTAATCCCGAAAGGCAGTCTAGTGTATTCGAATGACCCCAAATGTGTACTGATCGTCGTAAGACGTCGGGAGATCTCATCCAACTCTACCTGCGAATAGGCGTGACTCAAATCCAATTTAGTGAACTTGACTCCTCCAGACAAGTTGGCATACCAATCCTCAATTTTCGGTAATGGATAACGGTCTGTGATGGCACCTCGATTTACTGCAAGCGTATAATCACCACAGATTCGTACGTTACCGTCGGGCTTAAGTACTGACACCATCGGGGCCGCCCATTCAGCTTGTTGGACTGGTACAATTATACCTTCTCTTTGAAGTCTTTTCACATCGTCTTCCACTCTGGGTAGTAAGGAATAGGGCAGTGTTCTTGCCTTAAAGAACTTTGGTATACTTGAGTCTCACATGTGGATTTTTGCTTTAAAATTATTGAGTCTGCCCAATTGCTGCTCGTCAAACACTTCTGGATATCGTTTAAGGACCGATTCGAAGGTATCCTCCCCCACGGAGTGGATAGTATTTAATACTTGTGGTAACATTTTCATCCAATCGCGACCAAGCAAATTGGCTGGAGCCTGAGGCACGACATGGAGTACCAGACTGTATGATCTACCCTGATGCTGCACTCGTACCTGACACTTCCCAAGTAAATCAATCACTTCTACTGTATAGGTTCTAAAAACGGTATCAGACGGTTCCAGGTCGGGTAACAATGAGAGCGCGTTTTTACTAATCAATGTCACGGCGGAACCAGTATCCAATTCAAATAAAACAGGTTCGTTATTAACAAGCGGTATTCTAACTGTAAAAAGGCTTTTTCTTTTATCTGAGAATAATTCAGGTTGAAATTTCGCGCGGGAGAACAATATCAACGTAAGAAAAGTAGGGTTATATTTTTTTGTCAATTGGTATTTTTCTACTGAAGCACGCAGATTTATTTTCTCTCTTAACAAATTTTTTCTATTTTTGTCTGCATTTTTATCGGAATTGTGTTCAACTTTTCGTATGCCTTATAATCCCTTCATCCATTTTTTCCATGTGCGCAACCACAATTGGGGCAACTGATTGGCCACCTAATGTGCGATCAATTTAAAGTGAACTGTAGACGAATTGGATGCTGTTCCAAGGAGAAAAGGCACAACTACACCTCCGCGAAGTTTTCACAATAAAAGAATAAGGAGCTCAATATCGCCCGAAGGGACCAGAAAAATGTCAAGGTGGGCGCCTGCGACCCAGTAGCTGTATACTAAACAGTGCCAATGCATTTGCAATTGCTAACGATGAACATCTACTTATATTTTGCCTACTTCCATGCAAGAGCATCGGATTAATGTAAGCATTGATCTGAACCCTTTAGGGTGCAGCTTCTAGCAGGTCTAGAAATATACCTATTTATTTATTTATTTATGTATAAGTAAACCTCAGTGATCCAGAATGTAAAAGCCGTATCCGAAGTGGAAATATTACGGTGATGTTCTTCACAACACTGGCACTCTTCTAGCGAGGTTTATCCTGAATCGCACCCATCAGATGGCTTTAGCTTGGGTTGGGGTAGAACACAGAGCCTGTTAGTTTACAGTTGCGTCTTTAAACACAACGCTACTGAGATCCGCGAGCAACGCTGGACATAACTGCAAGGAATTCAGAGTTGACTTTAAGGGAGCCTTGTGTGCTTGGTTTGCGACCCGCAACCTCTTCTGCGAACTCGGTTCACTTTGAGGCAAACTGGCCACTCCAAGGAAGACGACCGCATCAGTAATGGAAATATTTGGTTGTTGCTTTTCTAAAAACTAGCAAACAACCCCGAAGTTACTTCCTGAGTTAGACTCATCAGGTAGCAATAACCAGGGCTTGGGTGAACACGTAGCCTAGGAGTTCATGGTTGCCGCCATGAACACTACGCTCCTATAATCATAGAGCAAAGCTTTACACCGAAAACAAATTCAAAGTTAACTTTGGGGAACCCGCTTGTGGTTAGGTTGCAACACTTAACCTCCTTCGGGACCTTGGTTCACGTTGAGACAACCCTCTCTCATTCCGATTGCAAATAAGGCATTTACAATGGAAATATGTAGGTGTTCCTCCACTCGACACTGGCACACCACGACGGCAGTTTCCTTCTGGTTTGTCCACAGCGGGTGCTTAACGCTCGAGCCGTGATGGAATGCAATAGCCTATTAGTTCATAACTGTGATATTGCACCCAACGCTACTGAGATCCGCGAGCAACGCTGGACACAACGGCAAGGAATTCAGAGTTGAATTTAAGGGAGCCGTTATTTGCTTGATTTGCGACCCGCAACCTCTTTTGCGAACTCGGTTCACTTTGAGGCAAACTTTGCTTACTCCGAGGAAGACGACCTAATCAGAAATGGAAATATTTGGTTGTTGCTTCTCCATACGCTAGCAAACAACACCGAAGTTACTTCCTGAGTTAGACTCATCAAGTAGCAATAACCAGAGATTGGGTGAACATGTAGCCTAGGAGTTCACGGTTGACGCTCTTAAGAGCAGCGAGCAACGCTTGACACAACGGCAAGGAATTCGGAGGTGAACTTAAGGGAGCCGTTGTGTGGTTTGTTTACCACAAGCAAACCTCTTTTTGTACTCTCGGCTTACTTTGAAGCAAAACTCGTTCATTCCGATCGCGTGCACCCTATCCGAAATAGAAATATTTGGGCTTTGCTCTTCCCAACGCTGGCACAACACGACCGCGGATACATCTTTGTTGGGATTTATCAGGTAGCAATAGCCAGTGTTTGGGCGGAATTCAGAGCCTAGTGGTTCTTGGCTGACGCCCTAAGCAGTGCGTTAAGGAAATCCGCAAGCAAATGTTTTGGCGCAGCGGTTAGCATTTCAAAATTACATTTGGTGTACCCGCTGTGTGCTTGGACTGTGACTCGCAACCTTTGTTGAGTCCTTGGTTCACATCAATGCAAAAATCGAGCATACTGATCGCAAGGACCGTATCCGAAAGGAAACATTTGGGTGGTTCTTCTCCCGAACTTTGAGCACCACCTCCGCTGTTTCGTCCCGGTTTCGGACACCTAAGCTAGCGACAGCCTGAGCTGAGTTGGTACTGGATGCATAAAGTATACGGCAGACGCCCTGAAAACTACCCTACTGAGTTGTGAGCAACGCTTGGTACATCAGCAATGCTTTCAATGTGGAAGTTTTGGAAGCTGCTGTGGCTTTGGGCTGCGACTAGCAACCTCTATTAGGACCCCAATTTTGTTTGAAGCAAACCTCCGTCAATGCGATCGAGAAAATAGTATCCGAAATGGAAATATTTGTGGGTGATTTTTGAAAAGTTGGAAGACCACGACGGCGGTTTCAGCTGCTTTTAGACTCAGCGGTTGGCAATATCCTGAGCTGGGGTTTAACCGAGGATAGTAGATCACGGTTGGCGCGCTAAACCTACGCTACTGAGATCTGCAAGCAAAGCTCATCAGCGTGGAAAGGAATTTAGGGTTGATTTTGTGGAACTTGCAGTGCGTTCCGTTTGCTACTTGCAACCCCAATTGTGAGCGCAGTTCACCCTGAGGCAAACTTCGATCATTCCGTTCGTAACGACCGTATCCGAAATGGAAATATTTGTGGGTTGTTCGTCCTAACACTAGTACGTACAACCGCGGTTTCGTCCTGGCTTGGACTCATCAGGTGACGACTTCCTGTTTAACACAGAGACGTTCTTCAACAGTCATCAACAACGGCATTACTTTAGCCATTGTAACTGATGCTTTGCTTTTTAAACCCATGATGACCTATAAAATAAGGAATGGTATGCGAAACCGTAGGGGAATCACCCGAATACCCTAATATCCTAAGGGAGACTTTATTTTCAAGGCACCTGCACCTTGTGTGGACAACCTACCGTTACAAACAGCTGGCTATTGTGAAATAATAAGGCTGCAGCGACGGGACAGATTGCTTTGGTCTTCACTGCTTTGCATGACAATCAGCAGTAGCCCAACAGATTATACAGCACCAAACACAGTATTCAGGCAATTTGATTCGTTGACTGCAAAAGATGCGCCACTGGTGTCAGTTGCCAGCCACTTTCAGTGAAGTCTCAATCCCAGCACTAGGTGAGCCACTTAGACTCAAGCCTGGAAGGCGAGACGGAACAACGGCACGCAGTTTTGTTGTCATGGACTGCAGTTCCCGCAGCCACTTCAACTTCTGTCCAACGCGAGATTTGCGCTATTCAATAGCTGGCAAACTAAACCAGGCCCTCTTGGGTAAGCGGTGACCAGGCATACATAGCATGTGCCTAAACCAACGCCCCTTATTCAGGGATATCGGTTGTTCTAACGAGCTAGCATGAACAGCGCTAGCTAGAACTCGCCTACGTACCTACTGTTGCGGACACGCTGGTGCCATTCGACACCACCAACGCTTCGCAGACAACGATGGGCAAGGACTTGAAGACGCGGCAAGCCTGCAGCCAAGAGGGGCAAAGTCTCACGATCATAGAGCAGTACGGCCATCATGGTGGCCTTGCATACACGGTCTTTCAGACTCAGGGAAACCCCCTTCTGTCACCAAAGATGCCGCAGGTCCAGGAACCCAGCTCTGGCTTATGCAACGCGTGAGATGACCTCAGTTTCCATGCGCCCATCTTTGCTGATGTAGCTGCCGAGCTAAGTGAAGTGATCAACCACCTCGAGTCCCTCGTTAGTAAGTGTCAAGGGTAATAAAGTGGCTGGTGGTCCTACAGCAACACTGCACTTTGAAGGTGCGAAGTGCATACCAAATAATGGGACCACTCTGGACAAGCTAACCAGGATTGAGTTTGCCGCCGCAACGTCGTTGAAAATCAAGACGAAAGCGGCAGCATAATCAAGGTTAACTACTCTTCCATCACGCATCAATTTACCGTCTACTTCGGGGACTGCGCGTGCGAACACACCAGGATGGAATCTACGACGGAATTGCACAAAAGCGGGGAAAGTAGACAAGCCTGACGGAGGTCACTTGTGGTCGGAAAGCTATTTGGTGGGCCACCGTACACCCTGATTCAGCTTGTAGTGTTTGATTATAGAGCACATAGGATGTTCACCTGTTTCCTTGAAACACCTTGCTGCGCAAGTGCTTTGAACAGAATCGATCGATCGACTGAAATGAACGCAAGCTTGAAATCGAGGAATAGATACTTTTGGTCTGAGGCAAGCCTGGCGCTGCTTTAGCGCCACAAAGTGAATATATAGTCTGTACAGCCAAGTCCTAGGCGAAAACTAGGCCTATATTTTCTAATTCAAGATTTTTTTTTCATTGTGAGGCGGCGAACGAGAATCGAGGCCTAAACTTATGTCACAATTAGCCTTAGGCTAATACTCCTGCGGTTAGGACAGGCTGCGCGACTGCCCAAATGGTCTAATGCCACTATAATCGATACGCTCCAATTAGCCGAAACGTTCTCCTCTTTTCAGGTAGGTTCGTACAAAGAGCTCAGTGCTTTTTTAAGTGGCTTTTCCCCAGCTATAAAGAGTGCGGGTTGGAGGGATTCCGGGCCAGCGGCACGCAAATGATTGAGAGCTGGGATCGCGTTTCAGACATTCGCCTCCGGCGGAACCTCTAAACTAACCGTCCATGACAAGTCCCGCAGCACTTGAGTAGGAAGAAGTCCGGGAGCAAGGGGCCTGCCGAACTGCTTTCGAAAATGTTCCGCTCAGCGGGCCATACGGCCCTCCTTATTGTGTAGCAGTGCACCTGCGCTGTCTCTCCTTGTCCCACTGACGCCCGATTTTCTGGGACTATTGTTTCGGAGCAACTAGCAAAGCGTGCGGCACTTGCCTACTGCTCCAGCGTCCTCCATTTCTTGAGCTTTACTGGTCCACCAGGCTTCCTTGTCAGCCTGTAGGCTCCGCTTTAGTTCGCGTCTAATAGCTTTCCTGGTCACATCGTGCTCAGAGCCTGTCGGGTGTTTTCTTCTAGAGTTTAAAGAGGCTCACCGACTTTTTGGATGGCCAGTAACTAGTGCTGTGAAGACCGGTAGTGCCACCAGCAGGTGATCCTGCGTCGTGCATGGCAGCCGTGTTTCTATTCCCCTGAAGCTAAGCATCATTAGGACAAGACGACAAAGTTCGGAACGCAGTGCGTCTTGCTATGCTTGCCTGACCGTTGGCTGAGAAAACTTTTCATTAGCCAATCGGAGGGGAGGCTTTGTGGTCCACCCTGTAAAGTTATTGAAGAAACGACAACGTGCCGAGACCTGATTGGAGCCGGCTAAGGTACTCCGGTACGAGCAGCAATCCCGGTTGGAACCATGCCACCTGTAATTCGCGGCTATTTGCTCAAGTTGGATCTATCGCTAGGAAGCTACAGGAGGACGCCAATTGGCACTTGGGTTCACATTGTGCCCGGAAGCAGTGCCACTGAAAAGCAACTGGACCTCCCCACACGATCACAGCAGTGGCATGCCGTTGTCAGTCCGATCGGAGTTAAGCCCACAATTACTACCCAGCTGAGATTCTGAAGAGCTCAGGCGCCTTAGTTTGCTTTCGTATCGCCTGCAAGTACTATACTAGGTGAACTAGTAACACTGCGTAGTAGCATCTTCAGTTCGTGCTGGAATGTGTCCTTGACAGCATGTGAATTACAGTCGGTGGGAGCATAGGCGGAAAGCATAACCAAACGGCGTTTTGTACTACTTGGTGAATCAACTTTTGCTCATGTCTTCAAACGGGTTGCCCATACACGGCTGTTCACCCGAATTAAAGCAATCAACGATGGCTCAGCCTTGGAGCTTAAAAAGCTACCTGCACCAGCTTCTCTCATGAGTGCTGTATCCGCGTCTCCGGTTGCGTGCAAGCAAGAACTAGGGGATAAACCAGGTGCAGTTAACCTAACAACCCCTTTGAGATAATTGATCTTGGTTGCGGACACATAACCCACATCAATAACCAGGATGATCAAGGTACGTGGGAGTGCAGCCAGTTGACCTATTTGTCTTACAGTGCGAACGTTGAATGTCGCCATGGAGACAGGACAGCGTAGCCTTATAAGGGACTGTTGCCGATAGGGGTCCGGTGCGTGTCGCGTGAAGGTGGCTGCAAATAATTCTACTCCAGTGGCCCTACTGTTGATATCAATTGAGCTTGGAATTATAGACGGAACAATAGTAATGGGAATCAGGATGGGTGTACGAGAAACAGGTAGGAAATAAAGAAGAGAGGCGCCAGCAGTAGCAGCTTTTACTAAGCTGCCCTGCTGTATGCATCCGATAAAGTTACCCTTTCTAATCTCCTTGAATACTGAGCAGAATAAATTGTGTTTGAAGCAAACGTCATGGTTGGATGTCAACTACGATACTGCCACGGCGTCCAGAACTAGACAATGGGACGTTGTGGGTAAACATCCAAAGTCTTTGGCATAGTAGGCTGTCCGCAATGCAGTGGGGAGAGGTAGCAATGATTTAGCTTTATCTAAAGCGACGCCATTCCATTAGAAAGCATAACCTGACAGACCAGAAAACTACGTTTATCTGACTACTCACCATAGACCAACCTGGTAGAAGTAGCTTTTAGGGTGTCCGAGGGTGCCTCCAGTATATCGCCAAGATAAAAGGACGTAAGCAAACTGGAGTACACGGTTATAAATAAATAAACAGTTTATTCTAGTCATTGCCAGGCACATCAGCAACGGCGTGATCATGGTATTACAGACATTTATGAGCAGCAATTGCACAAATTAGTACATTTTGACCAATAGCATAAGAATTTATGGGTGTTGGGATGTAAAACCACTTTTAACGGTGCATTTGAAAGGGGACATGTTGTGTGAGTAGGTAAATGTGCCTGTGTATGCATCTGTTCGTTTTGTTCGTCATCAAAGGGGGAATCAATGGAACGCTTTAAATCGGGTGACTTTCGTGATGTGTGAATGATCCTCCGGAAAAGGGAAGAGTCAGTGCCTTTATGTAGTGGTGGGTCACATCCGCCACGTCACAGTGTTGTGGAACGGATATCTGTGGTTTTTTATAGGGAGAACGCTTGCCAGGCAAAATCCCGCCACATCCTGGAACACTTCCGCCGAACCACTTGAGAGGAACGGGATTTGACAGAACCACCCAGCTGGCACCACGAGGTGGTTGTTTGGCTAACCAGCCGTTACAAAGAGCGCGGAGCATAGGTGTTCACAACTGACGTCATAAACACTACGCTACTGAGATCTGCGAGCAACGTTTGGCACAACAGAAAAGAATTCAAAGTTAAATTTATAAAAGCCGCTGAGCGGTTGGTTTGCGACCCGCAACTAACAATGAGAACGAAGTACATTTTGGAAAACTTGGCCATTCAGATCGTGAGGACTGTGTCAGAACTATACATATTTGAGTGTTGCCTTTTCTACCGCTATCTCACGGAGACCACGGTATTGTCCTGGGTTGAACTTTTCTGGTAGCGACAGCCAAGCTGGGATTGAACTCAGAGGTTAGTATTTCACGGCTTATACTCTGAACCCTATACTACCGAGATACGCGAGCTGAGTTTGGCGGAGCGGAAAGAAATACAAAGTTGAATTCGGGAATTTGCTGTGGGTTTGGACTGTGACACGCGATTTCTATTGCGAACTCAGTTCACTTAGGACGTACTTCGAACATTCCGATCTCGCAGACTGTATCCAAAGTATAAATATTTGGGTGTTGCACCACCCGATACTGGGAGGCAACGAACGCGGTTTCATCCCGGTTTGAAATCACCAGGTAGTGGTAGCCTCAGCTTGGTTTTAGTTAGCGTCTACCGTAAATATCTTGGCTCGCAGTTCTAACCTAGCTTGAGCACTCACAACCTGATGACTCAAAAACTAGATGAAACATCAGCCACCGTGTGCCAGTGTTGTGAGAAGCAACACCGAAATATTTCCCTTTCGGATAGGGTACTTACAAGCGGAATAACCGTGGTTTGTCTCATAGTGAACGGAGGTCTCATTGGATGTTTGTGTCGCACCCAAAACACACAGCGACTTTCCTTAATTCAGCTTCCAACTCCTTTGCGATGTGCCAAGTGTTGCTCGTGGATCTCAGCAGCACCGTGTTTACTGTGTTCCTCGTGGGAATCTAGGCTCTGAGTTCCATTTCAGATAAGTCTATTGCCACCTGCTGAGTTCTAACCAAGCCGAAAGAGCGGTCGTGGCGTTCCAGTGTTAAGAGGTGCAAACGTCAATGTTTTCCATTTTGGATACGGTTTTCACGGTCAGAAAGACCAAAGTTTGTCTTAAAGTGAACCGAGGTCACAACGGGGGTCGCGTGTCGCAACCCAACCACACTGCGGGTTCCCAAGATTCAACCTTGAATTACCTTCTGCTGTGCCAAGTGTTAACCTAGGTCTCAGTAAGCTGGCGTTCAATGCGTCATTCATGAATCACTACGCTTAGAGTTCCATGCTAGCTCAGGCTATCGTTAACTGATGAATCTAAAGGAAGGCCAGAAACGAAATCGTAGTGCGCTGGGGTCAGGAGAAGCAACCATTAAATATTTTTATTCGGTATATGGCGTTTGCGAACGTTATGCGCAAGGACTGCAGCAAATTGACCAGAGGCCTCAATAGAGGTTTTAGACCGCAAACTAACCGCACCGCGGGTTTCCCAGCTTCCCCTTTGAACTCGTTTTCCCTGTGCTAAGCCTTGTTTTTGGATTTCAGTAGGCTGGTGTTCATGGCGTTAGCCGTAAAATACAAGGTTCTGGATTCCAATTTCACGAAGGCTATCACCGCTCGTTGAAACAAGCGAAGGCGAAACCACGGTCGTGGTTTGCCAGTGTTGACAGAAGCTACACACAAATAGTTTTTTGATACAGTCCTCGCAATCTGACGGACCTAGGTTCGCTGAAAGTGAGACGTGGTCACAATAGCTTTTGCGTGTCGCAAAACAACCACACGGCGGATTACTCTTGAAATGTGATTGCCAAGGATTGCTCCCAAATCTCAGTTGCGTAGTACTCAGGGCGTCAGCGGTGAACTATTAATTTCTATTCCACCTTAGCTTTGGTTATCGCCACCCGATAAGTTTAAACTAAGAAAACCGAAGTCGTCGTTTGCCAGTGTTTTGGTTAGTGAGACCCAAATTGTCCCAACTTGGCACATAGTCCTCACGATCCTACTGACAGAGTATTGCATCAAAGTAAAACCTTTCTCAATAGCGGTTGCGTTTCTCAAAACAGCCGCACAACGCCTTCTACAAAATCGTCTTTGAACTCCTTTCCGCTGTGTCAAGCGTTGCTTGCGGATTACAGTCTCTTAGGGTTCAGGACGTCCGGCGTAAACTACTAGGCTCTGAGTTTAACCCCAGCTTAGACTATCGTTACCTCCTAATTCCAAACCAGGACTAAACCGCAGTCGTAGTGATCCAGCTTTGGAAGGAGAAATACCCAAATATTTCTAGCTTGGATACGTTCCTCACGATGGGACATACAGAGCTGGGCGTCAAAGGTAACCGAGGTCTAAATAGAGGTTGCGTGTCACTACCCAACCACGCAGCAAATACCTTGTTCAACTTTTAATTCTTCTCCGCTGTGTTAAGCGTTCCCTGCGGAACTTGGTAGCGTAAATTTTTGGCTCTCAGTCGTTTACTTCCAGGCTTTGGTTTCCACCCCAGCTCCGGCTATCTCTAACTAATGGGTAAAAAAAGTTAAAAGAAGCGGTTTCGTTTTACTTAATTTGGTGTGAACAACACCCAAATGGTGCCATTTCGAAAAGTACCCTCGCGGTTGGATAGAAGGATGTTTCACTCAACTTTAACCGAAGTCCCTATAAAGGTTACATGTCGCAGCCCAACCGCACAGCGGGTTTTGCAACTTTAACGTTGAATTGCTCGCCGCTGTGCCCAGCGCGGTTCGCAGATCCCAGTAACTTAGTCTTCCGATCGTCAGCCATGAACTACTATGCTCTGAGTTCCATGTAGCTTAGACGATGGCCACCTGATTAGTTCGAACAAGAAGGCAACTGAATTTGCGTTGCGCCAGTGTTAGAAGAAGAACCAAAATATTTCCATTTGTGCTACGGTTTTCCGATTGGAATCGCCTCGGTTTGCTTCAAATTGAAACAAAGTCTTATTAGAGCTTGCGTGTCGCAACCCAACCCTAAAGCAACCTCTTCATATTTAACGCTGAATTGCTTTCCGCTGTGCGAAGCTGGGCTCGCGGATCCCAGTAACGTAGCCATTTGGTCAGCAGCCGTGCACTACTAGGCTCGGATTTTCACCCAAGCTTAGGCCAGCACCACCCGCTACGTCCGAACATGGACGCAGGTGCGGTCCCGTTGTGCCAGGGTTAGGGGTAGTAGCACCCAAGTATTTCCATTTCCGATACGGCTTTTACGAACGGGCTGCGAGGGTTGCACCAAAGCAATCCGAGGTGTCGTTAGTGATTGCGTGTCGCAACCATCCACACAACGGCTCCGTGAACTTTAACTGCATTTCTTTCCGCTGTGTCAAGCCCTGCTTGCGCATCACAGAAGCGTAGCGTTTAGTACGTCATTCTTATACCTCATTATACACGTAACCTAAAGGTAGGAAACACCTAGCTACTGTGCCGCAATACATGGACATGGAAACGCAAGCATACAAACCACAACAATACCAGTACATCCTTACCAACATGCCGAATGCGTTGGCTTCATTCTTTTGAGCTTTGAAGAGGCCGGTATCGCTGCGCTGAACCATCCACGGTGGATCCTGACCAAGCCACTCTGACTTCCAACGTAAAGTTATTGGCCGTAGCGTAACTGCGGATGGTTGCGAGGCAACGCGGTCCGAACGCGGCCTTGCCAGTGCTAGTTAGCTCAAGTTACGACGAATGGCCCTGTTCCAGGATGTGGTGGGTTTTCGCCTGACGAGTCCTTTTTACCATAAACACCACAGATGTTTGCTCAAAATCCCTGCGATGTAGCGGACGTGACTCGACACCGACTAAAGTCACTGCCCTTTATATCCAACACAAGACTCCTTACTTCACGCGTCACTAATCCTGCTGCATACGCTCACACACGTTAACCTTTCTTTGTTAGTCACACCCGGTACTACAATATCAACACAGCACTATGTAGCTTCTGACAAGATGACTTTATATTTTCATGTTCCTACGTGTAATCTATCCTGAACCTGGTGAAACGTTACTGCTAGTTTAATTTTGATCAGGCTCGGTTTGGCTTGTTTTGAAATATACGAGCATAAAACATTCTATTTATTTATAAAAGGGGAAAGCAACAAGTGCAAGCCAGCAGAGCGAGCAGTAACTGTTTTGTATCGTTCAGGTAAGCTACAGACGGCTATTAGGCAGCAAAAAGGAATTACCATGCAAACTTATATAAGTGTATGTAATGAGAACGTGGTTGGAGGGAGGTTAGGAGGTATGCGGTGGGACAAAGTAACGCCTAGCACGAATGCCACTGAGGTCGGCTCACAGTCATATTAGCAAGTGTACCTAACCAAACGTGTTCGTCGCATTTTTAACCCAAACTAGGGTGCTGAGACGCTCCAACTGAGGCCAGTTTCGAAGTGAAGGCCGACATACCTCTCGACCAAGTGGTCGCTTGGGCACCCGTCTTCTTCTTTCCTCCCCGCCCCCGGGCGAGCAAACAACGTACCTTGCGGGAGTTGAGCAGCTGGCATGCGTAAGGCGCGGCCGAGCGGTCGGAGCCTGGTGCGTGGAATAAGGGTGCTGAGTGGTTTACTACTTTTTTCGGTGCCGTAAACGAAGCTTCGGACACGCTCGTCGCTCACGCGGTGTTCCCACCAGATGTGAGCTAATTTGCGAAGGAGCCGGTGCTCGAAAGTAACTAGCTTTTTACGTCGGCTGATCTGAAGGGCCAGGTTTCACAATCGTTTTACAACCGCTGCATTGTACAGTATACCCTTCAGTGCGGGAGTGATGTGGCGCCGGTGCCGTTAATGGCGGTTAACCAAAGCGCCCCGAGCTTTTGCCATACGGTTCCTGATCCTATTTTCGATCCCATGGGCGCTGATGCAAGTGCAGAGGTAGATAAATTGTTTAAAAGTACTTCTAACGGATCCCCACAAAGGGCCAGCGTAGGAGGAGGTCCTGGCCAATCTTGGTGGAATGCTTTGCAGTTCCAGGGTGCGAATCAAAGCCAGAATGGACAGACATCCGGTGTTAATCTGTCCAGGATTGTGAGCTGTCACAGATTATGACAATGCCTTCAGCATACACGGAGACAAGAAGTCGTTTCCTCGGGAGCAGTTCTACATCTGCTAAGTCGCGTCCTGTGTATGCATTTTCCATGACTTCGTCAATAGCAAAGCTAAATAGGAAAGGTGACAGCGGGCATCTTCGTCTCAAACCGCTGGAGGTATTAAGGTGCGACGACAGCTTGCCGTAAGTCCACCCGCTGCTTTATCTACGCCCGTATAATGCTCGGATAATATTTAAATATTTCTCAGGTACACCTTTCCTTAGTAGACATCCTCAAAGTGCAGTCTATCTACCGAATATAATTCACCTTTCATATGGAGGAATACAAACACGATGCGTCGCCATTTTAAGTGACGGTGCTCCAAAAACTAACGCTGTAAAGCTGTGGTCAAATCAGCCACGACCTCAACGAAACCTGGCTTGTACTTCACGAATATGGCTCTCACGGTTGCTAGTCAGTCTGGGAAGGATGACAGATGGAAGCCATTTGGAGGAGATGCAAAGCAGAATGATTCATCTATGGCTGCCGTATTGCGGTAGTGAGCCACCCTTGAAAATTGGCACTATGACGATGCAACTTCAGTCGGTTAGGACAATTACCTGCTCCTACAGTGTCACTAGTAAATCGTATATATTATATAAAGAGCAGGCCCCTAGAAATTAAAGAGAACTGGAGGAAGCTAAGCTGATCCCGCGGCTTTATTCAATTGCAACAGTCCGATCTCACGTTCGACTATTGGCCGACTGGGCGGATCCAAACGGACAGCACACAAAGCATGGTGATCAATGGCTGGCAAGAAACCATACAATTTCGACCGATTAAATTACCTTTCAAAGTGCTCAACACAAAGCTCCTAGCGTATTTCCAAGTTGTTGATGGGCTGTCTAATCGTGGCGCGTAAAGTTTCACCAACATCAAGTCACCCTCTGCCCGTTTCCAGTATGAGGCGGAATATGTTTCGTTGGTTACCAAGGACAGTGGTCATTTCCATCTCTGAAGCAAGATGAGACCACCAGGATTCGCGGTCTCCTTTCAGGCTGCCACGGAGTTTTGCTTGGGGGACTGCAATTTTCACTATGTTTGCTTCTAGTCGGAATATGTCGGCAAGCGTTGCTAGGTTCCAGAGACTGCAGAGCGACCTACTGTCCACGTTGACGATTAGACATATCACATGCGGAGTTGCCCGCTGTTAGTAAGGTCTGCTGAGCCTGAGACCAGTGAGCTTTACTTACTTCTAATGAGCAAGTACACAACTTGAATGTCAGCGTATTTGCTGGGCATTCAGAAGAGCTGGCTTCGTCATTTGGCTGGTGTGAATGCGCCTACAGTGTCGCCGTGGGCGTCCGCAACAACGCATCCGAAGGCCTGCACATACAAATGCATGGTTTGTGTCCACGCCTGTGCTCAAACTCAAGAGACAGCTCTGGACGCAGCCTCCACAGCGGAAACTAATCGCGGTGTGCTCGATTTGCGTCCATGGCGATTTCGAGACTGGTGGGCGCCGAATCACTCTCCAGTGGGTGCTGTGTCGGAAATCGGTGATCGCAAGTACTAAGCGAGCGCCTTCACACAAATGAAGTAAACACTCACCGATAGCATTACGGAAGGGTTAAGTCAGAGGAAAGCAGAAGGAACGGAAATGGGTAAGAAGATGGAGATCTGTGTAACTGTCAGTCTCAAAATCACCACAACTGGACTTGAGAGGCACTCGAGGTCACATGAACACAGGATCCAAAGTATCAATTAATAATTAAGGCGGATGGACGCGCTCGTTCAGCTTCTAGCCATGCGCATCGTTTGGGTCTACCGATCCATTCGTTAGGAGGTGCCCATCCGAACACCCCGTATGAAGTCTACGGTCATGCGGTTTTAGCCTGAATATAACCTGGAGTGGAGTGACAGGAACTCGGCAACACTTAAGTCCTCTTCTGGGTAGACAATCGGGTGAAGTAGTGGTTGCTGGCTTGACAGGCTTAGCTTGCTGATTAGCCTCCGTTTTTGGTAGTTAGAACTTGTCCAGAAGTAAGTCAAGTGGCTTAGTTAGTACTTCTCTACTGTCAAATGACTTGTAGCTCCTGTTTTTATTGCTGTGGCGGTTCCATACGTCATCCCTTACGGCCACTTCATAACAGGCCTGGTTGTATCTTTTTACAATCATTCCAGGTGTCCAAGTGATTTAGTTGTTCCGTTAGACCTTTACCAACACTTTCTGTCCGACTTCGAAGTATTGCGGTATAGCGCGATGTCTTCGATTTTACGGCTGTTCCATTATCCAGTTTCCTTCGGGATTAGGTCAATCGATCGGCCTTACTAGATTAACTTGTCTGAAGTCTTCTGATCAAAAGTGCTGCTGCTATGGACTTCACTTTAGGTGTCCGTGCATTAGAGGTAATCCTGAAAGCTAAAAGAAACGATTGTAAGACTGCTTGGAGTGGCCCGTCTTTTTCATCTCTAAACGGCTCCTTCTTGATAGAGCCTACAAGTCGGTTAGCTTGCCCATTTGACTGTGGATGATAACGAGGTTAGCGCCAAGGCTGCATGCCATGTACCGCACAGAGTTCAGCAAATTGTGAAAAGATAAACCGGGTTCCGTTGTCGGATACTAGTTTCCGGAAAACCGAACGGACTGAATCTTTTTGAGGACTGTATTCGTAGCCGACCCTGGTGTATTGGACATGTGGAAGACCTCGAGCCATTTGCTGTTTGCATCCATGATAAGTAATAAGTTTTGTCTTTTACTCGGTCCTGAGAAAGCAAGGTGAACGCTTGACCATGATTTCGCTGGCTTTGGCTAGAACAGGTAGCCCTTCCGTGGCGATTTTGCTGTTTAGGCACAATTTCAACAGTAACGTGTTAGCCCCTCAATTGGAGAATCCATAAACGGCCATTACGCATAACTCCTTGATACAGCCTTCATCTTGTTGGAACCGAGGTGCCCAGTATGAACTTGATGTAATACGTCAGATTGAAGATCGGCTGGGTTGAGGACACGTTCACCAAATAACCTACAGTCTTCAACTACTGAACGTGCATTTATTCTATAGAACCATTGTTATAGATTGGTGTCGGAAATACTTCGAGGCCACAGTGAGTAGTAAAACGTGTTCACCTGTGACAGCCGCGGGCCTCGTAAGGTGGCCTCTTGATCATGGCTGAAGGTTATTGCAAGCTGGCTCACGGTATGCAAGGGTAAACGGTTACCTTCTGTTTCGATTGAGACATTTGCAATCACAGTGTCTTCTGGTTGATGCTGTTCGTCTAGCAACCATGACAGCGCATTGGCCTGACAAATGTCGTCGGTCCATCAGCGCTGGATGTTGAAGGCTTCCCCTGCGAAGTTCTCGCCCATCTCTGCAGACGATTGATCATATATACAGGAATTCCTTTCTTTGAGCCGAACATAGCGAGCAGCGGTTTGTGGTTCGTTACCAAGGTAAAGCAACGCCATATAAATTTTTGTGGAAATGTTTCTCTGCATCCCCAATCGCGCGAGCCTTCTTTTCAAGTTAACTATGCGTTCTTTCTGCTGCTGTCAGTGAATGAGCGGCATGAGCGACTGGCTTCTCGGACCTATCTGGAAAAATGTGGGAGATGACGGCTCCAAGTCCAACGCTGGATGCATCAGATGCCACTACAATTTGCAGTATTTGATCCTAGTGCGTTAGCATCAGTGCTGAGCTTAGTGACAATTTGGTGCTGTCGAAGGCTTCTTGACATTCATTTGGTCAGACCCACAGGACGTCCTTCATCTGCAACTGGTTTAGTAGTCCGCTTAGGTAGTGCATGGATGGCTGGTAGGAGCTGTAATAACCAGTCATACCCAAAATGACCTCAACATCGCTATGTCTTTCGGTGAAGTCATTTCCTTGCCCGTCTTGAGGATTGTTGGATCAAGTCTTCGTCCGTTTAAGTCCATGATAAAGCCCAGGTATTCAATGGAGTTGGTGAAAAACACACTTCTATTTATAGGCCAAACCCATGCTCCTTTTTTCTGTCAAGCAGGAGTACTGTTCGGTGATGTGGTTCTTCCTAATTAGGTTCCATTCTAATGATATCGACCAGGTATGCAGCGGCAAAAGGTACGCCCTGTAGCATCGTATCCATGATCTGCAGCAAGATTGCCGGGGCAGACTTAACGCTAAATTGTAAACATGTATACTGGAAAAGTCCTCTGCGGGGATTCAACGTTAACAACTTACGCGATTCTTCTGGCAGTTTGAGCTGGAGGGATGCGTCTGACAAGTCCAGTTTTGCGAAAACCCTTGCCACCGTCCAGAGATGCAAAGTGGTTCTCAGGGAGGGGTGGCGGTTATCTGTGGTCTTCTAAGGCGGCATCCATGCAGTAGAGTAACATGCATATAAGCGTAGCTATCCGCTTCGTACTTGACAAGCACAATGAGACTGCCTATTAAAAGAAAGTTTTCGGTTTGATAACCGGTTGATTGTAGTCTGTCAACTTCTTGATCGACGCCTGAAACTACTGCATATGGGACTGCGCTCTTCGGTCGGAAGACCGGATTTGCTTCTGGCCACAGAGAAAGCTTTGTCTCTTTCATCGAGCGCAATCCCATACCGGCTTGGAACACCCGCGGGTATTTCCGCTGTAAAGGCTCCGTCCACTCCGCAGCTGCATCTCATACTTTGTTGCATACAAAATTAAAGGGAACGCGAGCAATACCATATTCTCAATTCAATCGGGCCCCAGTAAGTTCAGATTGGAATGTCTCGTTATGTAGCGTACTGCTATGAACTGACAATCTTTGAACAGTACAAGACGCTAAATTTTACCGGTCAAGTCAAGTGGTCCTCCTGCTGCGTTGGTTGCAAGCCGAGTTGTTCGTTGAACAGGCTGCTCACCCAGTTTATACCAAGTTGTTTCGAAGACGTGCGTGGTGTCTGAGGCAGTCTCAACTTGGAGGCGTACGGCACCTGGTTCACAACCACTGTTACGAACCTGTGTTTTACGGTCTTGTATCGAAGGTAGCAAAGGCAGGATAAATTCAAAGTCTGGGTTTTTTAATATGTGGGTGCAAACGCCTTGCCAGGTTTAGTGTAAACATTGTTGATGAAAATGGTTGCACGGCAATGGTCCACCTTGTGACCCACTAGTGGCCAAACGTCTTAATCATATGGCTTCACCAGTCTCTGATACTACCTTTCCTAGAGCTAATATCTCTGTTCAGCAGCAGCTAGTCGCCATAGGCTCCACGCAACTCTGCAGATAGCCGGAGCTTGCTATGTGGTACTCCCTCCCTCCAACGTTTATTCTCTTGTTCTGTTTGCACCACAGCTCAGCTTGTTTGTTGACCTATTCTGTACCACCGTAGGTTGCACTAGTAACTGGAGGCTTAATCCGAATGTCATGGCTGGCCACTAACTTCTCTCCTGGCGCCCTTATCTGCCGTTCGCCTTACTGTCGTCAACTCTTCTTCGCAGCTGTTATTCGTTATTGCCTCCATGCATCTCTGTGCTAAGCTGTAACTTAAGTATCCACTCCTTTCCTCTCTAACCTTCAGTTTTCTCGAATGTCTGTCTCTGTAATCTTCGCTCGCTTGTTGATTTATTCATGGACATTATAGGTATCCACTAGTGGCCAAACATCTTAATCATTTGGCTTTACCAGCCACTAATGCCACCTGTCCTAGAGCCAGTATCTCTGTTTAGCAGCAGCTAGTCACCATAGGTTCCATGCAGCTCTGCGGATTTCCGGAGCTCGCTGTGTTACTCTTTTCCTACAACTTTTATTCTGTTGCATAACAAAGCAAGTGGTCCTGTGGCTCACGCTGTGACACTGTAGGTATCCACAAATGACTTAATTGCTTAATCGAGTGGCAACAGTTGGCCGCTGATAATCTGTCCACCAACGCTTCTATCTCTGTCTCACTTACAACACATCTAGCTTTCGCGATTTGGCGTACTCTCCTTTCCATATAATCCTAACCGTCTTTCATTATGCTTAGCTCCCTATCCTCATATACCTACCTCATATACCTGTACCTGGCTCCAAAACCTACCATACGTAATGCATTATGGTGGGTGAACAACCAGCTCCCACTTGTTTTCCGTTATCTTCTCTGCTCGCGTTATGTTATTGTTCATTCATTTTGCCTGACAATGTGGAAGCTTCCCACCAGGATACCTCCAAGTTAATAGCTGTTGTGATCTTCCAGTTTTCTATTACACACTGGTGAATATCACTTGCACTTGCATCGGACTCGCAACCAAAAGAGTTAGAGCTCAAAATAGCAACGCGATGCAGAAATGGTGTGCTTTAACACATGAGGCCCAATAATCCGTCACAAATGAGAAAGTGCAACCTCTATAAGATGAGGTGATCATGCCTAACCAAAGCGGCATTCGTGGTATTTCCCACCTGAATGCATTTCGCTAATTTTTTGGACACCCATTTCTCTATTATCAATGGAAGACATCTCTAGCTCATTAGCATTGGTGGCACATCCATCAAGATATACAATAAACTCAAAGTGCTGAAACGGATGATGTTTCTCCAGGGAACGATTGCGTTATTCTGGTCCAACACCACAGGCACTTGCATCCGACTCTCAGCTAAGAGAAATAGAGCTCTAAACTAGCAACTTAATGCACCGTCGTGTACTTTAGCACCTGTGGCCCAATAATCGGTCATGCTTGAGATGGCGCAACCCCAAAAGAAGTGGTATTCGTGTCTAACCAAAGCGGAACCCAAGGTGTTTCTCACCTGTACACATTTTGTGAATTTTCTCACATTAGTTTTTTTATTATCACTGGAAGACCACCCTGGTTCATTAGTGTCAGTAATACAACCATAAAGACGTATAAAATAGCCTCAAAGAGGCGAAGCTGGTAATATTTCTGTAGGAAATGCTTGCGTTATCCTAGTTCAGACGGGTCAAATGAGTTTTATGTTCCCTTGTCTTATCCATATGGACTCAGCTCATGCGGCTTTGGTATAATTTTCGCATCCAAATCGGAGCATTAAAAACGTTGAATTCCACATTCATAGTGGATTCTGCGGCCCAATATACTCTGAAAATCGCACATGGTCGCATTCTGGCTGTGGGCTAGCTACACCAAATGCTGTGCTGTTCTACCTATATAAGAATTCTTACAACCTACCTAGTATTTCCCTAAAACCTTTCCGTCTGTTTTCCTAACTTTTACTACGTTTACTGAGAGAGTATGCTTTTCGGCTCACCGCTTCATACTTCGCTACTGCAGCGAATTACACGTTATCTTAGGCATTCTCAGTTACTACTTCATATTCAGAACATATTACGCCTAGCCGTTTTTTGTATTATTTCTTTCTTTTTTCTGTATATGCTTCCAAAGCAGAACGTGAATTTAGCGGAGGCTCGAAAATAGCGCCATCCGCCGCCGACCGCTAAAATTGCAAATTTCTCCATAACCACTGCACCTAGCTTAATTATTTTACGTTTGTCGTAACCAGCGCCTAGGGTTTGTCCTAGGCCGCCCATTGTTGTCCCGTTTTAGTTAACATTTCGGCTCCAAAACGGCATTGATTCCGCTTGTTTGGAGATTTACACTTTGAAATTCGCGCCAGGTTTGCGGTTCTGGTATGCTGTTTCTGGGCTATATTTTGGCTCCATTTTCAGTCGCACTTTTCTAAGAAAGGCTAAATTGTTAGCCACTACTGTTATTTCCCTTGTTTCCACCCTCCACTTTTACGATCTAATTTTGGCTTGCTTATTCCTTTCCATGAGCCCGCTACTAATGGATGCTCGAAATGCGGTGACGTGACCAAAGAAAATGGATCAAATTTCCTCTAGTGGTGCATTTTCCATCAAAAATGACACAATCCATTGGCATAATAGATTGATAGTTTACTAATGGAATCAGACACCTCAAGGTTTGGCAGCGGTAGTCGGTGAAAAGCGCAGAATTGGTACATAAGCTACGGAGACCCAAACTACTGCCTTCAAAAATGTCGAGGCCTACGAAACGTTTGTATTTATCCCTGCTTTACTGTTCGGAAAGATAAACACGATCAAAAGCAGTTGTTAACGATATTCCTTCTCCATGCATGAGCATGGATGTTATGTACAATTTGATCTGATCCCACGCAGGAACAGCATCTGGCACTTGTCTAGAAATATACCTATATTTATATTAATATTTAATATAATAGTTACTATGTGGTCTAATATAATTCACTTTACGTGGAGTATATTTAAATATTGCCACCTCCTCAATGTATCTTTTGGTTTCTGATTGCAACTAATCGTGAGTATATATCCACCTTCTGGTCTCCGGTTGAAGTTTAAGGCACTAAGCTAATACCTGGTGAATCGCTTACAAGAACTCTTCTCTTCATCCTCATGAAAGTAATTTGTCCATTGGGTCATGCCTTCTGCTGCGTAATCAAAAGACATTTCAGCGTAATATCTGTTACACACTGTAAATCAGTTGCCCCAATAAATGTCTTAAAGTAGGATTTCCCCAATGCTTGGTAACATGACTGTCCTTCCTGGTCTCATCTCGGCCTGTTTCTCGCTTTTCCGTTTCTCTAAGGTCGTGAACATCTTCGAGATCCGGGAAACTGAGAAGCTGCCTCCGTCTGAGCTAGAACGAAATAACCAACATGGACTTACCTGGACAATGGCTTCAATTCAAAACCAACCATCTGCACCCAGCACCTCAACCACCGCTGTCCAGTGAAGGTAGCTGGACACGAATTCTTCACACCACAGCATATTTACCTAATCAGAGAAGGTGAGACCCCATATACTGGACCTTCTATTTACCTTCAAAATCATACTTTTACCTCGAATGACCTCGACGTCCATGTTGGACTCTGACTGTGCCATTTGTCTAGCCAACAGAGAAGTCACTCGAGTGCAAATGACTGCGTGAACAAATGCTTCATAAGAAGCTTCGCTAGCTGTACATGACCATTCATAGCACTCGACTGCAGTGTTCCAAGAAGTGATGGGTTTTCGCCTGGCAAGCGATTTCCATAGAAAAGCCTCAAAGCCCGTTTATCAACACTGTGACGTGGTGGACGTGATTCGCTACTGAATAAAATCACCGCCTACTGCTACACACTGGAATACCGATAGTCATTATTCAATATTTTACTGTCACGTACAACAAAGCTACTCCAAGTCTTCATCTACTTTCCCCACTCCACTTACCGTGATTTTTTATTTACTTTACGCACTCTTGAAACCGTTTGATTGGCACTCCACTTGTGACTTTGCTCCTCATGAGTGCTTCGACTGTTTCTGCCAATTGTACAACTTTTGGCCACAGCCGATTACATGCGCTCTAACGTATCTGTCGTGCCACATAATTGCTTGAAAAGTTTGATCATACCTGAGGTTGTATGGCTCGAGGGATTCGAGAATAAAATATTTATTTAGTTATTTGTTCCATTTTGGACAAAGCTACTTTTTGAAAGGGCAGAAGTTGACGAGGTGCCATTTAACACATTGCCAGGCTGCGAATGATTGTCACTTTGAATTTAATGAATTATTGGCTGTTGCTGTATTCCCGCGCTGGTTGGATACCGCCAACACATCCACGGGACAAAGCCTGTGACCTTGGCGAATCCTGTTCCTATCCTACTTCGTTGAGTAACCTCAGACATTTGAAAGCGATAGGCATGAGGAAGGTGGACGGGTCCTGCTCAATTTTACTGAAAAGCGTCATGCGTATTTTGGCGTTCTCGTGTGCTTAGAGACCATTAACAAATAGTACGACCTTAAACTGGTCTCATGACAAGTCTTTTAGCTTGAAACGCTCGCAATGACAATTGACGGTATTACCGTAAGTTACAAAACAGTCTGACGTGCAATTAGTGAGCTTCACGCAGCTGTATCGGACAATGAATAAGGAAGACGGTAAACAAAAAAGTCATTTAGCAGAGGTATAAGTTAGTAAAGGTAAAATCGTTGGAACGGTTTGGCAAAAGAAACTTAAATTTCCGTCTGTTTCCTTGGTTCCCAACTTCCGCAAAAGCAGTCGGCACTTCCATCCGTCATCATCGTCAGTAAATTCGGACAGAAATACGTCTTCGTATCCTTTAAACCAAGATTTGAAGGTAAGACCGGCATCCGGGTCATACAGAATCTTACAATTGCTGTTCGTAATCGCATTCGCTGATGACTGCTGATTTTCATTGGTTGGTCTTGCTTGCAACACAAAACGATGTAGGTTGTTTTCGGCCGGCTAGCCGAACAACCAACCCGTGGTGCCAGCTTTGTCGTTCGGTGAAATCCCGTTCCAGCAAATGGTTCGGCGGCAGCGTTCCAGGATGTGGTTGGATTTCGTCTGGCAAGCGTTCTCCCTATCAAAACCACAGATATCCATTTAACAGCACTGTGACGTGGCGGGTGTCTCGCGGCTAAATAAAGTCACTGCCACTTCCCTTTTCCGGAAGATCGTTCACAAGTCACGAACGTCATCCCATTCGAAGCGTTTCATTGATTTTCCCCTTTGATGGCGAACCCAAGGAACAAAAGCACACTCAGAATAACATTTACCTATTCACCCAACATGGCTACTTCCAACTACAGACATAAACATACTTTTACACGTCAACAGACACATACATTCCTATGCTATTTGTCAAAATATACTAAGTTGTGCAACTGCCGATCATACATGTCTGTATTAACATGATCACGCCCTTGATGGTGCGTTTCGCAAAGACGAGAATAAACCATTTATTTATTTATAATAATCGTGTCTGGCATTCTTCAAACTGCTTCTGTTGGTGTTAAAGGGGTGCGGTAAGTTGATCCACTGAAAAAGACACAATGTCGTCGTTTTTCCTATGCAAGCAAACCATTACCATATACAGTTGTTAAGCTAGACATATAAATAAGAAACGGAGCAGTGTAATAAAATAGTTATTTGCGTAACACTCGGTATCAAAATGCAGTAATCAGACGTGCGCAACACTCGCGCTCAAATGAACAGGGTATCCAAAGTATCATTTAATAAATACGGCAGACGGACGCGCTCGTTTCGCGTCCAGCCATGCAAATTATTTGGGTTCCCTGACCCGTTTGTTAGGAAGTGCCCCTCTTAACATGGAGCATACACCATCTTCGCCGCCAAGATGCAGTTCATTAGTGGATAAAGAGCCAACTTGCGCGTTCCGCTCCCTTGCAAGCACTGCAGTCGCCGAGCTTCTCCTGTGCTGAAGGAGCATGTTCAGTTGGCGATGGAAGTCGTATTTTACGGAATCATCGCTAAGTTTGTGGATGCACAAGCAGCGATAAAGGATAGACACTATCAATCCCACCCGATTTCGCAGCTATGAGCGATCCAGACAATCAGACCGCCCACATCCGGCTACTGGTTTGTAGCCAACCAACCAGCGTAGCTGCAGCCCGGGGATTCTGGGCAATACTAACACTGGCTTGGCTGGTGTTTTAAGCTGCGCCGTCACCGGATAGGCGCAATGCGAATGTGCTGCTAATGTCAAATGCAGAGGATCGCACAGTAAGCACAGGGCTCGAGGCTTGCATGCGGGTCTCCGTTAAGCAGCAGATTTGGTGGCGGGGGTCTTTAATGTTCAGATAATTGCTGCCTGTTGACCGATCTGTAGCAATGTGAGTACATTGGGGCACGCAACTCTGAAGGAGGATCGAGAGCTACAAATGGATGCCGGCGCAGTGGACTTGGCTGCGTGGTTGGACATGAGCCTGTTGACATGGCAGGAATGACGCACCGCGTTCACTGGAGTTGAACTAAAAGACAAGCACCAAGTGAAGCAAGAGGGAGAGGGCCAAAATTGTCGGGATGGAAACAAGGGGATAAACTTAAGGCTGACAAGGGACGCTAAGGGTGAAAATGCTTAAAAGGGAATAAGAAGACGGGAAGGCTTGAGCATTAGCATTCAAAACCTTATCCACCCCGCTCGATGCAGCAGTTCAGCCACCGTTTATTATCCATTTTGGTTGCCAAAGCATTAGGAATATATTTGATGAAAGATTCATAGCATTGCGTGGGTAGGATACTGTCAGGTTGCCCAAGCCAAGACAGGAAAACGGTTAGGGTTCTCTACCGAAGCCTTTGGTTCAAAAACCTGACCGCTAGGCAGCGGGTTTGGCTTTGGGATACAAGTAGTCCGTTTTTAGTAATAGGGAGCTACCCTCTTTCCTAGCCTCGAGGCGAAGAACCAGGAGGCTGAGATGGTCTGGCCTCTAACCATTGCCCGAACTGGTATCAGTGGCGCTAAAGGTGGGGAAAAGCACCAAAAAGCATAGTTCAATGGACAACTGCAACACACAAACCGCATCACGGTGAGGTCTAGGCTTATTGCGATAGCTTCAAGACGTCAGCCGTAAACCAATAGGCTCTGAGTTCTACCCCAACTTACAATGTTGCCTGTTGTTAACTTTACACCAGGACGAAACCGCCGTCGTTTTGCGCCAGTGCTGCGGAAGCAACGCTCAAATATTTTCAATTCGGCTACAGTCCATTAGATCGGAATGAATGAGGCTTGCCTTAAGTGTACCAAGTGCCCAATAGAAGTTGCTTGTCGCAGCACAATCACCCAGCAGGTTCATCTAATTTAACTAGGAATGCCTTTGCTGTGTTAAGCCTTACTCGTGGATCTCAGTAGCGCGGTTTTCTGGTCGTCAACCGCAAACTAACAGGCACTGGGTTTAACTACACCTTAGGCTATCGCCACCTGAAGAGTACGAACCAGGCGGACACCGCGGTCGTGGTGGGCCGGTGTTGCACGGAACAACACAGAAATATTTCCACTTCGGATAAGGACCTCGCCATCGGAATGACCGATGTTTAATAAATAAATAAATAGTATATTCTCGAATTTGTCGAGACACACCAAACCGGGCATGATCAACATTTACACGTAATCACATTTCGCAACAAACACATTGCTATGTAGGTAATCGTCAATAAGCCAAAATTTGTACAGGCTTTAGAAATTGTAAAATTAATCATAAGGAATAAATTCGTCAATGCATGACGATACGTTGGGTTCTAGCGTGCGCAGTGTAAACAGTCTTGGCATTACATGTGTAGTGAAAACGATACATGTAGGCAGGGAGTATCTTACTATTGAATGTGTCAGGGAAATATTACATTATGATTCTAGTTGACTTGCCAGTATGTGGTTGTGTACAGTGACTTTATCCAGTAGTGAGTCACTTCCGCCACGTCGCAGTGTTGTTAAGCGGAGAGTTGTGGCTATTTTAGGGGAACGCTTGCCAGGCGAAAACCCACCACGTCCCAGGACACTGGCAGAAATCCGTTTGTACACTAATGTAAAACTCGCAGAGCAGCCTGCCGACTGAGTTTACCTTTGGTTATCGGCCGTCAACTGACTTTCAATTTCCTCTGTTAGTTGATCAGGTATCTTTGGTCGGAGCGGTCATAATGGCCGAGGCCCATGGAGGGTGATACCTACACGAAGAGTTGTCTTTCTGAGTGTCCAGGTGAGCAAAATGTCAGTCTCTTGCGTCTGGATTTTTCAGGTTTATGTATACTATTCAGGAGTGTGAAGGCCTCGTGCCCAACTAGCGTTACTGGACAACGGTCTTGGTAGTGAGTGCAGTTGTATCCATTTGTTTTACAGCCACCTCCTTTGTAGGTCCTTCTGGGTTGTCCTATCCCGGTCAAAAACTCTTTCTCGGTCTAATCCCAGATCCCCAAGAAGTTCCGGACCTCGGAGAAAAGGGAAGCTGAGAGACAAACAAGGCCGCAAAGAACAGGCTTGGAAACAAACATGGTTTTAGTCCTATGGTATAACATTTAGTGAAAAAAATAATATACAATGTGCAACAATGATTGTGCTGAAAGTGCCTTTTTAATATTCTACGAAAGCAATGGCCGTATGGGTTGGTTGCTACCATCTACATGGAATACAGAGCGTTGCATTGAAGTAAACCGAGGTCGCAATAGAGGTTGCGGGTCGCAAAACTACGACACAGTGAGTTTCTAAAATTAAACATTGGATATCTTCCTGTTTCGTCAAGCGTTCCTCACAGATCCCTGTAGTGTAGTGTGCTTAAGGCGTCAGCCGTGAAATATTAGGCATTTTGGATTGCGAGTACTGCGAGGTATCTCGATATTTTGCGCGGCATACTTATCGAGTATTAAGCTGAAATAACGTGGAAAATGGTGGTTGAAGAAACACTTGAAACGGAAGTAGACTGTTGTCAAATTTCCTCTGAGCCAAAGTAGGTTGGATGTCTGAAAGTGGTACCGGCCAAACCGTCTTTGGCGCTTACTGGTAAATTTTGCGGTTGTTCCCAGTTTTAATCCCGTTTTGCACTCCAGGTTTGCCTTTGTATGGCGATTGTTTTACTATTGCATACGTGCTATAATTCTACTATGTTTTCCACATTTAAATGTTTGTCGCGGATGAACTCCTAGGGCCTCCGTTTGGTGAGCCTAGCGCAGCTTGCGGACTATCTGACTGTTCAGAGCCAGTGACAGATTTATCTGGCGGTAGGCAGTGTAACGTCGGCTGCCGCTGCTGTCACAAAATCTGTACCGGCCTAGGAGCAGACAAGTGCAAAATGCTTGCCTCCAGCGTTTACTTACTTTGCGCTGTGTTGAATGCTGCGCTCAGAGATAGACGCGCCCGGCTAGCACCTGTGCTAAATTTCCGCGCTGGCTCCAAAGTTGGCGGAGGCTGAGAAGGCCATAACCAGGCTTGCCACTATTGCTTTGCTCACTGCAATAATAGTTTTGACGTTAGAATCTGCATATTACGATCGAGCACACCGCAATAGACGGAAACATTGCTGGCGGCCCGTCCGCCGGGATCAGTCACTCGGCCAAGAAGTCGCACATCCTACCAAACCCACCAGGTAGCATCGCCAAATGTGCTCGTGAGCCGCTCAAAGTAAACAAAACAAGGTGCAGAAATAGCATAAGCCCACTGCTACACACAGAGAATTGGTTGCCGCCGCAACGAGAAAGATGCAGTATTCGGCAGTCGTAAAGTCATCAGACGGTTGTGCACAGGAGAGCCTTCCGAAGAGGCCAACCGTCTCTGCTGCTACTGAACCAGCCCGTTCCGAAAAGGTGTTGATAGCTGCTCGAAGCAACACAAGGTAAAAGTCCGCTGCTCCCCTGAGCCAACTGAAGAAGTGGACCAGAACTGTAGTAAAACTCTGAAGAAGCTTCAAGACCCAGGAACTAGTAAGAAGCCGGCAATGGAGCGGAAAACCTAGGCTTCCGTTGCTATGGCGTCGTTTGCGGAGGCGAAGACAGCCCACAGCTAGTGGTACAAACAGCTTGTAGAGGTGTCGAAGCCGACACGTGGAATGAACACGCCGTCGTGGCGACGCTTTCACATGTATTAGTGTAATTTTCGAGACGTTACGGAATCTGCGACTGTTCTCCCAATTGAACGCATCTTGGAAGACATCAAGCTGCTGAAACTGTACGTCACCACTCTGATTCCATCTGGATTCCTTGGTGTCCCTGTCAGAAAGCTGACCAGCTTGGAGAACGTCCCTATTGTTACGGCAACACAACCCTGACTACTTCGAGTGGTCTATTCTACTCCGAAGCAAAGCAAATCATTACTGCGCTTTGCATACAAACGTAAGGATGGTGTTGTCAGGGTACAACCAGACCTTCCACTGGCAAATAGATTGAAGTTTAAGGAGGCTGTCAAAGGTCTCAATACTGGACGAGCGGCTGATGAGCACGGTCTCCGTCTGGTGGGTTTTCAGATGGTCAGCCGCAGTTATTTCCTATCCTATCAGAATTCATCCTGATGGCACACGACCCAGGGATGGTCGTGCTGATTTCCTTTGGGTAGTACTTAACAACATGCGTGGCCTAAGGAACAAGGTGCACGAGTGGAGTCCACATATAGAGAGCTCTCGTCCAGACATAGTTGCTTTCAAGGAGACGCAGTTAAATAAATAAATAAATATTTATTCTCGGCTATGCAAGGCATGCCCGCGAGGGCATTATAAAGCAAGTGCAATTATACAAACATGTCATGGCAATTGTAACAGTGACAATCGGAGGTTGTTCATACGTTCCTATTTGAAACTGTACAAATAGGACAGAAATAAAAATGAAGAAATCCCATTGCCAGTAGTTCGGGCACGTTCGTGTGGGTACATTCGTCCTGCCATAAAGTGCAGTAATAATTCAAGCATGAATTGATCCAGAACTAGGACTGATCAATTATAAAAGAGCTGGTGAAGAACACACTCAATCGCGATTATACGATACGCTGGGTTCATGTGAGTGTAACTTAAATAACAAAGGGGGATTCGCAGAAAAAGACGTGGCGACGAAATATACAGATAAGCAAATGTCGGGGTGTATCCATCATAGTAGTATATAGTCGTGATCAGCTCGTCAGTGTGAGCTTATTAGCAGTGACTTTATTCAGTGGCGAGTCACCTCCGCCACGTCGCAGTGTTGTTAGACAGACATTTGTGGCTTTCTAGGGGGAGAAAGCTTGCCAGGCGAGAACCCACCACGTTCTGGAACACCGCCATCGACGCATTCGAACGACAAGCTGCAGTTGGCAAGGCTTCATATTGACCGATGGTTGGTTCTGTTAGTCGCAGTCAGGTTGCACCCATAATTTTCACTGGCTGATGCATGATGGGGCGGAACTGTATCATCAATGGGTCCTGTCACTTCCGGACGAAATGGCACGGCTTGAACGGTAGAACATTTATAAATCGTATGTGCTGGCATGTTTGTATTTGTCGCCGGTAGAAGCGCGTAATATCTGATGGGTATCCAGTAATATGTTGCTGATTCAAATACTAGATAGTGGCCAACCGCAACCGTTCAGGCCTAAGAAAGATGCAAGTTGTCCTGAATAATGAACCGGAAATCCTCCCAGATTAAGTTCACTTGATTGGAAACATTGGCATCCACGAACATATGGACGGAGAAAGTAATGCGGGCAGCTCCAGATGTGGTAAGTGAAAAGAAGTTGTAGTGTAAAGGGCCGAACCCATTTGTTCTTGCCATAGTGAGGGTATAGTGTGTGAAAGAACTGTGTTGGGATATTTCCAAATTACGTGCATAGCACATGCAGGAGAATCTGCCCTCCGGTTAGATGAAATGACCGAGTTGACATTAAACGCCAGGAACTCCGAATAAGAGTTAGGTGAAGAAGAGGCAAGCTGAACCCAGTTGTTCAGAGCTTAATATAGTGGCGTCCATCCAACATAACCGATAAGTGTTTTGTCCATCCGGTAAGTACCAAGGCAGCGTAATGATTACCCATCCATTTCCAGATAAAGGAATATTGCGCTTCGTTGAAGTGTTGAGGTCAAGACATTGAACGTATCTTCTGGTTCTGGCCACCTTTTCTGTGGAGATCTTGGAAAAAATACAACGAACAAAGACTGATCAGGCGAGACTGGATTAGTCGGCTGAGCATGACTGAGTCATTTACTTAAGGTTTGAGAACGAAGAGAGATGGTCATCAGAGATGAACAGGTTAAGTGATGAAAGGGGCTATACTAATAGAGAGTAAGCTAATCCAGCAAAATTCTGGGGGAAAGGGTTTCGGTGCGTTGGAAATTTAGTGCTTAGGTCATTTAGGTCTCGGTAGTATGGATGTAGTCAGAAAGCAAGGGACTGGTCAAATGTGATTAAATTAAAGCAGGGTACAGATTTGACTGTCTAGTTAAAGGAATGCAATCAAACACGACGACAAGTATAGAGCAGGGTAGGGATGAGGACGATTTTATTGATAAAGGGTGTAAAATTTAACGAGGTCTCCGAAGGCATTTGAACAGTCCATTAGGTCAACCGAACCGATATGATTGGGGCCTACTAAGAATGGCTTCTGCTAAGTCAAGAAACCTCAAATGTATGTGACGCAGACGGTCCCAGAGAGTAAAGGAGAGTTAATTGGTGGGGCCTGTGTCCGATATGTTAGGTTTTCGGATTTAGAGGTGCCCTGGGCCATGTTCCCAAAGTTCATTCTCCGGTATATTGGTGTTAAAGAGCTCGCAGATAGGCAGGGTAGCAAGGTGTCTATGTAGGGATGTTCGGAACTGTGCAGTATTCTCGGCTGCCCAAAGTTGTAATGGTAGCCTGTTCCAGATGCTAGCAAATCTGTAAAGAAAGAAGTTGTTACCCACGTTGGTGTGGGCTGTAGGTAGGGTAATGGTTAAGAGTTTATGTCGGAGTGGGTACCGAGAATCACCGTTTTGTTGAATAAGTCCGACAAGATTCGTGTTTGAGTTGCTTATCGACTGGAATAGGAAGGTGAGTTTGAGTCTCACTCTTCGTAACCATGGAGGTTCAAGACCAAGAAGTCTACAGAGCTCACGGTAGTTGAGAATAGAGGGGCAAAGCAGGCGCTTTGTGAATGTACCTTGTACCTTCTCAATTGCTATTTGGTCACTATTTATGGAGTTGGTAAATATTATTGAGCAGTATTTCAGAAGAGGTCTAGCGCGTACCTTGTATAGAGTGAGTCTGGATTCGTTTACGAGCATGCTCTTTTAGATATAACCAATGGGGGATCTAGGTTTCGCTACACTATAGCTAACTTGTTCCGGGAAATTTAGTGAGCTTGAATAGTGTACGCCGAGATCTCTTGTGGTTTGACAGTTGGCTAGTGAGACGCCATTCAGGGTTAGCTCACTAGACTGTACAGTGCATCTGTAGGACAGGGGGCTGCACTTTGCAGGAGAGAAGTCATGCTTTCACATGTTACACCAACAGTCTAATGCTTTAAGGTCATTTTGAATATTGAGGAAATCGCTCCGGATCAAAGGAGAATACGACTTTGATATTGTCGGCGATCAGGTACGCCTTTCTATATTCAAAGACTTGAAATACGTCATCGATGTAAAGTAGGAAGAGTATAGGGCCCAGTACACTTCCCTGGAACACACCACTCGTAACTTGTTTCAGTGACGATTCAAAATCTTCTAGTCTCACCGACAGTGTTCGACAGGAGAGGTAGGAAGAGAACCAGAAATGCAACTGGTCCGATATACCATAAAAAGTCAATTTAGTTAGCAGTCCATTATGAGGGACTCTATCGAACCCTTGTTTATATCTAAGAAGACGATGATCAAAGCTTTACTGCAATCACCCATGGCGGTAACATTGTTCAGGAACTCCTGCTGGCATGCTTGACAGGATTTAGACGGGAGAAATCCATGTTGGGAATTGTTGATGAGATTACGATGAGTCAAAAACCGTAGGAGCTCTTCCTTAACGATCCTCTCCGTCACTGGTGAAGCGAATGGGGCATGACTAATGGGCCTGTAGTTTTCACTGTTTTGACGGCTTCCGCTTTTATGTCTTGGCATGACTACTGCATATTTCCAAGCAGCGGGAAAGGTTCCATGTTTCATGGAAAGAGTAAAGATGTTATGAAGAAGGACGGCAATATCCAGGCCACCTAGAATTAGCAGAGCCGATGGAGGCCGTGAGGTCCGGCCTGGAAGGATAATTTGAGGGCTTGAATTTCCCGAGTAATGATGCGCAGGCCAAACGGTACTGCACGTAAAATATCATGGGTGCAACTAGGAATATTAAGAGGCAGGGTCAGGTTAGCAGAGGTGAAAGAGTAGCATAAGTAGCGGTTCATGACCTCACATATTTCAGCTTGGTTACTGGTAACTGTGTTGTCTAGACGAATAATCGAGTTGATCGAATTCAAGGCTTGGTTGCTTCTGCGCCTCGGCAGAGAATTGACGGCTTTGATACGGTTGATAGAGTTTAGGGCAGTGCGTTCTTCGGACAGATATGCGGTAATTAGTGAATTTCTCTACTCAATCAGGACTTCACTGATGCGAATAAGAAGGGAAAGTTCTTGGGTCCTGCTGTAATTTGTACGTAGCCTTTTGAGCTTGACGAGTTGTTTGCGAGGGGTAGCAGCATTCTGCGGTGGCTGCATCGCTTTTTGTTTCATTATAGGTGCAACTATATCCCGACCGTAAGTGAGCTTTCTATATAGTGCAGAAGAGGCAGTGTCCGCAGCTGTGGCCAGAAAGAATACATCCCAGCTGATGGATCTCAGAAGTAGAGCAAAGTTTGTCCAGTTGATCCGTTTGGAGGGTCGAACAGGACACGCTGGTCTAGCCACTGGAGGACGAGTGATGGGTATTTGGAAAGAGAGCTTTACTGTTTTGTGATCGCATCCAGGAAGATTGTCAAGCATTCTAGCAGATGCATGAGAAATTCAGTTCGTGAAAAGTAAATCTATGGTGTTATTGTGCCTAGTGGGTGCATGCACGTGTTGTGTCCACCAAAATGCATATTTAGTGTCCACAAAAGCACGGCATTTGGGTGGCGCAGATTGCGTTTGCCAGGCCACTTGTGGCATGTTGAAGTCACCACCAAATATCTTATAGGGGGAAGGGAAATGGGATACTTCTGTGAAGAGTTCCACTAGACTGCGTATACCGATTGTGTTAGTGCGTGGAGGGTTATACAGACACCCAATTAAGATATGGTGATGGCGCCTACAAGTCTGAAGCCAAACCGAGTCCTCCAGAGGGCCGATTGAAAGTTCATGTAACGGTGGCGTCGCGAAATCGTCACGCACGTAAATAAGGCATCCGCCACCACGGTGGTTGGTACATCCATTGCTGAAGGAGGTGTAGCCCGGGATTCGCAGTTGTGCATCGGGAGTGTTAGCATCATGCCACGTTTCTGTGATGAGCACTACCTGAGGGCCGGATAGGATAATGACGGGGTTGATAAGGTGCATCTTATGTTTGATGGACCTTGCGTTAATGAGAAGTAGAGTGAGTGCCTCGTTGCCGAAGTGAACATCTGCTGCATTATCAGAGACAGAAGTAATCTGAGTGGTTTGCTTGGGTATAGTTGTTGTTGTCTCAGCGGGAGTGATGAAAGTTAGAAGGTTACAGAGGTCAGACAAAATCTTACTGTCCGCGTCATCATAGAGCAGGTCGGGTTGTGGGAGTGGGTCTGCTTGGTTACCATGCTGAAACGAAACAGGTTTGTGGGTGTGGGGAAGGTTATTGGCGATGGCTAAGGTACTGGCAGGGATATGTTGTACGACAGCAGTAGAAGGTGGAGCTGAGTGAGTGTGTAATCCTGAGGGGCACATTTCTGTTACATGTGTGTTGGTTACTGCGGTGTCTGTATCGCATTCCAAGACTAGGAGTGGGTTGATGGCATGTTTGCATGCAATGGTGAGTCTCCAGGTTAGGTCGTCGGTTGGATGCGTGGAAGACCAGCTCGTAGGTGCGGCAGATGTTGCACGTGCAGGTAATACACATGTTGCAGTTAATACCTCACAACGACCTGGGGAGGTGCACTGAGGTGTCTGGCCGTATACGGTATTGTGAGCCGACAGGTTGTCCGCTAACAAGTTGTTAGACGACTGCAAGCTAAAGGATTGGTAAGGTAACGGGTCTGGCGGCCCATTCATTTGCGCAGAAACTTTTATGCTGCCACTTAGGGAGGTTGTTTTAGCGGGAGCAGTACCATTGTCGTAAACATATGGGATATGCAGTAGATTATTGTCAGCTCCTGTGCAGTTGTGTTGGCTGTGCTTAGACATTGATCGGGGTTACTGAGGTCCCTAGGATGGACCGAGTGTGGATGGATGGAACATCGCAATGAGGGAAAGACCGGATCTTCAGTGTAATGTAGTTTGGAAGTGCTTGGGATAGATGAGGTAAGTGTAGCAGATATGTGTGCCGGGGGCGGCGGATTGTTACACTGGTAGCAGTCGGCCGCTGACGGGTCACTTGTCGGTTTGAGGTCCAAGTGGGTTACGCGTAGAGCTGGAACCAACCGTTTTGGGTTGGCTGCAGTGTATAAATGAGTCTCTGTTGATGATACAGAGCAGGCGCGAGCTCTTGGCGAACTGGTCTTGGTGGACCAGGCTCTGTTGTATTCCATAAAAATGGGCAGCAGTAGATGTGGCGCTTCTCGGCGACCGGACATTCTGCAGAAGTCCCGCTGTGTGAGGGCGGTTATTAGAGGTAAAAGGAGCTGTGGTATTCATGTTGGATGTCGAGTTGTCAATAGCAGCACACTGTCGTCTTCGGCTGGGCGCCGTATATCCTTGTGTTTGGGACTGATGTTGATAAGTTGGAGTTTGAGCAATTTGGTTTGTTGGTTCGAGTAGATATGGTTTTCTGAATGGCTAGCTGGATCTGGTCGGAACAAAAATCACGGGTAACGCTTGATAAACCGGAGCAGAAGGTGAAATAGTCACCGGTTGTAGTTGCATGGTTATTGGATTGACAAGGCGGGTAGTGTAACGGGGTTGTTGCGAATGTGAAGGTGCTTATTTGGGTTTGGGGTGTTGAGTAGCTAGTTCCGACGATGAGACTGTGCTTGGTTGACAATGTACTTCGGTCCAAAATTGGGAATTGGAGGTCCTGTTGTATGCTGGCGAGCCACCTGGTGGCGTGGTATTTCTGGTACTGGCAAAGAGTATAATTTGGCCATATCGGGACGTCTGGGTATAGTCCTTCTGTTGTACAGATATGGATTCGTTGGGAGACGAGTGGTGGAGAGCTGTTGAACACCGTTGCATTAAGCTGCTGGTCGCTGGCGTTGGGTCGATGGGGAGTTGCGAGGGGTCATTGGCAACGCTGGCTGATGGAGTGTATACTGACAGAAAGTCCACACTCTCTAGTTCAGAGTCTATGTCGCACAGATCAGACATGTAAACAGCCTGTGTACTATATTCGGTCGTGTCTACGATGGTCAAGTTTTCAGCTGATGTGCCGGACTTGGCTACAATATTTTTGGCTGATTTTTGTCCTTTAAGTGCTTTTCTGCATCACGGTATGAAAGTCGCTGTGAGGAATCCAAAGCAACTTCACATAGAGTCCAGGAATAGGCTGTGTAGGTTGGAATTTTGCGCATTTGTGAGTTGGGGTTCTGTGAATGATGTCGCATGGGCTTTTTTTCGGATAAACTGAAGTAATAGGCAAAGATGACTTTTGCGGCGGGGTTCTCTCCGGTTGTTTCAGAATTCGCTCCAGGTTCGAGTGCGGATTCAGTATATTTTGGGCGTCAGATAATCGTTTAGCCAGCTGGGGGTTGCTAAATTTCATGACTATTGGGCAAGATCGGCCGGGGATCTTGCGTAGGCGAGTGGCTGAACAGCAATCGTGTGGTAGTCAACAATCATTGAGAAGGATACGCAACACTTTGTTAAGCGGTATCTTGTCAGGTACTTTGAATACAACCGCTTTATTTGCACGACGAATGCTTTCGCTGACCTCGTGCGTAATACTATACAATATTTCTCCTGCAGCTAGCTTATCAGGTTGGCTAGCCAAAGTTTGGAAGTTGTCTAGATTGATCAAAAGCATGACTTTGCTTAGTAGCGTCGCAAGAGATGAAAACTCTTCTTTCAGTGAGTTTACCTGACTTCCGAGTACACGGACCTTATGCACAGCTTCTGCTAGCGAATCTACGTGCACTACTTTCAATCTCGTATTTGAGATGGGCCAGCCGCACTGACGTCATGGGCAGCTTGTTCCAGTGTTTCCTTTTTGGCAGATGTAGGTGACATACGTCTTTTAACCATGATACATATATTCAGTAAAAATATTCGAGTGAAAAGGTGGGGTAAAACGATGAACATGCGACGCGAACAAACGGCTTTGGGAAAACGGCTTGGACAAAGGCCCGATAACGGCAAAAGGGTGTAACAGTTAATATGTGTTACTTTAGAGTAACACTAACCGAGCCAGAAAGCAGCGATATACAATCCAAAGAACAGTGGGACAATACGCAGCAAAAACGAATCGTTTCAAGGTCAGTCACAGACGGTGAGGTATGTTTACCTGGCTATGCGCTGCTTGGAACTGAGCGCTCAGTTGGTCGCCAAGGCGGAGGCGTTGTACTGTATGTGAGCTGTAAATCAGCTGTGTTGAGGACCTGCACATTCCAATCATCGGATGAGACCATGGAAGCGCTATCAGCTGTTTTTTGCACTTCCTATACCCCGTTTACAGTTGCAGGATACTTAAGAGACCGGGAAGTTCCTCCGGGGGAACGCAAATTTATTCGTACTCATTCCGCAAACGAGTATGTAGTCACAGGGTATTCCAACCTCTCGGAAGTCTGTTGGACCGATTTTAGTTGCAATTCGGCGTCAGGAACTTCGATGCAGACTTCCAACTAACACTTTAAGTGAGTTCGCAACAGTTCATGGGCTTACCCACTAGGTATATGGACAACCCAATTCCATCTACTTTAGATCTGCTTTTCGCTAAGTCCAGCGCCGTAGTCTCTGACGCTATGTACGGTACACCACTAGCGTCTAGTGGTCACGCATGCATATCCTTTCGGTGCGCTCTTTTACGGCACCAACAGGCAGCCGTTGCATTACTTCGAATAGTTGGCGGGCGGACTTTAGTGTAATGCCAGCTAAGTCTTCAGTTCTGAACGGTGAGGTTTCGATGACTGGCTCGGTTCAGTAAGCCTGAGAAAAACTTAACGCATACCTTACGGAGCTTTACACTTCATATATTCTACTCATGAGGAAAATAGAGTTACGGGCGCAGCCACTATGGATAGATACCACCGGCAAGTACCTACACAAGAAACGGCCTAAAGGCTGGCAAACCTACTAAGCAGCTCCCTCAGCCGGTACCTATGATAGTAGTCGAGAGATTAGAAATAAATGTCCGCTACCTCTCAGAACTGTTGGGTTCCAGTAGGAGCAGGGTATAGCGGACTCGGCTGCAGCTAAGTAAAGAAGCTTTTGCTTACAGAAAAAACGCAACAGGGCAAATCTGTCTATACCAACATTATTGCGAACAGACGGGACCCGCGCGCGCCAACTGATTATGACAAGGCTTGTGTACTTGGTGCGCAAGATACTAAGGCATTTGTTCGAGAGACCTGTTTACCACTAGTTGTATTAAATAAATAAATAAATACTTTATTCTCGACTTTGGGAGCACACCACCGAGGGCATGATCATGGTAATACAGACATGTCTGATCGGTAATTGCACAAGTTATTGCATTTTAAACAATAGCATAGGAATTTAGGTGTGTGCGTCAATATGTAGAATTATGTTTAAGTGTGCATTTGGAAGTAGCCATGTTGTGTAAGCATGTAAACGTGACTCTTTGTGTTTTTGTTACCTGGGTTCGCCATCAAAATGTAAATCAAAGAAACACATTATCCGTCGTTCATCTTACTCGCCTCAACTTTTCTTGACAACAGCTAGACATTGTTGGCTCCATGTAGCCTACAAGGGGCCACTTCTTGACTCTCCAGCCTTCATTCTCTTCTGCCGTATGTCTCTCTTAAACCTCGCTTGCCTGTTGACTTCTTCATCAAAACTGTAGGTATCCAGTAGTGGACAAACGTCTTAATACTATGGCTACAGCAGCCACTGATTTATTCTTTCCTAGAGCCACTATCTCTGCTTACCAGCAGCTAGTCGCCATAGCTTCCATTTAACTCTGCGGATATCCGGAGCTCGCTCCCTCTTACAATGTTCATTCTCTTGGATTGTTTGCGTCACAGCTTAGCTGATCTGTTGACCTATCACTTACCTTCACTGGCCTATAGACACACTCATCGACCCTATAGGCATACCCTAGAGACAAAGCGTCCGATTGGAATAGCTGCATCTGGCGACTGAGTCACTCCTAGCGCCACCATCTGTCGGTCGTCATAAATGCTGCATTTCTCTTCACAAGTAGCTAATGGCTATTGGCCCCATGCATATGCGATGATCCAGTGCTTGTTGGTAGCCACCCCGTATCTGAATAACCTTTACTCCTCTAGAATATCTGCATCCAGTCCCTCCGCTGCCCTGCCACCAATTGAGCTTTAAAACTCTCTCGCAGCAACCTATTTATTTTCGCTTATTATGCCCCCCTCTCGGATTACACTAACTACGTGCTGTTCATGCACCTGACAATCCCTACCAACATTCTAACTCTCTTTGCTCTATCCCCACGCAACTATCGACTCATATCAAACGGATACTCGTACTTTACTTACTGGTGCAACGCTCTTGTCCCTACGCAGGCGATAGCAATCCACCTATACGACTAATGATTCTATGGGATACTCAAAAGACATTTTCAGCATAATTATTGTTGCACAGCGTACATGCTTTTGTCTCAAGCCCAAATGTTATAACACAAGACATTAACAATATTCAATTCCATGCCTGTTCTTGCGGTATTCTCTCGGTTGTCCCTCACTTTCCCTTTTCTCCGAGATCCGGATATTTTTGAAGATCTGGGATTGGACTGAGGAACAACTTTTGCCCAAGGCGGACGTAACAACCCACAAGGACTGACATGGAGGATGGTAAAACTCAGCAAGGACCAATCTACAATCACCATAACCCTTGTCCAGTATGGAGAACTGGACATATCCTCATACTCCCATATACTAGACATACGAAAAATCTGGACAGCGGAAAAATTGAAACTTTTGCTCACCTGGACATACAACAAGAAGAAAAATCGCGATGTCCCTCTCCTCCACCGACCTCAAAAATCATGGCTACCCAGAGCAAAATACCCGTCCAACTAACAGAGGAAATTAGAAGCCATTATCCCGCGAAAAACCGAAGGTGAAACCAGTCGTCAAGCGGCTTTGCCAGTTCAACATTAATGTTCAAAATGCTTTACGGCAGTGTTGCAGGACGTGGTGGGTTTTCGGCTGGCAAGCGTTCTCCCTATAAAAAGCCACAAATGTCTGTTTAACAACACTACGACGGGGCGGATGTGACTCGCCACTGAATAAAGTCACAGCCCACAACTAGATACTGGCAAGTCGACTAGATTCACATATCAACTATTCTTGACACCGTTTCAACTACACACGATTGAACCCGGAGTATCATCGTGGTACACAACCGTTTTTAAACCTTGATCATGCCTAAGTTGGTGCGTCTCTATGAAACTGAGGATTAACTATCTATTTATTTATTTTATCATGGACATACGACCAATTTTCTACTAGTACTGTCACAGTTGCCATAAAATGTTTGTACAGTTGTACATATCTGATCATGCCTCCATGGGCGTGCCTCGCATAGTCGAGAATAAAGTATTTATTTATTTATTTATTTGTGTGAATGTTCCTCCGGAAATCAGGGAAGAGGCAGTGATTTTATTTATTGGCTAGTCACATTTGCCACGTCACAGTGTTGTTAAACGGATATCTGTGGTTTTTATAGAAAGAACACTTGCCAGGTGAAATTCTGTCACATCCTGGAACACTGCCGCCGAACCGTTTGTTCGAACGGGATTAATCCGAACCACACAGCGGGCACCACAGAGAGGTTGTTCGGCTAACCAGCCAGTTCCAGAGAATGCTTGCTTAGCTGGGTTTAACATAACGGAGACTCGGGTCTTTGAGCGACTGCAAGGCATTGATCATTCTTAAGCATTCGTTACTGATTCGATTCATCTGATGCTGTTGCATGAATTGGCTATGGAGCTGGGTATTGCTGTCACAGGCGGATTATCAATATCGCCTGACAGTTGCGTCCTACCTTTGGAATAGAAGGAGCCAGTTATCCTTCCTGATTCTAGGACTGTGAAGGCACCTTGCCCGCGAACTATCAACCTGTCAGTTGGATATGTGTAATAGTCAAGTTGTTTGAAATGCCAGTAAGGGATTTGCTGGAGAGCCACCTGAACAACTTTATGTTTCCCAGTGTTGCGCAACGGGGATTCCGCAAGGGCTTTTCGTAGCAGACCAAACCACTTGTAACTCGTGGAAGCTGGGCAGAAGCACTAGATAGCGGCCGCGTTGCAAACGTGGTACTCATAGGCTTTTCGAAGGGTCTCTATACTGTTTCTCATCTTAGACTCCAACGATAGTTGTGACCTTACAGTAAAATCAACCGTGCTCTTAAACGTGTGTCTGTTTTGCTTGAGGGAAGGGAAAAGTGCGTACGGGTGGGGCGTAACATTCTCACAGGCAAACTGTCAATAGTGGTGTTCCGCAAAGCTCAATATTGGGGCGTTGATTTTCGCGATCTATATAATGACAGGCCAGGGGTGCTAGCTGTGGCTTCTCTAATGTTTGCTAACGACTCTATGTTTTGGAAACTTGTGCATATATCGGGGGTATTAAAACAATTCACCTTGCCTTGGATAAGCGCTTATGATGGTCTGCCGTATGGTTAATGCTCATAAATAGTTCCAAGCGCTCCGTTCTTCGACTCGGGGAGGCTACACCTCCCCCGTAAGTTGTCGGTGGTGGTGAACTCCGTGTTGTCACCCATCAGGTTCCTTTCGGGGTCGCACACGCATCAGCAATTCATTCTGGCGACCATCGGAAGAAAGGTGTTTGTTGAGGGTTTCGTAGTATGTGGTTTATCGGCCGCTGCTTCTAAGTCCTGACGGCTAATTTGTCTGTGAAGCTATTCTTGGCATTCGCCTGACCTTACTTGGAATATTGTATCCACGCTTGTCCACCATGTTTCATCCGAGACAAAATGGGCGTGGAGAGGAAGTAGCGAGTGGGCACTCGGTTAGTGCAATGTCGAGGGGCAGACGTATCCCGAAGGCTTGCTCAGTTTGGAGATGTCCTCAGTGCAATTCCAAACCATATATCTTATCTTATCTTATCTTGACGAGTCAAATAATTCTGGAGTTGTCAGGGCCACTTAGTCCCGCTACGTTACCCAATCTCTACGGTCACCCACTGAAACTCAAAAGCCACGGTCTGGGACGAGCAGGGCGGAAACTCGTTTGTCGCGCCGTTACAGATCGCTGAAATTCGCATCCAGGTCATGTGGTTAAAGAACCTACGGTTAATGGTTTTTCGCGCCAGGTCGATGCTCTTGGGTGGTAACACTATACGTTTCCTTTTTCCTAACTGACGCACCACTTTTACCATTGACACAAAGGTCTTGGTATGCTGCTTGCTTTGCTCATTCCGCTCTCTATTTTTGCCATCTGGGTTTACTTTTCTCTACCTCACTTCAGGTAACCGACCCATCAGGGACGGCTAGAGCAAGATATGTTGGCAGTAATGAGTTGGACAGTGTGATGCGGCCTTTGTTTTTGGTCTAGCGGTATTTCAAATTCTGCCAACTCCTGATTCAACGACTCCTTGAAGCAGGAACACTCACGGGTTTCTCCTATCGATTCAGTTCCGCCTAACTTTGAACTTGAACTTACTGCACTCTGAGTTCATACACACCTCAGGCTATCGCCACCTGATGAGTCCAATCCAAAACAAAACGGCGGTCGTGGTGCGCCACTGTTGGGAGGAGCAACTCCCAAATATGTCCGTTTCGGATGCGGTGCTCGCGATCGGAATGACCTAAGTTTGCCTCAAAGGGAGCTAAAGTCTCAATAGAGGTTGCTTGTTGCAACCCAAACAACCAGCGTGTTCCCAAATTTAACTAAGCAATTTTCTTAAGAGGAGCATTTGCAGTTCCCAGTTTATCGCGAGTGGTTGCTATGTTAACTAAATGGAAAAAATCGGACGATTCAAAGTGCGTTCTACTTGCCAGTATGCAATACATAATGACAAGCGCAATAGACGACGCTCAGATGGTTCTAAGCATTTAACTCCTCATTGGTCATGTGTTTTTAGTTTTGCTTCGCCGTCGTACGAGCTACTCGCTGACGTCCTAAATAAATAAATAGCCGTATATTTTTAAATTTTTGCTAGAAACTGCCTGCGCGAGGAAGGAGATCATTATGTACACCAAATTTACATTATCTCACATTAGTATTGAAGAAAATAAAGGTAAATGCACACTGACCGTCATTTAGGGAGTAATGAGATTTTAAAACATCATATTTTGCACCTATACCATTATGACATTTATGATTTGGCTACCATACAGCGGATAAACACATCTATACCTCCAGATGGATTTTAGTTGAACAACATCAGTTATGCACAATGCATTTCTATATTATAAATCGTTGTTAAGTTTGCAGGAGCGTATTCATGCACTTTCCCTTAGAACGCTTTAATGCCGCAACGTCTATCTCTAGGTAGTATTCGCATCGTCCATTAAACGCGTTCAACGAACTAAATGGTCTTGATTAGAGGATGGCTCATGCATGGAAATAAGAGAGCGGAGTTGACAGAAAGAGTGAGCGAAAGTGTAGAAAGATTTTCATGGCGATACATAAGAGATAAACATGTTTGTTTTAACGGCCAACTTAGAAAGGCAGTTTGCTAAGCTAACATACATGAAATAACGGATAACATAAACAATACAATTTCGTTTAAAATGTGACCTTAAGCACTAGCAATCTAAAGTAAGCTATCTACGGCCAAAATATAAGAAATTGTCTTAAAGCGATGATATTGCAAGCATTAACCACCGAATTGGCTAATAAAAACTAGGTTTTGCTGATAAACAAGATAAATGCAAAATTACTGCAAACTTTACCTCCTTCTGCAATTTCTAGCCTGAAGGTTAACGGTGCAAACTTTATTTCTCTGAAATGGGCGTTTCTGCTATGCAAGCGAATGCAGAATTAAGAAAATAAACACAAAAATAACACACCGGTATAATGTCTAAACAGGAACGATTGCCTAGCAGGCTACTATGCAAGTCAAGAGCGATAGTACTTACTACGTACAACTTGTAGGGCCAGCAACATCCCAAGCGTAAGGAAATAATGGACAACTTGTTAAAAAACGTACGTCGAAGTGCTTATGGGCCTCCAAAGTTATATTTGTGCCATAAATTTCATAAGGGCTTTAATTATCGAACCGTTAACTGACTACACTTTGCCGTTTATATTGGGCGTTGGGGCAGGCAAATTACCGAAAGGGTAAAGATTTCACATGTTTATACCTCTTAGCCTTTGCAGCTATTAAATAAAAAAATAAATATTTTATTCTCGACTATGCCAGGCACGCCTATGGAGGCCTGATCGGGTATGTGCAACTGTACAGACATTTTATGGTAACTGTGACACTAACAGTAGCAACTTCTTTATATAAATAAATAGTTTGTTCACAAATTCATCTTGGCACACCAAATCAGGCGTGCTCAAGATTTACACGCAGTTGTGTAGCAGGACGATACTTCGGGTTCAATCGATTGTAGTTGAAACGGTTAAGGCACAATAAGCGCAATGTAACAGTACTTGTAGATGGAGCGTAGCATATTCTTTCATGTGTCCGGAAGAGTTGAAATATGAGTCTAATCGACTTGCCAATATGTACTTGTAGGCAGTGGCGAGTCACATCCGCCACGTCGCAGTATTGTTAAGCAGACATTTTTGGCTTTTTATAGGGAGAACGCTTGCCAGTCGAAAACCCACCACGTCCTGCAGCATTGCCGCAAAGCATTTTGAACATTAATGTATGACTTGCAACGCCGTTTGACGACAGATTTCATATTCGGTTATTCGCAGATAAATGGCTCCGAATTTCCTCTGTTAGTTGGACAGGTTATATGATCGGGGCCGCCATGATTGTTGAGGCCGGTTGAGGAGGGGAACATTGCGCATAGTCGTCTTGTTGTGTGCCAAGGTGAGCAAAAGATCAAATTTTCTGCTGTCTGGATTTTTCAGATGTATAATTTATGGAAGTATGAAGATTTGTCTAGTTCTCCATACTGGACAAAGGCTGTGGTGATTGTAGTTGTTTCCTTTTGGTGTTCGACCATGCTCCATGTAAGTCCTTGTCAGTGGTTACGTCCGTTTTGGGCAAAAATTGTTCCTCAGTCCAATCCCAGATCTTCAAAAATATCCGGATCTCGGAGAAAAGGGAAAGTGAGGGGCAACCGAGAGAAGACCGCAAAAACAAGCATTGAGTTAAACATTTAACAATGTCTTATGTTACAACATTTGGTCTTGAGACAAAATCATGTACACTGTGCAACAATAATTATGCTGAAAGTGCTTTTGAGTACCCTATAGAATCGTCAGCCGTATAGGTCGATTGCTGATGCCTGCGTGGAGACAAGAGCGTTGTACTAGTAAGTAATCTACGAGCATCGGTTTAGTATGAGCCAAAAGTTGCGTGGGGAAGAGCAAAGAGACTTAGAATATTGGTGGTGATTGCAAGAGGCATGGACAGCAAGTAGCTAACGTACACAATAGGCGGCGCAGAATAAGTGAAAATAAATAGGTTGCTGCAAGAGAGATCTAAAGGTCAGTTGGCGGTAGGGCAGCGGAAAGATTGATTGCAGATATTCTAAAGGAATAAAGTTTATTCAGATACGGAGTGGTTCCTAACGAACACTGGGTAATCGTATATGTGTGGAGCCTATGACCACTAGTTGCTTCTAAACAGAGGTGCCAAATTAAGGACGATCGACGGATGGTGGCGCTTGGAAGACAATCAGTGGCCAGAAGTAGCCATTCGAATCAGACGCTTAGTCACTAGTGTATGCCTATAGGGTCACTGAATGCATCAACAAGACAATGGAGTTAAGTGATAGACATTCCAGGAGAATGTATGTTGGAGAGACAAGGAGTGCATTCTAACAAGCTCAAGATCTGCGCAGAGGGGACATGGAGCATACCGCGATTTGCTGCAGAAAGAAGGAAGTTTAGAAGAGCGACAGATAGTGGCGCTAGGATGGAGAGTATAAGTGGCCAGCAAAAGCATTCGGCTTAGGCCCATCAATTGCCAGTGGATACCTAGTGACAAAAGAAGTCAACAAACCAGCCAAGGTGTGATGTAAACAATTCACGAGAGTAAGTGTTGGAGAGATAAGGAGTGACTCCCGACGCAAAGCTCAATTCTAGATATAATGACTCGCTACAGCTGGAAAATCGTAATGAAGAACTGATAATGGAAAAAAGGGAAAGCGTATCGACGGCTGGCAATGGCGTTGGGGTAAAGCTTAGGAGTGGCTAGTGGATACTTAAGTTCCCAGAATAAGTCAACAGACAGCAAATGTGTGTGACGCAGACAGTCCCAAAGAATAAAGGTTGGAGACAAAGCAGTGTGGCACTTAGCAAGCTATGGATATGCGCAGAGTTGGGGGCAGCCCAAGAAGATTAGATCCTGCTAAACAGAGGTGCGTGAGGTAATAAAAGAACTGATACTCGTAATAAGGGAGGATGAGTAGCGACCGCTAGCAATGGCATTGGGGTGAAGCATTCTAGTGGATGCCTAGCGTGTCCCATGATAGGTCAACAGGCAGCAAACTTATGTCCCGCAGACAGCCCCAAAGGATGAAGGTTGGAAATTAGAGAGAGTGGCTCTTAGCAAGCTCTGGATATACGCAGCGATAATTGTAACCTAAGACAACTAGTTGCTACTAAGTAGAGGTGCTGAGGTTAAGTGCATTGACGGATAATGACGCTTTGAATGAGTGACGGTGGCCAGAAGTAACCATTGCATTGAGCAAGTTGGTCATTAGTGGATTCCTACAATGTCACAGAATGCATCAACAAGCCATCGAAGGTAAGGGATGCAGACATTCTAAAAGCTCACAGGATAGAGGAACAAGGAATGTCTCCATGTATGTCCGAATATGCTCAAAGGTGTATGGAGCCTACAACGAATCACTGTGGAAAACGTGATGCAGATAAGAGGAACGAAGGATAATGGTGAGAAGAGAGGGGACCAGTGAACAGCGCCTGAGATCGCATTGTGCCTTCTAATTATTAGTGAATAGTTAAGGCGTCAGAAGAGTCAACAAACCAGCGAAGGGATATGCTGCAAACAATTCAAGGGAGTAAGTGTTGGGAAGACAATGAGTGGCTCCTAGCGCAAAGTGGTATGCTATCTTCAATGACTCACTGCAACTGTAATAGGTGACATAGAACGAACGAGGAATTGATAATGATAGCAAGAGAGGGAGATAGTACCGACGGCTAGCAACGGCATTGGAGTGAAGTCCTCCAGTTGCTAGTGGATACCAAACGTGTCCCAGAATAAGTCAACAGACAGCAAATGTATGTGATGCACGCAGTCCCAGTGAAAAGTAAAAGAGTGGCTCTTAGCAAGCTCCGGATGTGCACAGAGATGGTTGGAGCCTACGAAGAATGGCTCCTGCAAAACAGAGGTGCCAGAGGTAATAGAAAGAACCGGTAATGGTATTAAGGGAGCGGGAGTATCGGCGGCTGGCAATGGCATTGGGGTGAAGCCCACTAGTGTCTAGTGGATATCAAGTGTCCCAGAATAAGTCAACAGACAGCAAATGTTTGTGACGCAGACAGTTCCAAAGTATGAAGGTTGGAGATAAAAGAGTGCAACTCTTAGCAAGCTCTGGATATGCGCAGAGAATATTACAACCTAAGACCACTAGTTGCTATTAAATAGAGGTGCTGAGGTTGAGATGATTGACAGATAATGGCGCTATGAACAACATTTGGTGGCCAGAGGTCACCGTTCCATTAGGCAGTTTGGTCACTAGTGGATTCCTACGGTGTCACAGAATACATCAGCAAGCCAGCAAAGGTAAGTGATGCATGCATTCTAAAAGCTTACAGGATGAAGGAACAAGGGATATCTCCCAGTTGGTCCGGATATGCGCAAATATGTATGGATCCTACAACGAATCACTGTGGAAAAAGTGATGCAGATAAGAGGAACGAAGTATAATGGCGCAAAGAGAGAGAACCAGTGGACAGCAACTGAATTCCTATTAAGCCTTTTAGTTATTAGTGGATAGTTACAGTGACAGAACAAGTCAACAAACCAGCGTAGGTATGTGATGTTAACCATTCAAGGGAGTAAGTGTTGGAGAGATAATGAGTGGCTCATAGTGTAAAGAGGTATGCTACCTACAATGTCTCAATGCAGCTGAAGAGAGGTGACATAGGTGGTACAAAGAACGGATAATGGTTTTAAGGGAGAGAGGATGTTGTCGGCTAGCAATGGTATTTGGGTGAAACCTACTAGTGACTGTTGGATAACTAGAGTGTCCCAGAATAAGTCAGCAGACAGCAAATGTATGTGACGCCGACAGTCGCAAAGGATGAAGGTTGGAGAGAAAATAGTGTGACACTTAGCAAGCTCTGGATATGTGCAGAGATGCCTGGAACCTAAGATCAATATTTGCTACTAAATAGAGGTGCTGAGGTTGAGAGGATCGACGGATAATGGCGGCATGAATAACTGAAGGTGGCCAGGTGTTGCCATTGTATTAAGCAGATTGGTCACTAGTGGATTCTTGCGATGTCACAGAATACATCAGCAAGCTAGCGAAGGTAGGTGAGACAGACAATCTAAAAAGTTATAGGATGGAGGAACAAGGAGTGTCTCCTAGTAGGTCCGGATATGCTCATAGATGTATGGAGCCTACAACGAATCTGTGGAAAACGTGATGCAGATAAGAGGAACGAAGGATGATGGTGCGAAGAGAGAGAACCAGCGGACAGCAACTGAATTCGCATTAAGCCTTTTAGTTATTAGTGGGTAGTTCCAGTGACAGAAGAAATCAACAAACTAGCGAAGGTGTGTGATGCAAACAATTCAAGTGAGTAAGTGTTGGAGAGATAATGAGTGGCTCATAGCGCAGAGAGGTATGCTATATACAATGACTCGCTGCAGCCGAAAAGTGGTGAGGTAAGTAAAACGGAGACCTGATAATGGTACTAAGGGAAAGAGAGTATCGTAGGCTAACAATGCAATAGGGGTGAAGCCTTCTAGTTGCCAGCGGATACCTAACGTTTCCCAGAATAAGGCAACGAGCATCAGATGTATTTGATACACATAGTCCTTAGGAATGAAGGTTGGAGATAAAAGAGTGTGGCTCTTAGCAAGTTCCGGATATGAGCCTAGATGCTTGGAGCGTACGGCCACTAGCTGCATCTAAATCGAGACTGAATTTAAGACGATCGACAGATAGTGGCGCTAAGACAGGCCATCAGTGGCCAGGTGTAACCTTTCGAATAGGACGCTTGGTCATTAGTGTATATCTACAGTGTCATAGAATTCGTCAACATGTCAGCGAAAGCAAGTGCTTCATCCATTCCTTAAGTGAAGAGGAAAATACGGTAAATATGTGTGCGATTGAAAGGGAATATTCGTTGTTGTCGTGATTTATAAGGTAACAAGTATAAGAGAGAGCGTTGTCAGCTTGGGGATTAGGATATATTTCGGCAACGTCAACTGGTATTTGAGGTCCTGCGCACGCCGGTTTCACCCTCTAGGTAGTAGCCAGTTAACTTGATGCGTTTAGCTTGCTGCGGATGTCTCGAGCTAGCCAGATGTAGGAGGTTTGAGGGAATGCATATGCATTTGGTATCTTGTGGCTAATGCTTAGGTGATGGAAGACTTAGGGGTTGTTGGAGGAAGCAGGCTGGTAGAAATATTAGGAGTCGGAAAGGGGATAGTGTGGGAAGGTAAGAAGAGGCGATTATATGCGGTCTGGTCCAGTTTCAAAAAAAATCGCCTTCGGGACAGTTGATATTCAGTAGTTTGGAAACTTGTGTGACAGAGTGGTATTTGCTCATAGAGAAGCGGAACTGGTTTATATTGACAGATGCCCTTACTGTGAGTGGTAACCTATTCCATACGTGTGCATATCTGCAGAGGTAGAAGTTGGAACGAATACTACTGCGCGTTCTTGGCAAGATAATGGAATGGGGTCTATCAGGTAGGGGGTACGAAGTGATAGGTGAGTCTTAGACAGGGGTTAGTGGGCTACCATTGGGATTGTTGATGAGCGAGTATAAGAAAGCGAGGTTGGTTTTTAGTCAGCGCAGCCATAACGGGTCTAGCTTAAGTGTGTTGCATCGAGCAAGGTAGCTGAGACTTGAGTGCCCCAGGAGGTGTTTTGTGGAGGTACGCTGAATCTTTTAGAGGGCTATTCTGTCGCATTTTCTGAGGTTGGTGCATACTATAGGGCAGTATTCTAGCAGAGGCCGAGCACATGTTTTGTAGAGCGAAATTCTAGATTAATGTATTGTCACGGTTTTGAGGATGCATCCGATGAGGGAGCGTGCTTTAGCTGCGGTAAAAGCTACTTGCTCAGCGAAATTCAGCGAACAGGAGTAATGCAGGCCTAAGTCACGCACTGTTAGGCCGTTCCCTAATGGCTTGCATTGTAGCATTAAGGTATTGGGTGGCACGGTGCATCCGTATGTAAGGACATTGCATTTTGCTGGTGTGCCTGCCAACTTCCACGTGTCGCACCATGCAGTTAGCGCTCTTAAGTCGTATTGTATATGAGAGATGGTGGTGTGGACGTTTGACGGATGAAATGGGAAGACAATTTTGATGTCGTCGGCAAAGAGGTAGGGTGTCCCATGTTTAAAAACCTGGAACACGTCATTGATATAGAGCAGGAAAAGTAGAGGGCCTAAAACTCTACCTTAAATTACGCCACTTTTGACTGGTTTTGGAAGCGACATAAAGTCCCCAACCGTTATTGACTGTGAGCGAGCTGTAACATATGATGAGAACCAAGTGTGCAGTTTGCCGGAGATACCGTATGATTCCATCTTCATCAAGAGTTCTGTATGCAGTACTCTGTCAAAGGCTTTCGTCATGTCTTGGAAGATGATGGCTAGTGCTTGCTTGTTGTCAATCAGTTGAGTTACATGATTGAGGAACGCAAATTGGCAGGTCTGACAGGACTTAGACGGCAGAAATACAGGTTGTTGTCTGTTGATGAGGTTACGAGTAAGCAGGAAGGTGAGCATGGTTTCTTTGACTATTCGTTCCATTATTCTTGGAGCTATAGGCGTGTGGCTGATGGAGCGATAGTTTTCCATGTTCTGCTGACTGCCCTTTTGTGTTTGGGGATGACGATGGCATGTTTCCATGTGGTTGGATAAAACCCGTTGGTCATGGAAAGCGTGAATAGGTTGAGAAGTAGAGCTGGAATGTCCTGGCCACCGAGTATCAGCAACGTAGAGGGGGGACAATCGGGATCAGGATGTGATGACAATTTGACTGAGCTGATTTCTCGAGTGATAGAACGCATGTCAAACTTAATAGTGTCGAGTGAGTCATTAGTGGACCTAGCTGGCAAAGTAGGCGCGGTTCCATTAACGCTAGTGAAAGACTTGCAGAAGTATCTATTGAGGGTCTAGCATGTTTTTGATGGGTCGCTAATAACGGAAGTCTCAGAAAGCCTCAGTGAGGCAACAGGCGTAGAATTTTGACTGCTTCTTTGTCGAAGCAGTTGACCAAGTGACTTGATTAGATTGTTAGATTTAAGGGCCGCATCTTCTTCAGCAATCTTGGCTGATTCCTGCGCAGTTTGCCAGTTGGTTAGGATTTCGTTCATGCGAACAAGGATGTGGAAGTCCTTAGTTTTGGAGTATCACCGGCGCATTTTTTGATCTTTTGAAGTAAACCGCAGGCCTTTGCTTATTTCGTTGTCATCTTTAAGCGGCTTCTGTAAGTGAGTGGGAGATCACATCTGGGCTGCTGAAGAAATTTAGATATAGGACGTGTGCGGCTGCGTCTGTAATAGTCGGTCCTTCAGGGACCAAACGTATATTTGGCAAACAAAAGGACCAGGCAAAAACGCAGGCAGAGAACGGGTGAAACATATCGGTATATACAGCTAGTTGGATCCATAATTAACGACCTTTGTGAATGCATGACATTTTTTCTTTGATTCAGTCAAATAATCTCACTCCAATGCTTCCAACTGTTGGCCAAGCAGCGTGCATGCGAGAACCGTGTGAACGTTCAATCAGCTGCCGCCTTTCCTTGCGGCAGCCTAACGGCTCCCTTGCTGGGCTGGCACCGCACGTTCGTTCGAGTGTATACTCCCATCACATCCTCCCTTTCTTCATGTTCTTGCTGTTGCTGTTTGCTAAATAGTCCATACACTTTACCACTCCGCGTCCTTTTTGTTGGATCTGCCGATGTCGCCTCATTGCCGCACGCAGTATAACGCTCTCTCCCCGATTCATGCTGTCGCCTCGGACATCTCCTCAGCTGTATTCGGTTTCTTCTCAGCTTCTTCCCTCCAACATTTACTTCGTATGACCTTTCACCGACTTCGCAGCCACGACTCCTTTTCTCCACCGCTCCTGTCCATCGGGAATTGGTTCAACCCATACTGCTTCCTCCACTGTCAGCTCAGGTAATTCCCGTGCGCCGTTGTCGTAGTACCGTTTCTGATTAGCCATTCGCCTTTTCAAACTGGTCTGTACTTTCTCAAGTTGTGGCGTGACAGGGCGCAGAAGTGTTGCGGATGCAGGCATCACAGTTCTGGTCCTTCGACTGTATAGGCGCTGCACTGGGCTCAGGCCGATATCCGTGGAAGGAGTGTTGCGACTCTCCAGTAGCATGAGGTATGGGTCCTCCCGAGTATCTCTAGCCTTTGCTAATAGTCGCTTGGCTTGCTTCACTGCCGACTCTGCCTTCCCATTTGATTGACTGTGATAGGGACTGAGTTGCCGGTGTGCGAATTCCTATTTGGTTGCGAAAACCTGGAATGCCCTGCTGCTGAACTGGGGATTGCTGTCCGAGACTAGCTCCTCCGGTATCCCGTGCCGTGCGAATTGACATCTGAGTTTGTTGATTACTGCCTCCGTGGTCGTGGTGGTGAGTAAATCGATTTCAAAGTAATCACTATAGTAGTCCACCGTGAGTAAGCAATCCTTTCCGTTGTCCCAGAATAGATCCACTGCTACCTTTTGCCACGGTCGGTCCGAAACATCATGCAGCATCATCGGTTCCTTCGTTTGCCGAATGTCGTGTGAACGGCACGCCTCACAGTTAGACACATGATCCTTGATCTGACCTGTCATTCCTGGCCAGAACATCAGTTCTCTTGCTCGATTAATGGTGTAATTTGCACCCAGGTGAGCGCGATGGACATGCTCCAGCATCTCCTTTCGGAGAGAAGAAGGGATTAGGATTCGACTTCCCTTGAACAACAGACCTTCACAGACAGTGAGTTTGTCCCGAAAATTGAAGTAGGGTGTTAGTTCCTTCGGGAGCTGCTTCTTTGTTTCTGGCCACCCATTGAGGATAATGTCTCGCAAAGCTGCAAAAGTTTGGTCTTCCTCTGTGAAACTCCTTATGTATTTCAAACGGTTCTCTGTCACTTCCAGATGCTGTACCATGCTAACTGTCTCGATTTCCTCTAGATGATGTTCGGCCACTAGCGGATGTGCTCTCGACAGGATGTCCGCGATGAACATCTGGGTGCCAGTTATGTCAATGTCATACTTTTGGAGCCGGATAAGCATCCTCTGCAGACGGCGAGGAACGTTATTCAGTGGTTTAGTGGCTATCGACACCAGCAGCTTATGATCAGTGTACACGGTTGTCTTTCATCCATAAGCATAATCATTGAAGCGCTCCATGGCATAGACCCTGCCAGCACTTCTTTCTCGATCTGTGCGTACCGCTTCTCGGCCTCTGTTAGAGCTCGACTGCGGAAATCCAAACGTCTTCCGTTCTGCAACAGAACAGCACCTATTTCACTTTGGTTGCTATCACACTGTACCTCCAATGGTTGCGCTGGATCGTAATATCCGAGTACGGGCGCATTACTGATAAGGTTCTTAATGGTTGCGAAAGCCAAATCCTATTCCTTCCCCCAGCTCCAATTTACTCCTTTGTGAGTTAAATGCCTAATCGGAGTAATGACAGCAACGAGCCCTGTCGGCCGGGGGCCGAGTGGTCGGCACGTTTGCTTTCCAACCATAAGGTCACCGGTTCGAATCCGCGTAGGGGTGGGGGTCCTCGCGGTATACTCAGCCCGCGCGCGACTGGTGGTGGTCGCGCGGCAGCAAAGCGCCGTTACGGCGTATAAGCTGACACACACCTGGTAGGTAACCGGCTTAAATAATTCACCATACCGTTTAGGCGATGGAATGCCTTCACGTCGTTAGGGGACGGCATCCCTTGTATCGCCTTAATTTTCCCTGGGTCAACCCTGATTCCGTCGGATGTTAACACATGCCCATGGAAAAGCATCCCTTTCCGCGGCTCTAATTTCTTGCGTTTTAGCTTGATGTTCTTTTGCACGCAATGCCTCAAGAACCGGTGTAGCTTAGTGTCATGCTCTTCTTCGGTAGAACCGTAAATCAGAACGTCATCTGCCACACAGGTTACGCCATCTAAAGCATCTATTGCTTGCACCAAACGCTTTTGGAAAATTTCGTTAGATACCTTCAGGCCAAACGGTAATCGCAGCCAACGATAACCTCCGAACGGTATGGCAAATGTGGTGAGGAAACTGGATTCGTCGTCTAGAACCGCGTGCTAGAATGCGGAAGAAAGGTCTACTTTCGGGAAAAACTTAGCTTTGTCAAACGTGGTAAAACATCTTCTAACGTCGGTAGCGCATAATGTTCTCTACGCAGGGCCTCATTCAGTGGCTTTGGGTCTATACATACTCGTAGTTCACCATTTTTATTCGTAATGATTGGGACCTGGCTAACCCAGTCTGTTGGCTCATCAACATTTGCAATCACACCCTGCATAACCAGCTTTTTCAATTCCGCGGCAAATCGGTGACGTAGCGCAAATGTGACTCTCCTAGCAGGTAACGCAATCGGGCGTACCGAAGGATCTAACGACAGGTGTGCGGTACCATCAAATTCCTCTAAACCCGAGCTAAACACAGACGGATACAGGTCACTAACATCGGCTTCACTCTGACAAGCGTACACAAAACGATCATGGTTAAAAAGGACAAAGCCAAGAGATAAAATCGAATCAATGCCGAGAATCGGCGTGAGATCCTCATCCACGATCACGAACTGCAGACGATGCGAAACACCGTCTCTCGGATTGACCACCTCAACTGTCGCTGAGCCCTTTGGCTTGAGCCTGGAACCATTCCACATGCGCAAATAATCTTGATCCAATTGCATTGGCACGCCGCGGCAGTGCTTTCTGGGCAAAAGTTTGATCGTCGCGCCTGTGTCTAACTAGAATCGCACAGACCGTCCCTCGATCAGAAGACTTTCATAGACACACTTTGCGACGCTTTCCGAGACACGTTACCAATCAATTGTTCGGTGTATTCTGTTTATTTGTCTGGAGCGGGTGCACTGACATCTGTCGACTGACAGCAGCGGGCGAAGTGATTGCTCTTCCCACATTTGACACAAATGCGGCCCCATGCCGGACACTGTTCGCAGTTCCTCGGATGTCGTGTTGCACAGAAGTTGCAGGGCTCCTGTCGCGCGGTCGTCGCCCTCGTTGTTTTGCTCCTGGAAACGGCGCACAACTCTGAATCACCTGTGATTGTCATCTGCAGGAACTGATAGGCAGAGGAGGACTCACTGTTACAGATGTCGATACACTGCTGCAAAGATAGGTTGCGCTTTCGTAATAGTCGCTTCGTCAAACCTTCTTCATTGATCCCAAGAACAATGCGGTCCCGTATGAGACCGTCCGCCATGCATTTACAGAAACTGCAGGATCGGGCCAAAATCTTTAGCTCAGTGACGTACGTGTCAACGGATTCACCTGGCCGCCTGTTTCGCGAAAAGAAGAGGTAGCGTTGAAATGTCTCGTTTGTTTGGCCTTCGTAGTATTCACTGAACTTCTCAAGAACTGTCTCCAGATTGTTGGCATCTTCGCTCTTGTCGTAACACAATGTCTCTAGCACGCGGCGCGCATCATCTCTTGCCGCGTGTCGAAACATGGCCAAGCGGTACGCCATCGGTTGTTTGTCCAGACGCGATAAAGTGCAGAAATCCATCCATTTGCTCTTCCACAAACGCCAGTTGCTTGCCAAACTGCGTTCATCCATGTTCAGCGGGGTAGGCATTTGAATAGCCGGTGCAGCTCCAATCATCTTCTGGGTGGCACTAACGTTCTTCTCCTTCTCTGACACCATGTTAAAAGGGACAAAACGTATATTTGGCAAACAAAAGGACCAGGCGAAAACGCAGGCAGAGAACGGGTGAAACATATCGGTATATACAGCTAGTTGGATCCATAATTAACGACCTTTGTGAATGCATGACATTTTTCCTTTGATTCAGTCAAATAAACTCACTCCAATGCGGCCAACTGTTGGCCAATCAGCGTGCATGCGAGAAACGTGTGAATGTTCAATCAGCTGCCGCCTTTCCTTGCGGCAGCCTAACGGCTTCCTCACTGGGCTGGCACCGCATGTTTGTTCGAGTGTATACTCCCATCACACGTCTACATCAGTAGCTAAAAAGAAGTTGTCCCAGTTCGCTGATCGCCCTTATATCTCAAAGCTGTCCCAGTTAATGTGGTTTAACTTTCGAAACTTTTTGACAGAAGAAGAAGTGGCGCAGCGTAGAGTATAAGGTGTGAATATGAGTTTGACCAACTTGTGGTTGCAGCCAGGTATATTATCTAATATGCCGGCAAATGCATCAGAGACACCTTGCGTAAAGATTAAGTCCAGGGTGTTAGAAAGCCTGGTGTGACCGTGAACCTGTTGGGTCCAGTTATTTGCGTGGACAGTGTCAACGAAACTTCTGTATCTGAGTGGGGCAACCTAATCGTTCCAGGGGATAAGTGGCGTATTGAAAATCAACACTCACTATCTTGAGTCGTGGGGGCATTTGGGAGATTTCAGTGAAGAGCTCAGTGAGTTTATTAATCATTTTGCTAGATGCGCGTGGAGGGTTGTATGCGCAACCGATTAGGAAGTCACGTTGACCTCCCGTCGTCCAAGTCCAGGTAGAGTCTTCAAGATCACCTATAGATAACAGTTGGAAATCGGGTGCACCAAAGTCGTCCCGGACATAGAAAAGACAACGGCTACCCCTCTGGTTGTCTCGTCCGTTACAGAATGTAGTGTAGCCAGGGATGCGCAGTAGGCTGTCAGAAGCATTTGAGGGGTGCCGCGTTTCTGTGAAGAGAACCAGCTGTGGGTATGAGAGCAGGATAAGTGGGCCAATAAGGTGCATCTTGTGTGTAATCGATCGCCCATTCATAAGCAGCATACTGTATGATTCAACGCAAGGAGAGTTGAAAAAGTTCGATTGTGTGAGGTAAGTTGTACAATAGGGTGCAACTAGTGCAGGGTACATGGAAGTGGTAAGAAATGGTGGAGAGTGAGATATAGGATTGTGATCAGGAAGTGATTGAGTAGGCAGCTGATGGTAGTCGGCCGCTAATGAGGCTTTAGAAATAGTATTTACTGTAGAACCTATCCGGATAGCTGAAGCTAGCCGTGGGGGTTAGTAACGGTGCGCATATAAGTTGTTTGAGGTAATAGAGAGCTGGCGAGAACACTTGGTGGGATAGGCGAGGTGGGTCGTGTCCTGCTGCATCCCATAAAAAGGGGCCGTGGATGACATGGCCCGGTTGTAGTGCTTGTCATTCTGATATTTTTTCATTCAGGAGAACGTATGGTCAGGGATGCGGGGTGGGGTTTATGGAGCGGTGGAGATTTTCAGAAAGGTGTCGTCCTTGGGAGGGTGCTTTGTTCCCCACTGTTTCGAGAGGCTGTGGGGATTGGTAACGGGGTTATGCACTTGAGCCTTGGATGGCACGGCGTTTTTGTAGGGCCGACAGTGCGATAGCCTATCAGGCGGATAGGTAGTTATTAGGGGAATCACTGCGTTGATGCTGCGCGGGCTGCTCATAGTTCTATTTTGCTATGGCGACTGTTAGAAAGTCCTCAGTTTGTGAAAACCGCGGCATTTGTTATAGTTCTGGGGCTTATTAGCGTTGTTGGGCGCCTCGAGTAGGTAGGGCTTGCGCAGTGATTGGGCCGGTTGGGTCGAAACCTGCGTGGGGGCGGCGTTTGTGATCGGAATGATTTCGACCTCATGCGATCCATTGCGACAGATGTTGATTGGGGCTTATCAGCTGTCCGTTTGTGCCACGAGGCCATTACTTGGGTACAGTTATCTTTGTTATGGTGATGCATCAGCGGGGAGTGGTTCGTAATACGAGGCGTGCCGTGTTTCGGCTGTTGACATTTGTTGGTGGTCTGTGGTGTTGCTAGGGCGGTTACGGCTTTGCACGAGGGGGTGGAAAGGGAGATGAGCGGCGGGAAGTCTACATTGATAGATTCGGAATCAGTGTCACTCATGCCGGAGGCGTTGTGCATTGACTCAGCTTCTTGTGTCGTTAGCGGGGGCGAGTCTGGAACGTTGGTTGACTTTTTACCAATCAGGGCTGGGGGGCCTGCGTCGGTATGTTAGCTGTCGTGGACGCGTGACGCAGGGAGGTTGGGTTAAGATCCATGTCAGTGCTTGTCGTAGAGCAAGCGGCAGCTCTGACAACCGGCGATGGATGATGAGGTTGTTGTCTTGCTTTGGTATTAGTAGCCGGTGGGAAAGCACTTTTCAACGGCGTTAGACCAGGCTTGATAAGGATAGGCCCAATGTTTGCGTTTGTTCTTAAGGTGGATCGATTTGCTATGGAGCTTGCAGCCAGTTCTGGAGTTTTGAAGGCAATAAGGTAGAGCAGTTGCGACTGATCTTCGATTTTTTGAGCCGCTTACTCACGCACATGTCAGGAGGGATGTTATACATGAACGTAAGTAGGCGGGTGACTTTCTCCAAAGGAAGTTTGTCATGAACGTTGAAGACGCTCACGTTTCGGGCACGGCGGGTGCGCTGGTTTATCTCAGTAGTGATGGTAGCAAGAAGGGCGCCGGCATCTTTGAGCTCTTCGGCGTTGTCATTTTTCCCTATTCCTGCGAGTTGGACCAATGACATAAGTTTTGTTAGCTCTGTTTTGGTAACAGCCATTGCCCCTTTAAGAGTAACCATTTCAGTCGAGAGTGCACTGATTTCGTTAAGTGCATCTTTCAATGGGCCTATAAGAAGAACACTGCAGGGACGCAGTTTATTCAGGTTGTCTTCTGCAGCAGGACGTTTGGTCGCATTAACCGCATTTGCGTTGCATAAAGCAGAGCTGTGATCGACAGAAACTGCGGTATTCGATTGAGTACTACTACGTTTGCCCCGGAGTTTGGCTCGGGCGGCTTTAGCTTTTACTCCATTTTTGTTAGTCATTATGGAATAGCACGGCTTCATAATTCGTGTTCCAGGAACACTGTTTTGCTGCATATATGATCTAAGAACCTAAGAGTATAGCACGTCAAACTATCGAGGCAACGCGCCTAACTACTCTAATAAATAGTAGTTAAATGTCAGAATAAGCAATAAAAAGACGAAAACGCAGTCTCCAAATTTGCGTGGTGACATTAGCCAGTTTTATAAACTAAACGATTAAATAACCGGTTATTTCTGACAAAGCGAGGCAGGCCTTTCGAGCAGCCTCGGAATACTGCAGTCTTGTAAATATAGCGTACTGTACAGCTCCATGATCAGGAGTATTCCGCTGGATGCAGCTGGGTAGGCACATATGGCACAACAATGAATGAAATTTATCCCTGAGGACATCGGATCACGCCAACGCACGCAAAATCCATATTTCATATGCATACGGATACTGAAAGTACTAGACGTCAAGCTAAGCATTACAAGGAACACAAGAATGGAGTATGCGTTGGTGAGGAAGTAATCCGATGAGTTTATACATACAATGCAGGTCAGCTGAGTAAAGCATGGGGAAAGTTCTATGCACAAGTTTTAAGAACAGTGGCATGTCGCTGCTCATGCATGTACACGCAGTTAAAAAGGAGTGGGTATATGCATGGAGCTTGTGATATTAGGTATCGACCCACTTGCCTATGCATGGTAGGAGGCAGTGACATTATTAAAGGGCAAGTCACATCCATCACGTTGCCATGTTAAACAGACATATGTGGCTTTTGTAGGGGAACGCTTGCCAGGCGAAAACCCAAAACGTCCTGAAACCCTGCAGCCTATTTTTGACATCAACAGGACCGCCTCTGACGGATTGTTTACGCGGTTCTTCGCCGTCATGTAACACCAATTTTTGTCTTCTGGCTACGCGGTTGGATGTTTGGGAGTGGACGACGTTTGCTTGGGGCTGGTGAGGTAAGACGATTCAGGTGGCTTGTATTTTTTAAAGTCGCTTTCTGCATTTATTTGATGTTTCAAGCTCGAGAGGTATGGAATGATTCTATTGCTGGTACTGAATCCTGGGCCTGTTAGGCGTCGCAGTTATATATTTGGTCCTCTGCCATATGTAGAATTGTGCGTGTCAAACATTGTTCATTTCTCCAGTGGATACTACCATGGCGCTGTGCACCTTCCACTTAACCAATCGATTATTTCCTGCCAGAAAACTGGCTGTTTACCCATAGCAAATCAAATCCGCTTCCCTAGAATTGCAAACAAAGTTCGAGCTAACTTACATAAATAAATGAATAAATAAATGGTATATTCTCGGAAAAAACGGGACACACCTGTGAAGGCGTGATCAAATATTCATACAGGCATAACTTCTTTGGAATGTTAACACATTTGTTTTAATGAAAGGTATAAAAGAAAAAATGTAGTCCATATGGGTGAGCATATTTTCAGATGATAGTCAGACCAAGGAACATTATGGCGCTGTGTCGCGCAAAAATCCGTCAAAACACAAGCTGGGGGTAATTTCGCCAGATAGTGATTCGTGAGCACAGGAGCCTAAACAAGGTTTTGTTGCAAATGACAACCATTACAAGATAGGGAGGATCTGTGCTCCAACAAAGCATTCTTCATAGTAGAATTAGTTGCACAGGTTGGATGTGGAAGGCTGAGGACTGCGTCAGTGTGAAATGCTTAGCTGTGACTTTATTTTGTGGCGAGTCACATCCGCCACGTTTGCAGTGTTGGTAAGCGGACATTCGTGGCTTTTTATAGGGGGAACGCTTGTCAGGCGAGAACCCACCACGTCCTGGAACACTGCCCTAGCTTCCGTTGAACTGTAGTGCAAGTCGGCTGTGCATCGTATAGACCGATTTTGCACTCTATTATTCGCAGTCCGTTGACGGCCAAAATCCTACGTTGCTTGTCCGAATGGCTTTGTACTGGTACGGCAGCAGTCGTTGAAGCCGGTCAATGATGCAAGATTCGAAGAGTCGAATGATAATGATGCAGGTGAGTAAACACATTGTTAGTAGAGGCCGGCTTCCTATTATATTCATGTCCTGCTCGCAAGCCGTGTCCAGCTATCCACGCTGGACTTGTCATGGCGTCGGTGAGTGAAGTTGTTTCTTGTGGTTGAAAATGTTCTTAATAGGTAAAAATGTCATTCTCCGCAAAGTGGAGTCGGGATTCCTTCAAAAGTAAGTGAGCGTAACTGTTCCCATAGCCAGGTGAATTTTCCATGGAAGGCCATCGGAAAAGCCACGTATACGTGCGCAACGCTGTCCGTGATGTCATTTCACGGTTGAGTAGTCAGTCGAAATTGGTGGGGCTGGTCGCCCAGATACATAGAGAGGCCAGGGAACTCTACGCTTTCCTTGGTTGATGTGCATACGCACTTGGTCAGGTACACATAAAAATGTTGTGAGAAGTTCAGTGATTGGATGTCGGTGAAGTAGCTAAGAACTAATGCAACTGTAGGTGTCCACTAGTAGTCAAACTTCTTAATGACATGGCCACACCAGCCACTGATTCATCCTTTTATAGTGCCACTATCTATGCTTAGCAACAGCTAGTCGCTATATCTTAAATTACACTTTGCGGATATCCGGAGCTCGGTAGGAGTCGCTCCTTTTTTTACAGTGTTCATGCTCTTGGATTGTTTGCGTCACAGCTCAGCTGGTTTGTTGACCTATTATGTGCCACCGTAGGATCCACTAGTAACTGAAGGCTTAATCCGAACTCTACTGCTGGTCACTCTTCTCTTTCCTAACGCGCCGCTATTTGTCGTTCGTCCTACTCGCATCAACTCTTCTTGAGAGAAGCTGGTCATTGTTGGCTCTATGTAGCTTGCAAGGAGCCACTCCCTGACTCTCCAACCGTCATTCGCTTCTGCCGTCTGTCTCTCTAAGCTTCACCCTCATGACTTCTTCATTGGCTGGCTAGCCGAACAACCTCCTCGTGGTGTCAGCTGGGTGGTTCCGGTTTAACCCGTTCTAGCAAATAGTTCGGCGGCAGTGTTCCAGGACGTGGTGGGGTTCGCCTGGCAAGCGTTCTCCCTATAAAAAGCCACAAATGTCTGCTTAACAACACAGTGACGTGGCGGTCGTGACTCGCCACAAAATAACGTCACTGCCTGTGGATATCCGGATAATCTATCCAACCCACGGACACCAATCTCCTACTCGCATATTGCTCACGATATCAAATACTGAAGATTGGAGCAGCACGACTACAAGCACAAAATACACAGCTACATACACATACACCTACAATGACATACATATATACCCCCTACACAAAAGCAAACTGCTATGGCAAACATATCGGATTTTTGCACATTCTTGATCATGCATCGTTATGTCAAAATGATCCTGCCTGTAAAGGCGTGCCTAACCTTGTTGAGAATAAAAGATTTAATTATTTATTTATTTGTCGTTCGTCCTACGCGCATCAACTCTTCTTGAGAGAAGCTTGTCATTGTTGGCTCCATGTAGCCTGCAAGGAGCCCCTCCCTGACTCTCCAACCTTCATTCGCTTCTGCGGTCTGTCTCTCTAAGCTTCGCCCTCATGTTGACTTCTTCATCGAAACTGTAGGTATCCAGTATTGGACAAACGTCTTATTGATATGGCTACACCAGCCACTGATACACTCTTTTCTAGAGCCACTATCCCTGCTTAGCAGCAGCTAGTCGCCATAGCTTCCATTTAACTTTGCGGATTTCCGGAGCTCGTTCTCTTCTTACAAGGTTCATTCACTTGGATTGTTTGCTTCACAGCTCAGCTGGTTTGCCGACCCATTATGTACCACCGTAGGATCCACTAGTAACTGAAGGCTTAATCCGAACTCTATTGCTGGCAATTCATTTCTCTCCTAGCGCGCCGTTATCCGTCGTTCATCTTATTTGCGTCAACTCGTCCTGGCATTAGCTAGTCATTGGTGGCTCCATGTAGCTCGCAAGGAGCCAGTCCTTGACTTTCCAGCCTTCATACTCTTCCGCCGTCTGCCTGTTTTAGCTTCGCCCTCATGTTGACTTCATCGAAACTGTAGGTATCCAATATTGGTCAAACGTCTTAATGATATGGCTACGCCAGCCACTGATACACTCTTTTCTAGAGCCACTATCTATGCTAAGCAGCAGCTAGTCGCCATAGCTTAAATTATACCTTGCGGATATCCGGAGCTCGGTAGGAGTCGCTCCTTTTTACAGTGTTCGTTCTCTTGGATTATTTGCGTCACAGCTCAGATGGTTTGTTGTCCTATTATGTACCATCGTAGGATCCACTAGTAACTGAAGGCTTAATCCGAACTCCATTGCTAGTCACTCTACTCTCTCCTAGCGCGCCGTTATCTGTCGTTCGTCCTACTTGCATCAACTCCTCTTGACTGCGGCTGGTAATTGCTGGCTCCATGTATCTTGCAATGAGCCCCTCCCTGACTCTCCAGCCTTCATTTTCTTCTGCCTTCTGTCTCCCTAACTTTTACTCGCATGTTGATCTCTTCATCGAAACTGTAGGTATCCAGTAGTGACCAAGCGTCTTAATGATATGGCTACACCAGCAACTGATACATTCTTTTCTTGAGCCACTATCTCTGCTTAGCAGCAGCTAGTCGGCATAGCTTCTATTTAACTTTGCGGATTTCCGGAGCTCGTTCTCTTCTTACAATGTTCATTCACTTGGATTGTGTGCGTCACAGCTCAGCTGATCCGTTGACCTATTACTTACCTTCACTGGCCTGTTGATAAACTCAGCGACCCTATAGGCATACACTAGTGACCAACCTTCTGATTGGAATGGCTACATCTGGCCACTGAATCTCTCCCAGCGCCACCATCCGTCGGTCGTCGTAAGTTCGGCATCTCTGTTCAGAAGTAGCTAGTAGCCATTGGCCCCATGGATCTGCGATGATCCAGCGCTTGATAGGAGCCACTCCATATCTCAATATCCTTTATTCCTTTAGAACATCTGCATCCAATCCTTCTGCTGCCCTGCCACCAACTGATCTTTAGGACTCTCTCGCGGCAACCTATTTATTTTCGCTTATCATGCCCTCCCTCTCGGCTTACGCTAACTACGTGCTGTTCATGCACCTGGCAATCACTACCAATATTCTAACTCTCTTTGCTCTATCCCCACGCAATTATTGGCTCATAACAAACGGATACTTCGTACTTTAATTACTGGTACAACGCTCTTGACTCTACGCAGGCGTTAGCAATCCACCCATACGGCTAATGATTATATAGGCTATTCGGAAGACATTTTCAGCAGAATTATTGCTGCACATTTACATGCGTTTGTCTCAAGCCCAAATGTTGTAACACAAGACATTAACAATGTTCAACTCCATGCCTGTTCTTACGGTATTCTCTCGGTTGTCCCTCACTTTCCCTTTTCTCTCAGGTCCGGGACTTCTTGGAGGTCTGGAATTAAACTAAGGAACCGTGTTGGCCCAAGACGGACGTAACAACCCACAAGGACTTACATGGAGCATGGTAGAACTCCGAAAGGACCGAACTACAATCACCACAACCCTTGTCCAGTATGGAGAACTGGACATATCCTCATACTCCCATATACTAGACATCCGAAAAATCTGGGCAGCGGAAAAATTGAACTTTTGCTCACCTGGACATACGACATGAAGAATACTCGCGAGGTCCCTCTCCTCCACCGACCTCATAAATCATGGCGACCCCGATCAAATTACCTGTCCAGCTAACAGAGGAAATTAGGAGTCATTTGTCTGCGAATAACCAAATATGAAATCAGTCGTCAAACGGCTTTGCCAGTCATACATTAATGTTCAAAATGCTTTACGGCAGTGTTGCAGGACGTGGTGGGTTTTCGCTTGACAAGCGTTCTCCCTATAAAAAGCCACAAATGTCTGGTAACCACAACACTGCGACGTGGCGGATGTGACTTGCCACTGAATGGTTAAAATCACTGCCCACAAATACATACTGGCAAATCAACTAGACTCACATATCAACTCTTCCCGACACCGTTTCAACTACCCACGCTTGAACCCGATGTCTCGTTGTGGTACACATCTGTTTTTAAGCCTTGATCATGCCTGATTTGGTGCGTCTCTATGAAACTGAGAATAAACTATTTATTTAGTTATTTATTTAATATTCAGAGAAGTTGCGAAGCGTGGACGGTCGATGGACGTCTTTACGGGCTGAATTCAGGCTCAATGACAGACGTAACAACTACCATAAAGTACCCAGCAAGCAGTAGGGTGTTAAATAGGATTTGGTTGTCGGAAAGCCAGCGGAAGTGCAATCTGTAAACAGGAAGGACGTTCAATTCTCATGCACAGCGAATACATTGAGTTAGGTCATACCAACTTGCCAGAAGGGTAGAGCTAGTGGTTGCTTACTAAGGAAAACGTGTAGAGGGTAAGGGTGCTTGCGTACTAAAATTCGGTACTCAGCCAGGGCATAAGGAGCCATAACACAGTGGCCTACGAAGATATAATGCTTCCTGGCAGGATAGGAAGGTGGCGGACTAAGTCAATAGAAGCTAAAAGTGAGGCTTCTGACTCTTGTATTATAGGTTGCTGTAGGCGAAAGACACAAAAGAGCAGAATAACATCAAACAGGACAAACTACCGTTGCTGCTGCGCACAGCAATGTTATGAAGCTACATTTCCTTGATATGGTGCTCAAGATATATAGCCAACCCAAAGGCTGGAATGGGCAACTAGCATAAGAGGTGCTAAATATACCGAGGATGAATCACGCGAGCAGTGGAGTAAAGCAGCTGATACGATTATAGAAGAGAAGACCGCGTAAATAGTAGAGAGAAGTAATCACTTCTCAGGCCAAAGGACTCCACACGTATCGTAAACAGTAGAAAGCAGAGGCCGGAGGTGGTCAAAATGCAGTATTGCGAACTGAAAAATAATTGTGCATCCAAAGTAGGACTAGGCAAGTTCGATAGCACTAAAATACCTATGGTTGGGGCATCCGGTCTCTGATTTGCCTGTCAATGTAGCCAGTGATAGAACGCCTGCGTCTACAGAGGGACCGTGGGTGGCTTGCGCTGCACCATCCACAGCTCCAACCACAACCCTTATCCAGTATGACTCCGAAGGAATAAGACCAGGAGGCATGTGGATAGGAGTCAGGTTTCAGCAACGAAGCAAGTCCACACTCCTTAACAGGTAAATACCAGCAAGCTGTAGTTGAGGAATCAAGCGCATACAGGGCGGTAGCTGGACCATAGTCCGCTCCACACTGAGTGCCTGGAATCGCTCTTCCAGTCCAGCACGTCCACAAGGACCGTGCCCCCGTCCCCTAAAGCAACGACCAACGGTCTCCTAAAGACAGTATGAACGATGTAGCGGGTAATAGATAGGTAGGCACATTGGCAACATGCGCATCCAGCGCAGTCACACCGGGGACGTCAAATAACAGCCAATCACTTGAACTGATGTTACAAATAAACTATATCTGTTAAAGCCTACGGCTTTGCCGACATTACTGCTCACTGAATTGGCAACTGAAGAAAGTTGCTTGACAATGTATCCGCGATTCGTACAAATTGTCCACAAGTTACACAAGAATTCTACAAAAGTATGAAAGTTAACGAACATAACCACAATTAGCGTAAGCAACGAGTGTAAGTAATTAGCAGATAATTCGGGTAGGTGGAAAAACCAAATAAAATGGGATGAAAACGCTCCAGCTTAAAAAGACCTAGTTTAAGTGTATTTTGTTTAGCCTAATGGCGTTCTAAAAGCAACATGATTGCAGCATCAGCCCCAGCATGGGCACACTATACTAAGTATATAAATAAATACATAAATAAATAAATAGTATATTCTCGAATTTCCGAGACACACCCGACCAGGCATGATCAACGTTTACAAGCAATTTATGTTTCGCAACAAACACGTTGCTATGTATGTAATCGGCAGTAAGCCGAAAGTTGTCCAAGCTTTGGAAATTGTAAAATTAATCTTTAGGTAGAACTTCGTCGAAACATGACGACAAGTTGGGTTCTAGTGGGCGTAGTGTAAACAGGCTGGGCATTCTGTTTGTAGGGAAAACTTGTCAGGAAAACATTACATTAGGATTCTGGTCGGCTTGACAGTATGTAGTTGTGGGCAGTGACTTTATTCAGTGGCGAGTCACATCCGCCACGTCGCAGTGTTGTTAAGCGGACATTCGTGGCTTTTTATAGGGAGAACGCTTGCCAGGCGAAAACCCCCACGTCCTGAAACACTGTCAGAAATCCGTTTGTACACAAATGTAAAACTGGCAGAGCAGCTCGTCGACCGATTTAACCCTCGGTTAACCGCCGTCAATTGCCTTCTAATTTCCTCTGTTAGCTGAACAGGTTATTTTTGCTCGGGGCGGCCATAATGGCTGAGGCCTATGGAGGGTTAGACCTTCGTCATCTTCGTGTCCAGGTGAGCAAAACTTCCGATTCTTGCTTCTAGAATTTACAGGATTATGTATACTTCGCAGGTGTATGAAGGCGTCATGTCCAGCTACCATTACTGGACGACGGTCATGGTAGTGATTGCATTTTTATCCACTTGTTGTACAGCCGTGTTCTATGTAGGTCCTTGGGAGTTTCTATGTCCTGTCCCAGGCACAAGCTCTTTCACGTTCCGATCCCAGATCCCCAAGAAGTTCCAGACCTCGGAGATAGGGAAGGTGAGCGACAAACAGGGCCGCAAAGAACAGACGTGGGAACAAGCATTATTTATGTTCTATGGTCTAACCTTTTGAGGAAACATATGATGTACAATGTGTAACAATGATTATGCTGAATGTGTCTTTTGAATATTCATGGGAAGCAAGGCCCTATAGGTTGGTTGCTACCGTATACCTTGGATGCAGAGCGTTGCGCCGTTAAGCAAAGAAAACACAGGATCAGTTTGCTATGATGCAACTGTTGCGTGGGAAGATTCGCTGGGGAGCGTAGAATATGCTGACCCAGGGAAAGCCAGTGAGTCTTTTGGACTCATACATGGGTAAGTTTCGCAAACATAGCAGCGAATAATTGAGGAATGAACACCTGTAAATGAGAAGCTAAGGGGCGTCTCTGTGCTGACCAGGTGCGAGAGTGCCGAATTAAAAAGCTAAGAAGGGCTAATTGACGCAAGGACCACGAATAGCCAGAATACATGCGTACATTAAGGTTGCTGAGGATATCAGAACCTGAGGCTTAACCGCAGCAGCCAGAGTGCTACGGTAATAGTGCCAAGCTGGATAGAGCCATGGACTGCTAGCCCGAGACTTGGAGTATTGCAGGTAAAAAATGCCTAAGACAATACAGCAAGTACTGGGTAGATAAAGGTCTAGAAATGTAAGGCAGAAGAGCGGCTTACGCTGAATACCTGGATAAGTTTGCACGACAGAAGAAAGCTAAGAGAAGTTTCGTGATAGAATGACAGCGAACAAGTACAGTGCAAGCATTCAAAGAGGTTGTTAGATAGTTAGAGCATACTAGACTACGACGCATCGACGTGCAGCTAATCAAATCATGCGGTGGTGCTAATGGAGTATAATTAAGGAGGCCTGAGCCGGGAGAAGCCAGTGAGAGAGCTGTACTACGGCCAATTAGGTGTCGCGGATGAGCAATGGCATTTAGGTGTGGCCTTATACTTGCTAGTGGACACCTGATTAGGGCAACAGACAGCAAGTGTATGTGATGCACGCAGTCCCAGGGATTAAAGCTTGGAGGCATAAAGTGTGGAACTTAGCAGCTCAGTATATGCGCAAAGATTATAGTAGCTTATGAAGAAGGACTGCTGCTAAACACGGGAGCCAGAGGTAAGACGAGGAACAGTTAGGATCGCTGTAAGTGTGAGTATCAGTGATCAGCAGTGGAATTTACATGAAGCCTTTTAGTTGCTAGTGTATGCCTACAATTACCCATAATAAATCAGCAAAAAGCGGATGTATGTGACGCAGACAGCCATAACGTATGTTCGAGATAGAAGAGAGCAGCTCTTAGCAAGCTCCAGAAATGCATGGAGCCTACGATTACTAGTTGCTGCTAGGCAGAAGTGCTTAGGTTTAAGAGGATCGACAGAACATGGCGCTGCGAGAAAATTTCGGTGGCCTGATGTAGCCAGTCCATTAGGCTATTTGGTCACAAGTGGATTCCTACGGTGTCATAGAACACATCAACAAGCCAGCTAAGGTAAGTGATACAGACAAGCTGGGAGATTACAGGATGGAGAAACGAGGAATGTCTCCTAGTAGCTCCGGATAAGCTCAAAGATGTGTGGAGCCTACAATGAATCTCTACAGTAAACGTAATGAAGATAAGAAGAACGAAGGGTAATTGTGCTAAGGGAGAGAACCAGCGGACATCATCTGAATTCCATTGAACCTTCTAGTTATTTATTAGATACAGTGACAGAGGAACTCAACAAACCAGTGAAGGTATGTGATGCTAACAATTCAAGAGAGTAAGTGGGAGAGATACAGAGTGGCTACTAGCGTAGATATGTATGCTAACCGCTATGACTGGCTGCAGCTAAAAAGTGGTGACATAAGTAATACGAAGAACTGATAATGATACAAGGTGAGATAGAAGTATCCGCAACTAGCAATGGCATTGGGGTGTAGGCTTCTAGTGGCTAGTGGATACCTAAAGTGTCCCAGAATAAGTCAACGGTCAGCAATGTATGTGACGCAGACAGTCACAAAGAATGAATGTTTGGGATGCAAGAGGGTTACATTTGGCAGGCTCCGGATTTGTGCAGAGATGCATAGAGCCTACGACCACTAGTTGCTACTAAGTAGAAGTGCTGAGGTAAGGAGGATCGACAGAAAATGGCGCTACGAAAAACTTTCAATGTCCTGATGTAGCCATCCCATTAGACACTTGGGTCACTAGTGGATTCCTACAGTGTCACAGAACACATCAACACGCCAGTGAGGGTAAGTGATACATACAATCTGAGAGATTACAGGATGTGGGAACAAGGAATGTCTCGTAGTAGCTCCAGATAAGCTCAAAGATTTATGGAGCCTACAATGAGTCTCTGCAGTAAACGTAATGAAGATAAGAACGAAGGATACTTGTGCTAATGGAGAGAACCAGTGGACAGCAACGGAATTCTATTAAGCGTTCCAACTTTTCCATTGGATACTTACAGTGACAGAAGAAGTCAACAATCCAGTGAAGGTGTGTGATGCTAACAATTCAAGAGAGTAAGATGGAGAGATACGGAGTGGCTCCTATCACAATGACTAGCTGCAGCTGGAAAGTGGTAACGTAGGTAACGCGAAGAACTGTTACTGATGCAAGGCGAGATTGAGCGTATCCACGACTTGCAATTGCATTGGGGCGAAGCCTTCTAGTGGCTAGTGGATACCTAATGTGTCCCAGAATAAGTCAGCGGACAGCAATGGATGTGACGCAGACAGTCACGAAGCATGAATGTTGGGAATAAAAGAGGGTGGCGCTTAGAAATCTCCGGATATGCATAGAGATGCACAGAGCCCTCGACCACAAGTTGCTACTAAATAGAAGTGCTGAAGTTAAGAGGATCGACAGAAAATGGCGCTACGAGAAACTATCAGTGGCCCGATGTAGCCATTTCATTAGACACTTTGGTCACGGGCGGATTCCTACAGTGTTTGTGAATACATCAACCAACCAGCGAAGGTAAGTGATACAGACATTCTGAGAGATTACAGGATGAGGAAACGAGGAATGTCTCCTAGTAGCCCCTAGGTTAAGAGGATCGACAGAAAATTGCGCTACGGAAACTTTCGGTGGTCATATGTAACCTTTCTATTAGGCAGTTTGGTCACTAGTATTTTGGTCTCCCAGTAGCTTCTTGGTTTAAAGGAAGCGGTTGATTAGATATGTAGTGCCTGGATCAGTTAGTTCTCCGTAGTATGCATGCAGTCAGAAATCAAGCGACTGGTCAGATGAGATTAGATTAATGTAAGTAACAGACCAGACTGTCTAGTTAAAGAAATGCAACCCGATGGAAGACGGAATGAAAACAGGAAAGTAAGGGAAGAACGGGGTCAGTGGGGAAAGATTTACTGATTGGGCGTAGCGAAGCCAACGAGGCTCTGTAAGGTAATGTGGTCTGTGTATTTAATCATCTTAATATTGGCCTATAGCGCGTAGATCGTGCGCTATAAACTCGGTACGCGACTAGACGGCCAACCAAAAATAATGGATAGAAGACACAACAGTAAGCTAGGGAAAAGTTTATTGGACGGGAGGAGCGTTAGCTAATGCTAAAAATAGGGCACCCGGAGAGAGCTAGCTAGGGAGAATGTCGATGGCGTCGAGTGCGTTGACAGAGCGTCGTTCGCAATCGAGTCGCGCGCGCCAAAGGCGGAGATGGCGTTCGTGTTTTCAACAAACGGGAACAACGTTCCAACAGGCAAACCGCCTAATTCCCTAATACATAAGAAAGCTATAATTTGAATGTATTTTATAATGGTTTACACAGTCATACGGGGGAATCTCCAGGTCGCTACACAGCCCCCCTCCTAGAAGGGAAACCGTGGGTGACCCTTCGATCTACGTGAGGACTGTCCGTCGCGGGCCAGCCTTCTGCGAGACCAGGTAGTAAAACCTGATGCAGCTGCTGGGGGAGAACCAGGCGATCGGACCCTAGCGGGCTCCCACCCGTGTCCTCCCTAACGGTGCCAAAAACACAAAATGGGGGGAAAGTTCGTAAGCGTCAATGGTTCGCGAGTTCGTGAAGGTCAAATGTTCGCTCCAGGCTCGTCATCTCCTCCGGTTCATACATGGAAAATAAACGGAAACAAGAGCAGTGACGGTGGGAGCGAGGGCAAAAGCAAAAGTGACACTTACCGGATGAAGTAAGCGTCAGGCAAAACGCAGCTCTTTTTGTGTTTTCAAAACGTTTTGTTCTTTTTCGGGTTTTCAAAACATTTTGCGTTTTTTGGGTTTTCAAAAAAAACTTTTGTCGGTTTTTTTTGTCGTTTTCAAAAGTTTTGGAGGGGTTCGTATGTTGTTGGCCAAAAGGGAAAAGAAAAGCAATAAGAAAAGTGAAAGGAACGCTAATCTCTTAATCGAGCTGGCCAATGAACGCGTCTACCCGACCTAGTCGACTTGTTCGAATCAGAGGAAGGCGTGGTCTTAGACGTCCTATCGGATCGCAAAATTGGAGGAACTGCTGAAGACGTGGCAGTTGGTTCGATGGGAAGCGGCGGAGCTGAAGTAGAAGGCTTGGATGGAGCGTGATACTTGGGGTCAGGGATGTTGGAAGCAGTCGAGTCTTCCATCATAGGCTGCGTTGATTCGTCAGAAGACGAGCAAGGGTCTTCGTTGAGCTCAGGTTCCACGTGGGCAACCTTGAGACGGTCAATTGTAACGGCTTCACGTTTACCGTGACGGTCGATGATAAAAACGCGGTCCTTACGCTGCAGGACCTTGAAAGGACCTTCGTAAGGTCGCTCCAGTGGTCTGCGGAGACCATCAAGGCGAAGAAAAACGAACGGACAACGCTGTAGGTCTTGCGGAACAAAAGACTTACGTCGTTGTTCTCTAACGTCGGGAAGCTTGTAGTGACGCATGCTCGTGGCTAGCTGACGTGCATAATTCGCGTCGTAACGGGGAATTCTGGGACTATCGGAGAAGAAATCGCCAGGTAAACGCAGTGGTTGTCCATATACTAGCTCGGCGCTGGACGTACGTAGATCGGCCTTTAGGGCTGATCGGATCCCAAGGAGGATCATAGGCAGCGCTTCAGTCCAACTCAGCGCATTGGCGGCGCTAAGTGAGGCTTTCAACTGTCGGTGGAAACGTTCCACCATGCCGTTCGCTTGCGGATGATAGGCGGTCGTGCGAATGCGTTGGCATCCAATGAGTTTAAGGAGATCGTTAAAGGTCGTCGATTCGAATTGCGGACCGCGGTCTGTAGTCACTGTGGCTGGACAGCCGTGTGAAGCGACCCAGCGCTCGACAAAAGCGCGTGTTACGGTTTCCGCAGCAACGTCAGGGATGGGAACGGCTTCGGGCCAACGGGTGCAACGATCGATCATGGTCAAGATGTAGACCATTCCTTTGGACGGGGCCAGAGGTCCCACTATGTCGAGATGGACATGGGCAAATCGCGCTGAAACAGGCGGAAAGCGACCAAGCGGAGCGGACACGTGCCGCTGAATCTTGGCTTGCTGGCAGGTGAGACAGCTGCGTGCCCAACGTGTAAGATCGCGTTGCATCCCCGGCCAAACGTATCTGTCAGAGACAAGCTTAGCAGTAGCTTTAATGCCTGGGTGGGCGATATTGTGGAGGGTGTCGAAAACGATACGGCGAAAAGTTTCTGGAACGACGGGTCGAGGTCGTCCGGTAGATGTGTCGCATAAAATGGTACCATCAGATGACGGCAGAGGGTGCGGGGATATCTTCAAAGAAGAATCGCGGAGTTTTGAAAAAGTTTGGTCGTTTGATTGCGCGGCGGCCATAGCAGACAAATCGATTGCCTGCCCGGCAGGACCAATCGCAGATACTCTTGAAAGAGCATCAGCGACGACGTTTTGTTGGCCAGAAATGTGTCGGATATCAGTCGAGAATTGAGCAATGAAATCCAGCTGACGAATCTCACGTGGTGAGTGTCGAGCTGATTGATTTCGGAATGCGTAGATAAGCGGCTTGTGATCGGTGAAGATAATGAAGGTGTTACCTTCGAGGACGTGTCGGAAATGTCGAACTGTAGAGTAAACGGCCAGCAGTTCGCGACTGAACGTGCTGTACTTAACTTCGGCAGGTTGTAGACGTCTAGAGTAGAAAGCAAGAGGTTTCCAGCCTCCATTTGTATGTTGCTGTAGGACGGCGCCAATGGCGGTGTCCGATGCGTCGACAGCGACACTAAGCGGAGCGTCCGGATCGAAGTGATGAAGCATAACGGCTTTAGCTAAGGCTTCTTTGCTGGTCTTGAATGCTTCGGCAGCAGCAGCAGTCAATTCTACCTGGCCGTTTTTACGTCCACGAAGTAGGTCGGTTAGTGGACTTAGCAAATTGGCACAGTGTGGAAGAAAACGTCGATAATAGTTGAGCATGCCGTTAAAACGACGAATAGCGGCTAACGTAGTCGGAACCGGAAAATCTCTGATGGCGCGGACTCTATCGTCTAGAGGCCGTATACCATACTGATCAATATGGTGGCCAAGGAATTCGACGGAAGGCTGCTGAAATATGCATTTGTCAGGGTTGACAGTGATGCTATTAGCGGCCAGCCTATCGAAAAGTATTTTGAGATGTTCTGCGTGCTGTTCTTCAGAGGCGCTGGCAACTAGAATATCGTCGATGTATGCATAGACGAAATTTAGACCTCTAGTGACTGAATCGATGAGTCGTTGAAAAGTCTGGGCTGCGTTGCGAAGACCGAACGGCATACGCAAAAATTCGAACAGCCCAAAAGGCGTGATTACGGCAGTCTTCGGTATGTCTTCCTCAGCGACTGGAATCTGGTGATACGCGCGAACCAGATCGATTTTTGAGAACACACGGGTGCCGCGCAGGCTTGCCGTGATGTCCTGAATGTGAGGAATCGGATATCGGTCGGGAACAGTAACGTTATTGAGCGCGCGGTAATCACCACATGGACGCCAGTCTCCTGACTTTTTGGGCACCATGTGGAGCGGCGACGCCCAGGGACTGTTAGACGGGCGAACGATGCCTAGTTCAAGCATGTGCTCGAATTCTGCGCGAGCAATTTTCAACTTGTCAGGGGTCATTCGCCTGGCTTTGGCAAAAACAGGCGGACCTTTCGTGACGATATAATGTTTCGCGGCTTCAGTGGCGGATGAAAACGGTGTCATTGCACGAAAGACTTGCGGGAACTTCGTATTAAGCATCTGACCGATAGGCGAGCTTGACAGTTTGGCGTATACAGGACTGATTGACTCTATGTCGGTCAAAGTACCTATAACTGCCAGGTTTGTTTGACGGTCGATCAGACGGCGTTGCTTCGCGTCAACAAGTAAATCGAAGTGCTGCAGAAAGTCAAGGCCAAGAATTGGCGTCTGGACATCTGCGACGAGGAAGATCCATTTAAATGAACGTCGTAGGTTTAGATTAAGCGTGCGCGAGCGTTGACCATACACGCGAATGGTGGTGCCGTTTGCAGCGCGCAAAGAACCGGTCGCCTCTTCGATAACGTCATTAGAATCACGTGGGATAACGCTGACTTCTGCGCCGGTGTCAACGAGATAGCGTACTCCCGTACTGCGATCGGTGACAAAGAAAAGGCGACTGGGGCAGCCAGCAACGTCCGTCGCCCCTACGTGCTGGCCTACCCGTTTCCCTGCATGTTGCGCTTGAAAGAACAAGGTGGGCGACACGATCTGGCCTGATGACCAAATCGCTCGTGGTACCAGCAATAGCTTGACCTAGGGGGAGATTTCGAACGTGATCTAGGAGGACTGCGACTACTGGGACGATTTCGGCGGTTGGATCCGGATTGTGTTAGCTTCTCTAGTCGGTTGGTTAATGCGGATACTTGCGCTCTTAGTTCTGCTACCTCTGTACTGGAGGTAGACTGAACCTGAGATATTTGGGCGTTGGATTCCCAAATACGGTCGGCTATATCGGCTAGCTGAGGAAGAGGCGCATCGTTTGCATACAAGGGATTGCGCATGTCACGTGGCAGGCAACGAAGCCACATCTCTTTAAGGAAAGAGTCGCCAACAGCGAGAGGCTTAGCTAGAGCTTGCATCTTGTGCAGCAACTGCGAAGGCTTTCGATCCCCTAGCTCTGTTTCATTAAGAAGCTGCGTGACGCGAGCATGGTCTGATATGCCAAATCGCTTTAAGACGACGGCCTTAAGCTCCTCGTAACCTTTCTGATGTTCCGGAAGTTCCAAGATGTCGTCGAGGTCATCGACGACTTGCGGGGGAAGCGCGGCGACAACGCAGTGAAATTTGACGCTGTCAGAGTTAACGCCATGTAACGAAAAAATAGACTCTAGCTGGTTAAACCAGGCCTTAGGGTTAGTCTCTCGGAAGGGCGGGAGAGGGAAACGGAACCCACAAACCTGATCGTCAGAATCTGGGCGAATAACCTTCATGGTGAAATAATTCCGGAGCGTGTGAATGTGAACACAAATAGTAAAGAGAAAAGTAGAAAGGTAGACAGAATAAATAACCGGATCTGAAAAAAAATATTAGTACCGAACTCACCAAAAATAGTTTTTTTTTCGGGGTCACCAATTATAGCGCGTAGATCGTGCGCTATAAACTCGGTACGCGACTAGACGGCCAACCAAAAATAATGGATAGAAGACACAACAGTAAGCTAGGGAAAAGTTTATTGGACGGGAGGAGCGTTAGCTAATGCTAAAAATAGGGCACCCGGAGAGAGCTAGCTAGGGAGAATGTCGATGGCGTCGAGTGCGTTGACAGAGCGTCGTTCGCAATCGAGTCGCGCGCGCCAAAGGCGGAGATGGCGTTCGTGTTTTCAACAAACGGGAACAACGTTCCAACAGGCAAACCGCCTAATTCCCTAATACATAAGAAAGCTATAATTTGAATGTATTTTATAATAGTTTACACAGTCATACGGGGGAATCTCCAGGTCGCTACAGGCCGGTAACGGCACAATAGTCAGGGGTCAGAAAACATGAGCCAAAATATACGGGGCTGTATTAACCGGATTATTGCGATTTAATAGTGAAGTTGAGAAGAAAGATAGAGAGCGTCAGCAGAAATGGACATGTTAGATGTAGAAGAGTGTGAATTGTTTAGTTAGATATAAGCACTAGGGGTAGGAGAAATAAGGTTTGATTGTGCGGAGCCTATACCATTGACGGCTCAGCACTCTGTAGGAAGTCAGAAAGTAGGAGACTGGACAGAGGAAACTAGGTTAGCACACAGCTCTGGGTTCCTGAAAGAGTGAGGGAGCAACTAGGGAGGGGAACAGTGTTCCGTCTTCAGATCAATGACCGGTACCGTCGCAATATTACGAGAGGGTCAGCAGAACTGAACAGTTTAGAGATAGAGGTGGCTGTGTTAGAAAGGAATGAGCAGGGCCAGCAGGATCTCGTGAAGAGGGGGCATAACCAGTTGTCTACAAAATCGTAACTGTAGTCTGGAGTAAGCCAAAGAGAGGCAGGACAGTCAAATGAGACTAGGGCAGAGCAGGGCACGGACAAGTGACCGTCCGATAGAAGAAGAATTAAGAGCGAAGTGCATAATAAGGAGAGGACACGGTAATTTTGTAAGGAACCTTATTGGTGCTGCGTGTGTTGAGCAGTAAGCTCTTGGCGCGTTGAGATTATTCCACACAGTTAGCGCTTTGTATGGAATTCTATATGTGATCAGGGCCGTTCTCCCATAGCTCGTCCTCAGGGATGCAGATGCCCAAGATGTCTGCTACCGTGGGGACATTTAGTAATCTATTTATGGCAGGGGGAGTATTACGCCTTGTAGATCAGGGGTAAGCAAAGGAGTGCATGCGAATCGTTAGGAACAAACGAAGCGGATCTAATACTGGAGCGGTAAATAAGGCGTTGGTCTACTGGAAGAGGGATGTAACTACTTTGGAGAAACACGCAGTCCAGAAATAATGTTAGAATGGAGCAGGATACCAAATACAATGAGCGAGGATCATAGTAAGAGAAGCAGATGTTAACGTTATATAAATACTTGTAAGGAAAGCCGTTATAAAGCTCTATCAAAGACCAGAGGATCCACTAAAACTAGGGTGGACCAGGAAAACAGAGTATAAGTCAGGTGAGAACAAGGGATATGCCGCAAAAATGGGCGGTCGCCCGTCACCACATTACCTGGGCCTCTGACTCTGATAGCTTTCTAGCCCACCTCTTAACGCTACTTAACACTTCTCATTACAACCGTCTACAAAAACGGAGATTCAAACACTACGGCACCACGTTCTCTATTCGTTGACACCTACTTCACATGTCTGCTTTGTCTTCGTCCCTCTCGTCTTAGTGGCCTATTCGAGCCTTCCTCAGATGCCGCTACCTGCCTGACTACTTCCAACCCTACCTATTTCGGCCACTTTCCACGCTGACAATACGCCCCTTTCCTCACCTTTGCCCTATCCGTTTAGTAAGCACTCCGTCCAGAGACCTCAGCAACTTTTTATACACCCACTCCGGTCCCCTTCTCCTACTTACCGCCTAAGTACAACCGCTTTAGTCTTCTTAACCAACAAATGGTCGCACCCTTCTAACCCACCTAACCCCGCGGAAACGAGACTGCTGATATTTTACTCCCTGCAAGTCTTCCGTTCCCTATAGCTGGTGTTCGCAACCCTTACTTCTCAGTGGTTTTGTTGCCATCAACTTACCCGTTTTGGCCTGCTACTGTCTTCTTCCAACTTCACCTATTGAGAACAACCCCCCTCTACTGTATGGGCTACCTAAACCCTTATACGGGCAATATCTTAATCTCTCATTAGTTACCTATATGCTTCTAGAGGCAGCGAAATATCCCAGTTAGCCCACGACCAATTCACTATTTTGCCTGTCCTTAGCATCCTCTGGGACCAGTGTGGCAACTGAGGCTACACAGGTTAATGAATAGGCAACCGAAGTCTATTATACTCCGCAGCCGCTCTCACCCCTAACGTTCGCCTGACCCATTTCCCCTCTGTTAGGATGTCATGCTGCTGCCTGACTTCACCGGCCACTAACGTGGCGACAGCCCCTACTATTTGACTACAGTGCTAATTTGCTTACAATCACCAGCCTAATAATACCAGTCTTGCCTTTATGTATTATAAGTACTCCTGTTCCTCCTCCTACGTTAACCCTTCGGTCTCCGCTTGAGTCCTGCATCATCTCTCCTGCCAAGATTTTTACCTCACAATAACGTCCACCTTCCATATTCCGATCCTTGCGTATTCTATTCTCTTTCTGTCTTAATTGTACTATCCCTTCTTGACTAACCCGTACATTGTAGTGGTCGAATCTTACTTCTATCAGACGGATGCGTAAAGGCAATACCTCCAAATTCTGGTCCTTGCCCGATTTATTATCTATATGCCTCTTATGCCTCTTAGAAGACCAGCTGAACATGCAAAAACAAGTTGTTTTTCAATGAAACCGGCGTTGCTCACTCCATTCGCCTGTCTCATGCACCTTCAAGAAGCTTGTAATCACTCTACGCTTAAAGCTGCCGGCATGTTATTGTTTTACATCGCACCGGAAGTCAATGAAGGCGCTAATCGGCGAATAATTTAATAACAACCAATGTCTTTGATAGACTTCCGTTGAATAAACTCAAAAGCCAGTTACTTAATAGCTGCAACCTGTCACCTGACACTTACAAGTGTAAGTGCTTGAGGAAGAAAAGCAGCAAGCAAAGCTGCTCATTTATCTTTACCTTATGTAGCCAGAGGCTTGCTGAAATGTTTCTTAGGATGAAACGTGAAATTAGTGTCCGGATGAAGCTGGACCGATTCTAATAAAGCCAGATGAAACTGCTTCTCAAAGTGCATCTGCGTTACCCAAAAACGCCAAAAGTCATAAAAGATAGACCACGTAAAATAGCTCTACAGTAGTTGTGACTGACTGCACTTCTATTCACTCCGCGACACGACTTAGAGTAGACCTTGCTTCGTCTCCTATACATCTCTCACCTAAAGTCCCTTCCTTAACAAAAGGCACAACACCAGCATGCAAAAGTCAATATAGGAAAGTTACCGACCCTACGCTCAGGGGTATACGCTAATCCAACACTTCCGCCAAGGGCGCAGATATTCACATGGCTACAGCCGAAGAGCGTGGAAAAGGTCACATGCAGTTAAGGTCGTCTTTACCTTGTGATCTCAACATGGTGAGCGTAGCACTACCATTACCAACTCCCATCCGTACGTGGCTATTACCTAACCAACAACGCCACACTGCTGCTACTATCCCGATAAGTGCAGCGCACGTGCAGCAACTCTATGCCTCTGCTTGCTTTGGGGTTGCTGACCTAGCGCCTGATAATCGATCACCTACACACCATACCTCAATGGTATGACAGCATTCAGTAGGAGCCACAAGTCGCTTTGCTTCGCAACATGCCTGTTTAACTGCTGATGCACTTACCAAGACCTGTGGTTCGCAACGACGCGAGACGCCTGATGTGCCCAACTGCTATGCAGCACACATTCAGACGTTTACTGAAAACCCAACGCGATCACCGGGCGCAGCAGTTCGCCCTGATGGCTCCTGCCTATGGTCTTTAGGTTACGGACAACAAGACCCATTTTTGTTATCAAACGCTCAGATGTCAAGCTACGACACACCAGTAACTACAAGAACAGTGTTAATAGGTTGAAGCCTACGCATAGGGCTGGCGCAGTATACTCGCCGAACAAGAGGCTGTACCCAATTCAATACACACCATCACCCTGTCCCCGTGCTCCTATGCACAAACCAATATCATCTCAGGCACAGCTGTCTCCGAGGCAACACACTGCCACTTGACATACTACAGTCGCCCGACCACAAGGTCGCCAGAAGTCGCGGCCTCTGCGAAACCATTCGCATCCAAAACGTCCAGTGGAAGTAAGGAGCAATGTACCAGTGCCTTTACTCACAGCGCAAACGGACCACTCGCACTTCATTGTCAAGACATTAATGGTACAAACTTATACTAGGGCCCAATAACTCCAGCTGCTATTTTCTGGGACAGTGTGTGAGTTCGCCAACCCCCTTAATACCACTATATGCATCAATATCTACAAATGCGGCTTCTACATCACTTAAACCTATCCAAGGCAACATAACTCCCCTGTACTCCGCCTCGTCGATGTCTCTATCCGAGTTCCAAAGTTTTCTATCCCATGCCCCCGTTTTAGATACAACGCACCAGCAAGCTGCACCCGTGGCATCGGACATTGAGCGGCTAACTCCAGACCCTGGTGGCGCTTGTAGAACCCGGCCCTACAGCCACCTTGTCGCAGTAAGATCTCTTAATGGCCCCTCATCGCTCTGGGCACATCAATATGCAATACTCCCTATCTGCGCCGCCTTGTAACGATCCTCTTCACCCGCTTCTCAATCCTCTCTCACTTTTGCACCTAGCGTCGTTACTGAGATGTCTTCCGATGGCACTACTCTGGTGGACGCCAGTACATCCGTCTCCATCAGCACATAAAGCAATCACTGCAATGCATGCTCATATGTAGCGACTACCGCCCTAAAAATATTGATCACTTTTTCGCAGTGCACTTTTCAGTTGCAGCTTTAGGCACCCCTAACGACACGACCAATTACGTAGGTTACATAAGCGTCCACGACGTTGGAGGAGCCCAAGCCACAAGGTCTGGGTCTCAATCAAGCACAGATGACCCTGGGGCAATATCGCCATTTAAGGCTTTCTCGGCTAATATGCAACACTCATGAGGAATCTCAAGCAGCCACAGTAGCGATGTCATGTACACCATGCTCCTCGTTACCGCTTGGTCCGTCATAAACAAGATACACATGCTGGGCTTACTGATAGCGTTATCTAATGCGCATATAGTACCCATCACAGAAACGTGGTTACCGGAGCATGCGTCTGCTGTCCCGTTCCACATTCCCGGATCCGTCTTATTTAGCAAGGGACGCGCGGAGCAGCGTGGTGGTGGTTTTATAATATCCGTTCTCAACGACTTTAGTGCACTGCCGTTTATTCTCGGTTTTGTAACCACCATTAATCACTATGGATTCACACTACGGGTGGGTGGCCTGACATCCTTATCGGATACATATACAATCCTCCGCATGGAACCAGAGCTAAGGTTGATGCGCTATCCTAAAGTTTTCTTGAGGCTTCGCATATTTCCCCAAGCCATAAGATAATTGGAGGCGACTTCAACCTACCGCACGTCTCGTGGGATCAGCACTGCACCTTCAATATTTCAAAGGTTCCTCGATGATACTGTCGCAAATGGTTAGACTCAGCATGTCCTTACGCCTACTAGGTGCGCCAACACCCTTTATCTTATTTTATCAATGGCATCACTGATGCGGTGACTAGTTTACTTGGTAATATTGCTGGTAGTGATCACAATGTGGTCCAGCTAACCTTCAGTCAATCGGGCCCACTGCCTCACAAAGCTACTCAATTTGCGACCTTCAGACAATTCCAAGGAGCGAACTGGAAATGTTTCTGTACTCACTCGCTCTGGCTATTTCCTGGTTACTAACGTTGACACAGCCGCCTGCGCACTCTATAACCGCTTTACTTACTGTCTTAATATGATTACCTCAATGCAAAAGAAACACAAGACCTGGACAACTGGTATGGCTGGCTCAACCAAAGCCGTTGCAAAACTTAAGATGTTACGTTTGAAATAAAGGCGAACACGAGATTTTCAGACTATGATAGTAATAAACAAAATCCTGGTACAGTGGAGAAACACCGAAGACAAAGCGCTTATGTCAGCCGAACGTGCTGCGCTATCTACAAGTAATAACGCCAAAACCCTCACGAAGTCAATGCGATGTCATAACAACCCGGTAACAAACTCCGTAAAACATTATTACCTTGGGAAAATACTATAATCCACAATCCTGTTACAATGTGAAGAATTCAATAGACTCTATTACCGATCCTTTACAAGTATTGATATGCCACTACCGGCTACACCGCCTAGACAAACTGAGGACGAACTGAGTACTATAGACGTTGACGTGCACACCATCAACCGTGTCGTAATGGCACTCAAATTGTCTTATTACCCCGGCCAAGCGGAGCCCCCTCAGTTATGCTTATGTTAGGCACTCCGGATATATCTCTACTCCTCCTTAACCAGTTTACACTCTCCATGCATTGTAGGACCTTCCCAGCTTTTTGGAAGCACGCGGCAGCCTTGCCAACACATAAGCGAGGTTGTCATCAAAAGGTGGTGAAATACCGACCTGCTAGTCAAACGGCTATGGCATCTAGAATCATGGAGAGGATTGTTAATGAGGGAATACTAACTTTTCTGGTGCAACGTAGCTTACTCCACAAATCCTAACATGGATTCCTACCTACTAGATCCTGTCACCCGTGTCAATACGCTTTCCTGAACAAGATGACACAACACATAGGCCAAGGACACGCACTATTGGTCATATTCCTTGACAGGACAAAGGCCTTCGACGGTGTTCCTCATGCCGGTCGCTTGACAAACTAGCCTCCTACGGGATCACAGACAAGTTGCTTTCCTTGGTTTTCCCATACCTCCCATGTCTAACACAATCCGTTAGACTTGGTACTAACGAATCGCAGCGGACACCTGTGACTAGTGGAGTATTTCCGGGCAACGTTCTTTACCCATTACTATTTCTTGTCTACGTTAATGATATATTTTCGGCCTTTAAACACGGAAAGCCATATCTGTTCGCTGATGACGTTATAGTTGGCTACTAGTTCAACAACTCAGACGTACCGAACAGTTTCCCCATATCCATTGTGACCTCACGGCACTGGATGGCTGCAGCAAAACCTGGAAGCTTGGATTTTCGCCGGAACAATGCGGTGTCATGTGCCACGAATGCTTCATACCCCATAAGGGCTGACCCTGAACGGCAAACCACTAGGCAACTGCACAGCAGTAAATGACCTTGAAGTACGCTACTCAGCGTTACTTAGATTTGAGGAGCAATTAAGCTACAGCAATGTAAGGGCTAGGTCAATAATCGGAAGCATCTTTAAAACCATGTCTTTGGCAGAATCTAGGGTCAACGGTACAAGGTCTGTACACCTCACCTTTCAGACTACGGCAAGATATTGCTTTGCAAGACAAAGAAACGTGAAGGAATAGCAGTAGGAAAGGTCCAGCGTTCTTTTACGAAACGGCTATTAGCCCCCTACACACTAAATTACCGTACAAGTTACAAGCGTCTCCAGCTGCATTCTTTCTGGTTACGGCGCATAATGCTAAATTTCGTCTTTCTGTTTCAAATCCACAAAGACACCAAAGCTGATAACCTTGGATTCACTACAACGACCATTGCCTTCCCATATCCTCTGCGCAGTAGACCATATTCCTACATTCCTCCAAGAGCCAAAAACATTATATGAGTTAAACATTTTCCTATAAAGTATATATTCGCATGAAACCGACCACTATTAACAATAAGCTCCTTAGAGTTCGTTGCGCAAGTTTGCGCAGTCCTACCTAGATACATCAGGGTTCAAACCGTAGCAAAGCTTCTCAAACTTAACACCCCTGAAGACCAGTTGCGCGAACAGGGGCCTGACCACTTTTAATCTCGCAGACACTACAGGTATCACATAAAACTTATAGCAAGCTAGCAACGCTAAATAGCCTGTGTAGCGCAGAATCTCGGCATTATATTTCTACCAACCTTCCAATACCTTTCTTGCTTCAGCTACCGCTCGCTAGCAATCTAGTACCACTTGCTCACATTGCGCAACGCAGCACATTACCGTTACCTTAAATGACCCGTCTATTGCTTCTTGACTGCAACACTTCTAGCATTCAGCCACAAACAGTTAACCAACTTGGCGTTAGCACGCCCCTTCGGGCCCACCAAGGAAACACCAACAACGCGCGATGCAGCACAGTTGCCAAGCAGTTGTTAACGTTCACTTCCTAATTACTCGGTTCCATGGCCCACTAACTTGGCCGTTCATGGCAGCTGAACTTGTTAGTGGCCTTTGGTTGCTTAACCTTGCACTTACCTGTCTCCACTGTTTTTGATCCCTACCATAACTCTGCCCACAGCATGCTATTTCATATCCATTACTTAACACACATCCGCTACTTGCTTCCACGGCTTATTATTTTGGCGGCAAACGGCCGCGTAACCATCTACTGGCTTTCTGTCGACTAACCTTGCGCTTACCTACCTCCACAACCTTTGATCCTGGCCAAAAACCTGCGCGCAGCATGCCACTTGCTTGCCATTACTTAACCCATCTCTACCACCCTCAGCTGAAAACCTTGTTAGACCTCCTAACCTAGCGCGACATATGCAGCGATCTTAAATAATTTGCTTATTTTTTATTTGCAAGCTTAACTATTTCGCTGCAGTTGTCGTATAAATTTGTATTAATTAGCTATATACAATTAACGATTGGTTTCGAGCTCATCATCCGTGGTTCTCCCTTGGTTGCTACTGGGTTGTTGTGATTGTGCGCGTCGCTGTCTGCACGATTCACGATCGGAATCTACGTACACGTACATTTCGGCGTACTTCGCAATCTACGGTCGCCCGACGCTAACGCGCAGCAGGATATTTTATATACGAGGTAAACCTGACTGACTGGGTATTCTCCTTTACCGGTTCTTTCAAATAACGGATGACCAGGCATATTTATTTATCTTTGTGTATAATTTTTATTTTGCTTCACAACGTTTGATCATGCGCCAGCCATTATTGCGTCCGCACCTTCCTTCGGACTCGTTTACCTTTATTTGACATCCCTAACCCACACGTTTGGTTCGTTCAAATAGAATCTGTTTTTCTTTTTCGAAGGACTACGTCCCATTCCCCTATGATTTCATATGTGACTGCTCACTTTCCGTGCATCTGCGCCTCCGAGACCATGGATATACTTGAGCCTTTGCCCCTAGAGCCCCCAATGACAAACTTAAGGCTGCCACGCAAAAGCGCACAACAGCCTCAGACGAGACACGCCTTCAGCAGTTACGCTCTGGCGTTGAGCTTGGAGATAGAACGCCGTCTCAGTTACACCCACACATGCATTCCCTCGTCGATGCTTCCATAGTGAATGAATCCGTTCTCCGTTAATTGTGGATTAATCGCCTTCCCGAGAATATGATGGCTATGTTATCTGTTCTCAACGGCGTTCTTTCGCTAGACAAACTGTAGAAGCCGCCGAAAACTTCACGAGCGCGTCATTAATACGTCGGTGTCCCACGTCCCTGAGGTTAGCTCAAACAACCCCTCCGGAAACATGCTACTTGATGCAATCAACGAGAGACTATCTAAATTAGGGACCACCATGTCCCACCTCAGATGTGACCGCGTCCCTTCGCGACGATCCATTTCTCTATCCGGACGTTCTAGCAACTCTCTTACACGAACTTGCACTGCTATTGTTATTATCACCACCGCTTCGGAGAAGCAGCGCAAAACCGCCGTCCAGGTTTTAAACACCCTAACGTCTTTGTAACTGCTACTTCGGGAAACCACATGGCCAGCCAGTAACGGTGGCGGCTCTCGCTGGCCAGGTTATTAAATAAATAAATAATTTATTTTCAGGACAAAACGAGACACACCAGTACAGGCGTGATCAAATTGTTGACAGGGCCATAGAAACATTAAAGCTGGTGTACACACACAACCGAGATGCGTGTTGGCAAAATATAATGCTTTAAAATTGCACATAATTTTGCACAGGAATGATGCATGCATGAAGAGCTTGAGCAGTGGTGTCAGCGAGTAAGTTGGCGTCGAAGCGCTGTACGAGCACCAAGTGTTTCTGTTATGGAAGTGCTGGGTTCGGGTTTGAATGGTTCCGGGGATTGATCTCCGTTTTTAATTATGCGTAGGAGTCCGATAGTGATTGCCAAACACGTGTTCGCAAATAGGGGTACTGAGTTCATTCTTTGCGTGAAGCAGTGGTCAGTAACTTTATTTCGGTGGCGAGTCACGCCTGCCACATCGCGGTGCCATTAAGCAGACATCTGTGGCTTTTTATAGAGAAAAGGCTTGCCAGACAATAACCCACCACGTTCTGAAGCACTGTCGTTAACCAAAATGTATATAACATTGAAATACTAACGCTTTGGTAGGACCGATATTCCGAGAAGGTAAGCGCAGTCATGGGACACCCGATTTTCCGTTGGCTCAGCAGAAGGCTTAGTCAGGATTCATCACCAACGGTTGTGGACAGCGGTGCTGTTCGGAGATAAGCTGTGTAAATTGCGGTGCTGCGTTATTCAGGTAAGTATGGAGCTCAAATCATAAGCAGTATCCTTGTCTGATCAGATAATCCACGGGCCAGGTGTGTGTAGCTGATAGGTCCACGGGAGTTAACAATGGAAGCTAAGTGGGGCGCTTGTATGTAGAGGATGTTTCGGACGTTTGAGGAGCTTGCTGTTGTCTTTGGAATCAGGTATAAATACATAGTTTGTATTTCTAGACTGGCTAGATGCTGCGTCTGTAAGGGATCAGATCAATGTTTACGATAATCCCATGCTCTTGCATAGAAATAGGAACCGTATGTGTATTTATTCACGGTGGGCAATTTCGACTGCATTGGCTTTGTTAGATGTAGAACTGATGTAGTTTCTCGCGCATACATTAAAATCATTCCGGCTTTTTCTAGCGATATTGCGCATCTTGATTTTGTTTGTTGAGAAAGTTGCTCAAAGCCGTGGTATTGCAGGTTTTCCTTGTTAACAGGTGCCAATTCACCGCAAACTCATTATAGATTTGTGGGCTATTTCGGCCCGTTTAGTCGTCTCATTTATTAATTGGTGCATTGCTTCAATGTGTCTTCTTAAAAACCTGCGGAAGAAGCGTCTTTCACAATGCTCGCATCTGTGGGGCTGTTTCCTCAGGTGAACAACGTCTACGCGTGTCTGAAGGTGAGACTTCGCAAAGAAAGATTTTCCACAGTATTCGCATATGTGATCACGCTGCTTTAAATGCACTGCTTCAATATGTATTCTTAATGCACCGCCCTGAGAAAGGCATCTGTCAAAATGCCCACGTATGTGGGGCTGTTTCTTTAAATGCACTGCCTCAATATGTCTTCTTAATGCAGCGCCCAGAGAAAAGCATCTGTCACAATGCACGCATCTGTGGGCTTTTTCTTCAAGTGAACGGCTTCTGCGTGTGTCCAAAGGCGACACCTTAGGGAAAATGATTTCCCAGAGGATTCGCACGCGTGATTCCGCTGCTTCAAATGAACACACTTTACGTGAGCTCCGAGGCTGCTTCTGCTTGAAAAAGATTTTTTCGCAGTTTTCACAACGGTGAGTTGGCTGTTCTTTTTCAGGAACATCCGATATTAAAGGTTCTCTGGTTGCAGGGTTGTAACGACTCCCCAGTGAGTCAAGCATGCCAACTTGTTTCGTTTTGAATGTTGGATGGACAGCAGGCAGGGCCTCGGAATAAAGTGCTTCCTTCTTAGGGCGATCTAGCGAAGCACCAAGTTCATTCCCGTTTGAAGACACAATTGGTAAGTGTGAATCTGTGGGCTCTGGCTTCGGCCACAGAATGCAGAGACTCAAAGACTGCATCTTCTTTGGACGAAGCCCAGTGTTGCCCCGTTAAAGAAAAGGATCAGATGAATATCTCGAGTACACAGTAGCGGCTCCAAATTTGCCTTGAACCAGGTTAGAATATAATAATGCATGGTTAGAAAAGATAGTCGTCACATGCACTACTATACACGGCAGAGAACCGTAGTTGTCTAGGTCACACACAGCATAAATCCGGAAGGTCTAAATTCTTCATACCACACTGGCGAGATGGGTGAAGTAGCAGGAAGAAGTAATCCACTGGCGGGGTGGATGGAGCATAACGCCATGGGATCGCAAGTAAGTTGAAAACTTACAAGGTGAAATTGTTTTTTCAGATGTGCCGAAATTTATAAGGATTTGATCCAACTTGTTCAGACCCATGAAGGATACGGATCAAGGCTTTCAGGATGTTATCCACTGGCTAGGTGGAGGGAGCATAAAGCCATGTCATTGCAAGTATGTTGGTCAATTGCAGGGGGATGAAGCTAGTTAGGTTGTTTCGGAGGTAATAATGATTTGAACCCAGTTGTTCAAACCAGTGGAAGGTAGGGATCAAAAAGCTTCCATAATAGATAGGCCTTGAGTTGATGGCCGACCACACTGGCGAGGTGGGTCACGTGTCCATCAGATACTGACACCAGGCATATAAAGGATGTTGTTCAAACAATAATCCACCGGTGAGATGGACGAAACACAACACCATGACATCGCAAGTAAGTTGAGCACTTGCAGGTAGATAAAGCTTTCTTGAGACGATGTTACAAAGGTGAAAATGATTTGAACGCAGTCGTTCAAACCGCTAGATAATGCATAACAAGGGGACAGAAAGCCCGAGGTGGCGGCTTGAGCTATCCATGTATGTCTATACGTCATGTTTATAGCTATTACGCTTCACATATGTTTATTCAACAACTTTTATGCAGGTCACGTGGGGGACAAGGAAGAGAAGGTCACAGAAAGGAAGGACTTTGAACGTAAAAATAAAGTAAGGAGAGCCGGCGACTTCAAGCCTTGCCAAATATTTTATCTCGTTTTATAGGTGGATCTATAAACTATGACGTCATCTGTTTGAATGTGCCTTCGAACATTGCGGATGAAAATAGAAAGTCCGTGTTCAGAAACTAGGTGTCATGAAATGTGCAGTAGTGCATCAACAGTTGTGACAAAAGCCTATCTCATTGGGGCGGTGAGTAATTAGACCAAAACTGCAGCAATAGAACCGTGGAGGTACCAGCAGAGCAGTTGAGCAAAACTGCGAAATAAAACGGAACAGCAATCTCTCGATAAACTAAGTGTGCCTCACGAGGGCAAAGCCCTATGCTGTCACAGGTAAGTCAGGTGGATAGTGATGACCAAAAGGGTAGTTTCGGGAGGTAGTACATAGAAGAATCAGACCTTATAAAGTGAGTATTGGACATACCTGCTAAGCTGTCAGTAGAAAAGAAGAGCGTCGATTTATGTAAACTAAGTCCGCAGTAAAGGTGAGAAAGAATAGAGGATCCTGCGATGCTATATTCCTGTAAATGTGTCACGATATGGATGCGGTGCCAAGTAAAAAAGTGCGGAGTTACATTTTAGAAGATAAGTAGCTGCTGCACCGTAGGTAGGTGGTGCCTACAAGGAGAAGAAAGCCAGAGCCAAACATGTAGGAAAAGTTGTAGGAATATACGGAAACTGGAAGCGAACTGAAAAGAGACTTATCAATGGCGTTGTGGTTAGTAGGGTAACAGTTATAAGAGAATGATGTCAGATAGGCAACGACGATAGAATTGGGCAACGTGACCTAGTACTTGAGGTTCTACGCTCAAACGTGCGGCGCTACGGTGTGGAAGGTAAGTCAGTGGAGCATCGGAGCACGATGGTTCGTAGGACGAAATGAGTAAGAGCAAACGAGATAAGTGTAGGGGTAGGACGAGATTAGGTCATAGATTGGCAACATAGCCATATACTTGAGGTCTTACGCACAAAAGTGCGGAGCTACAGTGTGAAAGACATATCGTTGGAGGACCGAAGATAGGTAGTGAATAGGAGGGCAGGAATGCCAGAGCCAACCAGGTAATAGAAGTGGTAGGAGTATGCGGTAAATGGAAGCGAGATGTAGAGAGAGTATGGAATGGTATCGTGGTTCATAGAGGAACAGTTATAGAAATAACGATGGCAGCTTTGCGATAAGGATATAAGTGGGAAACATAGCCTGCTACTTAAAGTCCTGCGCACAAAAGTTCAGGGCTACAGTGTGAAAGATGAGTAGGTGGAGCGTCAGAGTTAGGTGGTCCATAGGTGGACATAAAAGCCAGTGTCAAAGAGATAAGTGACGACGTAGGATGAGATAAGGGTATAGATAGATATCATGGCCATATACTTGAAGTCTTACGAGCAAAAGTGCAGTGCCAGCGTGTGGAAGATATTTCGGTGGAGCATCAGATGTAGGTGGTACAAAAGTGGAGAGGAAAGTCATGGTCAAAGAGACAAGTGAAGCCTTTGGGCGAGACAAGCGATGGTCAAGCAGCATGGCCAGATACTTGAGGTCTTACACAGCAAGGTGTGGAGCTACGGTGTAAAAGTTAAGTCGGTGGAGCATCGTGGATGGTTAGTCCATATTGGGAGAGGAAAGCCAGAACCAAAAACGTAATGGAAGTATTAGGAATAAGTGAGAAACGGAAGCGTGATGTGGATAGAATATTTAATTGTATGGTGAAGCATAGAGGAACAGTTAAAAAAAGATGGCAGGTTTGCGATACGAATATAATTTGGAAACATAGCGTGCTACTGGAGGTCCTACACGCAAAAGTCGGAGCTGCAGTGTGCAAGGTGAGTCGGTGGAGCATCAGAGGTAGGTGGTCCATAGGTGGACAGGAAGGCCAGTGTCAGAAAGATAAGTTAAGATGTAGGACGAGATAAGGTTACAGGTATGCATCATAGCCATATACTTGAAGTCTTACACACAAAAGTGCGGAGCTACAGTGTAAAAGATAAGTCATTGGAGGACCGTAGATAGGTGGTTCCTAGAAGGATAGGAAAGCCAGAGCCAAACAGGTAAGAGAGTGGTAGGGATATTCAGTAGATGAAAGCGGATGTAAAAGAGAATATGTAATGATGTTTTGGTTCATATGGCAACAATAAGGTTATAAGTGGGAAACAGGGCCTGCTGCTTGAGGTCCTGCGCATCAAAGTGCGGAGCTAGGGTGTGGAAGATGAGACGGTGGGGCGCCAGATGTAGGTGGTACATAAGTGGAGAGGAAAGCCATGGTTAAATAGATAAGTGAGGAGGTAGGACGAGATAAGGTTACAGGTATGCATCATAGCCATATACTTGAAGTCTTACGCACAAAAGTGCGGAGCTACAGTGTGAAAGATAAGTCGTTGGAGGACCGTAGATAGGTGGTGCTTAGGAGGACAGGAAAGCCAGAGTCCGTTGTAGTTATTTGTCTCCACAACCAGACTTCCCTTCTTGGTAGGTACTGGTGCAGAATTCAGCGTTCTCGCCCGTTCTCTGGAATAACGCCCCCCACAGCCAGCTGGTCCAGTGCTTACAGCAACTAACCAGACTAATATCGCGACCTACGACCAGAAATTACCTACGTTCAGTTTGGGACTACGGCGTAACTTTCTTTGCATTTTTATCATCGCTGATGTGCAAAAGCCTATCATGGGAATCGACGTTCTCGAAAAGTTCGGTCTCGTGGTCGACCTATATTATGGGGAATAAGGAGACCATACTACGTCTTTAAGCATGCTCTGCAAACCTGCCTCAGTCAAGCTTCTCGGGTGCGCATTCGCATACCTGAAGACTCACAGTATTATGCATTGCTGCGACAACTTCTGTGCCTAATTCGAGTAAGTAATGGCACTTCCGAACCTAAACACCATGTTCGCCACCACTTCGTTGCAACCGGTCCGCCAGTAACTGTTAAAGCTCGACGCTTGCGCCCTAACAAATTTCAGGCAGATAAAAAGGAATTCCAATAAGTGCTTGCTGTCGGCATCGTTCGTACTTCAAAGAGCTGCTAGACAGTACCTCACCACCTGTTATCTAAAATGTCAGGCGATTGGCGACCATGCGGTGACTACCGTGCTTTCAACGACGTCACTGTTCCGGACAGGTGTCCTATCCCCCTAACCATGATTTCTTGCTTGGACTAGCAGGAAAGTCAATCTCTACCAATCTCCACCTAGTCAGAACTTACTATAGAACCCAAATGGCGGAGGAAAACATCGCATTAATCGCTGTGATCACCCCATTTGGCCGTTAAGAAGTTCTTCGTATGTCTTTCGGCCATCGAAACGCAGCGCAGGCTTTCTAACGCTTTTTGGATTAGGTCTTCCGTAGGCTTACTTTCGCCTGCGTTTACATTGACGATGTTTTGATCGCAAGCGCTACACCTGCTGAGCGTTTATCACAGCTCCGAATGGTTTTCCAACACTTTGAAAACCATGGTATAACCATCAATCAGAACGAATGCATATTTGGTCAGCCCACCGTCGAAGTACACGCCCGCCGGACCGATGGCGGAGGTATTAAACCCCTCAAGAATAAAGCCCAAGCGATCCTCGGCTATCCGATGCCTCAGTCTGTCTGAAGCCTAACCTGAGTTTTGTATGATCAACTATTACGACAGCTTTACTCTCATCTGTGCTGCTTTACTTCATCCGCTTACCGACTTACTGAACGGAAACTCAAAGACGTTAACGATAATGCCAGTGGTTGAAGCCGCTTTCACGGCCGTCAAGCAGAAGTTTAGCGAGGTCATATCTCTCCATCACTTGAACACCACTGAGGGCACTACACTTGTTCCTAAGCCGGATGCTGGAAATTTCGCTGTCGGTGCAGTTTGCCACCGTTAGTTGCTAGAGCATTTCAGCCACTGTCCTTTTTCGCACGGAAGCTATAACGTACTCAGGTCGAGTACAACACATTTGGTCGTGAACTGCTCGCCACGTACTTGGCTGTGAAACATTTCCGTCTCCTTTTAGAAGGACGTCGTTGCATACTCTTGACAGCTCAGAAGCCAATGGAATATGCTTTCCGTTCTGTCGCGAACCGTTACTCACCACGAGACACGCGTTATCTGGACTATGTTTCGCAGTTCTGGGTTGGTGTCTGTTATGTCGACGGTCCTATCAACGCTGTTGCCGATGCATTATCTCGTGCCCATATGAAGCAAATGTCATCCCCACCTACCGGCCTGGAGAAAATTGCAGCCGCTCAAAACAATGATCATTAGATTGTCCATCTTCGATCAAATCCTTCATTGAAAGTCGCAGCGTTGCCCGTACGTAACGTTGACATAAGACCACTGTGACCTTTCAGCTGGTAAGCCTAGACCCTTTGTCCCACGATCATTTCGTCGAGCCCTTTTTATCCTTTTCATGGTCGTTCACACCCGAGTATTCGCTCCAACATAAAGCTCATTACCGACCGCTACCTCTGGCACAATATGTGTTCAGACATTAGACGTTGGGCTAACCTTATGCTAGTTTCCCAAACAAGCAAAGTTCAACGTCACATAGTCACGACTCCAGATACATTTTTACTCCCTGACGCACGTTTTAAACACGTTCACGTGGATACTGTTGGCCCTTTACCTCCTTCCAACTATTTTACTCATCTTCTAACATGTGTCGACCGCCTTGCCCGTTGGCCACAAGCTGCTCCTTTACGTGATACATCTACCAAATATGTTTCCCGTGCTTATGTCGAATGTTGGATCCCACTTTCTGGTGTTCCGTACACCCTCACTACCAACAGAGGGACTCAGTTCAGTTCCATACTGTTCCGTGAACAGAGCTGTTTATGAGACTGTGCTCACAGAAGAACAACCGCGTACCATCCCGCTGCCTATGGCCTCGTCAAGCGATTCATCGACAATTAAAAGCTGCCATCATGGCTAGTTCGTCCGACTCACTCTGGTCTGAGAGTCTACCTGCGACCCTCCTTGGTATACGCAATACAATCAAAGAGGGCGTTAGGTGCTGCCCTGCAGCACTCCTGTTTGGCGCAACCCTGCGACTACTTGGTGAGATGCCAATGCACTGTCGCACGACGGCGAACTGAAGCACGTCTCATAGGCTGAACGCCTTAAACACCATTTAAATCTATTCGACCAACGTCTACGCTGCCTAACACACGTAAACAAAAAATCCACCCCGATTTGCACATACGTCCGTTTGTTTTCATCCGCGTCGACGCCGTCCGAAGACCTTTAACTCCGCCCTATAAAAGCCCGTACCAGGTCTTTTCACAGAAACCCAAGTAGTTTGTGGTGAATTAGAATGGATCTAAAGAATCCGTGAGCACCGGCCGACTCCAACTAGCTTACGTTGAACCTGCGGTGGATAGTACAGGCCCCGTTTTCAACCCTCCGAATACCCTTGCACCTGCCTCATTATCCCCTACCCAAAAACACACTGACGCCAGTGCACCGAGTCCTCTGTGCTCTCGGACTACAAGCAGCTCCACACCCACGTTCTGGTTGTGTTGTTTCCCTTCCACATAAGTTTGCTCAGAACGTTCCGTAGGTTCCTTGTAGAGCGTTTCCTTTGGTGCGCGCTCTAGGAAGAGTAGTGTAAGGAGTGTAAATAACCTGCTGATTATTTTTATTTTCACGCTTACCTATTTCGCTGCCGCTGAACAACTTTTTAATTAACTATACACAAATAACGATTGGTGTCGACCTCGTCATCCATGGTTCTCCCTTGCTTGCTACTGGATTGGTGCGAGTGTGCGCATCGCTCTCTGCTCGATTCACGATCGGAATCTACGTACAAGTACCTTACGGCGTACTTCGCGATCCACGGTCGCTCGACGCTAACGCGCATCAGGATACTTTATGTACGAGGTAAACCTGACTGATTGGGTATTCTCCTTTACCGGTTCCTCTATCCGTAGCGCCCTATCAACCTAGATACTAACGTGAACTGGCTTCTACAACAGTCTTTGTCACACTGCTCTACTAAAGCATTTAGGTTCCCTACTGGTTCTCCTTTCCAAATTGGTTCTAGCACCCTTTCTCTGGTCCACCAGAACGACACTTACGACGCGCGACGCAACGCAGTAGCCATGCAGATTCTTACTTCCACTTCCTTTTTACAATTATTCACGGCATAGTATCTTCTCTGAAATGGCCGCTAAACTTTCTGCAAGATTACAGGCACCAAACCTGCAATACTCCCTGCCTCCACTGTTTTTGAGCTTTTCCATCAATCAGCGCTTCGCTTGCTGCTGGCTACCCATAATATAACACCTTTGCTATTTACTTCCAACGGCTATTAGCTTTGCTGGAAGCGGCCGCAACGTCTTCTACTGGTCAACTAACGTTACACTTACCCGCCCCCATAAATCTGCGCACAGCAGGCCCCCAGATTTCCAATACTTAACTCACCTCTTCTACGCTCAGCACGCAACATTATTAGATTTCACAACGCGCGACGCAGCGCCATATCAACTTGGATACTAAAGTTGACCTGCTTATACGACAAAGTCTTTGTCATACCGCTATAACGAGGCATCTAGCTTTCTAATCGGCCATCATCCCCAAATTTGGGTGAGCTCTCTTCTTCTGGCCCACCAGAAAGACACTTACAACGCAAGACCAAACGCAGTAGTCATGCAGACTCGTACTTTCATTTCTTATTTACTAGTTACCATGGCCCATTAATTTCGCTGCAAATGGTCGCTAAAATGTCTGCACGTTTTCAGTCAAGTAACCTTGCACTTACCTGCCTCCACTACCTTTCAAATTTGCCATATACCTGCGCGCAGTATGCCACGGGCTCCCCATTACTTAACTCAGCTCTTCTATCTTTAGCTCGCAGCCCTGTTAGACATAATAACCATGGGTGCTGCGGCGCACTTTTAACCCAGGTATTTAATTCCACTTAATTTTGCAGCAAAGTTCATCACAGGCCGTAAGGATGCATCTAGCTACCCTATCGGCTGTTATCGCCAAAGTAGTGCTGGCCTCTTATTCTGGCCCACCAGAAGGTTAACTACAACTTGTGCCTGTGCGCCGCAGCCATCTAGATACCCTCGTTCGCTTCTTATTTCCTTAAACATCGGATACCTTTTTATTTATATAACCGCTAAGCATTTTGATGACTTTCGGTCACCTAACCTTGCACTTAGCTGCCTCCAACGCTCCAACTCTTTGCCATAAATCTGCCCCTTACCTGTCACAAGATTTCCGCAACTCTAGTTAGGAGCAACTAGGGGTCGTAGTCTCCAAGCATCTCTGCGCATATTCGAAGCTTCCAAGAGCCACTCTCTTTTATATCCAACCTTCATTCTTCGGGACTGTCTGTGTCAACCACATTTGCTGCCTATTGACTTATTCCGGGACATCTAGGTACCCGCTAGCAACTAGAAGGCTTCACCCCAATGCCATTGTCAGCCGTCGATACTCACTCTCCCTTAGTACCAGTATTGGTTCTTCGTATTACCTACGTCACCAATTTCAGCTGCAGCGCGTCATTGCAGGTAGCACACATATTTGCGTCAGGTGCCAAACCTTAGCTCTCCAACACTTAATCTCTTGTATTGTTTGCATCATATACCTTCGCTGTTTTGTTGACTTCTTCTGGCACTGTAAATATCTACTAATCACTAGAAGGCTTAATGCGAATTCAGTTGCTGTCCACTGGTTCTCTCTCTTAGCACCATTATCCTTCGTTGCTGTTTGTTGACTTATTCTAAGACATCGTGGGTAAACACTAGTAACTAGAAGGCTTCATCCAAATGCCATTGCTGATCACTGATACGCTTACTCCTAGCACCATTATCTGTTCTTCGTCTTACTTCTGGCACCTCAGTTTAGCAGCAGCCATTCTTCGTAGGCTCCAATCATCTCTGCGCCTATCCGGAGCTTGCTAAGAGCCACTCTGTTATTCCTCTCTGGGGCTGCGTACGTCACATACATTTGCTATCTGTTGACTTATTCTAAGGCACTTTAGGTATCCACTAGCAACTAGAAGGCTTCACCCCAATGCCATGGCCAGCCGTCGATACTCACTCTCCCTTAGTACCATTATCAGTGCTTGGTGTTACCTACGTCACCACTTTTCAGCTGCAGCCAGTCATTGTAGATAACATACACCTTTGCGTCAGGAGCCACACCTTAGCTCTCCAACACTTACTCTCTTGAATTGCTTACATCACACACCTTCGCTAGTTTGCAGACCTCTTCAGTCACTGTGACTATCCACTAATAACTGGAAGGCTTAATGCGAATTCAGTTGCTGACCACTGGTTTTCTCTCTTAGGACCATTATCCTTCGTTCCTCTTATCCTCATCGCGTATGCTGCAGTGCTTCGTTGTAGGCTCTATACATGTTTGCGCATATGCAGGGCGACTAGAAAACATTCCGTCTTTCTCCATCCTGTAAGCTTTGAGAATGTCTGTATCACTTACGTTTGCTGGCTTGCTAAGGTATTCTGAAGCAGTGTAGGAATCTACTAAGGCCCGAACAGCTTAATGGAATAGTTACATATGGCCATTATCTGTCGATCTTCGTAACCACATCACCTTTATTTAGTCGCCCCTAGTGGTCATAGGTTCCAACCATCACTGCGCATATCCGGAGGTTGCTAAGAGCCACTTTCTTTTATCTCCAATCTTCATTATTTGGGACTGACTGTGTCACATACATTTGCTGTCCGTTGACTTACTCTGAGACACCTTAATTAAAAAAACAAATAAATAACTAGTTTATTCTCGAAGTTGTCGAGACACACCAAGCAAGGCATGATCAATAATTACATGCAATATTTCTTCGCAACGAACAGGTTGCTATGAGTGTAATCGGCAGTAAGCCGAAGGTTGTACAGGCTGCAGAAATTGTGTAAGTAGTCACGAGGGATAAAGTCTTCAATGGATGACGAAACTTAGAATTCTAGCGTGCATAGTGTAAACAGTCAGGGCACTACATGTGTAATGAAGGCGATACATATAGGCACGGTGTAACTTCTTATTGAAAGTGTCAGGGCAATATTGCATAATGATTCTGGTCGACTTGCCAGTAGGTTGTTCTGGGCAGTGACTTTATTCATTGGCGAGTCACCTCCGCCACGTCGCAGTGTTGTTATACGGACATTTGTGGCTTTTTATAGGGAGAAAGCTTGCCAGGCGAAAACCCACCACGTTCTGGAACACCGTCAGAAATTTGTCGGTGCACTAATATACAACTGGCAGACCAGGTTGTCGACCGATTTCACTCTCAGATATCCGCAGTCAAATGACCTACAATTTCCTCTGTTATTTGATCAGGTATTTTTGGCCGCCATAACGGCTGAGGCGAATCGAGGATGGGGGCTTCACGGAGAATCGTCTTTGTGGGTATTCAGGTAAGCGAAACGTCAGTTTCGTGCGTCTGGGTTTTTCCGGAGTATGTATTCTTTTCCGGAGTGTGAAGTTCTCTAATCCAGCTATCATTACTGGATAACGGTCATGGTATTGAGTGTTGTTGTATCCGTTTGTTGTACAGCCCTGTGCTTCATAGGTCCTTATTGGTTGTCCTGTCCCGGACAAAAGCGGTTTCTCGGTCCAGTCCCAAATCCCCAAAAGGTTCCGGACCTCGGAGAAAATGAAAGGTGAGGGACAACCAAGGCCGCAACGAACAGGCGTGGAAACAAGCATTGTTAAACTCCTATGTTATAACATTTAGAGTGGAGACAAATAAAGTACAATTTGCATCAATGATTGTGCTGAAGGTGCTTTTTAAATGTTTTTCGAAGGCAATGGCTCTATAAGTTGGTTGCTACTATCAACTTCGAATACTGAGCGTTGCGCTATTAAGCAGAAACGCTGTATCAGTTTACTATGATGCGACTATTACGTGGAAAGAGAGAAAGCAGTGTTCAGGGATCAGCGGCGTTTGAATGGTGGATAGACGGCTGGTGGCCAGCCTACATCGAAAGAAATTCATTGGTCAATTGGTGGTAAGTCAGCGGATAGATAGGACTCAAGGGCTGAGTAAAAATTATCGGGTGATCAAGACAGAAAGACGACACGAGGGTACTAGGAGTATAGCGCTATGGTCTATTGAAATAGGAAAAGTCTATGAGATCTAACCTCCTACAAAGGTAAGTGTTGAAACCTTTGCTGCAAGAACGGACCCAGATTACGAGGTGAGAAAGGAATGATCGATAGAAGTGAAGTATTATAGATCAGTTAAAGGAAAGTGAACGTGCAGAACAAATGTATATGTAGCGTCGCGCAGAGAAACAAGTCATACTATGGTGCTAAGAAAAGGATGAGAAATGAACACCTAGAAATGTGAAGCTAACGGGCGTCTGTGTGCTGGCGAAGAGAGAGAAGGGAAGAACTAAGAGGCTAAGAAACATTAATTGAGGGAAGGGCAGGGAATGGCCGAAATGCAAGCGTAGGGTAAGGTTTCTTAGAGTATCAGAGCAGTGAGGCCTAACCGCAGCAGCTAAGGTGCTAAGATAATAGTATCAAGCTGGATAGTGCCAGAGAATGCTAACCCGAGAGTTGGATGAATGCAGGTAATAAGGTCTGACAATACATCAAGTAAGGTATAAATGTACAGTAAGGAGGGTTAGGCAGAACAGCGGTTTGCGCTGAATATATGGATATGCATGCAAGAGAGAAAAGAAAGGCTTCATGAAGAAAGCACAACGAACGGATGAATCCCAGGCATACTTTAAGGCTCTTAAATAGTTTATAGCAAACATAGGCAAAGACGCAGCGATGCGCATATAATAAGCTAATGCTGTGGTGCTAAAGGAATAAAACTAGGGAAGACTGAGCAGGAGAAGCCAGTGAGAATGATGAAATACTATTAATTAGGTGCCATAAACGAGTGACAGCTGTGCAGCTAGCAAGGAGCAGCTGTGCGCTGACCGAATGAGGTAAAGAAGGTCGCCAGACGAGAGCTAAGGGGGTCGAATAAAGAAAGGAAAACAGACAAGAAGAATGCAAGCATCCAGTGAGTTGATTAAGGGAGTCATATCATATAATGCTGAACCACGGCGGTGTATATGTTCACGATTCATGCTATGGTGCTGGGATACTGCTACTTTGGAAAGAGCCTGGGAAAGCTAGTCCAATAGCTGATCGCTCACAGGTGAAAAAGGCGAAGACGTTACAACAATTAAGCGATATGTGAACGTCTAGAATGAAGAGGCTAAGGAGCGGCTGAGCACCGACTTGAAGAGTTGCAAGGAGTATTAGAGAAAGTGGAAAATTTTATATGGAAGGACATCAAACAGTCGGAGTGCATGCATAAATTAAGTCTGCTGAGGACATCGCAGCATAAGAGTCAGAGGCGCGAAGATACTGAGTCCTGTTATGATGCCAAGATTTTAGTACTAAGGTAGGCTGGGCTGGAAAAGGCCAGTGAAAAATCTGGAATCCTACATGAGCAAGCGTCACAGACGTTGCAGCAAGCAGCGGAGAAATGGAAGTTTAGAAGGGAGAGGCGATGCAGCAACCGTGCGCAGGCCACATGAATTACGTTTGCTCCAGAGAAGAGAGTTAAGAAAGGTTTTATGAAGAGAGGACAGCGAACAGATGAAGCGCAAGCATACCATATGGTTGTTAAATATTTTAAAGCATGAATGGCGAGGGCGGGGCGAAGCGCAGAGGATGAAATCATGCCGTGGTGCTAATGTAATAAAAGTAGGGAAGCCTGAGCAGGGAGATGTCGGTGAGAGGGCTGAACTGCAAGTAATTAGCTGTCACAGTCGAGTAAGTGACGGCTGAGCATCAAGCAAGGAGCGAGTAATTAATAAATGAACGTCTAGGATAGATAGGCTTGGACTGAGTTATGTTTGAGCTTCGGAAACGAGCTAAGGAAGGTTTCATGATGGGATGACGGTGAACGGGAGGGGCGCAGGCATATAATACAGCTTTTAGATAGTTCAGTGCCTGGGGACATAAGACGACAGGCGGATATTCAAATCATGACGGGGATGTAATAGTATATAACTAAGAAAGCCTGAGTCGGGAGAAGCCAGTGCGAAAGCTAAACTGCAATTATTTATGTGTCGCAGAAGAGAAGGTGACAGATGTGCATCTAGCATTTAAGCCTGTGCCGGGATTAGCCGGTAAGAAAGCTAAACTGCAGCATACGTAGGTGTCATAGATGTAGTGAGGAATAGATAAATAAACGTCTAGAAAGGAGCGGTTGCGCGCCGACTACTTGAGTTGTTTGCTGGACAGAAGAGAGCTAAGTTAACATGATGAATGGACAGCAAACGGGAGAAGCGCAAGCATGCAATATAGTTGCGGAATAGTTCAGAACCTAGAGGCTAAGACACGGCGACGCACAGGTAGTCAAACTATACTAGGATGCTAATGAGATATTACAAAGGTAGCTGGAGCTGTGGAAAAGCCGGTAAGGAAGCTGAACTACAATTACTTAGGTGCTACAGACAGGTAAGTGACAGCTGGGCATCTATCAAGCAGCGGCTGTGCGCTGACCTGATGACATAAGGTAGGTCGCTAGAAGAAAGCTAAAAGGGTTGAATGAAGAAAGTACAGCAGACGTGAAGAATGCAAGCATACAGTAGGTTGTCTGAGTGAGTCACATCACCTGAGGCAAGCTAAAAAAGATTGAATGAAGAGCGAACAGAAAACGGAAAGAAAGCATACTACGGTAGACTGAGCCAGAAAAGCAGATGAGAGAAGTGGACTACATTGGAGTTGAGTGAGGTTGGATGGGGAAACGCTTATTTGTGGTCAGGACCATTTTCCCACAGTTTGTCTTCAAGTCTGTTAATGCTTTAAAGAGTAGCAACCTGACTGAATACGAGGTACCTATTAAGTGCTGTACGGAAGTGGATTACATTATCAGATGCTCGCACATTATTTGGAAGTCTATTCCACACATACGCATATCTGTAAAGATAGAAGTTTGCCCGGATACTACTGTGGGCTTTCGGCAGGATAGTGGAGTGCGGTCTATTACGAAGAGGGTACGAAATGTTGGCCGATGATAGGGAGGGAGTTAGAGAGTTCGCAAGAGGAGTATTGGTAAGCTGATATAGGAAGATGAGGTTAGTTTTCAGCCTGCGCAACCATAAAGGCTCCAGCACGAGTTTGATGCACCGACCACGATAGTTGAGAGTAGAGTTGCCCAGAAGACGTTTGGAAAACGATCGTTGAACCTTTTCAATGGCTACTCTATCGCATTTTCTGGAGTTGGTAAACACAATGGAGCAGTATTCTAGAAGAGGTCGGGCATAGGTTTTGTATAGAGCAAGCCTAGATTCTTGCAGTGTCATCCATTTAAATATGTAGCTTATGAGGGAGCATGCTTTTGCTGAGCAATGGCTCACTTGCTCTGCGAAGTTCAGAGAACTGGAGTAGTGGACACCTAGGTCTCGAACTGTTAGACTATTATCAAGCGGAGTGCCTTGAAGCGCTTACGCCTTGGGCGGAACGATGCATCAGTATGAGAGGACACTGCAGTTCGCCGGTGAGAATGCCAGATTCTAATTGTTGCACCAAACATCCAGAGCCCTAAGGTCGCTTTGAATCTGGGAAAGACCGGCTTGCGTGTTTGATGGGTGAATGGAGAACACCATTTTGATGTCATCAGCAAACAGATAAGACTTACCATATTGTATTACCTGGAATACGTCATGGATATATAGCAAGAATAAGAGTGGGCCTAGTACGCCGCCCTGAAAGACGCCACTTGTGACTGGTTTGGGGAGTGATATATACTCGTTCATCTTTACTGATTGCGTGCGAGATGAGAGATAAGATTGGAACAATGCGAGTAGGCGGTCTGGGATTCCGTAAGATTCTAGCTTTACTAATAATTCCGCGTGCGGCACCCTGTCAAAAGCTTTTCTCATATCAAGGAAGATAATGACTAGTGCCTGTTTAGCATCAATCTGCGCAGTCACATTTTTAGGAAACTCAAATTGGCAAGTCTGACAAGATTTGGACGGTAAAAATCCGTGTGATTGTCTATTGATAAGGTTGCGACTAAGCAGAAAGTTCAGCAGGTTCTCCTTAACAATTCTTTCCATCACTCTCGAGGCAATAGGCGTATGGCTGATGGGGCGGTAGTTTTCTATGTTTTGACGGCTACCATGTTTACGTCTAGGGATGACTATAGGATGCTTCCACGCGTCTGGATACAAGGCGAATTGCATTGAGAGTGTAACTAAGTTAAGCAGTAGAACAGGAGGGTCCTGACCACCGAGTAACAGCAGTGCAGATGGGAGATCATCAGGGCCAGGGTGTAGTGACAGCTTAAGTGATCTGATTACTCGGGTTATGGAACGTAGGTCGAAGGTAATAATGTCTAGCGAGTCGTGGGTAAGTTAGGCACAGCAGTCGGCAACATCAGGTTGAGGTCAGCGAAGCAATCACAGAAGTGGCGATTGAGAATCTTAGCTAGTTCCTTAGGATCGCTGATTACGGACTCATCAGAGAGTCTTAGGTAGGTGATAGATGCTGCTGTGCGATTGTGTCTATATTTCAATAGCTGAGTAGGGGACTTGGTTTATTGTTGTTGTTTTTATAAGCGGCGCGATCTTCAGCTAGCTTAACCATCACCTGGGAGTGCTGCCAGTTGTCTATGACGCTGTTCATGCGAACAAGTATATGGAAGTCATGCATCTTAGAGTATTGGTGACGCATTTTTCGGAGCTTCATCAGCACCTTGTTTAGGTAGGATGAACGCTTTAGCATTTTTGACCTGCGGCTGTGCATTAGCGTAGCGACCACGTCTAGACAATTGGTGATGTTGTTGTAGTGTTCATGAGTGGCGATGTCCACATCAGTAGACAAGAAGAAGGTATCCCAATTAGCTGATCGGACAAGCAGAGAAAAGTTATCCCAGTTATTGCTTTTAAACATTCGCGATTTACCAGTTAGACTAGTTGAGCGATAAGGTGAGACAGAGAGCGTAAATGATAGATGAACTACCTTATGGTCGCTTCCTGTGATGTTGTCTTTAATGCTAGTAACAGCATCCACGATGCCAAGCGTAAAAATTAAGTCAAGCGTATTTCACAGCCTCGTCGGAACATGGACGTGTTGAATCCAATTGTTCGTATAGATTGTGTCAATAAAGCCTCTGTATTTGAGAGGTGCACTCTGGCCATTCCAAGAGACATGTGGCATAGTAAAGTAACCACCCACTATCTTGTAGCATGGGGACATTGTGGAGACGTCATTGAAGAGGTTAACTAGTTCATTAAGCTTGGTATTTGAGGCATGTGGAGGTTGTATACACAACCAATATGGAGGTCAAGTGCACCCCCATTGGTCTGGATCCAGATTACATCCTCTGGGTCTCCAATTGGTAACAACTCAAAAGCAGAGGCACCAAAGTCATCCCTTAAGTAAATAAGGCATCCTCCTCCGCGTTGGTAGTTGCGTCCATTGCAGAACGTGATGTACCCGGGGATATTTAGGTTGTTGTCAGAAGGTGCTTGAGGATTGCCATGTTGCTGTGATCATAACGCTTTGTGGAGAGGAGAGAAAAACAAGTGGACCGATGTAGTGCATTTTGTGGTTCATGGATCTTGCGTTGATAAGGAGCATACTGCAGGTTCGAGTGCTTACGTCCTTAGAGAGAGTGAGGTCTGGGTCCAGTGTAGTATCTATGCGTGTCATAACGGAGGAGTCAGAATGGAGTGAAGCAGACGTTTCACGTGCAGATAATACACTTGTTGCAGTTATTACCGCACATCGATCTGGGGAGGTGCAATGAGGTGCCTGGTCATATAGGTTATTGTGAGCCCACAGGTTGTCCGCTAGGGAGTTGTTAGACGACTGCGAAATAGAGCTTCGGTAAGGTAACGGGTCTAGCGGCTGGTATATTTGCGCAGCAACTTTATACTGCCACGTAGGGAGATTGTTGTAGTAGGAGCATTACTATTTTCGTCGGCATGTAGGTCATGCAGTAGATTATTGTCAGTTCCTGTGCATGGTTGGGTTGGTGGCAATAAGACGGACACGGGGGGGCTAATGTGGTCCCTAGGATGGACCGAGAGTGGATGGATGGAACATGGCAATGGAGGAAAACCGGATCATCAATGTGCTTTGAGGGCGAAAGCGGATCGCTATGTGAGAGCGTTGACTGTGGGCGAACGTGGGCAATTTCCATTTTCGTGGGAGAGGATGGGGGCAGCGAGGAGTTGGGGAAGATAGAGTTGCGTTTATTAGGTGTACGCTGCGAATATGTGAGATCAGGGGATGGCAAATTTTGATACTGCTGAATATTTGCCATCGAAATGCCAAGAGGAAACTTGTGGGTTGCTGGATCTACCCGAATGGCTGAAACCAGCGGTTTGGAGGGGACTGTAATGAACATAGAAGATTTCCGAGATAAAGTAGGGCAGGTGCTAGCTCTCGATGAGTTGGGTGCAGTGGACCGTAACCTGTAGTGTCCCATAAAAAGGGACGGTGGTATAGGGGCCGTGTTGTGTGCGGTTATGTCATGTAGGTTCACAAACTGTGGTTGTCCAGATTTTGGGAAGTGGTTGTTAATAGTGACGCCTGCAGCTTTGATAATTCTTGTACGATGGGGAGTACCGTAGGAACTATGGCCATGAATAGATGGTATCGAGCCTGGTGCGTTGGGCGATTGTTGGTAAGGCGGGGCGCGGGCTCCTAACTTGGGAGCTTCAAGTAGGTAACGGTTTACTCGTGGCTGTTGTGGCCTAGCCATGTTCGCAGACCCCATCGACGACTGATATCTCGTGGAAGATGGTTTTTGGGTTACTGGCTGCCTCGCAGGAGTCCAAGCGTTGGCGTGTACCATCCGGTGCTCAGGTTCTTTCTTGTTAACATTTATGGGAAACTGGGTTACGTGGGTCCTGCGGATCCTTGCTCGGTTAGTTGTAGGCGTGGGCAGCAGACACCTTTGGCGTGCATTACAGGGTAAAGGCGGATTTCCGCTAAATGCTTCTGCATTATTGCGTTCACTCCTGATGATGGGAGTAATGGGCGAAGCGATAGACAGAATTGCTGGTTCCGTATCGGTATCGCACATATCAGAGTCACAGGTCAATAACGCCCTGATTGTTTTGCTTTCTGCAATAGTTGTAGCATCTCGTTCTGAGCCCGATTTGTGTGTAGTCACTTTAGGGGAGGCATCCTGTCGTCGTTGTGATGCATCTAAATCACCAGTACATAGTGGTGTAAAGCATGTGACAAGCGATGCATCTTTAGTTTTGGGTCGGGCTTTTATGTTGGGTGTTGATGTAGAGGTACGTGCCGTCGATCTTTGTAGGGGGTCATGGCTTCTCTGATCTGTAGAGCCCCGAAATTAACCTGTTGTTTGATGAGAAGGCTGGAGGCCATGAAGCGTGTTGCAAACTCAGGACCTACAAATCTAAGCATGATAGGACAAGTACGGCCCGGAATCTTAATCGTTTTGCTGTGCAGCAATCTAGTGGCAATTTGCAGACGTTTAAAAGCTTACGTAGCAAATTTTCAATTGGTAATCGGTCAGGGACATTGAAGAGTATGGCATTACTGGCGCGGCGCAAGCGCTCTTTGGCCTCTTGGGCAATTACGTTCAGAAGCGTACCAGCTTGGCTTAGATCTGATGAGTTATACGGCTTTTGTATGCCCGATAGCTGTACTAGGGGCATCACCTTCATCAAAGTCTCAATGGTGTTCACTATGTCGCTTTTTAGCGAATGCACTTGTTTTTCAAGTGCGTGTAATTTTAGCATCGCTTCAGTAAGAGGGTCATTAAGCATGACCTTGCATTCCTGAGAAGGAATGATAGCGACTATGTCAGGTATTGATGTATGATTTACAAGCTCTATATTACCAATCCCGGAGCTGGAACTATTGGCCACCACTACGGTGTCAATTTGGTCCATGGGTTGGACACCGCCCACGTCCGCTAAAGCCGAGTTGCCTTTAACCGTGGGGATTGTAGCCGATTTCACTCTTTGTTTGTTACGCCTCATAGCTGCGAGACGTTTAGGTACCATGATACAGAAAATCGAGTATTATACCACAACACTACAAAAGATGACTTGGACAAAAAGTCAAAGGAAAACCCGATGTACGGTCATAAGATGATGGTATGATATAATTAAATGTCACAAACGGTATGATAGGGTTGATGTATGCGATTTAGCAACCATGAATAGCCAACCAAAACTTCTCGACTTACTGGAATTTAGGTATCCACTTGCAACTAGAAGGCTCCACATCAATGTCATTACTAGCCATCGATACTCACTCTCCCTTAGTACCATTATCAATTCCTTGCATTACCTACGTCACCACTTTTCAGCTGCAGCGAGTCATTATAGGTAACATACACCTTTGCGCTTGGAGCCACTCCTTATCTCTCAAACGTTTACTCCCTTGAATTGTTTGCACCACATACCTTCGCTGGTTTGTTGCCTTCTTGTCACTGTAGGGATCCACTGGTATATAGAAGGCTTAATCCAACTGCCTTTGCTGGCCACTGATATTCTCTCTTCCAGCGCCATTATCTGTCGCTCTTCTTATATTCCTCACCACTTAGCAGAGATTCGCCGTACGCTCCATGTCCCCTCTGCGCAGATCTTGTGTTTGCTAGCATACACTCCTTGTCTGTCCATCATGCATGCTCTTGGTATGTCTGTATCACCTACCTTCGCTGGCTTGTGGATGCATTTTGTGACCCTATAGGCATACACTAACGACCAAGCGTCTTATTGGAATGGCTACATCTGGCCACCGGTAATCTTTCCTAGCGCCATCACCTGTCGGTTGTCTAAAATTCAGAACCTCTGTTTAGAAGCAGCTAGTGGTCACAGGCTCCAAACATTTGCGATTATCCGGTGCTTGTCAGGAGCCACTCCGTATCTTAATAAACTTTACTCCATTAGAATATCTGCATCCAAACTTTCCGCTGCCTTACCACCAGTCGACCTTTAGATCTCTCTCGTGGCAACCTTTATATTTTTCACTTTCTTATTCTGCGCTCCCTATCGTATTAGACTGGCTACTTGCTGCTCATGCATCACGCAATCACCACAAGCCTTCTAACTTTCTTTCCTCCCTCCCCACGCAAATTTTTGCCTCATACCAAGCTGATACTTCGTGAATTACTTACTGGTACAACGCTCTTGTTTCTACGCTGGCGTTTACAATCTACCCATACGGCTATCGATTCTGTAGGACATTCAAAAGGCACCCAGCATAATAATTGTTGCACAGTGTACGTGATTTTGTCTCAACTCCAAATGCTGTAACATTAGACTTCATCAATTTTTAACCACGCCTGTTCTTGTGGTTTTCTCTCGGTTGTCCCTCACCTTTCATTTTCTCAGATGTCCGGAACTGCTTGGATGTCTGAAAATGGACTGAGGAACAGCTTTCGCCCGACGGACGTAATAAGCGACAAGGACATACATGGGGCATGGCTGTATAAGAAAGGGACTCAACCGCAATCAACCTAAAAGTTGTCCAGTATGGAGAGCTGGACACGTCCTCACCCTCACGAAAATTATACATCTGAAAAATCCAGACAGCAGAAAATTTGAACTTTTGCTCACATGGACACATAACAATACTACTATTCGCGATGTTTCCATCCTCAATGGCCTCAACAATTATGAAGGCCCTGAGTAAATGATCTGTCCAACCAAACGAAAAAACTAGAAGCAAGTTGACTGCGAAAAACCGAATATGAAATCACTTGTCAGGCGGCCTTGCCAGTAATACATTAATATTCAAAATCATTTACGGCGGTGTTCCAGGAAGTGGTGGGATTTTGCGTGGCAAACGTTCTTTTTATAAAGGGCCACAAAATGCCCTTCATCAACACTGTGACTTGGCGGACGTGATTTACCATTAAATAAAGTCACTGCCTACTGTTACACACTGGAATATTGACCAGTCATTTTTCAATATTTTACTGTCGCCTTCAACAATGCTACTCTTAGTCTTCATCTACTGTCCGCACTCCACCTACCGTGCTTTTTTATTTACTCTACGTACACTTGAAACCATGTTATTGGCACTCCACTGATGACTTTACTCCTCATGAGTGCTTCGACTGTTTCCGCACATTGTACAACTTAGGCCACAGCCAACTACGTGCGTTGTAACGTATTTTTTGCACCACATAATTGCTTGTAAATTTTGATCATTACTGAGGAAGTATGACTCGCTGAATTTGAGAATAAAATATTTTATGTTTACTTTTTATTTTATTTTATTTATTTGCCTTCCTACATTACCTGTATGACTCAGCCTCAACGCACCGATTAATCCAGTCTCGCCTGAAAGAGCTTTTGCTCTCCGACTTCTCTCAGACCACTGTTATGTTATCGGTCAGTGTTTAGATGACAGATCGCTTTGTGTGCATTTCTTCGAGGGCCTCGTTGGTTTCTTTGCCATTCATCTTGACTGTCCCGTAGTTATCGCGCTCGCTGTATTCATTCAGTCATCAATTGGAAGGCCAGCTCTCATTGCCATGTCACGGTTCAATCTCCTTGGCTCTACTTGCTCCCAGGCTGGAAAGACGCAAAAGGTCTAGGCTGTACGGACTCGACGCTGTGTCCACTCCCCACGAGAGCCTGCTATACTTGTTCATTATAGTTATTGCATATTTTCCGACTTTAATGGTACGAATTAATTTTAGCGCGCCGACTACTCCGGTATCAACTGACCTGTCTTCTACTATCGGAATTCACTCAGAATTCTGAGAACTAACCTCTATTAGTTCGCCTGACCTAATGGACCTGTTTAAAATACTTAGCTAGCCTTGTGAGAATATTTTATTCTTTTTTAATAAACCATGCTCATCCCAACCCTGACCTATTCTTATTACGATTTCCGTTTTCATTTCGTCTTCAATCGGAATTTCAGCTCTAGCCAATACGGTTCTCTGCCATGTATAGTAGTGCTTGGTCCGGAAATTCTTGGGGATCTGGGATTGGACCGAGAAAGAGTTTTTGACCGGGACAGGACACAACCCACAAGGACCTACAAAGAACATGGCTGTACAACAAATGGATACAACTGCACTCACTACCACGACCGTTGTCCAGTAACGCTAGTTGGACATGAGGCCTTCACACTCCCGAAAAGTATACACAAACCTGAAAAATCCAGACGCAAGAAACTGACATTTTGCTCACCTGGACACTCACAAGGACGACTCTTCGTGAAGGTATCACCCTCCATGGGCTTCGGCCATTATGGCCGCCCTGACCAAAGGTACCTGATCAACTAACAGAGGAAATTGGAAGTCAGTTGACTGCGGATAACCAAGGGTGAAGTCAGTCGGAAAGCTGCTCTGCCAGTTTTACATTAGTGTACAAACGGATTTCTGCCAGTGTTCCGGGACGTGGTGGGTTTTCGCCTGGCAAGCGTTCTCCCTATAAAAGCCACAACTGTCCGCTTAACAACACTGCGACGTGGTGGATGTGACTCATCACTGAATAAAGTCACTGCCCATAACTACACACTGGCAAGTCCACTAGAATCATATATTAATATTTTCCTGGCACGTTCAAGAATAAGCTACTCCCTGCTTACATGTATCGTTTTCACCACACATGTAATGCTCAGACTGTTTACACTACCCACACTAGAACCCAATGTGCCGTTATGCATTGACGACTTTATTCCTTATGATTAATTTTCCAATTTCCAAAGCCTGTACAACTTTCGGCTTACTGCCAATTACCTACATAGCAACGTGTTTGTTGCGAAAATTAAGTGCGTGTAAATGTTGATCATGTCTGGTTTCGTGTGTCTTGACAAATTCGAGACTATACTATTTATTTATTTATTTATTATGTTTGCGTTCACCATTAAGAATAAAGGAACTCAAAGTCTCTTCTTTGCCCTCAGCGGGTAATGGAATGGCACCGGTTTCGGGTTTCGGATTCAAATGCGCTCCTTGTTTTAAGACAAGCGATATTACTATGCAGCTGTATATGAATCGGCCTACGTAAGAAGCACAGATTTAGGATACCGTGATTTGACAGTGGGGCTGAATTTTAAGGCGTTCGGAACCTTGTCGACAAATAAGCGTTTGATTGTTGAAGTCAAACCCTTCGTAAATCATCCCAAACTTTGAGGTGAAACACAGCCATTGGCGGTGCTGTCTGTGTTATTCCCTTACCCTTGGTCACTTCCGGAGCCGGCATTACTGTCCTTTTCTCTCTACAGCTGTCGCAAGTATTGCTGTCTGTTCTCTCTATTGTATTCCACGCTGTACACATACCCGACTATGCTGAGCCTAATAAAGCATGCCGCTCCTGGGTAATTATTTATCAGGCTGCCAGCAACTCACTAATTAGTGAGTTATGACTAGCAGTCTATATGACTTCAACGTTCCACCGCGGATGTCCACCCCAGAGTGGCATACTTAACATCTTTTGCGGCTGCTGTACACACTACTGATATTCCCAGGCCCTTTCAGCGTTGGCAGTACAAACATTTTCTAACTAAACCTGTAGTATTCAAGCCCTCGCTCTTGTTATTAACTGTGAAGGCCTGTCAGCGGGCAGTCTCTTCCTCATAATTAACCCGACGCCCAGTATCACCATTTTCGGTCGTATATTTGACTTGTTTGCCGCACTGTAAAAGCCCTTATCTTTTTCCGCTATTCCAGGTCCTTTTAGGGCTAGGTTTTTCAACCGTATGGTCGGTAGAGCTGTAGTATATAAATCCCATTCTCGTCACAAATTTGACACTTCGTCGCACCCCTTCAGCCAGCTGTTTAGCATCCGATTACTGAACATGTTACGTTATTATTTTCATGGGTCCCACTCGGCGTAGTAACTTCACTGACTTTCATACATGTTCGAACGATAAGCTCTGGCACTGTCAACCGATCGCTCAAGCTATATCTTGTGCGCACATTAAATCACTCACTATGTTCTTCTGATTCCATTAACTCATTTACCGGTTAACACCGCCTGATACTCACGGTTTCCACACAGGACAACCGATGCGTACGCTACACCACTTCGGACAGCAGTTTCCTCTCATCTTCAGTAAATAACGGTTCTCGTGCTTGCACGCAAAACTACGGATATGATGTATAACATATCCGGTCACTCTTTTGCTTTCAACCAGCACAACTTTACCATAAATTTTATGTTTATACTTATAGTGCCTAGAACGTTTCAACTACACACGAAGTATCGTTGTGATACACAACTGCCTATAAAACTTGAGCATACCTGATTTGGTGTCTCTATAAATTTGATAATAAATTATTTATTTATTTATTTAGTTAAGGCACCTCTTCTATCCTCAGTTCGCAAGCTTGCTAAACTTACTCATCTCGCGCGATGCAGTGCCTTATCAGGCCAGATACTGGAGTTTACTTGATTCTACAGCGAAGTATTTGTAACACCACTATACTGATGTGTGTAGTTCGTCTACCTGCTCTTATCCCCAACTTGGTGCTAGATTGCTTCCTCTGGTCCACTTGAACGATACTTATAACGCGCGGCACAGCGCATTGGCCATGCAAATTCCGAAGTGCACTGCCCACTTACTAGTTTTTCAGGCCTATTAGCTTTGTCGTAAACAGTTGCCAAACTCTGCAGACTTTCGATCATCCAACCTGCACTTATACGCTTCCAACGTATTTCATCGTTGCCACAAATATGCGATCAGTATGCCACTGGCTTTCCATTACATAGCTTTCCGCTTCTGCCCTCATGTCGTAAACTTGTTAGACTAAATAACCTCGCGCAAGGCAGCTCCTTACCAACCCAGATACTGATGTTCATCTAATCCTACAGCAAAGCCTTTTCACACTGCTGTATTGAAGAGCTTAGCTCCTCTGAAGCCAATCGCCCACAAAGTGGCGATAGCTCTTCTTCTGATCTACCAGAACGACGCCACAGCCCAAGACGCAGCTTAGTAGCCACGCAGATTCTGACGTCACCTTCTGTTCACTTGCTTCCTTGGCTTGTTATCTCGCTTGGAAGTGGCTGCTGAACATGCCAGTGCCTTTCGGCCAACTGTCATTGCACTTGCCTCTCTCCACTCTTTTTTCTCTCTGCCGTAAATCTGCGCTCAGCATACCATTGGGATTTTAATAATTATTCTATTACTTCTGCCCTTATCACTCAAGCTTATTAGACTTAAAGTCTCGCGCGATGCAGCACCCTCACCACCCAGATACTGACGTTTACTTAATTCCACAGCAAAGTCGGTCACAACGTAGTAATGTGTTTAGCTCCCCCATCGGCCGTTATCTTCAAATCGATGTTAGCACACTTCCTCTGGTCCACCATAACGGTACCTACAACATGTGTGGGTTGGCTGTAGCCCTTTAGTTCCTGTCGTTTATTTCCTATTTCCTTGACCGCGGATAATTATCGACCGTATACAGCCGCTAAACATTTTGCTGTTTATCCTTTACCTACTCATGCGCCCACCTGCTTTCACTGCTGTTCTTATTTAGCATAAATTTGCGCTCACTATACCACCGGCTGCTAATACTTGCCTTATCTCTTCCAGCCGCAGGCCGCCATCTTTTTGGTTAAATAAGCTTGCAAAGCGGCGTCATAGCCACTCAAATGTTGACGTTTACGTCCCCCTGCTACCTCATAGCTTACCGCCTGTTCCCTTCCCACACGACACTATCGCATATTCCTGTCATCCAGGACGTACCTACGGCGTGCGACGCAGCGCACTGACCTTTTAGCATCTAAAATTCACTTTCAGTTTACTAGGTTGCGCAGCTTAGTGTCTTCGTTACAAACGGCCGCTCGAACTTCCACGCATTCACTAACTAAACTTCAATTACCTACATCCATCCCCTCTGGTCTTTGGCTTAAATCTGCTCCACTTGCTACTGGCTTCCCACTACCTCCACGCAGCACGCTAGTTGTGTAGCTACTGTCGTTTCATCTCTATTTACCTGTAGCCAAGGCCTAATTTGTCACTGGTTTTCCGGCACTTAAATTGCCTGTGCTACCTTCTGCTCGCACCGCTGTTAGAAGTAATCACCTCCCGCCACTCAGCGCTATGGCCGTAAACGGCTGAAAAATGGCAACCAACCCCACCTCTACATTTTCCCTTGCTTTATTCACACGAATAACACGTTTATGCAACATGTATAACCACAACTCTACAGTGTACATAGCGTTTCAACTTTCGGCATTCTGTTATATCCCATTCATTTTTTGTAGGCATTTTCATAAGATTTCTTTTTGGCTTGCTCCTGTCCGTTGCGTCTCCCTCCAAGTTCTTCACAGACACGTTTGCTGGAACTGATCAACTCGTTAACAACTGGATGGTCCAAATATTAGCGCTTTTGCTATTTACCCTCCTACTGAACACATTGCTGAACTGGACAGAATGGCAACCCAGTGCGGCCACAGGAGAATGTATCATATTCTAGGGGATGGAAAATGGATGGCAGACGACTGCAATTAACAGCACAATAAGTCAGTTTCAGACCAAACAATAATGACTTGGAACAAATTCCTACAACCTTTGGGCCATATGGGCCCAGTCTACTGTCTCCAACTGTACTACTCGCGCTGTTGGTGCTGCTAATTCTGCTATCATGTACAATATTGCAATATGCTGATAATGCCCAAAAAGCGTGCCTCTCTTTGTCGAGAATAAGTATTTATTTATTTATTTATAAAGCGCAGCTAGCTTTTCAAACAGAACACGGTTCGACTTCCTTATTTTGCTGCATATAAAGAAGAATAGTTCAGCTGTGGACAGACGTGGCCCGTATAAAGCTTTTGGTGCAACACAGAGCAGCTTGCTTCTTTCCGGATACGTGCAGCTCCTTTTTTATAGACGTCTTGCACCGCTTAATGCCCCAACCCTGAATGGCATCTCGCTTGCCAACTGACGAACAGTAAGGGATCACGACGTACACTATACAAGCTCATTAAATTTTGCCGGAGCAAGTTAGCTGTAGTATGGAACAACCTAGATCCCACATTGTCCAAATCTGTAGGACGATGTTGGTAACCGCAAATATACTCGCAATATAACAAACCTATTTGGGAATACTGCTGAATAATATTTATCAACCCCAGCATCGGGCACCGAATAGCCATTGAGAAAGTACTTTAAATAAAGCAATAAAGAAATGAATTAAAATTTGCGCTCGAATATTTCGTGGCATTCCAAAACGAGGATTCTCAAATTTGGACAAGCAGTGCCTTTGGGCAAATACAGCATAGCTTACACGCAGGAATGTGAAAACGTGAAGTCAACTTGTGAGAAGCCGCATAGTTAGGGATGTGTTGATAATTAAGTACCGAAGATTAATAACAAATGTACGTAAACGTGTGTGTGCGTATGCCTCCGCGTTAGTGATGCGTGAGGTAGGGAAACTTGCCAGTGTGATGCAATAGGCAAGGACTTTACTCGGTAGCGAGTCTCCTCCGCCATGTCGCGGTGTTGTTAAGCAGATATCTGTGGTTTCTTATATGGAGAGCGCTTGCCAAAGGGAAACACAATAAGTGCCGGAATGCTGCCATCATTAGGAAGTTGAACCAACTAGCACTGGCAAGGCCGCATTCGGACCGAATTTTCTCGCAACTGTGCGCAGTCAAGCTGCATCCAGTAGGTTTGTTGGCTGGCAGCATGGCTAAGTTAGGATCTATCGTTTATGGTTGAGCGCAGCGATACTGTAAGATGTTCTGCTTTCATGTAGGCACATTCGCAAAGTGCCTGCTTTGCCCTTCCACGCTCAACTACTGCGAGCGCTGCAAACTTCTGGGCCCAGTACCTCTATGGTAATGAAGAATGACTCAATCTCAAATTCCAATTTCAGACGACATACAATCTAAACGTGGACCTCACAGCACTCAGTTAACAAAACGGCGACTCGGTATTCACTCCGTAATGAACTCGTGGCCATTACCCGACCTACAGAGCGCACCAACGTGCGTAACAAGTTCTTCCTTTACAGACTGGTCGGCGTCTGGTACCGGCTACGGTTACAAGTTTGGCAGCCAAGACTACCGCACAGATAGGCTCATCATTACTGTGACGTACGCACGTACGTATCAATTCTAACCACAGGCCCCCACGTGATTGATTGAGACTGACCTTGCCTTACTTTCCCTATTGAATTGACTTTTCCTCCCAGCTTTTCTAGCCACTATAAGTTAAGATGCTTTTAGTAAATCGGTTCCTTACTACGCGTGCGTGTTCTATTCCGTTTATTGGCTAAGTGTCACACTTACCATTCTGTCGACGAGATTAAACTATTGTGCTGTTGCGCGTTCTTACACTACTTTGAAATAAGCTCGGTGTTGCACGAGGCTCGCCACCAAGGCTTGATAAGTATAGGTACAAGCGAATCTGCAACGAGCAAACTGCAAACTGTGTTCGGCTTGACATTGCGAATGGGCAGCTGAGTGAGTTCCAAGCAAGCATATAAGATTGTGCTTACTGCCCGACCTCATGACTGACTCAGTGTCGAACCAGATTGTTTATACAAATGCATAACGGTAAATAATCACGTAATGTGCTAGAGGAATTTGTTCCAAGTCATTATTGTTTGGTCTGAAACTGACTTATTGTGCTGTTAATTGCAGTCGTCTGCCATCCATTTTCCATCCCCTAGAATATGATACATTCTCCTGTGGCCGCACTGGGTTGCCATTCTGTCCAGTTCAGCAATGTGTTCAGTAGGAGGGTAAATAGCAAAAGCGCTAATATTTGGACCATCCAGTTGTTAACGAGTTGATCAGTTCCAGCAAACGTGTCTGTGAAGAACTTGGAGGGAGACGCAACGGACAGGAGCAAGCCAAAAAGAAATCTTATGAAAATGCCTACAAAAAATGAATGGGATATAACAGAATGCCGAAAGTTGAAACGCTATGTACACTGTAGAGTTGTGGTTATACATGTTGCATAAACGTGTTATTCGTGTGAATAAAGCAAGGGAAAATGTAGAGGTGGGGTTGGTTGCCATTTTTCAGCCGTTTACGGCCATAGCGCTGAGTGGCGGGAGGTGATTACTTCTAACAGCGGTGCGAGCAGAAGGTAGCACAGGCAATTTAAGTGCCGGAAAACCAGTGACAAATTAGGCCTTGGCTACAGGTAAATAGAGATGAAACGACAGTAGCTACACAACTAGCGTGCTGCGTGGAGGTAGTGGGAAGCCAGTAGCAAGTGGAGCAGATTTAAGCCAAAGACCAGAGGGGATGGATGTAGGTAATTGAAGTTTAGTTAGTGAATGCGTGGAAGTTCGAGCGGCCGTTTGTAACGAAGACACTAAGCTGCGCAACCTAGTAAACTGAAAGTGAATTTTAGATGCTAAAAGGTCAGTGCGCTGCGTCGCACGCCGTAGGTACGTCCTGGATGACAGGAATATGCGATAGTGTCGTGTGGGAAGGGAACAGGCGGTAAGCTATGAGGTAGCAGGGGGACGTAAACGTCAACATTTGAGTGGCTATGACGCCGCTTTGCAAGCTTATTTAACCAAAAAGATGGCGGCCTGCGGCTGGAAGAGATAAGGCAAGTATTAGCAGCCGGTGGTATAGTGAGCGCAAATTTATGCTAAATAAGAACAGCAGTGAAAGCAGGTGGGCGCAGGAGTAGGTAAAGGATAAACAGCAAAATGTTTAGCGGCTGTATACGGTCGATAATTATCCGCGGTCAAGGAAATAGGAAATAAACGACAGGAACTAAAGGGCTACAGCCAACCCACACATGTTGTAGGTACCGTTATGGTGGACCAGAGGAAGTGTGCTAACATCGATTTGAAGATAACGGCCGATGGGGGAGCTAAACACATTACTACGTTGTGACCGACTTTGCTGTGGAATTAAGTAAACGTCAGTATCTGGGTGGTGAGGGTGCTGCATCGCGCGAGACTTTAAGTCTAATAAGCTTGAGTGATAAGGGCAGAAGTAATAGAATAATTATTAAAATCCCAATGGTATGCTGAGCGCAGATTTACGGCAGAGAGAAAAAAGAGTGGAGAGAGGCAAGTGCAATGACAGTTGGCCGAAAGGCACTGGCATGTTCAGCAGCCACTTCCAAGCGAGATAACAAGCCAAGGAAGCAAGTGAACAGAAGGTGACGTCAGAATCTGCGTGGCTACTAAGCTGCGTCTTGGGCTGTGGCGTCGTTCTGGTAGATCAGAAGAAGAGCTATCGCCACTTTGTGGGCGATTGGCTTCAGAGGAGCTAAGCTCTTCAATACAGCAGTGTGAAAAGGCTTTGCTGTAGGATTAGATGAACATCAGTATCTGGGTTGGTAAGGAGCTGCCTTGCGCAAGGTTATTTAGTCTAACAAGTTTACGACATGAGGGCAGAAGCGGAAAGCTATGTAATGGAAAGCCAGTGGCATACTGATCGCATATTTGTGGCAACGATGAAATACCTTGGAAGCGTATAAGTGCAGGTTGGATGATCGAAAGTCTGCAGAGTTTGGCAACTGTTTACGACAAAGCTAATAGGCCTGAAAAACTAGTAAGTGGGCAGTGCACTTCGGAATTTGCATGGCCAATGCGCTGTGCCGCGCGTTATAAGTATCGTTCAAGTGGACCAGAGGAAGCAATCTAGCACCAAGTTGGGGATGAGAGCAGGTAGACGAACTACACACATCAGTATAGTGGTGTTACAAATACTTCGCTGTAGAATCAAGTAAACTCCAGTATCTGGCCTGATAAGGCACTGCATCGCGCGAGATGAGTAAGTTTAGCAAGCTTGCGAACTGAGGATAGAAGAGGTGCCTTAACTAAATAAATAAATAAATAATTTATTATCAAATTTATAGAGACACCAAATCAGGTATGCTCAAGTTTTATAGGCAGTTGTGTATCACAACGATACTTCGTGTGTAGTTGAAACGTTCTAGGCACTATAAGTATAAACATAAAATTTATGGTAAAGTTGTGCTGGTTGAAAGCAAAAGAGTGACCGGATATGTTATACATCATATCCGTAGTTTTGCGTGCAAGCACGAGAACCGTTATTTACTGAAGATGAGAGGAAACTGCTGTCCGAAGTGGTGTAGCGTACGCATCGGTTGTCCTGTGTGGAAACCGTGAGTATCAGGCGGTGTTAACCGGTAAATGAGTTAATGGAATCAGAAGAACATAGTGAGTGATTTAATGTGCGCACAAGATATAGCTTGAGCGATCGGTTGACAGTGCCAGAGCTTATCGTTCGAACATGTATGAAAGTCAGTGAAGTTACTACGCCGAGTGGGACCCATGAAAATAATAACGTAACATGTTCAGTAATCGGATGCTAAACAGCTGGCTGAAGGGGTGCGACGAAGTGTCAAATTTGTGACGAGAATGGGATTTATATACTACAGCTCTACCGACCATACGGTTGAAAAACCTAGCCCTAAAAGGACCTGGAATAGCGGAAAAAGATAAGGGCTTTTACAGTGCGGCAAACAAGTCAAATATACGACCGAAAATGGTGATACTGGGCGTCGGGTTAATTATGAGGAAGAGACTGCCCGCTGACAGGCCTTCACAGTTAATAACAAGAGCGAGGGCTTGAATACTACAGGTTTAGTTAGAAAATGTTTGTACTGCCAACGCTGAAAGGGCCTGGGAATATCAGTAGTGTGTACAGCAGCCGCAAAAGATGTTAAGTATGCCACTCTGGGGTGGACATCCGCGGTGGAACGTTGAAGTCATATAGACTGCTAGTCATAACTCACTAATTAGTGAGTTGCTGGCAGCCTGATAAATAATTACCCAGGAGCGGCATGCTTTATTAGGCTCAGCATAGTCGGGTATGTGTACAGCGTGGAATACAATAGAGAGAACAGACAGCAATACTTGCGACAGCTGTAGAGAGAAAAGGACAGTAATGCCGGCTCCGGAAGTGACCAAGGGTAAGGGAATAACACAGACAGCACCGCCAATGGTGGTGTTTCACCCTAACGTTGATTTACATCTTTGCCTATACCCAGAGCTACTAGGAGACTTTCCGTGTTTCTCCATTTTATAATCTTTTTTATTGCCTGTATCACTTACCTTTGATGTCCGCTGATATATTCTGTGACATTGTGGGATTCCACTAAAGACCAAATTGCTTAATGAAGTGGTTACCTGGCGCTACCGAAAGTTTTTCATAGCGCCTAATCTGTCGATCCTGTTACTTCAGCACCCCTATTTAGCAGCAACTTGTGGTCGTAGGTTCCAATCATCTCTGCGCATATCCAGATATTGCTATAAGCCACATTCTTTTATCTCCAACCCTCATCCATTGGGACTGCCTGTTTCACACACATTTGCTGCCTGTTGACGTCTTCTGGGTCACTTTAGGTTTCAACTAGCCACCAGTAGGCTTTATACAAATGCCACTGCTGGCCGTCGATACCCTCTTTCCCTGGGTACCCTTATCAGTTCTTCTTATTAGCTATGTCGCCACTCTTCAGTTGCATCGAGCCATTGTAGGCAGCGCACCTTTTTGCGCTAGGAGCCATACATTATCTCTCCAACATTTACTCGCTTAAATCGTTTGCATCACATACCTTTTGCATGTTTGTTGACTTCCTCTGTCACGGTAAGTATCCACTAAGAACCAGAAGGCTTAATGCAAATTAAGTTGCTGTACACTGATTCTCTCTCTTAACACCAATATCCTTCGTCCTTCTTTTATTCAGCACGTTTTCTGCAGTGATTCGTTGTACGCCTTATATATCTGCGCATATCCAGCGATACTAGGAGACATTTCTCGTTTCTCCACCCTGTTATCTTTTGGATGTCTGTATCACTTACCTTTGATGGCTTGCTGATTTATATTGTGACACTGTAGAAATCCGCTAGCGACCAATCTGCTTAATAGGATGGCTATGTCTGACCGCCGAAAGATTTTCATAGCGTCAGAATCTGTCGATCATATTAACCTCAACATCTCTATTTAGTAGCAAATTGTGGTCGTAGGCTCCAAGCATTTCCGGAGCTTCCAAGAAGCCACTTTCTGTTACCTAAACCTTCATCCTTTGAGACTGCCTGCTTCACACAAAATTGCTGTCTGTTGACTTACTCTGGGACACTCCAGGTGTCCACTAGCTACTATACAATTTCACACGCATATTAGCGTATTGTACCAAGCTTTTAGCTTGGTTCATTTTCGAAATAGTGTGCGGTACTTTCAAGTTCGCGAGGCTGAAAACGCCGATTTGGCGTCCTTGACACTCTCATTGGTTATGGGACGTAAACCAATGGGACACCGGTTAGAAGCTGCCAGCATAAGAGACAGACAGTCCAATGAAAGTGGTCGAGCGCCTCCTTCTGTTCTGCCTTGATGCCCCTCTGGAGTAAACCTCGATGCCCCTCGAGTAAACCTCAATGATTGGTCTCCAACCTGAAACCGACCAATAGGCAAATTGTGATGCGTGTCAAAGGAGGAGATGCTAGCTATCACATTATCCAAAGCTTAAGACTTAACCAGTGTGGACAGACATACTAACCAGCACATGAAGCGGTCTATGGCGATCACTGGCGGCTACCTAATGGTGGCTTATTCAGCGGCCTAACCAGTGTGGCGTAGACAGGCAAACATCTAACTGGTATTCCACAATGCAGCATTGGCTGCTAGGCGGTTAGACAACTGCGTGCGAATGTCATTGCAACGATCCTGGGTGACACAGGTCCCACAGAAGTTAGAAGACCAACCTGAAACTGAACAACGACAATTCTAAGGTTGCTTGATTCGATCACAGTTGATGACTCAATAAAAAATAATAGGATTCCAAGTGGGGCGTTGCCACGACGTCAGTGAGTGTTCGTTTGTCTTCATAACTATAGGCGAAATATTAATCAGTTATCGCTACAGTGTCTCCATGTATGGCATTATGTAAAGATCATAGGAACCTATGAATTCTTAGGATAATTAGGTTTCACTTCCATATGGTCTCCCATGGTGTCGTAGAGAGGCAATCATCTAACTTGTATTCCACAGTACAGCAATAGCTGCCAGGCGGTTAGACAATGGTGTGCGAATGTCATTGCAAAGCTCATGGGGGACATACTTCCTACAGAAGTTGTTAAACCAACCTGAAGCTGAACAACGACAATTCTAAGGTTGCTTGATTCGATCACAGTTGATGACTCAACAAAAAATAATAGGATTGCAAGTGTGGCGTTGACACGACGTCAGTGAGTGTTCGTTTGTCTTCATACCCATGGGCGAAATATTAATCAGTTATCGCTTCAGTGTCTCCATGTATGGCATTATGTAAAGATCATAGGAACCTATGAATTCTTAGGATAATTAGGTTTCACTTCCATATGGTCACCCATGGTGATGTAGACAGAGAATAATCTCACTGGTATTCCGCACGTCAGCAATGGCTGCTAGGTAGTTATACAATATTTTGCGATTGTTATTGCGATGATCATGGGGACATTGTTCCCATTGAAGTTAATAGACCAACTAAACCTGAACAACGGAAATTCTATGTTTGCTTACTTCTATCACAGTTGATGGCTCAACAAAATGTGAGAGGATTCCAAGTGTGACGTTGACACGACGTTAATGAGTGTTCGTTTGTCTCCTAACCCATGGGAGAATTTGTTAGTCAGTTACCACTTCAGTGCTTACATGTATCACGTTATGTAAAGGTCATAGGAACCTATGTATGCTTAGGATAATTAGACTTCACTTCCATATGATCGCCCATACGTGTTGAGACGCTTTAACAAGTGGCTCTCCAAATGGAACCATTATAAGCACAGTCAATGCAGATGGAACCTCCCTATTACGTCAATGGACTGGCATGCTCTCCTCAAGGAGTCGGCACTACTCAACAAAGTAACACTTAAAGGGGCCACGATGACTACGGTGTTTATACGTGCCACATCGTCCTGGTAGAAAGAACGCAAGACTTTTGATTAGTGGCGACGCAGGCATGTTACTCTGGTACTTCAGGTGAGTACTTGGAACAGATAAACACTGTTGTCTCACCCACGGGCGTTCCTACAATGTGTTTGGAATCATTTACAATGGCAACCGCGCCCACTAAGCCTGCTATGGATCACTGTTTCAGCTAGTCTTAGAAGCATTCATGTATGCACGCAGTGACACAGGTTGTAATCGACTTAGCAACTACTGGGAAACATTTTGTCATTGAGAAGTAGGTAATTCCCGAGACGTTGTTGAAGGAGGAAAGCTTCTCCAAACTCTATGCATACTATGCGTATGCAATGCTCGTAGGCACCTCATATCAGGGCCGTAGGGTCACTTGAGTGTTAAAGCTTATCAGTCACTTGGAAGTAAAGGGTAAATATCATGTTGAACCGCAGGATTGACATGTATCTTACGACCTTAACATAACGGCAGGACCATGGATCTTGTAGCGGTAACTGATTACCGAAGTGGCCCACAGGTGTGGCGACGAACGAACACTCACTAATGTCGTGTCACCACCACGCTAGGAACCCTCCTCTCTGGAACAATGGCTACAGATTCAATGATGATCTTACTTACACAGCGACCTTGATCTTAATATACAATGCGCCGACTACATAAGCAATACCTATCGACGCTATTCACAGGAGTCTGCGGCCAACTGAAAAAATACAGCACAAGAAATTTGTAGCTGTAAAACTTTTTAAAAATTCCATTTGCCAAGTTCTAGCTTTACCTCCTTTATACGAATTATTGCATTGTTTCCGATTACCTCACACTGCCATAACCATCACACGCACATCCTAAGGTAAGTCGCACACCTATCGATTCTCCAGATTGCCCGCAGTGGCACGATTACACTACGCATCACGTGTGGCCAGATAGGCTAGCGACCAAGGTGGGTAACTTGCATTCAACCGGTAAGCCTACAAAGGATCCCTTCCAACAGGGTTGCAGCCAATCCGCTTCCTATCACCACTCAATTAGTTGTCATCACGCTCGTGTAAGCCTTCAAAGCCCCTCTTACAACAGGCTGCAAACGCTACAACCTCAAAAAGCCACCAATCCGCTTCTTATTACCACTCACAGATTTCCTCTCGCCCACGTGCTAGTGATAGCTCCTTACGCCAGATTGGCAGCATGACCAATCACGTACTATGCCTCCCATTGGCTGATCATCCTCGACACGACGACGAAGTCGCTGGTTAACCAGTGCTATCGATCACTTGCTGTAATGTTACCTGTTATTTGGCCTAATAAACTCCTCGTGTGATCTGGACCACATTGGTCCGCTGCGTATCACGCTATGCACTTTGGGGTCGAGTCTGTGGCCACACCAAAGGGAAGACTAACAAGTGTGACACTGTGCGCGCGTGCAGTCGTATGGACGCTTTCAATCATGTCGATTGGACGGTCTCAATCCATAGAGAACGCCTCGGCTTTCTTCAGGCGCGCATGGATGCGGCACAGAATGTGATGGTACTTTTAACCAAGAGCATATTTTAGGACGTTTGTTTTGTTTAAAAATACCTACAGGCTGGTAGTGAGCTTGCAACAGCTGTACCATTCACTCCGTTTGTCGGTCGCCTGTCTGTTGCTTGCAATCGGTGTATCAGCACACTTCAATGGTGTCGAGGATGATCAGCCAATGGGAGGCATAGTACGTGACTAGTCATGCTGCCAATCTGGCGTAAGGAGCTATCACTAGCACGTGAGCGAGAGGAAATCTGTGAGTGGTAATAAGCAGCGGATTGGTGGCTTTTTGAGGTTGTAGCGTTTGCAGCCTGTTGTAAGAGGGGCTTTGAAGGCTTACACGAGCGTGATGACAACTAATTGAGTGGTGATAGGAAGCGGATTGGCTGCAACCCTGTTGGAAGGGATCCTTTGTAGGCTTACCGGTTGAATGCAAGTTACCCACCTTGGTCGCTAGCCTATCTGGCCACACGTGATGCATAGTGTAATCGTGCCACTGCGGGCAATCTGGAGAATCGATAGGTGTGCGACTTACCTTAGGATGTGCGTGTGATGGTTATGGCAGTGTGAGGTAATCGGAAACAATGCAATAATTCGTATAAAGGAGGTAAAGCTAGAACTTGGCAAATGGAATTTTTAAAAAGTTTTACAGCTACAAATTTCTTGTGCTGTATTTTTTCAGTTGGCCGCAGACTCCTGTGAATAGCGTCGATAGGTATTGCTTATGTAGTCGGCGCATTGTATATTAAGATCAAGGTCGCTGTGTAAGTAAGATCATCATTGGATCTGTAGCCATTGTTCCAGAGAGGGGGGTTCCTAGCGTGGTGGTGACACGACATTAGTGAGTGTTCGTTCGTCGCCACACCTGTGGGCCACTTCGGTAATCAGTTACCGCTACAAGATCCATGGTCCTGCCGTTATGTTAAGGTCGTAAGATACATGTCAATCCTGCGGTTCAACATGATATTTACCCTTTACTTCCAAGTGACTGATAAGCTTTAACACTCAAGTGACCCTACGGCCCTGATATGAGGTGCCTACGAGCATTGCATACGCATAGTATGCATAGAGTTTGGAGAAGCTTTCCTCCTTCAACAACGTCTCGGGAATTACCTACTTCTCAATGACAAAATGTTTCCCAGTAGTTGCTAAGTCGATTACAACCTGTGTCACTGCGTGCATACATGAATGCTTCTAAGACTAGCTGAAACAGTGATCCATAGCAGGCTTACTGGGCGCGGTTGCCATTGTAAATGATTCCAAACACATTGTAGGAACGCCCGTGGGTGAGACAACAGTGTTTATCTGTTCCAAGTACTCACCTGAAGTACCAGAGTAACATGCCTGCGTCGCCACTAATCAAAAGTCTTGCGTTCTTTCTACCAGGACGATGTGGCACGTATAAACACCGTAGTCATCGTGGCCCCTTTAAGTGTTACTTTGTTGAGTAGTGCCGACTCCTTGAGGAGAGCATGCCAGTCCATTGACGTAATAGGGAGGTTCCATCTGCATTGACTGTGCTTATAATGGTTCCATTTGGAGAGCCACTTGTTAAAGCGTCTCAACACGTATGGGCGATCATATGGAAGTGAAGTCTAATTATCCTAAGCATACATAGGTTCCTATGACCTTTACATAACGTGATACATGTAAGCACTGAAGTGGTAACTGACTAACAAATTCTCCCATGGGTTAGGAGACAAACGAACACTCATTAACGTCGTGTCAACGTCACACTTGGAATCCTCTCACATTTTGTTGAGCCATCAACTGTGATAGAAGTAAGCAAACATAGAATTTCCGTTGTTCAGGTTTAGTTGGTCTATTAACTTCAATGGGAACAATGTCCCCATGATCATCGCAATAACAATCGCAAAATATTGTATAACTACCTAGCAGCCATTGCTGACGTGCGGAATACCAGTGAGATTATTCTCTGTCTACATCACCATGGGCGACCATATGGAAGTGAAACCTAATTATCCTAAGAATTCATAGGTTCCTATGATCTTTACATAATGCCATACATGGAGACACTGAAGCGATAACTGATTAATATTTCGCCTATAGTTATGAAGACAAACGAACACTCACTGACGTCGTGGCAACGCCCCACTTGGAATCCTATTATTTTTTATTGAGTCATCAACTGTGATCGAATCAAGCAACCTTAGAATTGTCGTTGTTCAGTTTCAGGTTGGTCTTCTAACTTCTGTGGGACCTACGTCACCCAGGATCGTTGCAATGACATTCGCACGCAGTTGTCTAACCGCCTAGCAGCCAATGCTGCACTGTGGAATACCAGTTAGATATTTGCCTGTCTACGCCACCATGGTTAGGCCGCTGAATAAGCCACCATTAGGTAGCCGCCAGTGATCGCCATAGACCGCTTCATGTGCTGGTTAGTATGTCTGTCCACACTGGTTAAGTCTTAAGCGTTGGATAATGTGGTAGCTAGCATCTCCTCCTTTGACACGCATCACAATTTGCCTATTGGTCGGTTTCAGGTTGGAGACCAATCATTGAGGTTTACTCGAGGGGCATCGAGGTTTACTCCAGAGGGGCATCAAGGCAGAACAGAAGGAGGCGCTCGACCACTTTCATTGGACTGTCCGTCTCTTATGCTGGCAGCTTCTAACCGGTGTCCCATTGGTTTACGTCCCATAACCAATGAGAGTGTCAAGGACGCCAAATCGGCGTTTTCAGCCTCGCGAACTTGAAAGTACCGCACACTATTTCGAAAATGAACCAAGCTAAAAGCTTGGTACAATACGCTAATATGCGTGTAAAATGTTATAGAAGGCTTCAATTCAATGCCATTGCCAGCCCCTGATCCTCACTGTCCCTAAGCACCATTACCATATAATTGTACTACCCATGTCACTACTTTTCATCTGCAACGAATCCTTGTATTTAGCATCCATCATTGCGCTAGGATTCAATCATGATCTCTCCAACACTTACTCCCTTGTATGGTTTACATCACATACCTACGTATGGCTGTTGACCCTCCTGCCAATGTAAGTATCCACTAAGAGCTAGAAGGCTCAATGCGAATTCGGTTGCTGTCCACGGGTGCTCTCGTTTAGCACTATTATCCTTCGTTCCTCTTATCTTCAGCACGTTTTCTTCAGTGATTCTTTGTAGGCTCCAAACATCTTTGAGCATACCCAGCACTACTAGGAGACATTCCTTGTTTCTCCATCCTATAATCTTTTAGAATGCCAATATCACTTAACTTTGATGGCTTGCTGATGCATTCTGCAGACACTATGAATCCACTAGTGATCAATCTGCTTAATATTATGGTTACATCTGACGGCCGAAAGATTTTCATAGCGTCATAATTTGTCGGTCTTATCAACCTCAGTATCTCTATTTAGTAGCAACATGTGGTCGTAGGTTCCAAGCATATCCGGAACTTGCTCGGCGTCACTCTCTTCTATCTCCACCCTTCAGCCTTTGAGACTGCCTGCTTCACACATTTGCAGTCTGTTGACTTATTCTGCCATACCTTAGGTATCCACTAGCAACTTAAGGCTTCACCGCAATGCCATTGCCAGCCTTTGATACTCTCGCCCTTAGTGCCATTATCAGTTCTTCCTATTACCTATGTCCCCACTTTCAGCTGCGACGAGTCATTGTTGGCAACATAGATCTTTGCGCCAGGAGTCACTCCTTATCTCTCTAACACTTACTCTCTTGAATAGTTTGCATCACATCTTCGCTGGTTTGTTGACTTCTTCTGTCACTGTAGGTATCCACTGGTTCTCAGTAAGTCTAAACAGAGTGCCTTTGCTGGCTACTGATACTCTCTATCCTAGCGCAGCCATTTGCCGCTCTTCTTATCTTCTTCAGTACTACAGCAATTCGCCGTATCCTCCATGTCCCTTCTGCGCAGATCTTCAGCTTGCTTGGATACACTCCTTTCTCTCCATCAAACATTCCGCTGGAATGTCTATCACATACCTTCACTGGCCTATTGATACCATCAGCGATCCTATAGGCATACAATAGTGACCAAACGTCTGATTGGAATGGCTACATCTAGCCACTGAGTCTCTCCTAGCGTCGTAAATTCGGCATCTCTGACCAGAAGTAGCTAGTGGCCATAGGCACCATGCATTTGCGATGATCCAGTGCTTGTTAGGAGCCACGCCGTATCTCAATAACCTTTATTCCTTTAGAATATCTGCATCCAATCTTTCCGCTGCCCTGCCACCAATTGATCTTTAGGTCTCTCTCGCAGCAACCTATGTAAATAAATAAATACATAAATAAATAGTTTATTCTCGTCACTCCGATGCACACCATCAAGGGCGTGATCACGATATTACAGACATGTATGATCAGAAATTGCACAAATTAGTGCATTTTGACCAATAGCATAAGAATTTATGTGTGTTGAGATGTAAAACTATGTTTATATGTGTATTGGAAGGGGACAAGTCGTGTGAGTAGGTAAATCTGACTGTGAGTGCTTTTGTTCGTTGTGTTCGCCATCAAAGGAGGAATCAATGGGACGCTTTGAATCCGATGATGTCCGTGATTTGTGAATGATCCCCCGGAAAAGGGAAGAGGCAGTGACTTTATTTAGTGACGAGTCACATCCGCCACGTCACAGTGTTGTTAAACGGATACTTGTGGCTTTTTATAGGGAGAACGCTTGCCAGACGAAAACCCACCACATCCTAGAACACTGCCGCCGAACCATCTGCTGAAACGAGATTTACCCGAACTACCCAGCTGGCAACACGAGGAGGTTGTTCGACTAGACAGCTATTATGCGCTCCCTCTAGGATTACGATAGCTACGTGCTGTTTATGCACCTGACAATCACTACCAGTATTATACCTCTCTTTGCTTTCTCCCCACGCAATTATTAGCTCATACTAAACTGATACTTCGTATTTTACTTACTGGTACAACGCTCTAGTCTCTACGCAGGCGTTAGCAATCCACCCATACGGCTAATGATTCTATAAGCTATTCGGAAGATATTTTCAGCATAATTATTGTTGCACATTGTACATGCTTTTGTCTCAAGACCAAATGTTGCAACACAATACATTAACAATGTTCATCTCCATGCCTGTTCTTGCGATCTTCTCTCGGTTATCCCTCACGTTCCCTTATCTCTGAGGTCCGGGACTTCTTGGAGATCTGGGATTGGACTGAGGAACAGTTTTGGCCCAAGAATGACGTAACAACCCACAAGGACTTACATGGAGCATGGTAGAACTCCGAAAGGACCGAACTACAATCACCACAACCCTTGTCCAGCATGGAGAACTGGACATATCCTCATACTCCCATACATTATACATCTAAAAACTCTGGAGAGCGGAAAAATTGAACTTTTGCTCACCTGGACATACAACATGAAGAATACTCGCGAGGTACCTGTCCTCCACCGACCTCAAAAATCATGGCGACCCCGATCAAATTACATGTCCAACTAACAGAGAAATTAGAAGCCAGTACTCTGCGAAAAAGCGAAGGAAAAACCAGTCGTCAAGCGGCTTTGCCAGTCATACATTAATGTTCAAAATGCTTTACGGCAGTGTTGCAGGACGTGGTGGGATTTCGCCTGACAAGCGTTCTCCCTATAAAAAGCCACAAATGTCTATTAACCACAACACTGCGACGTGGCGGATATGAGTTGCCACTGAATAAAGTCACTGCCCATAACTACATACTGGCAAGTAGACTAGACTCACATATTAACTTTTCCCGACACCGTTTCAACTACACACGATTGAACCCGATGTATATTCGTGATACACAGCTGCTTTTAAACCTTAATCATGCCTTAGTTGGCGTGTGTCTATGAAATCGAGAATAAACTATTTATTTATTTATTTATTTAAGGGGTTGGCCTCAACAAAGCAAGCGCTGATTTGTCGACAAGGTTCCGAACGCCTTAAAATTCAGCCCCACTGGCAAAAGCGCAGCATCCTAAATCTGTGCTTCTTACGTAGGCCGATTCATAATCAGCTGCATAGTAATATCGCTTGTCTTAAAACAAGCAGCGCATTTGAATCCAAAACCCGAAACCGGTGCCATTCCATTACCCGCTGAGGGCAAAGAAGAGACTTTGAGTTCCTTTATTCTTAATGGTGAACGCAAACATAATAAATAAATAAATAAATAGTATAGTCTCGAATTTGTCAAGACACACGAAACCAGACAATGATCAACATTTACACGCACTTAATTTTCGCAACAAACACGTTGCTATGTAGGTAATTGGCAGTAAGCCGAAAGTTGTACAGGCTTTGGAAATTGGAAAATTAATCATAAGGAATAAAGTCGTCAATGCCATAACGGCACATTGGGTTCTAGTGTGGGTAGTGTAAACAGTCTGAGCATTACATGTGTGGTGAAAACGATACATGTAAGCAGGGAGTAGCTTATTTCTTGAACGTGCCAGGAAAATATTAATATATGATTCTAGTGGACTTGCCAGTGTGTAGTTATGGGCAGTGACTTTATTCAGTGATGAGTCACATCCCACCACGTCGCAGTGTTGTTAAACGGACAGTTGTGGCTTTTTATAGGGAGAACGCTTGCCAGGCGAAAACCCACCACGTCCTGGAACACTGTCAGAAATCCGTTTGTACACTAATGTACAACTGGCAGAGCAGCTTTCCGACTGATTTCACCCTCAGTTATCCGCAGTCAACTGCCTTCTAAATTACTCTGTTAGTTGAACAGGTACATTTGGTCAGGGCCGCCACAATGGCCGAAGCCCATGGAGGGTGATACCTTCACGAAGAGTCGTCCTTGTGAGTGTCCAGGTGAGCAAATGTCAGTTTCTTGCGTCTGGATTTTTCAGGTTTGTGTATACTTTTCGGGAGTGTGAAGGCCTCATGTCCAACTAGCGTTACTGCACAACGGTCGTGGTAGTGAGTGCAGTTGTATCCATTTGTTGTACAGCATGTTCTTTGTAGGTCCTTGTGGGTTGTGTCTGTCCGGTCAAAAACTCTTTCTCGGACCAATCCCAGATCCCCAAGAATTTCCGGACCAAGCACTACTATACATGGCAGAGAACCGTATGGCTAGAGCTGAAATTCCGATTGAAGACGAAATGAAAACGGAAATCGTAATAAGAATAGGTCAGGGTTGGGATGAGCATGGTTTATTAAAAAGAATAATATTCTCACAAGGCTAGCTAAGTATTTTAAACAGGTCCATTAGGTCAGGCGAACTAATAGAGGTTAGTTCTCAGAATTCTGAGTGAATTCCGATAGTAGAAGACAGGTCAGTGATACCGGAGTAGTCGGCGCGCTAAAAATTAATTCGTACCATTAAAGTCGGAAAATATGCAATAACTATAATGAACAAGTATAGCAGGCTCTCGTGGGGAGTGGACACAGCGTCGAGTCCGTACAGCCTAGACCTTTGCGTCTTTCCAGCCTGGGAGCAAGTAGAGCCAAGGAGATTGAACCGTGACATGGCAATGAGAGCTGGCCTTCCAATTGATGACTGAATGAATACAGCGAGCGCGATAACTACGGGACAGTCCAAGATGAATGGTAAAGAAACCAACGAGCCCTCGAAGAAATGCACACAAAGCGATCTGTCACCTAAACACTGACCGATAACATAACATTGGTCTGAGAGAAGTCGGAGAGCAAAAGTCTTTCAGGCGAGACTGGATAATCGGTGCGTTGAGGCTGAGTATACAGGTAATGTAGGAAGGCAAATAAATAAAATAAAATAAAAGTAAACATAAAATATTTTATTCTCAAATTCCTCGAGTCATACTTTCTCAGTAATGATCAAAATTTACAAGCAATTATGTGGTGCAAAAATACGTTACAACGCACGTAGTTGCTGTGGCCTAAGCTGTACAATGTGCGGAAACAGTCGAAGCACTCATGAGGAGTAAAGTCATCAGTGGAAGTGCCAATAACATGGTTTCAAGTGTACGTAGAGTAAATAAAAAAGCACGGTAGGTGGAGTGCGGACAGTAGATGAAGACTAAGAGTAGCATTGTTGTACGCGACAGTAAAATATTGAAAAATGACTGGTCAATATTCCAGTGTATAACAGTGGCAGTGACTTTATTTAATGGTAAATCACGTCCGCCAAGTCACAGTGTTGATAAGGGAATTTTGTGGCCCTTTTTAGGAAGAACGTTGGCCACGCGGAAACCCACCACTTCCCGGAACACTGTAGTGCTTTTTGTGAACGGTATGTACAACTAGCAAGCCTCTTTTGAAATATTTCTTCATGCGGTTATGCGGCAGTCCAATTAGCATCTCTTTTGGCGAGACAAATGGCGCAGTCAGAGTCCAACGGTGTCCCCAGCGTCCTCAATCAACAGAACTTACCTTGGAAGGATTTTCGGTTCATTATTCAGGACAACTTGCAGCTTTCTTAGGCCTGAGCGATGGCGTTTGGCCATACTCCTCTAATATTTGGTCAGTAGCATATTACTGGATACCCTTCGGAGACATCGAGCGGTTCTACCGACACAAATCAAGCATGCCAGCATGTTCGATTTATAGATTACCTACCGTACTTGCCGTACCATTCCGTCAGGAAGTGACAGGTCCCATTGATGATACAGTCCTGCCCCATCATGTATCAGCCAGCGAAAATTATGGGTTTATCCAGACTGCGACCAACTTAACCAATAATCGGTGAATAAGAAGCATTGCCGTTGCAGCTTGTCGTTCGATGCGTCGATGGCAGTGTTCCAGAACGTGGCGTTCTCGCCTGGCAAGCGTTCACCAATAGAAAGCCACAAATGTCCGTTTAACAACACTGCGACGTCGGAGGTGACTCGCCACTGAATACAGTCACTGGCCAATAAGCTCACGTTGACAAGCTGACCATGACTATATACTACTATGAGGATACTCTTTGACACTTTCTTATCTGCAAATTCGTCGCCAAGTCTTCTACTGCGCTTCACCTTTGCTATACGCTACACTCACATGAACGCAGCGTATCGTGTAATCGCGATTGAGCTTGTTCTTTCCCAGCTCTTTTCTAATTGATCAGTTCTAGTTCTTGATCTATTCCTGCCACAATCGTTCTTGCACATTATGGCAGACCGACTGTGCCCACACGAACGCGCCCAAACTCACGACAATGGGCTTTCTTAAGCAATGATTCTGTCCTATTTGTACAGTTTCAAATAGGAACTTATGAACTACCTCCCATTGTCACTGTTACAATTGCCATGACATGCCTGTATAGTCGCACTTATTTGATCATGCCCTCGCAAGCATGCATCGCATAGCCAAAGTAAATGTTTCAGTTGATCATTTGTTCGCCGAGCTGCGAAATTGGTTTGCAAACGTTTCACCGTCATGCGAGACGGCATCATCAGTGCGTCGAGATGTGGGGTGTAATCTCGCTGATTAAATTGTTGACTCGTGCTCGGCGTGCAGGTGACATTTCGAAAGTGACGGCTTCGATCTGTGTCCCGTGATCTCTACCCATTTCCCCGTGGCGGAGGTCGTCGCTTGGGTTGTTCCTATTCAAGCAACGTCTCATAATTTCTCTAAGTTCTCTCCGTCGGAGGGTTGGTAAACTGGGTCAATCTCGATATGCATGTTGATCGAGTCTTGTGTTGAGAACCACGCTTCCAGGAATTCCCTTGCTCTTCTTGTTTCACCTCGTGCCAGGACTTCTGTTTTGGCCCAATCAAAGCTGTGTTCTTTTCATCCACGTGTGCTGAGACTAGTGAAGATGCATAGTGTCTTTTGCATGCTCTTTTATGTTCTTGTAATCGTGTTGTTACTTTTCTGCCTGTTTGGCCAACATAGTCCTTTTGCAATTTCTACAAAGTAGTCTATATACAACATTACTTTGCTCATGAGCTTCCAGTTTCTCCTTCGGTTTCGACAGAGCTTTTCTCAGTGTAGCAGTTGGGTTGTGTGCTACGATGAAGTGATGTTGTTTGAATAGTTTTGCTGCCATTTCGGATATATTCTTCATATAAGGTAAAACAACGCGTCTCTCCGTCGTTGGTGTAGACTGTCCGTTTGGTTTGTTGTGGTTCAGACACCTTCGGATGAAGCTTTGTGGATATCCGTTGAGTTGGAAACATTTAAATAGATGCCTCTCTTCTTGCTGCTTTGCCTCCGTGGTACTGCAGTGTGTTTGCACTCTACCAAATCGTGTCCGCACGCAGCTTACTTTGTGGCATTTCGGATGGTTACTGTTGAAATTCAGAATTGGGTCCGCATGTGTCCATCTTCTGTAAACTGATTTTTGCAGCTTCCCTTCCATGGTTCTGGTTACCAAGACATCCAGCAAATGCAGTTGGTTTGCCTTCTCCATTTCCATTATAAAACGGATGTCTTCAATGGCGTTGTTCAATAGCTGTTGTGCGACTGTACCTTGATTGCGTTTGATGATCACAAATGTGTCGTCAACATATCGGACCCACAGTTTCGGATTAATGAGTGGGAGTACATCTCTCTCCAATTTCTGCATTACCATCTCCGCGATGAGTCCCGATATAGGTGATCCCATTGGTGCGCCTTTCAATTGCTCGTAGATCTTCCCGTTGAAATAGAAGTAAGTTGACAGAATACCTGAACAGCAGTGAGCTACCAATCGGGAACCTAACGACTGAAAACGTATGCAACCTGCTGCAGTTGTGTCTGTCAACCTACTTCTCTTTCAACGGGAAGATCTACGAGCAATTGAAAGGCGCACCAATGGGATCACCTATATCGGGACTCATCGCGGAGATGGTAATTCAGAAATTGGAGTGAGATGTACTCCCACTCATTAATCCGAAACTGTGGGTCCGATATGTTGACGACACATTTGTGATCATCAAACGCAATCAAGGTACAGTCGCACAACAGCTATTGAACAACGCCATTGAAGACATCCGTTTTATAATGGAAATGGAGAAGGCAAACCAACTGCATTTGCTGGATGTCTTGGTAACCAGAACCATGGAAGGGAAGCTGCAAAAATCAGTTTACAGAAAATGGACACATGCGGACCCAATTCTGAATTTCAACAGTAACCATCCGAAATGCCACAAAGTAAGCTGCGTGCGGACACGATTTGGTAGAGTGCAAACACACTGCAGTACCACGGAGGCAAAGCAGCAAGAAGAGAGGCATCTATTTAAATGTTTCCAACTCAACGGATATCCACAAAGCTTCATCCGAAGGTGTCTGAACCACAACAAACCAAACGGACAGTCTACACCAACGACGGAGAGACGCGTTGTTTTACCTTATATGAAGAATATATCCGAAATGGCAGCAAAACTATTCAAACAACATCACTTCATCGTAGCACACAAACCAACTGCTACAGTGAGAAAAGCTCTGTCGAAACCGAAGGAGAAACTGGAAGCTCATGAGCAAAGTAATGTTGTATATAGACTACTTTGTAGAAATTGCAAAAGGACTATGTTGGCCAAACAGGCAGAAAATTAACAACACGATTACAAGAGCATAAAAGAGCATGCAAAAGACACTATGCATCTTCACTAGTCTCAGCACACGTGGATGAAAAAGAACACAGCTTTGATTGGGCCAAAACAGAAGTCCTGGCACGAGGTGAAACAAGAAGAGCAAGGGAATTCCTGGAAGCGTGGTTCTCAACACAAGACTCGATCAACATGCATATCGAGATTGACTCAGTTTACCAAACCCTCCGACGGAGAGAACTTAGAGAAATTATGAGACGCTGCTTGAATAGGAACAACCCAAGCGACGACCTCCGCCACGGGGAAATGGGTAGAGATCACGGGACACAGATCAAAGCCGTCTCTTTGGAAATGTCACCTGCATGCCGAGCACGAGTCAACAATTTAATCAGCGAGATTACACCCCACATCTCGACGCACTGATGATGCCGTCTCGCATGACGGTGAAACGTTTGCAAACCAATTTCGCAGCTCGGCGAACAAATAAGCAGCTGAGTTATGAACCCGAGCTACCAGTTTTCCAAAACATTTTAAAGTAAATGTTTATTTATTTATTCATTTAACATGGAAGTTTATGTCAGTCGAGGAGGAAGTATGATTTTGAAGGTAAATAGAAGTTCCATTGTATGGGGTTTCACCTTCTCTGTTTATGTATATTTGCTGTGGTGTGACGAATTCGTGTCCAGCTACCCTCAATGGGCATCGGTGGTTGAGGTGTTGGTCGCAGGTGGTTGGTTTTGAATTGAAGCCATCGTCTAGGTAAGTCCTTGATGGTTATTTCGTCATATCTCAGACGGTGGCAGTTTCTCAGTTCGATCCCGGATCTCAAAGATGTTCACGACCTTAGAGAAACGTAAAAGCGAGGAACAGGCCGAGAGAAGACCAGGAGGGACAGTCATGGCATCAAGCATTGGGGAAATCCTACTTTAAGACATTTATTGGGGCAACTGATTTACAGTGTGTAACAGATATTACGCTGAGATGTCTTTTGATTACGCAGCAGATGGCGGGACCCAATGGACAAATTACTTTCATGAGAATGAAGAGCAGGGTTCCGGGGAGAAATCCACTTTGTATTAGCTTGCGGCTTTAGAATCCAACCGGAGCCCAGAAAATGGATATATACTCACGATTAGTTGCAATCAGAAACCAAAAGATACAGTGACGATTCGGCGATATTCAAATATACTCCATGTGCTGAGGATTAGCTAAGACCACAGTAACCATTAGGTACCTAGGTATATGAGGATTGGGAGCTGAGCATAAGGAAAGCCGGCTAGGATTAATCCTAGTCTGGATATGTACAGAAAACTAAGTGTCGAAGTTGAGACAGGTACGGCGGCAAGCACGCAAGGAATGGTTCATCGTTGCGACAGCAATACAAGCCACACAGTTCCTTTGTCTGGACATGAGCAGAAGATAATCAACCCTTTTACAACTTACTACCGGAGAAATCATTCGTTAGCATGCACGGATACAATTTTCCCGAGGCTTGAACCTTTGGGTTCAGTTTGCCTAAGGCGACCACTTCCATAATACTCTTGCCTGGAGAACTGCTTTTGACTTCGGAATGCACATTCTCCTGCGACACAAAACCAGAACAATTGGTCATTATGCGCTCTTCAATCCGCGTTGACTGCTCACGTTGCCGTGGTCTCCTATATTGCCAAGCCCTTTGACTACATACCCCGGGGGATCTGCGATTCTTTCTTGGGAACCACATTCTATCCTTCAAGACTTCAACAGCAATTCAACATATTTCAATGTATATCCATCGGAGACTTCACGTGGTTCTGCAGAGGATCAACACATCATATTCAAAAGAATGTTTAGTTCCCGACTTACCAATCGGGCACAGGGCAGGACTCATGAACGCAATAGGCACCCGGCTAACGCATCAGCCAGCAGAAAAATGGGACGCAACCTGACTGCGATTAACCGAGCAAACAAACGTTCAATCAGAAACATAGCCAGTAACAACTTGCCATTCAATGGATTGACGGCAGTGTTTCAGGGCATAGTGGGTTTTCGCCTGGCAAGCGTTCTCCATATAAAAAGCCACAAATGTCCGTTTAACAACACTGCAACGTGGCGAATGTGATTCGCCACCGAATAATGTCACTTCTTATAACTTCACACTGGCAAGTCAACAAGCGTCACCATTCTAGGTAGGTTCGTTACACTGGAACTTCTACATCTGCATGTCCTCTCGTCTTTTGCTTTCTACGATATCACCGTTGACCTTTGCGTTACTTGCGCACAAACTTACTGTATTGTAATATCTCTTCTGTGTGCTCTTCAATTAGTTTCCAATGGATCATTCAGGATTCTCAGTATGTTATTAGCCGGGGTCCCGGTTCCACGACAGCCAAATTATTATTTCGCATTTTCACCATTGTACAGTTTCAATCATAGACATATGAACAAGTTTCTACTGTTACTGGCACAGTTGCCATAAAGTGTCTGTACAGTCTTACATTTCTGATCATGCCTCTATGGGCGTGCCTCGCATAGTCGAGAATAACATATTTATTTATTTATCGAGAGATGGCACTAATGGACTTGGTTTCAGTGGTCAAAAGGGCTAATTGGGTTAAGCATTCTAGTTACTAATGGATAACTACGGTGTCAAAGAATCGGGAAACAAACCAGAAAAATATGTGTTGCAAACAGTCTACAAGGAAACAGTTGGAAAGATAAGGGGCAGCACCGTATTTCTAACCTGGTCCCAAGTTTTGTTAGTATGCACAACGTGTGTGCCAAATAAATCTTTTATGGGCTGCTCATAGCCCAGCTGTCGCGGCTTGGCGGAATGTTAAAGTCTTGTTTACGATTACGCATCTTTGGCAGCGGCTTATCATTGTAACGCTCGCCAGATACAAGCCAGGTACGATGTCACTTGCAGTCACTGACTAAATGTTGGCATGAAAGACACATCTACTTTTGATGCCTATTGGTGCTAACCTGGTGGGTGGAGCCACTGCACGAGCATCCAGCGACTACAAGTCATTGAACAGGGATCTGCACAGGTTTAACAGGCAAGTAACGCGTAATTCTGTGTCAACCGAGGCGATATTTTTCCTCTATTATTTGGGGTTAGCTATAAATGTTTATCAAAGAGCTGACCGGCCGGGTGGCCGTATTTTTGCTGATAAGCTGGCAGCTACTTGGCGCTGAGCCCTGTAGGGTTTTATTGGCCTCGGCTGCGGAGTGAGGTCCGAGTAAACGTGATGCAACCCTTCGGATAGAGTGGCGGTAACTCTAATAAGCTTTGCTCCAAATGCCGTTAGCACCTTGCAGGCTTTACTGGACAGTGCAACTGTCAGTTTTAGTGGGGTTCCATCAGGCATCATTAGAATGTGTCCAATGTTAAGACCTTCCTGGAGTTCACGCTTCTTCGTGAGGAAACGTTTGTCAAGCGCCTGATTGCGGAAGCTAAGGACAGTCAGACAAAATCGATATTTATACCTCTTTTGTTGGCCTTTACCCATAAAGTTGTCATTAGGAAGTTTACAAATTGTTGTTAATAGACCCTTTAGCTTGTCCAACGGAAATCTGTAAGACACATTGAACACAAGTACATTTTTAGTACGACGGGCACGGTCGTTGATCTCTGCTGCGGTAGTTCATACCAATTCACCGGCCGCTTACAACGTAGCGGTGTCCCTAGTACGTTTAATATCGTACAGCCAGGCGAGGGGGCAGTTTTCGCCACCGCTTAGTTGACGGATGCTAGTTCTCTGTTTATCGCAAATAGTTGGTTTTTGAAAGCGTGCACTCTACCTAATGCTTCTGTTAGTCAATCAGTCAGAACTACGTTGCAGTGCCTTAACCCTACTGGAAGAAAAAATTAGTCAGTTAACAAGCACTTCCGATTTGTTTCGTAGCAGGTCATCTGGGTTATTACAACTTTTTTCTGCGTACCGGTCCTGCGTAATCCTCTGAACTCGTTGGGACCAGCCTTAGCTTGCGCTGCAGTGCATTGGACCGTATTTGAATATATTGACGATAAGCTAACTAGTTTAATGAATAGTAAGTGCGTGACAAAATAACTAACGAAAGGAATAAAGCACACGGTTTGAATCCTCAGGTGTTTGGTCGCTTAACGTTAGACCTCTTCCTCTTTGGTTTTAATGGGCACCCGGGCTATCAGGTCGGTCGCGCTTTAGATGGCGTCTGTTACGACCTCAAAGGCGTCGTTTGGAGTATTCTGGGGGCTGGTGCACATGACACTGTACCCGTCACCTCATTCGGCTTCGCATAGGTAGCAGGGATGGTTTGCTGCGTGGCTTCTTCCAATGAGTCGACACCAATAGAGAATCCCATTTTCTTCATTAGACATTTGAATTTACAATCAAAAAAACGCGAGGAATGACCACAGCTGCGGAATACCCCACCCTACATTGCTCGATGCCACTTCTGTGGCATAAAAACCCGTAGACCGAGGACTACAGCATGCAGGACCATTAAACAACAGGCTAGCGTTTGTCCAGTGCATTGCATAATGGACAGCACTTATCTAGGTACAAGTCTCTTTGTGCCGGCAATTGCATACTTTGCACTGCATGCCCCCAAGCTCGTCCGTCCCAAGTTTTGTGCAACTCAAGCTGCCGCAAACAGAATTAGGTTCTCTGGGCATTGCAAGCGAAGACACAATAGTGTCGGTATTACATGAATGGGGTATAACGCATTTAATGACAGTGAAAATGGGGCAAATGGTAAACCTGTCGAGCTGATACATGCAGGACAGTCAAAAGAAAAGTTTTCTGGTTGGATCCATGTGCAAAAGGGACTAGAAAAAGTACCAGAAAACTAGCTAGAGGCTGAACTTGAAAGCAGTTGGACGACGTTAGGAAAGTGCCTGAGAAGTAGTACGACGTAAGCTGGGGAAAACGGTGCGCTAAAATTATTTTGATCAAGCGAAACTTTACCTAAGCCAATCTATTCCACACACACTGTTCCCGAAACTGTCTTTTGAAAGTAAATCTCCAAAAAGTCATCGTGCGCTGTAACTGGTTCTGTACCGTATGTTCGATATACAGACGAAGGTTCCGGACTATAAGCGAAAAGTAAACGAAGCTCAAAGACCGGATTGTAAGCGAATATACGGCCACGACGCTCCGATGAGCTGCCTGTCAGAACGAACGGAGCTGAAACACGCGTATTCGGCGACAACAAGAGCAACAGTGTTCACTGGTACATCAGGTGGGCGCCAGTTTTGTGTATGTTGCTACACAAAAGAGATGTGAGGGAGATCAGAAAGACGAGTCCTTCGTCGTTGTACAAGTTTTCTGTGTCTACCCGGCCCAAGCTGTGGCGAAAGATACTATCGGAGTGTACTATCAGTGTGGTCGGGAAAGGTCGTACCAAGCGTTACTTCTACTGTAACTTGGTCGTTCTGGGTATTCCTTTTCCAGACAACTATATCCTCGTGTTGCGGGAGGTAAGGAGGCAGTATCATGATGGTGTGTTACAATCCATCGAAAGAAGCAAGGATATCCAGCATTGACGGCGCGACCTTCATGCCCGAAGAAGCCATGTGATGGTTAACGGCCATAAATTTCGCACAAAACCCTGCTTGTATGGTAACAGAATTCGACTAAGTGATCACAGCCCAGGTTTCGCGCAGGACAGCAAACCGGCTGGCTCACTTCATGGGCACCATTCGCAAAGTGCAGCACGGATACAATCAACTAATTAATTAAAGGTGTTATTGCCGGCAAAGCGGAGCACTCCTGCGAACGCGTGACCAGGATACTACCAACAGGTATGCTTCGTAATTGTACAAAATATAACAATTTAGCCGGTAGCGTACTGGGTTTGTGCGTTTGTGTATATGCAAGTGTATGTGTTAGCGAACATGGTGCTTGAACTTGTGAGGTGTGACTGTATTCGTGAGTTTCTTTACTGTGTCCGCTATCGTATGAAGGGAGCAGAGGTAGGCTAGGAACTGGCTGACGTTCCTGAAGTGGGGATCCTGCGGAAGGGGAAGCGGCAGTGAATAGTTAGTGGCGCGTCCCATCCGCCTAGTCGCTGTGTGGTCCAACGGACCTTTGTGGTTTTATTAGGGAGGATGCTTGCCAGGCGAAAACCCACCACGTCATGTAAACCACCCGCCGAAATATTCCCCGAAACGCTATTAACCCGAACGACTAGGCTGGCAATTGTACAGCGCAAGCGTAACGTCTCCACGCCACGCTAGCAGAGAAAACGAAGCTTCAGCAGTTTTTCTGGAACTCCGAAAAAATGGACGGACATTTTCCAGTAGCAGGCAGCGAAATATCCATCCGGATGATAAACTAGGGTTCCACGCGGTACCTTTTGTGCTGAATTCGCTCTGTATATCCTGCGATGGCAGCACAGGATGCCAATTTGTATCAGGCTCCATAGAGCAGGTACGACGTGGAGCTAAATATTCCAGCCAATAGGCAAATAGCAAGCGAAGCTCAACGACCGAGGTGTAATCGACTATACGACAACGACACTCCGATGAGCTGCATAACAGAACGAACGTGGAAACACGTGTATTCAACGACACGATAGGAGCAAAATTATTCAAAGGTACAAGCGCAGTTTCGTTCCAGCTGAACGTATTGATGGTTTTACTGTTTGGTTCGTCACGAATGGTATACATGTCGGTAAGCAGTTTAAGAAAACAGGCACTAAAAGTAACCTGGGCTAAAAGAACCAGCGTGGTTGCACTTGCATTACGGCGGTTGTGGACGATTTTCTACCGCCTGCAAAGCTATCGTAATACGTGCTGAATGCTTGTTATACAGCTTTGTTTAAGTATAAGCAATATAAAAATATGGGGAACACTTTGAATTTACAAGCTTTGATCTGAGGTTGCATAGACGGACGTTTTTTCAGCTAACAAAAAAGCGGCAGGCATAATGCGAATATAGTGTAGAGGTAGCGTGTCGGGTTGTCATCCTCGCAGCTGGGGTTGGTATCCTGAGGCGACACAAGTTCAAGTTCAAGTTCAAGTTCAATTTGGACAGGAACGGTAGGAGAATTCCCATGTGTGTTTCTTCTTCAATGCGTCGTTGAACCAGGATGGAGTTCGCGGGAGCGGTTTGGAGCCGAGAGGAGCCAAATCAATACACACGAATCGCATAACGGTCAACCAATCAATGCCCACGCGGCCTGCACTAGCAGTCCCCACTGTACCGGCCACGTGAATAGAATAAAGGTTAAGAGAAGGGAACCAACAAAACAAAATAATGGTAATTGTAGTACAGGAGAGAATGTGTGGTTAAGACAATAATAGTAATAGATGTGAGGAGCCAAGGAAATATATGTAGAAGTTAAGAACTAAACGGAAAGGTCTGAAACTGTAACCCAAGGGCGTCGAGTCGATGTTCAAACTCCTTCACCGTTGGTGCTAACACTACTTCGCTGGGTAGTGCGTTCCATGAGTCGATGACCCTGCGTGACAACCGAACGTCAGCTCTAACGTGATCAGATCTAGGCTTATGCAACTTCAGAGGGCGACCACGAAGAGATGACATCTGAGCCGGCTGGAACAGTACAGTTAGATCAGGCCCAATCTTGTTGGTCAATATACGGTACGTAAGAATCAGGTCTCCCCGAAGGCGCCAATAGTGCAGCGAAAAGATCTGCAACCTGAGCAGCCTATCGGAATACGAGAGATGCCTCAATCCTTGTACCATTTTCGTACCAACCCTCAGAACTCGTTCAAGTGTCATCTTATCGCATACCAAGCATGGAGGACAGGCCTGCACGCAGTACTCCAAGTATGGCCTGGCGAAGGCTAAGAACAATATAACGAACATTTCATTTGTTATAATGCCGAATGACCTGCGGATCATCCACAGCATTCGGAAACCCTAGCGGGTAGCATTTGTCCAGTTCTCGCTGGATTTGAAGTCAGAGGATAACGAGATACCCAAGTCAGTTTGTTCAGTCACTTGACGCAATACATTTCCGCCAAGTACGTAAGAAGTTGTGGGAGTGCTTGATCCTATGCGCAGGACCGAACACTTTGCAAGATTGACTGGCAGCTGCCACAATTCTGACCACTCCCAAAGCTTGTCCAGAGCTGTCTGTAAAGCCGTGGGCCCAACATAACCGCTCACTGTATTCCAAAATTTTAAGTCAACCGCAAACATAATGGATGGTACCTTAAGCTTCTCAGGGAGGTCATTGACATACAATGCAAACAGTAGAGGTCCGAGAACCGACCATTGAGGAACACCACACAGAACGACTTGTCTGAAAGACAGTCCGGAACCCACTAGGACGCTCATCTGCCTTCCTTCCAGGAAAGCCGAAAACCACTTCAATACTTGGCCTGAAACGCCGTAGGACTCTAGTTTAAACAAAAGACGGCAATGCGGTACAGTGTCAAAGGCTTTAGAAAAGTCGATGAACAAAACATCCATCGCCTGTCCTTGGTTCACAGCCTCAGCCCAGCACTCTCGGGCTACCAACATGTTAGTCAAACAGGAGTGGCCTCTGCGGAAACCATGTTGAGACGGGTTGAGCAAACTGAACTTAGCTAAGTGCTTTTCCAGAGCATCTCTTACAAGCTTCTCTAATACTTTCACCAGTACGCTTGTTAGGCAAACCGGTCTATAATTTTCAGGTAAGTGCTTATCACCCTTTTTGAAAATAGGGCACACGATAACATCTCTCTAGTCAGCAGGTAGGGAGCAGCTACGAAGAGACTTCTCACACCATTTGTACCCGCTCCGGCGATATGGATACTAAATTGGAAATATTACGTAAAGCTTTGCGGAAATCAGTGCGTAAGAATGACATACAAATTAAAGACTTTAAAGTGGCAAAACGTTTGCACATCAACAGGAAGGTCTCTGCATTACATCAACATGCAGGCACATCTACCTAGGTTGGAAAGTACGCCAAGTCACACCTTGCGCAACATTGCTTACGACAACTAGTTGCGTGCCACATTTCTTTAAGTTCATGCTCGTAAGAAAGTATAAACAGCCACATCGTTAAAGTAGACTTTCCTAACTGTTGAGGCTGACGAGCATTAGTCCTCGTCCCGCAACCTCATGTTTATGTGGTTTAATGAGATGTTTCGACGTCACGAGCAGCATTAAATTGACCATCTAGTTTGCTGTTTGGCCTAACTACACAGTTGAGCAAGTTTAAGTTTGAATACCCGCCGTTCTATGATCTAATTGTTGCAGTCCAAAGTGCGCGGGGTTAACAATTCCCCGCTACTTCGTTACAGAGCAGTACTTTCAATTTACCGCCGATTAGGAAAACCGAAGAAGGCAGTTGTATGTAAAAGTCTGACTAAAAAGACACCCTCTGTTTATCTTCTTTATATTAAAGGCTTACGTTTATAGATAAATACTTAAAGTGTATAAATATACAGAGCAAGACTTTTAATGCGCTAACTACTTCCATCATTATAAATGCACGCTGGTGTTACTTTTGAGAAATCAACTTAATATCAAGCATTGTGGTTGTGGTATTCAGTTATGGATTGTACAACTCTTTCCAACGTAACCCTTTGAATTTTATGATGGGGTTTTCTTTCCAGGACCTTGTTACCTCTTGGAATGCACACATTCCTTACGTGCCTTTATGTTATTCATCTGCGCTTCTCCCTGGCTTTCTTATCGCATATGAATTATTTGCATGTGTTCCATATCTCTGCCGTCTGCGCTTCTGTAGACCATCAAATCGGAGAGCTATTTCTATTATTTCTATGGTGAAATTTGTAAGTTCTTTATTCCCATTACTCGAATTTAAGGTCTTTCTCGCCGCGTTACTTATTTCTACTGGATGTCAAATATGTTTAACTATTGGGACGTATTATGAAAGCACCTGGACCAGATCTTTGTATCCGACTTCCTTATTTGTTTTTGTAGTAAGTCTGTGTAAACGTCGAGCTGAAAAATGTTAACTATATCGTGGGCAATGCGTGTTTCCTACTAATATTTAATTACGTATGTCGTTTGTGTTTTGCGTCCTTGTTGTTAGTACATAAGTTCCCTGTCTTACTGGCCTGTTGGCAGATAAACAGGTGTGGGCTGACAACTGCTTTTACATAACTGACTTATTAAAAGAGCTGGTGATAGATGCCATTAAAAACGCTTGTTGATAGTTTGCTAAACCTGTCTCAACTTGGTACTGGTCTGACTTGCTAATCCAAAACTGTAGATTTTGTCAAGCCAATAACATTTTGTGAATCGACTGCCTAGTTTTCAACATCGTCCCATGCTCTCGCCTTCTGGTTAAACTGCGGTTCTACGGCGTTTCTGGCTGTCTTGCAATTGCTCTTTTCAACAAGCTGTCCTCATTGGTGTTTCATAGGGATCGGTTTTCTGCCCTCTTATATACCCTAGGATATCTAGCGTACTGTCTCATGTCTGCAGACTATCTAAAATTTTAAACTAGAATGTGATTCTGCTGCTTTTCTCGTTTTGCAGTGGGTTCTTATCAACATTTTATTATGGTCAGATTTTCGGTACTTTTCTATGAATTATGCTGCATTTGCATCAGCGTATGGAGCCTTTATGCATCCCCAGGGTAGTACAGCAATTAACCCAGCTGGTCTACTTTGACATTTCGCTGTCGCCAGACTTCATCTCCATTAAGAGCTGGTATTCTACTAGTCGCATTGGGTTCCGGATGCCGTGTATAGTCCGCGGATCATTCCACGTCATAACGACGGGAATATTTACTTTATCGTTTTTAATCTCTATTTTCCATACCTAAACTACTGCGTAGGTGCCTGTCACTCATCCTTGATTCGTAGCTGTATAGCGATTGAGCAGGTCTTAAGAACTGGCTTTAATTGGTACGCAGCTTAACGCCTCTGTCATATCTCGATCGGCTACTCGAACTTTAAATGTTTTCATTTGACTATAAGCGCCTTAGGGATCACTTTGTTCTGACTTATCCTATCTTGAATGAATGAATGGTCAGACAACCCTGATCTATCACTGTTATTTCTTCCTGCTCGGATACCTACTCTTCGGGTTCACCCATTTAAGTTGCATAAGCTCCGATCTGATCAGTCAGATTTATTCCATGTAGTTGTCGTTTCTTAGACCGTGCTGCCCAAGGATGTGGTATCAGGGTTAGTGAAAGGCTTTTGGGCATTAATTGATGCTATTGATCTCTAATTACTAACCTTCCGCATAGTTCTTGGATCTCTTATCTCCTTGTTACCATTACTTCCTTTTTTGTTTCTGTACCGCATCAGCGTCTGAGAAATCTGTTTAATTTTCTGCTGTTTCTCTTCTTTCATCTTTTACTCTTCATGTAGTCGGTAGAGCTTGGAGTGCTAGGGTAGTTTACGTGGGCATTGCTGGATTGACCGTGATTATACCGGAAGTTTTGATTTGGCTCTCCGCATCAAATTGATTCAATGAACTTTGTCCTACTTCAACAACACGTTCATAAGGGAATATCTAGAGGAATTTCCTACTGTTCCAGTCCCATTTAAACTAAACACTAAAGTGTGCGGCACATCTAGTCGGCAGACGAATTCTCTCTATTTGTGGCCGTAGGATTTCCCAAAATCATACATTATGTCTCACTTTTAATGTTGTCTTGCTACTGAACGAACTCACTATCTTAGTGACATTTTAGGCTTGAGCATTCCAATGGCAAATGCCAGTTAAGTTGCTTATAAATTCGTATTTCTGCTGTCTGTGATGAAGCGATCGTGTGCTTTCTGCGTCAGAACTGGGAACGTCTTTACCTAGGAATTATTTGCCTCAAAAACATAACCCTTAAAACAATCTCAAAAGATCCCCGGCCTCCGTAACCTTCTAGCACTTCAAGTTCTTCGTGGGAGCTTCAGATTACCAGCAATCAACATTACCTATACTTGAAATAACGCACAAAGAAGTGCCAAAAATTAGCTATCATACATTTTCCTGTGTAACCACTGTGTGCTAGTTTTACCACAGAACAGCTCGGCTCGTGATTGCACACCTCAACACTGATAGTTGATGCTGCACTTATCTGCCGTATGCGACTCAACTTGCAGCACTTTTCTAAGCTCTACTATCTTTTTTAAATCATTTGGCTATTTAACTGCCATTCACAAGTTACCTTCCTACTATAAATAATAAAATAACGCGTCAGCTATACGCCGTAACGGCGGTTTGCTACTACGCGACGACCACCAGTCGCGCGTCGGCTGAGTATACAGCGACGACGCCCACCCTTCTGCGGATTCGAACCGGAGACCTTGTGGTTTCAAACCGGGTGCGTAGACCACTCGGCCAAGGGCCGGCGAGATATTCTTATCTTAGTGGCAGAATCACATCCCTTGCTATCATGTCATCGCATGTTCGCTACTGCAATGGAGCTGCGTCCTCACTGTGTCTACACGCCAGCTTCCTTCTTTCATCATATTTCCTTCCTTTTTGGTTCTGTAAACCTGTTTATCAAAACGGTTATCTTTCTACTTTTGTACCCTGTACTGATTGATTGAGTCTGTTTACTTCCTATGGTTAGCTCTCAACATATTATCCACACAATCTTCCATCTGCGGATGAGGCCTACATCTCTTTAACGTCGTCCCACCAGCCATGGGAGGCTTGACTGCACCACGTTTTCGGTCCATCGCCTCAAAATATGCCTTCAACAACCTCTTTTTCCCTACAAGTCCGCATTATGTTAATCTCATGTTTTCTTGTTGTTGTTCCGACTTATACTTGCAAAGCAGGCCTTATTTAAATAGTTGTTTTCTCGTCTTCGAAATGATCGTTAAAGTGCATCCGACTCAGGTCTTGGCCAGTCTAACGAGCTTCGTCACAACAGAAGCACGGATATTGTAGTTCTGGCTGGGGATCTGAACGCCCAAGTTAGGAAATTATCCACCGATGAGCTGCATCTGAGCCGCCAACATGGTGTACCCTCCCGTAATGATAACGGTAAGCAGTTACTTTCGTTGTATGAAGAAGTTCGTCTATTTCTCGCAAGCACCAAACCGACGCAACACCCGCCGGAGAGTGATATGGTGCCCATCTCTCTTGCCGCTCCGCGTCAGGTGCATTCGGAGCAGATCTTCTTGAGCTTACGCCTCAAGTACCGTCGCATAAGTTCATAGATCTCCCCAATAGGTTAATGGACCCCCATGTACCGTCTATCTTAGATATTGTGTTTCATAAGTCACTCGATTTTTTTGTTGACATTACTTACGGACCTACACTGGGTGCTAATGATCATGCTTGTGCTTTAGTTTTACTCTGTCTAGACGCTACCAGAGTGCTCTTGAGTCTCGCCCCAGCAAATGGCACACAGACTATCAATCAATGAGAGCCAAGGCTTCGGGTTTCCTTTGTGAGATATCGGAGAACGATGCTGTCTAAGTTTGGGATAAATTTAAGTCCTATCTCACAAAGGTCTCTGCTCCCTTTATCCATGTCACAAAGAGTAAGGAGGCTCCAGCACAGCCTCCATAGATTCCACTGGCAGGCACCTGCTCACAATGAGGCTTAACTGTTGGCGGACTTACCGAGACACTCTATCCACCGGTGCCTATGACAGGTACCGTAAAGCTAGAAATAGGTGTAAGCAACACCTAAGGAATGCTGGGCCCGATTTCGAGAAAGGTCTAACAGACGAAGCTTCCGCGAATCCAAAAAGTTCTTCGTCAATTTCAATGTTGTTGCGTGACAATGATACTCATGCTTATGCTGACTATAACAACGCCTGCGTACTTGGCAGCAATATGCAGCAGCGTTTGCATGAAAAACCTCATTGACAGTCCTTGAGCTAGTTTCCAGAGTCTCAAAAGCTTCAGGCCTAGCTGAATTTCTTGTAGCAGAGATGGAAATTCGTAAGCTGCTACATGGGCTAAACGCTTCAAAGGCATCTCGGCTGGATTTAATCTACCTGAATCTGTTATATGAGTTGGCTACGGAACTAAGTAAACCGCTTGCTATCATGTTTTAGAGATCGCTTGACAGCTGTGCATTCCCTTCAAGTTCAAGTTCAAGTTCAATTGGGACCGGAACAGTAGGAAAATCCCGCGAATGTTCCACCTTTGAAAACGTCGTTGATCCAACAGGGAAACCGGTGCCTTGATGTGCCAAAGGAGAGCCAAATCAACACACACGATTCATATGGTCAACCAAACAATGCCCACGTGCCCTGCACTAGCAGTCCCCGCTGTGCCGGCCACGTGAAGAAATGGAAAAACTGTTATCTGATCCCTCTTCAAAAATGCTGACGAGTCTGCTTGCTAATTACAGGCCAGCTAGTCTGACGAGTGTAGTAGTCAGACTCTTCGAGAAACTAGTGAGTGATTCACTGAATGGTCATCTAGATTGGTTTAATCTTATTAGCAATGCACAACACGGATTGCGGAAGGGACTTTCGTGCCTGACGAATCTATTGGTAGCTCACGAAAGTTGGGCGCATGCAGTGGATAGCGGCCACGCACTGGACGTGCTTTTAGTCGATTTTCGAAGGCATTTGATACTGTACTTCATTTGAGACTTGCGCAGGAGCTGAGCTCTAACGGTGTATCCGGTCGCGCTTTTCACTGGGTGGCTGCATTCTTGTATGTAAAGGCCAGTGTGAAAGCGTAGACCCCGGCCTATCATTTAGTCAATCTATCCTCAGTGGCGTACCGCAAAGCTCAGCCCTTGGACCACTGCTGTTCTCTATTTGGGTGATCTACCCTCGGAAATTGAGGTACCATCACTACTATTCGCTTATGGCCTGAAACTGGAATATTGTCGATGTTCCTGGGCGTTCTGATGCTATTCAGCGTGCCTTGGATAAGTTTTGTGACTGGTCTACTTTATGGCTACTGCCCATAAGCCAGACAAGTGCTCCCTTCGACTTGGAGGAGGTTGTCCCTCTCCGAAGTACTTAGTCGGCGGGGTCGAGCTCCCTTGTGTATCTAGCCAAGTTTATCTAGGCGTCGTACACTCTTCGACTTTACATTTGGGTGACAACTGTAAGAAGGCCGCAAGCAGAGGTTTCCGTATGTCGTGGTTAATACGCCGTTCATCCTGAATCTTGACGGGTAACATCTTTGTGAGACTGTTGTCAGCTTTCGATCGGTCTCGTTTGGAATACTGCGTCCAGGCTTGTCCGCCCTGCTTCATCCGGGACAAAATGGAGCTAGCGAGGATTTTACGAGTAGATAATAAGTTGGTTGAGGAGTTATGGGGACAGACGTACACCGAGCGTCTAATTACTTTGGGAATACATTCAATGCACTACCGCAGTTAGAGGATATCTAATCCTAACCTACCCTATCTGATCAGATTGGTCAAAATTTGTCTTGGCTATTCAGTTTCGCTAGATTATCTGTCCTCCACGGTCATTCCTTGAAGCTGGGCAAAGCTCGGTCCGATCTGGTTAGGGCGGAGATTCGGCTGTCATGCCGAGTCATCTAGTGCTGGAACATAGTTCGATCAATTGTTATCAGGGTGGCAACACAAAACGTCGCTTTTCCTGACTAACTCGCATCTTCATACTTCGATTTTCTCTTCTTTTTTTCTTGCATTGTTATTATCCACTTATTTCAGGCGAACTTCCCTTTTCTGTACCTCTGCTTTCTCTTCCTATTATTTGTTTGCTTCACGTGACCTCCACAGCGGGAACTGCTAGTGCAGGAAACGTGGGCAATAATTGGTTGATCAGGTTGTGATACGTGTGTTCCCTTTTAGATCCATCAACGACTCCGAGCACCTCACCAATTCCTGCCTCAACAACCCACTCAAGAAAGAACACTCACGGGATTCTCCTATCCTTCAAGTCTCACCTGAACTTGAGCATTCTTACATCAATCATTCGAACTGATGCTTCGCTGCCGTACAACGCCGGTGACCTAAAGAACGAATCATTATAACTGGGAGAAAAGAGGGACCTAACATAAAACCTTGGTGTCCTAAACAAACATTCAGTGTCAAAGCGCCTACACCCTGCGTCAACAACGTGCCGTCACAAACTGCTCGTTAGTTGCTAAGATAAAGCGGCATCGGCGAGACAGCTTCCTTTCGGCTTCCACTGCTTCACCTCATAACCAGCCACTACCCTGCAGATAACTCAGCACCAAGCACACTTAAAACGGGCAGTCCCACTAATAGACGACAGATACTCCACTGGTGAAAATTTCGAGCCATGTCCTGTAACATCTCGAGACAGACACTAGGTGGGTCACATGAACTCCAGCCAGAAGGCGAAACGGACCAACGATACCCAGCTTCGTAGTCATTAACTACATTGCCGGCTGCCAAGTTAACTTTTGTCTACCTCGAGCCTCGCGCCACCCTACATCTGGCAAACAAAACAAAGCCCTCCTCTGTGAGCTATGATAGGGAATGCCTAGTACCTTCCTAAGCCAACGCAACTTCGTCAGTGCTGTCTATTGGTCTAAGGAACCAGCCTGCTTACCATTACCTCGCACTCACCAACGCACATAATCGCTGCGGATACGCCCGTGCCATCCAACACCAGCAGTGCTTCGCAGATAATGATGATCAAAGACTTGAAAACACAGATCGGAGGAAGAAAGAAAAAAACGAAAACATCAGCAATACTCCGGTGCGCAGTACCGACGCTTCGCTGCCGCGCGACTACCACCGGTCGCATGTGGGCTAAGATACCGCTAGGGTCGCCCTGCTGCTACGTAGGCTCGAACCCACGGCGCCGGATTACAAAGAAGAGCTTGTTACCTTCAGGCTACGGGCCAAGTCTCGCTCCAGTAGAGTAGGATGGTTCTCACTGGCCTTGTGAACACAGCCTTTCAGACCAATGAAATCTCATTCTGACATCACAGATGTCGTTTATTCACGAAGCGAGCTCTACTTTTTGCAATACATGAAACAGAAGTACAACATTAATAAGAGTGTTAAGAACCAGAAAGCGATAGATTTAATAATGCAATGAGACGAATAAACTAAGATGTGAAGGGGAAAGTTATGAGCTGTAGGCCAAGGGCGTCGCGTCGGTGTTCGAACTTTTTCACTGTTGGTGTCAATACCACGTTCTCGGGCAGTGCATTCCAGGAATCCACCACGGCGTGATAAATGAAAGACCGCTTGGATTCCATCCGCTCGATGGTTGTGTAGCTTCATCGAGTGACCTCGGAGAGATGGAAATCGTGTCGGTTGGAAAAGCCGATAAATGGGGTCCAATTTTACCGGTAAGTATGCGATAGGTCAAGATCAGGTCGCCTCGATTTCGACGATATTGCATTGAGAACATTCCTAGCTCAAGTAGTCATTCTGGGTAAGAAAGGTTTCGTAGTTAATGAACCATTTTGCTTCCAACACTCAACACACTCCACTGCCATCCTGTCCCTGACTATGAAAAGTGGACAAGTCTGGATGCAGTATTCCGAGTGTGGTCTGACAACGGCTGAGAATAACTTGACAAACGTATCGCCTGTGATGGTCCCGAATGCCCTGCGGATCATCCCCAACATTCTGAATCTCTTGCACGTAGCTTTCCTCTAGTTCTCTTTGGATTTCAGTTCTGGAGACAACTTGACCCCCAGGTCTGTAATCGTAAAATGGGACACTTTGTATAATTTATGGGCAACTGCCACAGAGCAGCCCAGCCCCGAAATTTATCGAAGGCCTGTTGCAGTGTCTGGGGTCCATCGAGGTCGATCACTGTGTGCCGAAACTTTAGATCGTCTTCAAACATGAGATATGGTACCCCCAGCAGTACGGGCAGCTCATTGACATAAAAAGAAAATAACGATGGGCCAAGCACCTAACTCTGAGGGACCCACTAACTGTGGGAAAGACAGAGTAGACTCCACACGATTACACATCTCTTCTCCTACCAGAAATGTGCTGATCCATTGTAGTGCACGCCCTGATATGCCATAGAACCGCAGATTCAAGGAGAGGCGAGAATTTGGTATAGTGTCAATAAACGGCATCTCTACTGTATGACCCCGATCCAAAGCATCTGCCCAACATTCGCGTGCAACTAGCAAATTAGTCATGCAGGAGTGACCCTTGCGAAAACCGTGTTAAAATGGACTGAGCAGACCAAACTCCCGCAGATGGTTTTCAATCACTTCCCTAACCAACTTCTCTAATAACTTGACAATTACGCTTATCAAACTTACCGGTCTATAATTGGTAGCGAGATGCTTGTTGCCCGTTTTAAAAATCGGGCAGACGATAGCATCTTTCCAGTCCTTGGGTAAGGAGCAGCTGCCAAGTGACAACTGAAACAAACGTGTAATTGGGCCACATAGCTCGCTTGCGAGTTCGTACAAAAGGTTTGGGCGTATGTCATCCATCTCAGCGGATTTGGCGAGATTTAGCCCCTGAAAATGATGGAGAACTTGTGCCTTCGAAATTGAGAAGTCATTTAAACAGGAGTTCTGTGGGACTCATCTCTAAGACAACATGCGGCAACTGTTCCTCCCGAACAAAATTCTCAACATACTGCGCATTTAGTAGGCAGGCTTTTTCGTGATCAGTGTTGGCAGTGGTACCGTCGCTGCCAAATAACACTGAGATAGATGAGCCGACGTTACTACGCCTTTTGACGTAGGCAAAGAATCGTTTGGGGTTTGTGGCAGTCCAAAACGATATTCCTTATCTTCTTATGTACAAATTTGTTAATCATACATTATTGTTTTTTCTTCTAATGCCGATCCTACGGCCATTTTTACCCACGCCCGGCTCATTACTTGTATCCACGGCGAGCTCCGATACTGACGTGTACTCTCTTGTCGTTTCATCCGTTTTTCGTCCGATTGTAGCCTTTCTCGAATACAGTCCGTTGCCTCCGTTTTTCTGGTTTTCTGGTATCTGAACCAAAGCAAGGACACTCTCGGACTAGCATATACTAGTCCTACAGGTTTGCGGATGCTGAGTTAGCCAGCTCCATCTCATAGCTAAGTCTAATAGCTCGTAAATGACTTGCATGCATTTCGCGCTTCTCGATAACGCCGAGAAATACATTCTGTGAGAGCTGTCTGGTAGATCTGCCAGCATTTCGCCCGTCTATTCAGTAGCTGGTTTGCAACTGAGTCCAACCTTGGTGGCTTTGCTTTGGCAACCTTCTTCACCGACAGAGGGATGTTGCGGGAGGGATATATTCGAGAGAAAGGATTTAAACATATCCCAAGTCATCTGTACATCATCATCCGGCAAAATGATGCATGAGGAATTTACTGCCTTGACTCTAATAGACTGAGAGTCGGCGTGCCAAATGTTCGAACTTCGGACCCTGCGTGAATCGTAGTCTCTAATGAGAGCACAATTGAATGACAAACACACGTGGTCGCTGGCTCCCAAGCTGGGACCTTACTCAAGGTCTTTCACAAAGTCAACCTACTTTTCGAAAACTGGGTCCTAGAAAGAAGGCGCACGACCATCCTGTGCCTGGTGGATCGATCTACAAGTTAGTGTAAGGGTATTTCCAGTGTCAAATCAACAAACTCGGCAGCCAACCCTTTTACCGCTGCCTCATAAGATAGGCCATGCTTCAGGGACATTGAAGTCCCCCATTATCAAGCATCTGTTCACAGAGTCAGTGCGGATGTGGTCGATGAAACTCCTAGAAGCGCTATCCAGGCTCCTATACAGCAATACAATTGTAGATTGCATTGATTCAGTACAGACTTCAACTGAAAAAGCTTCAACAGTTCTAGCAGTTGAGTTAAAAGTATATTTTTGATGTGTTTACACCACATCTGCTGTACAGGTCGACTCCACCCCAGCGGCGATCAGATGGGCGGTCAGATCTCAGTAGTGCGTAGCCCGGAACATATAATTCACTGTCCATGACGTCAGAAATCAACTCTATTTCAGTGAACGCGAGTACACCAGAATGGGAGTTGTCTATTAAGGCCTCAACTTCATACCTCTTGTTTCGCAGGCTACGCGCATTACTGAGAACTACGTGAAAACCTCTGGTATGAAGGGCCCCGAGTCGTGTGCTACCAGAATGGGCTCTGGTAGGGTGGAAGTGGACCACCCGCTCACCACCCGACAACCCATCAAACCTAAACCTTCCTCGTCAGCTTCTCGACGCACTTTAAGGTTTTTTGATGGTTTCCTTAAGCTTTATATCCGCTAAAGATAGGTCCAGGTGTATGCTTACTCCGTAACCCTTTAGTTTAAAGGTAAAGCGCAAAAGAGCTTGGCGTTGCTCCAGTGTAGACTGGACCACACGCAGTAGATGGGGCCTACTTTTAGTACTATTACCCGATATGTTCCCAAGCCTAGTAACTTTTCTAATTGTAACCCCAGGAAACCCGGGTAAAAGTAACTTAAAAACCAATGAAGGTCCTCAAGCATGCGATCTTTTGGAAGCACCGCAGACGACTGCGCGATGTTCCTAAAGATAATGCTGTTGTCCGTAAACGCCTCACTACGATGAGGGATGTTTACGGCACGCATCACAGTAGCAGTTTCCGGCACAGCGCCCGACTCCATATCCTCCTTAGTAGGAACAGCAGGTGCACATGTTAAGAATTCCGGCACTGGGATGGAAGCATTTTCTGCCTCCGTTACCGGGGATGGAGTATCCACAGAGCCCACTGCTACATCTTTTAGCTTGGGTTTGGTTGTACTGACCAATTTTTTTTATCGTACGCAGCTTTAACTTCGCAGATACACTGGTCTGTAAAACTTTCCCACTCACAGCTGAGTTCAATATAACGTCAGGATGTTTACCAACTTCAGACGCCGCCTCAAGGGTTGGTGCATCCTTCGTGGCCGTACTATTTATGTAGTTGTCTGAACGCATGCTTGTTCCGAGAACTCCTGCGTATTCGAAGCTTACGATAATTTGATCAATGTTTCATTCTAAAGAACTAAACGAAAAATGAAGGGTACCCACTATCCACCAATGTTTCAAATTCCTCATTTAGGACTAGATGATATGTTACCTAACTTTCCACCAGCCAGCATCTCAACTCCTGCCTCGTGAGGTTCCGCAATGAAAAACTCCATGGTAGAGTCCACGATGAAGTTGAACAAAAGCAGAGAAATCGAACAACTCTGACGAACACCACTCGTTGTCAGGAAGATATCCGACAGGTCACCCTAGACCCTGACGCGGGCTTTCGTGTTCGAGTATAGAGCACTTAACATGTTCCTATTTTATGGGAAAACTTTCCGCGCAAGTGTTTCTAACCATTGATCGATCGACAGTCGAACGCATTCTTTTAGTCAAGGAAGACAGCTATTGTCGTCTCGCGGTACGTGTGGCGTTGCTCTAGCACCTGCCACAGAGTGAATATGTGATCTATACAACCCCGGCCTTGGAAAAAACATGTTTGCTCTTCCCTAATCCGGAATTCTCGCTCCACAGTAAAACGACGAACGAGAACTGGGGCTAGTAATGTTCTTACAACCGGTGTTAGTCCTATACCCCTGTGGTCAGCACAGTCGGCGCGACTGCCCTCCTTACATATTGCCACCATAGTCGATTCACTTCAGTTAGTTGGGACGGTCTCTTCCTTCCAGACATGTTCGAACAATGAGGTCAGTTCGAAATAATTTGGAACACTGGTAGCCCGGGTTGGTTGCTTACCTGTTGATCGGTTCTCCGACTTGATAAAATGATTGCATATGTTTCGCCACCATGCGAGTTGGCATCGTCAGTGCGGCAATTTGCAGTGTACAATCCTGCTTATTGAATTATCCACGTAATCAACGGGCAGGTGACTTTTGAAAGTGGCAATTTCGATTTGCGCCTCGTGATCTCTACCCATTCTCTTCCGCGGCTAAACCATGTCTTTCTATTCGTCTGAGATCTTTCTTTCTGCGTTTATGATACACGGGATCAATGTCGATGCACATTTTTATCGATTTATCAGAGGAGTGCCATGGTTCTAGGGATTATCTTCCTTTCTGTGTTGTTGCTTGAGGTAGAATCTCCGTTTTGTTCCATCCTCATCCACATGCGCTAAGGCAAGAGACGACGCATAATCTTTTTTTACAAGCCTTATGATCTTGTATCCTTGCGGATACTCAGCAATCAACCACTGAACAATGCAACAGATGTGGTTCGGTTTACAATGGAGTTAGAGTCAGAAAACAAGCTTCCATTCTTGGAAGTGTTGGTGACCAGAACGAAGGACGGTGAATTTCAAACATCCGTTCACAGAAAAAGCACACATACTGACCAAATTTTGAACCTCAACAGCAACCACCTAAATTGCGTGCCCACGCTATTTCGCAGGATTGAAACACACTGCAGTAAAGCGGAAGCCAAACGGGAAGAATAGAAACACCTGTTCGATTCGTTTGAGCGCAATGTACACCCACGCAGATACATCCGCAGACGTCTAAACCACAAACTTACAAACACCGTTCCGATGCCAAATGCAAGTAAGGGGGTCGTTTTTGCTGTATATGCAAAACATACCTGAAATGACTGCTAGATTGTTCAAACAACACCCCATCATGGTTACTCACAAGCCAAACGCTACTTTGGGAAGAATACTGTCAAACCTAAAAGACAATCGGAAAGCACAAGCAGGAACAAATGTCGTGTATAAAATACATTGCAATAATTGTGAAATGAACCATGTGGGACAGACAGGAAGGAAACTATCCACAAGAATGCAAAAACATCAGAGGGCTTGTAAAAAAACATTATACATCGTCTCTTGTCTCAGCGCATGTGGTTTGGGAGGGACATAGCTACAAATGGAACACAATGGAGATCCTAGCTCAAGCAACAACACAGAAAGAAAGTTAATCCCTAAAAGCATGACACTCCTCTATTCCTTCGATCACCATGCGCAACGACATTGATCCCGTGTACCATAAACTCAGAAAGAAAGATCTCCACGAATAGAAAGGCATGATTCAGCCTTGGAAGAGAATGAGCAGAGATCACGAGGTGCAAATCGAAATTGCCACTTTCAAAAATCACCTGCCTGTTGATTACCGGCTGACGATTCAATAAGCAAGATCGTACACTGCAAATCACCGCACTGACGATGCCACCTCGCATGGTGGCGAAACGTACGCAATCACTTTAGCAAGTTCGGAGAACCGATCAACTGGTGTATGAGGTCAGTCTTTTGCGGAGGACCTCACCACCATCCGTAAACAGTGCGATTGCGAGAAAATCCGAGCCAGCAGCTCTAAAGCGTTTAATCGCTGTGATCTCGTTTCGGACATCAGTTTCTGACAGAGCCTCTAAACTAGCCGGCCATAGCTTAACCTCCACCACTTCAGCGGAATGGGTTTGGAAGCAGGGGGTCAACTTAGCTGCTCTCTAAAATGCTCCGCCCAGCGAGCCATACAGCGCTCCTTATTGTGAATCAGAACACCGGCACAGTCTGATTGTCTCGTTGACACCTAGTTTCTTGGGACCAGTGGTGCGAATCATTAGAAAGAGCTTGCGAAAATTGCCTTCTGTTCCTACCCCTTTTATTTCTTGGGCCCGACCGGTCCATCAGGCTTCCTAATCAGCACCTAAGCTCCGCTTTAGTTCGCGCATAATACTCCGTCTCGTCACATTGTGCTCAGAGCCAGCTGGAAATTTTCTTCTGGATTCCAACAGATTTACAGAACTCGGATATCCAGTGACTGGTGCGATGAGGATTTATAGTGCCCCTAACAGGGACTCCCGCGTCGTTTATTGCGGCCGGGATCCCATTCCACTGAAGCCCAGGGTCATTAAGAAGATAGTACGAAGGTTATGTATGTTGGACATCCTGGTGGGATTGCATGACCGGGGACTGAGATAACTTCACAGGCGACAGTCGAGAGGATGCTTGGTGAGCCTCCCTGGAAAATTCATGGAAAAACGACAGCGTATCAAAGCATGCTCAGAATCGACGCAATTCTTCCAGCATGAGCGACAGTCTAGGCTTCAACCATGCCACCTGTAACTTAAGGCAACGTGGTCTATTTGGATCCATCGCTGACCAGCTATAGGGTGGTGCCAAGTGGCACTTCGATGCTTGCCGTGTTTAAAAGCAGTGCTTCTAAGAGACAGCCGGTGTTCCACGCACAGTTGCAACAGACGCCACCATTGTCCGTCTAACCGGAGTTAACTCCATACTTAGCATCTAAGGGAACTTCTGAAGACCTCCTAGGATCTGTTTCCCATTGATATCCCCAGTAACAACGACGATATCTGCATTGGTAACACTGCCGAGAAGCGTGTTCAATTGGTGGTGCATCAGAGCTGCAGTCTGTGGGAGCGTAAGCGGAAACAACAAGGAAACAGTGTCTTGTAATACTTCGTGAATCAACCTTAGTTGAAGTCATCAAATGGACTGCACACAAAAGCTGCTCACGGGACTCCAATCAACCAACGATGACTCAGCCTTGGAGTCGAGATTGATGTCCACCTCGGCTTAACCTGTTTTGCCGCATCACCGTCTCCGGATTCTTGAAACCAATAGCGAGAGGACGAGCGGAGCGCATTAAATTCAACTACTCCTTGAGGATCATTGATCCTAGTTTCGGGCACACAACACAAATCCATACACGGGTTGTCTAACGTGCGTGCGAGTTCAGCAAGTTGACCTATTTGTCTTAGTGTGCGAACGTTAAACGCCGTCAGCGAAACCGGACAGTGGGGCCCTATATGGAGCTAGTACCAATACGTGTCCAGTGAGTAGTACCGAAACTTAGCTGCAGTTCGTATGTCTTCAGTAGCATTGCGGCTACTGTCATTTAAGCCGAGAACTATGGAAGGTTGGTTAACGAAGGGAGTCGAGAGGGGAGTAGGAGAACCAGATGGAAAAGATAAATGGGTGGCGCCAGCAGTAGTATGTTTTCACTTATCCGCCCTGCTGTAGGCAGCAGATAAGGCGACTCTTGATAAGCTACCTGATTGCTGATGCAGGATATGATTATATTTTAAGGAACTAGTGATGGTTGTACGTGGGCTGAGATACTGCCAAAGCGCCCAAACCTAGACAGGAGGACGACCAGGGTCTTCAACCAAAGCCTTTATCTCCGAAACTTGTAAGCAGGACAGCGGGGAGGTGGCAGTCATTTGGTTTTGCAGCAATGGACATTATCTCCAACCCTCAACTTAGAGGACCGGGAGATTGCATTTGTCTGACTTCTAACCACTGACCAAGCTGATAGGAGTAGCTCTCAAGTGTTCCGGGAGACCACTCAGTACAGCAAAGTGAGTCGAAGTACGCAAACAGTCGCATTATGTTGTGGTCGTCTCGTTGCAAACGACGACCACCAGCCTTGAACTGACCATGGACGCAAATTGACCGCATTGCGATCAGTTACCGTTGGAGAGGTTACGTCCGAAATTCTCGCTCAATTTGGAGCACATGTGTAGACATTGACCATGCAATTGTATGTGCTGATCTGCGGGAGCGTTTTGGTGGACGCGCATGGCGACGCTGTGAACGCACAGACACCCGCCAACTGGTGAGATTTTCTGAATGCGTATCGAATTACGCTAGCATTTGAATTGAGCAACTGCTCACTGAATACAGTTGTAGCTCACTGGTCACATGTTCACCAGAACTTATTAGCAGCAAGCAAATCCTCATGGGGTAAAGATAATAGCCAACCTGGACATTAAATCTCCGCATTCTATGGAACTTCTGGATGCTATCTGGCACGTTACGGCTGTATGTGATCACAATGTAACTCGCAAAGACAAGACAAAACTCCGTTCTAGACTGGAGAGAGACCACGAACCCTGGTGATCTCATCCTGCGTCGGAACTGGAAGTGATCGCTGACCCTTGTAACCGTCGGAATTTATTTCGTCTGACACGGAAAACGAGCAGCAGGAGACCTGATATTCGTATAACTATATGTGACGAGAGTGAATAACCTATGTGCAACTTGTCAAAATGCTTGGAGCGTTGGGCTTAGCACTTTGAAAGGCAACTTAATCAGCCGGATTTGTCAGATTTCTCGACGGCGCGTGATCGCTCTTCTCCCTTGTCCGTCCCTTTCGATCCACCCCATCACTCAGAAGTCGAAAGTGAGATCGGACTGTTGAAGTTGAATAAGGCCGTCAGATCAAATGATATTCCTCTAGCCCTCTTCAATTTCGGGGAAACTGCTCTTGTAGATGATCGGCACAACTTATTGTTGAGCCGTGTGATCAGGAGACTGCCCAGCAGCCTGGAGCCGCTGTGTTATTGTCACGATCTTCAAGGGAGGCTCATGTTTGGAATGCGGCAACCATACATGAATCAGTCTGATCTCCATCGCCTCCAAGTTACTTGCCCCTGTCATCCTCCGCAAATTGACTCGCAGCCATGAAAGCCAGATTAGGGAGGAGCATGCTGGGTTACGTCGACGTCAGAACTGAATAGCTCTCATCTTTACTTTACGTCGGCTGTTGAAGCACCGTCTTATATATTGTCCTGTTCCTCGACATCAAACGTGCTTCCTATTTGGTGAACCGAAATGTTCTTTGGGACTGCCTGCTAAGGAAATACGTGCCCCAGAAATATATAAATGTTATCCGAGTTTTATGCGCACGTGGCTCGGACAGAGTAAGGGCTTATGGCAGACTGCTGTTGCCCTTAAACATCCCCAACTGTTTAAGACAGGGATACCCGCTGCCACCTTTCCTCCTTAACTTCGCTGTCGACAAGGTCATGAAAAGCACGTTCACTGAGCAGGACTTAGGAGGTGTGGAACTGCTCCCAGGTGCTAGGCTTAGGGTATGCTGACGGCATTGCCCTAATTTCTGACAGCTCATAAACGTACCAAGCAGGCCTAGACAAATTAGCACTTGTTGTCAGCCATTTCGGGCTTTGATTCGCACCCTAAAAGTGCAAATCTTTTCCCCAATATTGGCAGGGACCGCTTCCTGCACTGACCCCTGGTGGAGATCAGCTAGAATTCGTTCAGAAATTCAACTACCTAAGCAGTGGTATCAGCGCTGGTGGAATCGGATACGAGGTCACAAAGCTCATGGTGCTTTCCCTAACCTTCGCTACCTATGATGCCGTCACGACATCATTTTCTCCCTGAGAGGTCGAGTGTACAATGCATCCGTACGTCCGACCCTATTGTACAGTTGTGAAACCTGGTCCATTGGATCGGCAGACGTAAACAGATTAGTTACGTTCGACCATTTATGCCTTTGCAGTGTGGCTCATATCTGGTAGGAACAGCGTGTGGGAAATGAGCGCGTTCGCCGCCTTGTTTATAGTACAGGAAAAGGAAGTGAACCGATCAGCATCGTTATTTCAAAACCGGGCTCCGATGACTTGGCCACGTGTTGCGCTTGCCAGGACACCGACTCCCTTGACGTGCCTTGTTTGCGCGCCGGAAGTTTGGATTGAAGAAAAGGATAGGACAACAAGATCGAGAGGAATGAGGGGTCTTATTTCGTAGTTGTCCTCGGCTGGAACTTCTCGGATCCCTGCTTGGGATCCGAAAGAGGATGCACCCGTTTGGCTGCACACCCTTGTTGATATGGCTGGAAACCAACCCCAGTGATGTTTTCGTTGTGAGTTTCTTTGTCCACCCGCCGCTTAGCTCCTCCCTCCAATCACTATCTCGTTTCTGATACATAATATAACTTTTTTACAGCACAATGGCCGGTTGCAAGCTCTCCGGAACCATACCCATCCGTTACTGATGGCTCAGTCGGTGTGTCTATATCGCGTTTTTTATTTTGCTTTCTCGTGTATTGCGGCACAATAGCTGAGGTATTTCCCACCTCTAGCTAACGTGTATAATAATGATAATGACCCAGGTCTTGGTCGTATACTGCCAAAAATTATGTGCATATTTCTTTTCTTTCCTGGCCTCTCTGGGAGGATTAGTAGATTAAAGAAATATGCTGAGTTCAAACTGGTGTTTCGCGGACCTGGCTTGATATTTAGTGTATATTCTCCGTCGTCTCCGTATAAGCTTACCTCAGCTAGGTAAATACTTTAGAGATGTCACATATCCTATTTTCCTCTCTTTCATATTTGAAAATCCCATAAATTACTGTTGTTGCTATCCCTCTTGATATAGATGGTTCATTTTGCGACTGACTGACAAACTTGTAGTGCATAGAAAACACGACTCTATTACCACCTTATCTCGAAATTACGCATTGGCTTCTGAAACGCCTTGTGGCTCTCTTCGCACTCTTAGAGTACAAACTACCAATACTTTATCTGTCCATCATACCTATTCTCACGTTCACCGAACAGCCATTTAGCTTTATTCGATCGGTTCATTCGTATATCAGACCACTTAGTTGGACTATGCCTCGCAGTTTCGAGGAATATACCTTTTATTTACTTATTAGCCTAACTGTGTCTTCTCTGGCAGTCACATCATCGATGAAGTTATCGCTCACTGTCCGTTGGCCAAGGGATCCAAGCATCAGACTTGTGATCCTCATGTGTCTAGTTTGAGACTGCATTGGTGTGGATGACCTAGCAATATCCACCGTCCGCACGTCACTACGGCTAGTTGCATAGCAGCGAAGCATAGTTTTTAGCTACCGGCGTACTGCTAATACCCTTTTCTGCATTTTTCGAACGGTGGCCGAAAGCAGTGCATTCATGGCTTGCAATCCTTAGGTCACCTGTTCGATTCCGCGTAGGGGCAAGCGTCCTCGCGGTATACTCAGCCCACTCGCGACTGGTGGTGGTCGCGTGGCAGCGAAGCATCAGTATAGTGTGCCGTCGTACTGCTGATGACTTTTCTGCACTTGCTTTACTTCATACCTTTGTAGGCCTCCTGGGGCCTTTTATATCTTTAGGTATCCTTATGGTCTCTCTATTACTGGTAAACTTTACAGTGTGAATAGTGCCATTGAATGGATCAGAGACGAGCATTGTGGGTTTTCTTTTATTTCGATTCATAAACAGTATCAATATATATCATATAGCAGCGCTGATGTCCTACGGTTGGTGACGAAGGAAAGTTCCGTGGCACCGCTCTGCATCATCTCTCAAGCTTGAGCCATCTGCACTAAAAGTGCTTTTCCGGTGCCTGTCAAACCCCTACCTTGATTCCTTGTGCTTACCAATGCTACGACAAATTGGTTTAACCCTCAGTTGGTTAGCCGATGATTTTTCGAAAGGCATGAAGTGAGTGACCGAATGACAGCCAGGGTGATGTTCGTGTATCCTTAGGTGAGGACGAAGGAATTCCTCGCATATTGATTGGAAGCTGTTTCCATCATGGTGCATTCGTGTTGGTTCATTCGATCCTTAACTTCTTTGTCGGGTGGCTGCATCCTGTCATTCCCATCTTTTCGTTGTTTTCTCCTCGATTCCCTCGACTGTCCTCTTCCTTACATCAAAGTAGATAAGGGTGACCTGAATCATCACATTCCTGTGCTCGAACCGTAGTTGACTGGTTGAAATTCACTGAGTTGTACTGTTTGTTACCTTTCCAGTCCTGAGCACTATCTCTGATGACGAGTCTGTTAGATTGTCGTCACTCATCAGAAAACACCACTGCTGCTACTGCTACTACTACTACTACTACTACTACTACTACTACTACTACTACTACTACTACTAATGAGTACCTTTCTCTTTAACTGATAAGCTGTGTCCATATTGTGCACAGATCAACTATGTGCAGGTAGTACCATCCGCTTGCATGGGAAATAAGAAATATATATATATATATATATATATATATATATATATATATATATATATATATATATATATATATATATATATATATATATATATACCAACTTACACTTAAACTAGGTCTTTTTAAGCTGGATATATTTCATTCCGCTTTATTTGGTTTGTTCTGCCTCCCTGAATAATGTTCTATTAACTGGCCACGTTGCTTACACTAATTGCGCTTATCTTCGGTAATTTTGTTGCGTTTGTAGCATTTTAAATAACTTGTGGACATTTCTTACTTATCACGGATTTGTTGCTGACCAACTTACTTCATATGGTAATTTAGCGAAGAGTTATTCCACCGTATCTGTATGCATTATTGGATTTATTTTATTTCAGCTTGTCGTTTAAATTGAATGGCTGTTTTTTGATATCCCCTGTGTGGCTGCGCTTGATGTGCATGTTGACAAGGTGCCTACCTGTCTGTTACCCACTACATCGTTCATACTGGCTCCAGGAGACAGTTGGTCGTTGCTGGAGGGGACGGGGTGCACGGTTCTTGTGGCCGTGCTAGGCTCAAAAAGCGGTCCCATGCACTCAGTGTGGAGCGGACTACGGTCTAGCCACCGCCTTGTGTGCGGTTGATTCCCCAAATACAGCGTGCTTGTGTTTGCCTGTGAAGGAGTGTGGGCCGGCTCCGTTGATGAAACGTGGTTCCCATCCGCATGCCTCCCGGTCTTATTCCTTCGGGTTTACACTGGATATGTGGTGCGGGGATGGCGCTGTGGATGGTGCAGCGCAAGCCACCCATGGTCCCTCTACAGGCGCAGGCATCCTGTGGCTATCCACAGTGACAGTCAAATCCGAAACCAGATACCGCCAACTATGTGTTCCTCGTCGGTGCAAGGTACAGTTCAACCGGATATTACAAATCTTGGTCTACAGCAGAATCGCAAGGAGCATATGTTATATTTTTCGAATTTTCCAAAGCAGTCCTCAAGCTTTTTGGTGGACATGGCTAATTGGTAGGTTCCGACTTTCGGGAAGATTGTGAGGTTTTAAAAATAATTAGTTGATAAATTAAACGTATAAGTGAAATAATACGTCCATCCATGGAACCGTCTCCTGGAGACCTGCTTCTATGCGGATTATTCTCCCGATGGATTTCACCCGCACTTGCATGCTCCATCTGGACTTGTGCCGGTGTGGCTTTTAAAACAGGTAAGCCATCACTTATGTATCTCATCTTTATAGTTGTTTTTCTGTGTATACAGTGTGGACAGTCAAGCCACCTAGGCCGTATCATCAGCTGTTTTTTTGAGTAAAGCACTTTTATCGCTAGGGAACCAAATGCAGTGCACCTTGCATGGGTATAATTGTTAGCGTTGGAAGCTTAAATCCGTCACCTCAGGAGATCGACCCAGTCGTGGCCAACAGTGAAGTAAAGGAGAATATGAAATATGTGCGCTAGAAATATGGATCGACCAAATTTTACAGGGGAAGTGTCGAAAACGGATGACTGCTTGAATTATCGATATGCTTGACAGTACTAAAAATAATTTTCAGATACATCATCGTTTACTTGCGTTCGATAAGCACAGGAATTGATAGCGCTGATCACTGAGACTTGTTCTCTTTTCCTGGACTGTCGCATCCGGGACAGAAGTAATACTTACGATTACCGAAGTTTAAAAGATAGTCATAAGTAAACATTAATAAATTAATAGTTTACGTCTCGATAGTGCGACACACGGACCGTGTGATTAATCTAATCACGTTTGTAATTGAATCGCCAAGAAGAGTTTGCGTCCAATCCCTTCTTAAGACAAGCGTTCACGAGTCGATGTTTTAGCGGTTCAACCATAAAGGGCAGCCGAGGTGTGTAGGGAATGATCTCGACGGGTTTCGGTAATCACTCCGTAATTTGTTTGTTGATTTCCCCAGACAGAAAAGAAACTTATTTAGAAGTGCGGAACAAATTTGCTTTATAAATAAAAATGCAGTAGAAGTGGGTTGACTTCGAATCAGAGAATTTTGTCATTTGCTATATGGCGCTCGACCCTTCCTCATACAACATGGCTATACTCACGTCTATGTTAAGCATATCCCTCTATTCACTGTCAATTCCATGTTAACTAGAGTACGAAAAACTCTATCACACATTCTCAGATTCTGCGGTAGTTTGCTCCACCTAACTGCATAGCGGTTAAGAAAGAAATTTGATCTTAAGCTAGGTCGTGTCTTTTCGATTTGTAACGTTCTATCCCTATTGCTTTTATTGTACTTGAAGGAAGGTTGAACTACAACTTCAATATCTGAGGTAAAAACCCGTTTGTGGATTATATCTAACATGAAGTTCAGGTTGTTTTAGTCTCCTTAACTAGAGAGGTTCTATGTTCATCTCACAGCAACGGTCATAGTAAGATCACCCGCGTTTCTCATTAGGCGCTTCGTAAAGTAACAGTGTACATTTTCTGTCGTTATTCTATCACTCTTTCTCAGGTTGGAGTATATTAATGATCAATATTCGAGTAGGGGACGAATATTAGTTTTATATAGGTAGATTTGGATTCCATTAAAATAAAACATTTTAGTATTAGCCCTCCTAGTTTACGGGCTTTTACAGCCGTAGACTACACCTGCTCGACGAAATTGAAGGAGCTCGAGTAGTGTATCCCAAGATCACGAATTGTGAGACAGGTGAACAGTACTTTGCCGCCTAGCATCAAAGAAACTGGTACACTATTGCACCGGTAACATATGCAGCTGCACTTCTCGGATGAGAATTCTATTTTTCACTTGCTGCAGCAAGTTTCCAGCTCGTGCAAATTCGCATGTATGTCGATTAGTGCGTTAATGAAATTGTCCGAATCGAACTCATAAACAATTTTAATGTCATCTGCGAATACATATGGTTTGCCGTGTTTGATGACATCGAAGACGTCGTTAATGTACATCAAAAACAAAAGAGGCCCTAGAACACTTCCTTGGATCACGCTACTTGTCTACTTGTGGAAGTATTACTTAATATTTCAACTGCCTTATGCCTACCAGAAAGTTACGAGGACATCCAAAAATGTAAAGTGCCAGCTATACTGAAGGAATGTACTTTCGATTGAATATTTCCATATGGTACTCCATCGAAAGCTCTACGCATATCAAAAATACATTGATTAGGCACTTGCCATCATCATCATCATTATACACGTCAGCTAGAGGGGGAAACACCTCAGCTACTGTGCCGCAACATATGAAGGAAAAGGAAAATAAATACAACAGTTGCATGCCAACTGAGCTACCAGCAACGGATAGGCATCGTTCCGGTAGGCTACCAGCCGGCTACTAGGCAAAAAGAAAAACTATTGTTTTACGCTACGAAATAAGATCACAGGTGGAGGGGGAGGCTAAAAGGGATGGGGAGGGACAAAGAAGCTCACAGCAAGAACGCCACTGAGGTCGGCTCCTTGCAATGTCAGCAAGTGTATCCAGCCAAACGTGTTCACCGTCTTTTGGACCCCTACCAGGGAGCCGTGACGCTCCAATCCAGGCCAGCTCCGAAGTGAAGGCCTTCATTCCTCTGGACCAAGTCATCGCTTGGCCACTCCTCCTCTCCTTCCAACCACATCCCCGATGAGCAAACAACGCACGTCGTTGAAGTCGGTGGGCTGGCATGCGCAACACGTGGCCGAGCCATCGGAGCCTGGTGCATGGAATGACGGTGTTGAGCGGTTCATTTCCTTTTCCTGTGCCGTAAACGAGACGTCAAACACGCTCGTTGCTCACGCGGTATTCCCACCAGATGTGAGCTAAATTGCGAAGGCACCGGTGGTCGAATGTAACTAGCCTCTTTATGTCCGTTGATCTAAGGGGCCAGGTTTCACAACCGTACAGTAGGGTCGAACGTAGCGCTGCATTGTACACTCTACCCTTTTGGGCGGGAGTGATGTCGCGCCGGCGCCATAAGTGGCAAGGGTTAGCAAAAGCGCCTCGGGCTTTTGCTATACGGTTCGTGATCACATCTTCAATCCCACGCGCTGATACAGCTTCCAAGGTAGTTGAATTTTTGAATGACTTCTAGCTGATCCCCACCAACTGTCAGTGTAGGAAGCGGTCCAGGCAAATCTTGGACGAACGCTTTGCACTACGATGGTGCAAAGCAAAGCCCGAAGTGACGGACAGCCAGTGCTAATCTGTCCAGCGCGGCTTGTCACGTTTGTGAGCTGTCACAGATGAGGGCAATGTCGTCTGCATACTCCAACTCAAGAAGTCGTTCTCCTGAGCATAGCTCCACACCTTCCAAGTCATGTCCAGTAAATGCAATCTCCATGACTTCGTCAATAGCGAAGTTGAAAAGGAAAGGTGACAGCGGGCATTCTTGTCTCACACCGCTGGAGATATTGAAGGGTGGCGACAGCTTGCCGTAAGCCCTCACCCTGCCCGTGCTACGCACATATAATGCTCGGATAATATTTACATACTTCTCGAGCACACCTTTCCTGAGTAAACAATTCCAAAGGGCACATCGATCAACCGAATCGAAGGTACCTTTGATGTCGAGGAACACGACTACGGTGGGCCGCCAATATGTGTGACGATGCTCCAACAACTGACGCAATGTGAAGATGTGGTCGATACAGCCCCGACCCCGACGAAACCCGGTTTGCTCCTCACGAATCTGACTTTCACGAGCGCCAGTCAGTCTGTAAAGGATTATGGAGGCGAGTAATTTGGAGGCGATGCAGATCAGACTGATTCCTCTATGGTTGCTGCATTCCGAACGCGAGCCTCCTTTGAAGATGGGAACAATAACAGAGCATCTCCAGTCGGTTTGGACAGTCTCCTGCTGTCACAGTTTCACTAGTAGTTCATGTAAAGCATCAACAACAGCAGAGTCTCTGAAGTTGAAGAGGGCTGGAGGAAGATCATCAGGTCCCGCGGCTTTGTTCAACTTCAACAGTCTGATCTCACGTTCGACTTCTGAGCGAGAGGGTGGATCCAAAGGGACAGCCCACGGAGCAGGGCGATCAGTGACCGGCGAATCGAACAATTCTAGCCGATTAAATTGCTTTTCAAACTGCTCAGCCCAACGCTCCAAGCGTCTTGACAAGTTGTGGATAGGCTGTCCACTCTCGTCACATATAGTTTCACTAACACCAGGTCTTCTGCTGCCCGTTTCCCGTATCAGACGGAATAACTTAGGATGGTTGCCAACGGCAGCGGCCGCTTCCATCTCTGACGTATGATGAGACCACCAAACTTCGCGGTCTCTCTTCAGGCTAGCACGGAGTCTTGCCCGGAGCTCTTTGCGAGTTTCATTGTATTCGCTTCCAGCCGGAATATGCCGGAGAGCATCGATAACTTCCAGAGACTGCGAAGAGAACAAATATCCATGTTGGCGATTTGATTTACCACATAAGGATTTTCCTCCTGCTAGTGAGGTCTGGTGAATATGAGACCAGTGAGCTTCAATAGTCTCCGGTGAGCGCTTACTCAACTCGCATGACAGCGTACTTTGATGGGCATTCAGAACAGCTGGCTTTGTCAGTTGTCTGGTATCAATGCGCCCACAGCGTCCTTGTGGGCGTCCGCCAAAACGCATCCGCATGTCAGCATATACAAGTACATGGTCGGTGTCCACACATGTGCTCAAAATCGAGCGACAGTTCTGGATGTAGCCTCTCCAACGGTAACTGATAGCAATGTGATCGATTTGCGTCCAAGGTTGGTTCGAGGCTGGTGGGCGCCAAGTCACCCTCCAGCGGGTGTTGTGTCAGAAGTTAGTGCTCGTTAGAAATAAATAGGCATCTTCACCGTTATCATTACGGGAGCCTACACCGTGCTGACCGCCCAGATGCATTTCATCAGGGGACAACTTTCCAACTTGTGCGTTCAAATCCCCCCCCCCGCACGGCAGTGTCCGTGCTTCTTCTGGGGCGAAGGAGCTGGGTCAGTTGGCGGTAAAAGTCGTTCTTAACCGATTCATCGCTACTGTTTGTGGGCGCGTAGGCAGCGATGATGAATAGAGACCTATTAGTCCCGCGCGACTTCGAAGCTTTGAACGAGCCAGCCAATCGGACCGCACACATCCGGCTACTGATTGGAATCCAATCAACCAGAGCAGCTTCAGCCCGGGGACTCAGAGCAATACTAACACCGGCTTGGATGGTGCTCGAAGCTGCATCGTCACCGGATAGGCGCAATGAGAAAATGCTGCTGGTGTCACCTGAAGGGGATCTCAGAGTGATCACAGAGCTCGAGTCTTGCAGGCGGGTCTCTGATAATCAGCAGATATCCATCGAGAGGGTTTCCAATGTTCAGGCAAGTAGTGGTATTGCTGGTGGGCCTATAGCTCGTCTGTATTTGGCCTAGGCTACTTTTATATCGTGGGAAACAACCGCTAATTTTATACCTCGCGACATCATCTATGTTCTTGTGGCTACTGGCCACTGAGTTCAGGTATCAGACTTTTCGGTTGCCTGATCTCAAGTAGATACATTTTAAATATGACCTAGCTGATGTCCGAAACTCACTGTCCTCTGTGGCTATGCAGTGTCCATCTTAGACGACTGTGTCATTTTTGGGAGCTGATTTGTAGACTATAGGACTTCTGCCGAAACCAAATGCCTAGAGTCCAATGTAAGCCGTTATACCCTGTCCTAGAGTAGGAAATACATAAACGCGTCAGCACGTTGCCATTCCGCTACCGAACACCATGCAACAATGATGTGCATTTTTACTTTGGCATTTGGCTTGTTCCATGTCCCTATTACTCTGTAACATAACATAACTCACGTTCTCTTCATCATTGCAGGTACTCCTGATCTCTATCTGGCACTTCGAGAGAATGACGAATGCCCCAAACTCCGCAGTCACTTTCTTTTTGGCTATCTTTACTATTCTGGTCGTGGCGAGTCGATGTTGGAACCATTTGATTGTCTTGTTTGATTTATCTTCCGTGAGTTTCTTATCGCACATTCTAGAGCCATCTTTGCTAGCTTCCTTAGTACCAACCACTCATCTCAATGTAAAAAGACAACAAACGGCACCAGCCATGATTATGCGTGTAGTGGGATTGAATGAAATACAACGAATGAAAAGAGTATAGGCTTTTGAGTGAGTAGGCTTTGTTCAGTAAACTATTGAGGCATGTAAGCTGAAATGTAAAGTGACAACGTTATTGCAAACGAGTAAGTGAGAGGTTTACATATCACTCCCTGACTTAACAGTGAACTAGGGACAAGTGAAAGGTTTTAGGCCTTGCAGTTACGCATAGTGATGCTCGTATTTTTTTTTGCTACTGGTCAAACAGTTGTGAAGGATTAGGCTGATAGAGAGGATCAGTTTGACACGCCGGAGTGCCAGTTGTTGTGTATGTGATAGGATCGTTTGGGAGTTCAATGGGAGGCGGGAATAGAAGAGTCACTAGACAGACCCGGTCTTTCAGGTGCCGGGTTGCGCAGTGACACAATCCTTGTGCTCGGAATGACTATGGTCTACTTCACAGTGAACCAAGATTCCGTGTCGCAATCCAATCACACAGCGGGCACTACAAATTCAACTTTGGACTCAGTATACTCTTTTTCACCCAGGAATGGTAAATGGACATACTGGGAATTGCAATCCAATAGTTCGGCCACAGCCACTAAAAGTTTATGTTTTAAGGTTTTCACATTACGGCGCAGCAACACACTCAGTCAACTCGGCGGCAAGATTCCTGATGTTGATTTACGGTTATAGGATAAGGGGCTCTTATGCGTGGTCGAATTTGTGGCGGTGCAGAGAAGAGAACTACTGGAATACAATACGTCCAGCAGTACACTTTCCCACCGAGTCATTTAGAGACCTTTGGGTCTAAGCGAGAAGTTAATGGATTCCCAGGTGACCCTATTAATACGTTCTACCTGCCTATTACCCTGAGGGTTATACGGTGTTGTCCACCTGACTGCAATAACTTTCTTCTTTAGACAATGACGCATGTCCTGAGACATGAACGACGGACCGTGATCAAGATGAATATAAGCTGCTATGCCGAAGACCAATTAGTTGGTTTAGGCAGCTGATCGCGGTCGATACGTCCATATCACTACGTACGAACGCAAGCGGGAAGCGAGAGTATTCCTTAGCGATGATGATGAACAGGTACTTATTGTTTGTTGCCAACAGCAAAGACCCTTGTAACCCATTTTCACTCTTTCAAAGGGTGCGTTGCCTTGATCAACGTTCCGGACGCTTTATAAAATCAGGGTTTCATCGCAGCATAAATGCTACAGCAGGCCGTCATCGCCGTAGATTCCGTAAACGAACCAGATTAAACATTCTGGTGATTCCGGGATGGCACAGGATACCATGTAATTACTGGTGTCATGGCGTGTGATTGCAATGAGCCACATGTGCGAGGTAAAGTGTTTACAGCCACGTTATCGCTTCCATTGCGGTAAGTCAGCTCAAAAGTTCAACGCGCCAGCGCTGAATTTTATCATTTTTGATCTTACCATTCTGTGGCTGAAGTTAAACGTGAACGAGACAGATCGCTGATCAGCGATAATAGTGATGCAGTTACTTATTGAGTTACTCCGCCATTCGCGGATTAACTCAGCATGTGCCTCCTCCTCGACAGTAACATGGCGTCGCTCACTGGCGCACAGTGTCCGTGAGAAGAAAGCAACTGGTCGTCTGTTCTGTGTTAGTATGGCGGCGTAGCAATATCAGTTGCATCTATTGACTAAGGGTATGGGGTCATCAATAGGGACGATCATGAAGTTTTCCGTCACTTTCTTGATTTTTTGAACGACCCCACAACCAAATTGGGGAGGGGGAAATAGCAATTATTGATTAGCAGGCAGATTTTGTCGGAGAAATATGATTCATTGGGGATCATATGCAACAAGTCCCACAACATGCTGCCAATGGGTGCGGGCAGCCATCTCAATCCATGAAGTCGGTCTGTGTCTGGTCGAATAACCTCGTGTGAAAACGTGCGATTGTATAATGCTTTTACCTTCACCGAATGTCATGTATCTTCGTGCGACTTCGTAAAAATTTGGTAAATTGCAATTATGCTCTTCTTTGGTTGCGCCGCACACCGTTATGTTGTCAATTTAGGCAAAATGTCGCGTTCAAATTCCCGTCGGCTATTACTTTAACGATGACCCTTTTAAAACAAGCGACTTCATTGGTGACACCAAAAATTATGCAACAGAACTGGATGAAATTTTCGTAGACTCTACATGCGGTGAATTTACTTGCGTTTGCCCTACTAGGTCTAAAGTGCTGTTCACCGAGTAATGGGAAATTTTGTCGATAAGAGCGTCAATTCTGGCCAGGCGTGCCTATCCAGATGAGTGCACTGGTTACTGGTTTGGCTGTAATCAACAACCATACGGCGTTTCTGTGTTCTGTATTTACTTGCTGTAACTTGAGCTCATCATGGGAATACCGAGCGTTCGATGATTCCGTCATTGAGAAGCCTGTATTTCCATACAAATGAACCTCTCGCCCGTAGTAGAGCGACGCTTCGATCTTGTGGCGATCGACTTGTAGGTGAAACCATCGTTCCCAAACAGAGAGGAAATCCACATCGGCAGCTAAATAGTGCACACAATGACAGGGAGGTTGTTCACCAAAGAATAGAATTTGGACAAATTGATGACTCTTGAGAAAATCGTGTCCCAAGAGAGTACTGACAGTTTAACACCTCTGCAATGATGATCTTTCTACAAAAGGATGATTACCAATGAAAATTCTTAAGTGAGACTTGCCAGTCATTAAAATCTTGCAATGAGAATTGCTTGACAACTGATGCGGCATTGTAGCTCTCAGTGCTTCCTGTATCAATCAAAGCCTTTAGAGAAACCTTGTTGATGGCTACATCGATGATGGCGTGGGAGAGACCGTTTGGCACCACTTCGACCGTGATATAAGGTAACCATGAAGAGCTGAAGCAGTACCTTTTATGAGGAACGTCAAACTTTCTAGTAATGTCCTTTTCCTCACCGTTGCAAATGGCGTCACGCGTAGGGCATTGAGATCGACTAGGTCTGTTGAACCTCCTGAAGAAACACTTGTTATTCGATACACTAGCGGCGACATTGTTACCTTGCATTACTGAGGAACTTGACGCATGCAAAGGTTCGGGGTGATTTGCTGGAAATGCACCATAAGCGTTTTTTGATTGGCATAACTGTGGCAGACGATAGGCCATCTCGACGGATCGGGCTTGTTCAAAAGCATTATGTTGGTCGAGTGAAATATTTTCCTAAAGACATTCATGTATAGCTTTAAAGTGAAGCCCAGTCATGAATGCATCTTGAATGATGTTTTCGCAGTCCTTCTCTGCCGTGACCGTTTTGAAGCTAATATCCTGGGCTAGTGATTTCAACTGCTGCATGAAATTGTCCAGGGTATCGCTATTTGTTACTTTATAGTAGCTAGAACATGACGTGCAAAAATTACATTTTTCGGTTAGATCTACATAGTTTTGAGAGTTTCAATGTGGTCGTATTCATCAGGGGACATGTAATTCGCCAGAATCCTCAACTTACTGAACGGCATTGAGTCGATAGTTTCCAAAAAATAAGCAAGCCTATCAAACCAATGGGTCCACTGTTTCGCCGAGTTCGTGTTATTGGGATTGGCATGGAAACGTTGTGGCCGGATAGTTCGATCTGTTGCTTGCTGAATGAATTTTAGTGGAATTAACCGAGGAGAAATACGATGAGACAAATATGAGCTTTTGAGAGATTACGCTTCATTTATCAAGCAAATGAGGCATGCAGGGTGAAATGAAATGCAGTAAGATTATGGTAAACGAGTAACAAGTGAGTAATTTACAAATCAATATATATTTCTTGTGTTCGACCGTGGGGCTAACTAATGTTTTCAGGGTTCCCGTCTTTCTTATTTTCGTTGTGCATGACTGTTAACCCTTTTGCTTTCGGTTGTGAACTGCCTATTGAGACCAGCGTGTTTTGGATCCGCTCATGTTTTCACAGTGAACTCCTGGAATTTTCATCGATCACTATTCCTCTGTTAAATCCTACGGTCTAGTTAGTGAAGGTAGTTGATTATGGGCTACTATCTCGAAATAAGCTTGGAACCGATTGGGGAATTCATAACTTTGAAGGGTTTTGCGTGGGCTGTTGTTGTGGCTACGTTTCGCTCTTGCATCGTTGACCGCACGGCTGCTCAAATGGGACGCAAATATTAGGTTGGTAATAAAGCTGTTGCGCTTTTTGATAGTTTTATTTTGGTAGCTGTGTTTTTGAATAAGTTTCATTAGGTTTCTTGTACTTTCTATATCATCTTGAAGTCTGTTTTGCGCTCTATCTATAAATAGTGATAGTTTAGCCCAGTAACACCTTTTTATATCTATACAGAACATCAAATGCAACATAGACAAAAGACACATTCCTACAATTTTCTTGTATCTATTTAAACTTGGTCGAAATGTAACGGAAACATTTAAGGACACAAACAGTGCATTTAGTCTTGGAACCACTAATAACCATACCGAACAATGGTACTTCTGAAAATTCCGAGTAGGCTACGAGACGCTTGAAGATGAAAAGCGTTGTGGACGACCAATGGAAGTTAACAACGATTGTTTAAGGGCCTTAGTTAAAGCGGATCCGCGTAGAACTATTCGAGGTCTTGCTGCTGATTTCGCAGTATCGCATGTGGCAGTTTTAAACATTTGCAGGAGAGTGCAAAGTCGCAAAATCTTGAAATATAGGTGCTGCACGAACCAAATGAAAATCAAAGAGATCCTCGCTTTAAGCTGTCGTTTGCCTTTCTTCTGCGCAATAAAAGCGATCCGTTCCTCGACAGGATTCCGACTTGCGACGAACAGTAGTGGATCCTTTACGACAACCGACGACGAACCTCTCAATGGTTAGATCACGAGTATGCTCCCTAACACTTCCTAGGGCCGAAAATACACCCAATAAAACTTTTGGTGACTGTCTGGTGGTCTTCGGCTGGTCTGACCCGTCACAGCTTTCTGATTCCAGGAGAAACCCTTACAGTGGGGAAGTATTGTCAACACCGCAAAACTTCACTGCAAGTGTCCGGCATTGCTCAACTGATAGGGACCAATTCTTCTCCATGATAACGCTCGGCCGCACGTCGCGCAAACAACCCTGCGGAAGCTGCACGAGCTGGGCTACGAAATTGTTCCTCGTCCACCATATTTCCCTAACTTTTCGCCTTCCGATTACCACACTTTCAAGCACCTGAACAGCTTTCTCCTGGAGAAAAGTTTTAAAACTCAAGGAGATGCTGAAACCACTTTCGACGATTTCATCGCCACAAGAACTCCGGAATTGTATTCATCCGGGTTAAATAAATTTGGTTCCCCTTGGCAAATGTGTGTCAATTCAAATGGTTTTTATTTCAAGCAAAAATATTACGTCTGAGCCCGGATATGTGCATTTAAATTCTATACCATTTTCCATTGAAGTTGGACATTCGGGCAAAACATTTACGCCTGGGGGTCAACGGGGTTGCTCCTCCGGGGCAGTCAAGTTGAGTCTTCGCTATGCGGAATAGAACCCCTCACTGGCATAGTAGGGGCTGTTTCATTGGCCAAGCGCCTTCAGCAAATAGGACCTCAGACGCTTGGCCAATGAAACAGCCCCTACTATGCCAGTGAGGGGTTCTATTCCGCATAGCGAAGACTCAACTTGATTGCCCCGGAGGAGCAACCCCGTTGACCCCCAGGCGTAAATGTTTTGCCCGAATGTCCAACTTCAATGGAAAATTTTATAGAACTAAATCCGCAATCACCTAAGTACCAAGCTAATATATTGCTTTTCCTCATCTACGATCTGGCGTAAACTGCTTTATCTCACCAATCGTGCTGATGTGACCAATCACACCGGCATGCATCAGTTTTTCAGAACTAGTATCTCCAAACCACTTAGTGGCAAATTGTCCTCGAAGTAATCCTCCAGGGCATCACTAGGAAAAGAACATTGGACCTTTCCATTGCATTGTGTTTTGTGTGCTTCTGTTGCCCGTTGAGACACACTGAGTGTTTCTTTTAAATTCTTTCCTGTCTATTCGTATCGGACAGGTTAATGATTGGTAGTTGCATAAACTGGATCTTTTCCAGTTAAGCCACTAATGCATAAAGAGCACGCGCAAAATGTTAAGCCCCGCCACTAAGGCAAAAAGGGTACACCTGAAAAGTCAAGCCCCATCAACAGTGCAAAAAGGGCACTCGTGAAAAGTTGAGCCCCGCCACTGTTTGCCAGCTCCAGTGTATGTAATGCATGTGAACGTGCCCCATAAAAACACTCCTTATCCGCTTCTAAGGTCATTTTTGTCCAAACAGTTTCTACGTTCGCACGTAAAACCTGACATGAACTTTCTGACGCTTTCGGCGGTCGTTCATGACAAGGAAACAGCAATACGTTTTTTGTAAAGCCATGGAGTGATTCATCATCAACGTTTATGCAGACGAGGACACCGAATGACACTTTCAACTGTTTCTGACAGGTGGAGGTGTGATGCCCGACAGTGTCGGGAAGAAATCGGTCTTCGAAAGAGAACTTGGCTGGAGCGGTCTAGGATGGATTTAAGGACAATTATCCTATTCATTTATTGCTGGGCCAAAAATCTGACAACAATCAAATTCTGCTCAGAGGAGTTATCTATTGGCCACGCGACCGCTGTCGACTGGAAGAACTTTCTGCGTGAAATTTGCGCCTGGCAGATTTTGCAGACTCCAACAATTGTCGGCGGCCCAGGTCTACATGTCGAGATCGATGAAACCCTAATATCACGTCGTAAAAACCATGCAGGGCGAGTCCTTCCCCAGCAGTGGATTTTCGGAGGGATTTGCCGGGAGACTAAAGAAGTGTTCTTGTATGGAGTGCCAGATCGAACTGCGGCCACTCTGCTGGACACAATCCAGGCCTGCATCGCTACCGGCTCAATTATCATTTCCGATATGTGGGCATCATACCAAGGCATTGAATCGATGATTGGCATGAGTTATACTCATCAAACGGTTAATCATACCGAAAACTTTGTGGATCCAACGACTGGAGCTCACACACAAACCATCGAATCTCTCTGGCACATTTACAAAATGCGGAATAAGCGCCAATGCGGCACACACCGATCTTTAGTGGACAGCTACCTGTGTGAGTTCGTTTGGAGGCAAAGACACCGAAAAATGGACCTTTTCATGCAAATGATTAATGACTTGTCTCAATTTCGCCCTCTTCAATAGAGAGTAAAAGTTCAAGTTCCATACCCTCCCTTTTCATAATCTTTTTCGGCTGGCGGGGCTTAACTGGAAAAGATCCCATAAACTCATCGAAGGTGTGGTAGAGGCCGATGCTTTTCCTTTCTCACTGGATCGCAGGTTATAAGCCCAGACGGCGCTACGTAGTACTACGCATTGTGGATGCCACATAGATTAGTGGTGACGTGTCTACAAACGTGCAATTCAACCCGAACCTAACAACAGAGCTACTAGTAGTCTTATTTATAGCAAACTCCCGGCTAATAAATGTAAACGTGTATGCAAATATATCAAACGTATATGTCCACTGTTTCACCGAGTTCGTGTTGTTACGATTGGCCTCAAAACGTTACGACCGGAGAATCCGACCCATTACTTGTTGGAAGAGTTGTATTGGAATTGAATAAGGAGGAATACGAAAAGATGCTTCGCACCTTTACAATGTTGAGTATTGTCGCAGTGCTGGGTTGACACCACACTACTCACAATCAGCCTGCAGAGGCTGGAAGTGATTGATCGGTCGATCTTTCTAAACCATTGTATCGTCGGACAATGGTGATCGCTTAATGCACATGGCGCAGGTTAGCTGTAGTTAAGGACTAAAACTTCATGCTTATAAATAAATAAAGTTTGTTCTAAACTTACTAAGCTTACTGATCACAGGCTTCCCATTTCTTCGCGTCTAACTGATGATCAAACCGAAGTTCTTCAACAATTCACAGATTGAAAGTAGTCCGATTTTAATACCTGCCCCTGTTGTACAATCCAACTCTTTCGCTGCATATTCTCCCATATCCCCAGAATCTCAATACTTTATTCTTCTTAAGTGGTTAGATAGCTTAGCGGCTAACAGCTTAACCCGCCAGAATCGCTTCCACTTCCGCTCTATGCATCTTATATCCTATTGAATCAAGCATGCAACAACCAAACTCTGACTGGTTCATGCCTCCTGTTCTCTCTCATCTATGTTCATGCAGATGGAGCTGCTTGTGGTTGGAGATTAAGTTCCATATTTGCACATCTACGCTGTGCTCAGCACTCCACATTTGTTGTTGTTTCTGTTTCCCTTTCATTTTTAAAGTTCAGTTTATGTGTATGCAATACCAAGTCTTAACACATAGGCTCCGTGTTATATGAAATTAATAATGGTCCGTTAAATTAGTTCTAATTAACATTATAAAGTCGGTACATGTGTTGTGGATGGATGTGGTTAGTAGTTACGTTAGAGTTTACCACATCTGCATGGCGTACTCATTACCTATCACTTCGCTGCTCCTTATGGCTTTGCATTGTCAATATTCCTGGAACGCTGAAATTTTAATGTTATACTGGTGCCGCTAACGATCTCTATTAGCTTTTTTGTCGTTTGGTTAAATGTAGTATTCGATAGGGCTCTATACTTTATTTAAATGGTGTGGCCAGGATTCTTCGTGTGATATGTCTTGAGCATTTTTAGTTAATTGGTTTCTCATATAACCGACCTCCACAGTCATATGTAGAAGGAAGCATTGACCATAATCTCCACAAAACGCTGTCTATCCGTCGCTTCAAGCTTCCGACAACTCACAAGCCACTACTGGCTATTTTCGACTCCCAAAGGTATATCCCTATGTATACAGTTAACCACATTCAACACTAGGTTGTCATCTTTCTTGGTTGTGATTTCGAAATCTCAGTCAGCCACTTAGATGTTTCGTCATGACTCACCGGCTCCGAGGAACGGGAACAAGAGCACACAGTTACTGCGGCAGGCGAAGTTGAGCCTCACGTCAAATTCCTAATACACGATACTCTTCAAAACCCGTCAGTCATAGCAGTATCAGTAAGAGTTTAAGCATCCCTTGATCCCTTAAAGAAATCCGCACAATTCATCCGAACCGCTTAGTGATGTTCATGCACCTCAACTGGACTGCAACAATACTACTAGTAGCATCTGTTGCTCTATATTGTGGACACTGCATTCTATTTTTGAAAAGGGTTATCATTCCTAAATATGTGTTGCGATAGTTACACTCATGACATCTTGAAATCAACCGAATGAAACCACTTGCAAGCGGATATGCACACCATTTTCGCTTTAAACTGGACGTTTTACAAACCAAACTGATGTTTAGCGAACCAAACTAGATAGTTATTTTTTAATTAAAACAAATTGCTAACAAGGAAGAAAGTACAGACGTTAAGGATGGTCAGCTGATGAAGAGTTGTCCCATCGCTGATCGGCATCATATTGAGGAAGTATTTCGCACAGTCCTGCGGTGTTATCGTTTCGACGCCTTCTTGAATGATTGCAATTAACGTCTGGTCAGCAGGCGTCTCACCAACGTTTTCACCTTCGAAAACACGTTTTCTGCTGAGTTACTGGCCCGTAGCCTTAGGGATCACAAGCTTGCTTTGTAATCTGAAGGAAAGGAAGACTAAAATGTAGTCATCCGTTCACTAAATCGACACACATAGAGGCTAATTACGTTCGACCACCGGAACCTTCGCATCTCAGCGCAAATCTGGTGCAAACACCGCGGGACTGAAGACCGTCTTCGGCGCTCGCCGCCAGGTTCCGATGGCTATGCCACACACTGACTTTTGCGACGTGCGTTGTTTACGCGACCGAGAACTAGATGAAAGAAGAGAATGAAGGTCGACCGATGATTTGCTGAAGAGGAATGAAGGTCCTTACTTCAAAGTTGGCATCGTTTGGAACTTTTTGCCTTCCTGCTTGGGGTCCGAACGACAATGAACACGTTTGGCTAGATGCACTTGTTGACATAGCGAATGGCCGACCTCATTGGCTTTTTCTCATGGGTTCCTTTGCATCTCCCCAACCCGCTTAACCTCCTCTTCTAACCACAATCTCGATCTCAATGCATAATATAAAGCAGCTCGCATTAATATCTGTGTTTCGTTTTGCCCTTGCCTTTTTACTGACATCTGATGGGATTATATTGCGACACAATAGCTTAGCTGTTTCTAACCCCTAACCCATGTGTAGCATATTTATAGTGGTCATTCTGAACATATTCGTAACGTTCGTGCTATTGACATGTGAACTTTTTTGCAGTGGGACAGCAGTACTTGTGCATCTCTGGTATGCGCCACTGTGTAGACGTTAGCTTTTTGAAAGAATTACCTTTTTCCGACCCGTTTACGGCGGCTACAAGTGGCAGTGTTTCAAGGTGCTTTATACGTATAAAGAACTGCGTTTACCGAATGCAAGCACACACTTCGGCATCTTCTAGTCTATGTTCATATCATACCTCCTCACGTTATACATGCCCATCACGAAATCAATTTTACCCTCTCCTTTCCAACCAGCAGCTTAGAGTTGTTATGTCTAACCCTTCCGCATAAACCGGTATCCTGCTGCTGCAAACTTACAAGTCATGTCTATAAACTACCACCATGGGTTGTGGTACTCCACCCAATTTATACTGCCGTAATCTAATCCATCCGCATTGACCTGCTGTCCTCATTTCTGCTTTGCTCTATCTGTGGAGCGCTTAATTGTTCTTACTATGAACTCTCGTCCTCCCTCACACAGGTTGAAACCAATGGACAGAACGAAACAGTTGCTACCAAAGACCCTCTGTTAGACTCCATTTTGAACGAACCGGCCGCTGTCTGGATCACAGATTATATCAACTTGTGTATTTGCTTCTTGCTATTTATACTAGTGTGCATCTCTGAACCTATGTTTCAGTACAATGCACTCATGAGTTCCAAAGGATCTACGAAAAAAACGTCCGTTCACTGTTTCGGGGACAAGCCAAAGTTTCTCATGGCGGATGGAGAGCCTGTTTCTGATCTGGAGCCTGCTATTCCAGACAAGTCCAAATCGGAAGCAATTTTAGTAAGTGGTTTATTTTTGATAACAGAGCTGATTCTTTATGCTTCCCGTCTTTCGAATTATTTAATGGTTTGTTGAGTACTACGGACGTCCAATCTGGATCATAATTAGCACAGTTGGCCACCTATACTTTCAGAAGACTCGCCAGAATTAGTTGTTCTCTGTTTGTTTCGTGTACAACTTTTTACTGACTCCAACTGCTCCTAGCTCGAACCTAGTTTATATATTTTAATGCACTTTCTGAGTAAACATTTAAAACAATTCTGAATACCGTATTGTATGAGCAAGTGGAGATATGATCATAAACGTTAAAAAAGCAAACTATCTATGACTTGCCGATACCCTGCTCATTTTTTCGCATCGTCACGTGATATCACCAAATATCGTGTAGGTCACAGTTACTTGGGACTCACAAATGTGAGATATCAGTGGATACTCGTTTTCGGAATATAACATTTGAGAAATGCACTTCCAAATAGTTTGTACAGTTGAACTGAGTTTGCTTCCAATATATGCTCCGGCAAACCGTTTCTGACATTTACCACTCACCGTTCAAATCACAGGGTATGGGGAACTCGCTTCAAATCTGGTACCACAAGCTTATACTGGTATCCGCATATGCCGCAAACTTTTTGCAAGCGGTGCGGTTTCCTTAGTATGGGGATGTCACCTAGGTCTAGAGTGCAGTATATTGTGACAAGTTCGACTCTCACCCGATGAGAGGCCAGAGTATGTAATCCTAGCCTCTCGCACCTGTCCTTATACGGTAAGCTCCGCAAACTGGAATGAGCATGGTAGCGACGTGTTGGACCCGTTCGATCTTCTGGGCGTTACCCTGAGTGCTCGGGCAATAGGCGAGTGAGTTATCCTCTAGCATTGGTCTGATGATAGGGGAGAAGAGGCGAGTGATGATGTCTGGGAGAAAGTAAGAATTGCCTAGAAAATCCACCATTTTAGCGATTAATCGATTATTAACGATCATCACATCGATTTCGAACGATCTGAAATGTTCTAGTTTCTGCACGTGACAAAAAACCACATGGCAGCTCGGCAAAAGCTCTGGGGAACCACTAACCTTGGTACCTGACCTTCCAATTCTAGAAGTCGAAGATCAATAAGAGGCCTATAAATAGAGCCAAGGTCCGCGGTAGTTGTACAGTGTTTGTTGACAGCGAGTAGTACGTTCTTTTTCAAGGTCATTGGCGTTCTGCTTTTTCCTTCGGTTGGTTTAGAAGTTTTGTGGAGCAGTAAGTGTCAACTTAGGAATCGCGTCAAATGTGAAGATTATAGCAGGTGATCTCTTCAGACCAGATGCAGAAGCTGCGTTTGACCGCCCAGTCCGTTTCGGTGTGTCTTGTTCGTGTTGTCCACGGACTTCAAATGGCAACATGAGAGCAAGACCGGGTTCTTCATGGAAGGTGTGGGATGTAGTAGCTGTAGGTTCAACCATCACCACCCTTCCTCAGGCTCATGAACACCAACTTGGATGGATTGACCGGGAGGCGGACTTCTGAAGACTACATAGAAAGGTGATTGAGGTCTTACTGAAGTAGGCCACAGTCGTCGGACGTACTTACCACTCTCCAAATCTTCTGATCGTCTGCAAACAAGGCACACGGCGACCGAAAAAGCTGCGGTAGATCTTTCATCTAAATGAGGAACAATGTAGGTCCAACACCGCACTTTGGGTACGCCACTGGTCGAAGGATACCAGTCGGCCAGTTGGCTATCTGCTTGCAACCTCCACTTTCGTCCAACGAAAATCTCGCGGATCCACTGGTGCATTGAGCCGCCAACACCTCACACACAGATTGAGGAGGAGGACCTCCTGCTTCAACTTGTCGAACGATTTGCTGAAGTTGCTGTAGACTTCTCTGGTTTACTGCTTGCGACCATTCGTGCCTCGTCACGAGCATGAACCGTCTGGCATAAAACTGTGCTGTGTGGGCGTCGAAATATCTTTTGACCGGAACATTTGTAGCAAACTCTTCTTCACAATTCTCTCGGCAATCTTGGCTAAGGTGTCAAACAAATTGACATGTAGGTGCCCAATCTGCTGGAGTCACCGCCTTCGGGAATCGGCCTTACCACCGAGTATTCCCAATCAATCGGCATTGAACCTTCGGACAGCGACCTATTAAACGGGTCAGTTACGGCAGGCGAAATGATGTCCGATAAGGACTTGAGAATCAGGCTCGGTACTATCAAGATTACCGCACCTCTTCCACGCCACAATCCAGATTGTCTAATTCCGTTATGGCGGTGCATACGGAAGTCGGTACGGATACCTGGTCATTTGCAAACAAATAAGCAAGGTGCGCCTCTAAGGCGGACGCACGCTCAATCCGGGAGATTAGGGGTTGACCTCCGGAATCCTCTGTCACTGTTGGGTCACGTGTCGAGTTCAGGCACCGTTTCTCCGTGTTAGCATTAAAAACTGAATGGTCGCTTGTTGCCAGCAGCTCCAGGACCCGAATACCATACACATATTGTTCACAGCTGTTTGACATCAAGTCTAAGCACGACGGAGTTGAGCGCGGTTATGTGCGTCGGTTTGCAGATGTGTTGTGCTGCCCCAGTTTCAAGTACTATCTCAGTGAAATTGGCTCTTCCTCACAATATCCAGTGATAAGTTGCACTGTGAGTAGAAAATGACGACTCATGTGGTCCCGAAGATGCGGCAGCGTATCCAAACAATGTTTCAGGGTACTGCGATAAAATGCACCCATGAATAGCCCTCCGCACCTCAGATGGATCGGGCACCGCCACCGCTCACGCGCGCCATCTTCGCTTCGTTGGGCGTTCACAAGTCTCCCACCCAGAGATGATCGGATGTAGAACAAGACGCCACCATGGGCATTCGATAACCTATCACGAACAGGATTAGCCACTTAGCTGAACTTCATGGGTGAGAACCTCATCGTTCAATTACGTTTCTGCGAGTTTCATTCCATCTGGTCGCTCGAAAGTAACGAAGCAGCACAGCTCATCGCGCTTGAAGATTGAAGACGTTGCTAAAGGCTACACGCAGACTGTGGTAAGAACTACCGGGCATGTCTGAAGAGTGAGGGACCGATTTATTAAAATTCGTGTTCGCTTTGTAACCACCCGCCGCTTCAGCTCGATGATGGCGCACATAAGGCGCTCCCTGTCAGTTGGAACTATATTTGAACGAAAATGTATTCTCTCGCCTCTCAATGTACTCTGCCGACACAGTATCGGGTTCCTGGTTGGCCTCGTTGGCAAAAGTTAACCGCATAGGTCGGTCGTTCTCAGAGGTGTTTTTGCCGAGGCGGATGATTTGCTTCACTTTCATTTCTCCCTCCCTCACATCGAAGAGCCTGTCGACCAGGCTCTATAATAACTCTACGTCATGATCATAGCGTGCCTGAGGACCTGGATCGTTAGACTCAGATGCGTTAATCGATGGCGCATCATCAGCGCATGCTTCCTTTCCGATCGTGAATCTGGTATTTGCATCCAAAGCTGTTCCTAACCTTTGTTGTAAAGTTGTCTGTCACCGATCACTATCTGGTGCCGCAGTCTGATGCTACAATCCAACCGGGGAAGGAAGACGGGAATCAAGTCTCAACTGAACAGCGTGGCGTAAGGACCGACTTATAGACCAAACACGCCTTTTCAACAACGTCTCTGCCTTTCACTTCTCTGTGCCTTTTTCTCTTTCGATTATCTATCGCCTGGTTGGTTGCCTATCACTCGTTCCATATTTGGCCGTTGTTCTCGTCTGCTGCGTTGCCGTAGTGCACCGTAAATGGCTACCTGTTCGCACGGGCGGACGTGGGTTCACCAGTGCCGAGAATGACGAACTACTTCCGTCTGATTCTCACGCGGCTAGCTACAGGCGCGTTCAGCGACGTGAGACCCTGTGTCCGCGTTTGTTCGGTGTGGCTATCAAACGACCTTTTAACGCAGCGGCTCTCAACCCGGGGGTAACTACCCCCAAGGGACTGAAATGGAATTTGACGGGGGATAAGTATAACTCCGAGGATTGAGTCATCGATCCGTCGCCAAACAACTCTAACAACAAAGTCATCTGTACCAAAACATTTAATTAAATGCCTAATCATTATTGATTAGAAATCAGTGACTAGGCTCTGGTGAGTGGTCATGGAATTGGCCAAGTTTCAGCAACAAATTTTGTTGCGTAATATACAGATACATACTGCAAAGTAACACAACTAGATGGCACCTCCATCGGTTCGCTCGTCGATCGTAGTTCTTTTGAGTCACGCATTCGTTTGTCGGGTTGAGTAACAGAGTTGAGTGAGCACTAAGTTGGGAGCATAGGTCAGTCGACCAGGTAACAAAAATGTGTGTGTGTGTGTGTGTGTGTGTGTGTGTGTGTGTGTGTGTGTGTCAGACGTACGCCGCAACGGCACTTCGCTGCCGCGCGCCCACCCCTACGCGCATTCGAACCGGTGACCTTCTGGTTGCAAACCAAACGCGCAGACCACTCGGCCACCGGCCGATCGACCAGGTAAACGAGCGAGCGAATGTTTACCAGGTAGAAGGCACAAAACGGGCGATTAGTGTTCATGATGTATCAATACAGAGTGGTGCCGGGAAGCTGTTGTCTATAGTCTGGACTTAGAAGGGATGGTTGAAACAAATGAGAGGCAACTAATATCTGTTCATGTTTGGTCAGGGATCACACACCAAAGCAAGGAACCCAATTAATTCGGAGCACGACTTACGATGTGCATTAGCCGGAACCGCACCAAATATACCATAACTTGTTGGAACCAAGCATTATCAACGATCTCATTAGCTTACATCACCTCTTGATTTAATACAAAACTGCTCTAATATTAGGTCTTTTCTTCATTCGAATGATAAAGTTAATGAGGTATAGTATTCATTTTCCGCCATTTAAAGCATAAAACGCAATAGTTAATGGTAGATTAGCATTTAAACCAAGACATTTTGTGGGTAATTGTTTATAGTGAGCCAGCTTTGGGGGTTACAACCACCAAAAGGTTAAGAACCACTGTTCTGAGGCAGTGTTTTACCGGTTACAAGCAGACTTCCGTGCGTCTTCCAAACCATGTGGTGCAGTTTTACATTCGTTCTTTTCATGTCCGCGCGTTGTATCGAGGTTATCAACTTGCGGTAACCGTCCATACTTAGAATCCAGGATACTGACGATGTGAATTTTCCTCGACTCGGGTCAACTACATATGGTGAGGTTGCCACTACTCGCCTCCCTGGTGATGCTGGATCCATTTCTCCGCTGCGCTTGCGTTGTTAGTCACCTTAAGCTTTAGAGCATCCGGGTGAGCAGTCCAAGTTACTAAGAAGCCTTTGAAAGCAAAGACGTGGTTATGTCGTTTCAGTTTGTACCGCATGAGCTGTGGCTCGACCGCAGCTCTGATGTCTCATTAGATTGGCTGAAGGTACGCGTATTGTGATTTTTACTAGGCATTATCAAAAACTTACTAATTCCTCCATCTGAGCCAGTACACTCTTTCAGAGGCCGTTTGCAAATCGATAATTGTTGCGGAGAACATGATGACTGCTCCCTTCGACTGTGCTCCCACCACGGCCTCTATACCAAACAGCACTACCACAAGCCTGTGCATCGCGTTATCTGGCAACGACTATGATCGTCTTCCCTGAATTTTAACTGACTGCATGGCTATCCGCTACATGTGGCCGTCATCGTCCCAACTATATTTGCCCATCTTTAGCACACCGCTGTTTCATCTGTACTCCCGTTTCCGTCCCCAGTGCTCACCGTCCCAACTCCTGTGGTGCGCGCAAGTTCAAGTTTACCTACCTATAATGCGATTTCGCAATATATGACGTAGTATTTTGCTTCCTCAGCGGAAAGTTGGTTGTAATGTTCACTGGTCGAACGTTGAATGACGCCTAGCCAATGGTCCCAAAAACAGAACAAGGTTGGATCGCAATAACTACGGTACTAGTAGATTACATACACTGAAATAAATTAAGCACACCTCAATTCTTCAGGATCCCGATGTATCACGGTCAGCAACAGAATGGAATTACACAACAGGAAGGAAACAGCTGTTTAAGCCAGACAGCCAGAGGACAAGTGAAAACACGATAGACGTGAAAGAAGTAGCAAGAACACTGGCCAATCACTGATGGTCCCGTCACAGAGTGAGGAGAGTGAGGGGTTAACAGAAGGCACAAGGAGCCAAATTCGATGACCTGAGTGTCACTCGGAGTAGGTGGTAGCTATGTTCCAACGCCTTAGGGATAGCGACATCATACCGATGTGACACAATTATAAATGAGGTCAAATATCGTCACTGAGGGAATGAAGGTGTAAATCAAATGTGAACCACTGGACCAGTGTGTGGACGTACAGGGAATTGCACAATTACTAGGCTGAGGGGTAGGACAATCATATTATCCTTATTGTTTGAGGACATGGTTCGGTGCACGAGCGGTCCTCGAAACCAAGATGAGAGGTCGTTTGAATGATCGGAAAGTACAGTCCAACTATCAACCTATAGCAAGTTTCAGATAAATATTCCGATCATGAGTGCCCCCCGCGAATGAGATATGTGAGCTAGCTTCCTATTCAAATTGCGTCCGGTGAAGCACGATAATCTTTGAACGTTTTTGCGTCCACCTGTCTTGAGGTCTGAATAATGGGTGGCCATAGGGAATTTCAATTCATTTAGATGAGGCACACAAGTTGGTTTCGTCAGATGACTACTTACATGTGTCTGTAATATGCTGAAACCTCTTATCACTTATTCTCTCTGAATTGAACAAGAGTGTAATTGGCTGGTGTGAGCTTTCCAGATGTAACACACTAGCGTCATTGGGCGCATTCAAGTCCTGTTCTAACACAACCGATGCACGGGTCTGCGACGTACAACTTAATGTGGACAAAGAGCTCAATTCGAAGGCTGTATTAAACGAAAATAGCGACCACTATTGGTTTTCTGACCTAGAGTTTCTGCCAGATGACCCGCAAATCGATTGTTAGCGTCAGTCGGATCTTTCCGTCTTCCGAGTTGGGGGCTACGTGATGCTGACTCCCAGTGGTTAGAAGTCTTGGAGCTCATCTCTCGCAATAGAAATCAATGGCGCCAAAGCTGCGCTGCCGCTTTTTCCTCATGTAATCTTTCGTCTTAATCAAAACAGAGCAACAAGACGACTTTTGTGTGGCGTCAAAAAGCCTTTTGGTGCTGTTTTCATGATTTTATTGAACCAAGTTTTCCCCTTCCAGTACCGCTATGCTTTTTATGGCGCATTTGTCTTGTTAGCGCTAGTCACTTTGTGAGCGCTGCTGAATAAAATGATGCGCACCGTTCCACGCTTTGATACGTTTCGTACTTTCAATGCGCAAAGTACAGCGGCTGTGTTGGGCTGACCTGACACACCACCAGTTCACACCATCACCGAACAACCGCTTGAACACGTTGCCGCGCGCAGATGGCAGCTTGATTCCTAGTATTGACATCACAGGAATGACTGCTGTGTGCGTCGGTGACGTTCGTGTAGCCTTTCATTTCGTTATTCACGTGAAGAAGCGGCGAGATATAGCTTAAGAATTTTAGGAGCATTTACAAGCTGCATCACGACCTGTGTTGTTTTCTACATTTGAGACGTGGCCAGCACGTGCTGGGGGGTTAAGAGGCACCATGAACGACTGCGAAAGATAAAACGGGTGCACCGTGATTAAGTTGATCACATGCGGTATTGAGTTCATTGTTGTAGAAAGTAGGAGGGAAATCCCTTGTCAGCTCCATCGATTCCGTATCATACTGGGTTTGATGCGTATCGTCGCATTACGACGTTCCTAGAGGGTTCGTCGCAATTGCAGTGACAGCCGCAAGATTCCATCATGCTACCAAGCCGCCAAGCGCATCTTTAGATCTTCACTTAGAACTAAGCGTCCAGCACTGGTCAGTATTCCTCGCACACCCACTGAGCTGCGTCTCAGCATATATTGTTTTTGCAAAGTGCACGATGTTGGTTCAAGATTCATGGTTGTCAACAGAGAAAATGGCAGCAATGTATTTCTAAAATGAGTGGAACACTTGTTCGGACTCATCTACATCCTATTTCCGACAGTGATCAATGAGCTCGACAACTTTGTTGTTTAGAGGCCCTTAGTGACGTCGCTTGGGTTGTCAACATCGCATTTGGCTTTCCTCATCTTTTGGTTCTGATATCTCCTACACAATCCTATTGTCTTCCTTCCTGTTCTTCTCCCCTTTATCCCCACCCACCGTAATTATCATAGTGACACAAGTTGCCCCAACAGCGATCCATCTCTGTCTTGTATTTGGCTAACCGAACTGCTTCGTATTTTACACTTTCCACACAAAATCCTGCCCCTGGTTTATTTAAACATGGTGCAATTTCTCCCTGTCTCTACCAATGTGACGCAAGTGAGGTTATATCCGAAATTCCCATTGATGACTTCGACAACTGGATAATGTATGAGCCATAGCTCTTTCTTCCTTATTAACATAAAATCTATTGTCCTAGGTTTTCATACTAACAAAGCCCAGTTGAATGCCCCCATGAATACGCCCCTCACCGGATGGACCTTGCGTCCCATGACCTTCGCTCCCATCTGACGTCCTCCCGAAATGCAAATTTCAACACACATTTCTTCTTGTATTGTTATGAATGTAGTATTCAATAAGTCAGGAGGGCAACCGAGTTTTCACACAATTGGAGTTCGAGTATCTCGCTTTTCGCACTACAGATAGAGCAGTTACTTGGAGATGCATGCACAGTCGATGTTTGAATTGTCACTCACCCGACTGCACATTGTCATGACTCATGTCCTCGAAAACCGGAAGCCAATGATGCTAGGCGTGGGAGTAATTAATGCTACATCTCGTAATGTGATGGGTAAGGATGTCAGTTTTTCGCGATTCCGCGAGAATGCAGGAAAATCGCGGAACTTATAAATATCATGGAATCGCAGAAAAATGAGATTCATAAAGAAGGCTGCCTTGAACTCAGTCTTGTTATACTTAATGTAATCAACAGGTCATATCAGAAAATCAGACAACATTTAAGAGGGAAGATTGCGCTGAATAGAGTGAAATAGTTTTCTGGGGAATATTACATTGATAACGCGGACAAGTAATTAATGGTTTGTTCTTCCTTTGAAGTGACTGAATCCACCTCGAAAATCAACCGTGGTTGACCACATTCTCAGCCAGAAGCATCTTCAGATAAGCACAAAGGGAGGAGGAATAAACTTGTTGCCAAGAGGCAACCAGCTCCGAAGAAGGCTTGATAAGTAGGCATCGTTAGTTCCATCGCCGTTGCGGATGCTGCCAACCAAGCCTGCAACACAGTAGTATCTGACTTTCTACTTGGTATTTGCGAATATTCCTCTAAAGAAGGCAGACACCCTCCAGTTGAGGGAATTTTGTTCACAGGTACGCACGAAATGATGGGAGCATTGTCGCATGTAACGCGCCACGCCTGAAGACTCACCTGACATAAGGGAAACACGAATAGATGTTAAATGAGATGTTCTGTGATACCTTTGCTAACGTCATAACAGACGAAACAACTGATGACTGCGGCATGTTGGAACCTCCAGGTCTGCTCACCATTCAAGTCCAACAAGAACAGTCTGCGGTCATACCTCATTGACACGGTTAACTATGAGAGAGTCAATTCTATCAAGATTAGAGGAGCCATTCTGCGCAGCCTGACAATGATGGGTATCGACTTCAATCGTGTGACGGATTTCGTGTCCAATGGCACAAGATATATGACAGATGCCGTTAAGCCTGTTTGCGAGGATGGGGTTCGCATTTGATGTGCTGTCTGTTGCAACAATTTACTTTAAGGGACCCTTCACAAATTCTCTCCGAAAGTCGACTGCTTCGTTGCAAAAATCAAAAATCTTTTTCGTCTCTCGGGATGAAAGAGGCGTGTCTATATTATCTAACTCGAGAAAGCATGGATAACCCGGTCTTCCCACTTGCACCACCTTCTGGAACCTCTAGCTGGTCTCGGTCGCACAGCAAGTATTTCCATCATTACTCAGCCATGTTGCAATCTGTACAACATATGTCTGTGGATCTCTTAGCCAACGAAACCGCACCGAAAGTCATGAAGTGGCAACGGAGTTTCACTGCGACCGTTGGCAAAAACATCACCCGTCACTTGAAAGGCCGAATCACAGTCTCCGGTAGCGCTAGAGATTTACAACAACCTCTCCATGTCGCTGAGGAAAACGCTACAGCATTCGCATAGATAGGGACTGATCTTTGGCTCCTCTAGCCAAATCCAAAGTGACAAGTTAATTTCCTTCTCCTAAACTGCTATACAAGCCCAGTAGTTGCTGATACCAGAGGCTACTTGGTTTCTGCTAGCCATTAGTGGGCTCGACGCCGACCAGCTGATCAGCTTATCCAGTGATCGATACCGCTATGACAAGGTTCCAGGCTTTGTTGGGTTCCCAGCTCTGGCAACTGAATGGCTAATCTATCGAAAAGTGGTAGAGAAACTGCATGGAGAAAAATATGAGGATACGCAGGCCTTCTGGTGCGGGGTGCATGAAAGAAATCCACAACTGGCAGTTGTTGCTGACCATTATCTATGCATTCCTGTGAATACGGTAGACGCTAAACGAAGGTTTAGCTTACAAAAATGCTGTGTCTGACATGCGTCACAACCTTATTTGGCTTTGTTTTGCTTCTACTGTTTTGATTCATAACTGACATGTAGATAGTGGGTGAACGTGTTTATTTGTTTATTTTAGTCTTTGCGGGATAAGCACGGACTTTTATCGTAACAAGACAGAAATTTTGCGGAATTTTCGATTTTGATAGCAGACATATTTTTAACACATCAGAAATCTTGTGTTTAGTGATGGGAAATGCTTTGTCAATGTTGAGTAACGGTAATGGTTTATATGCCCAAACAGTCATCCTTTGCGTGAAATCTACTGTCACAGAAATGGAGGTCATTTATCTTGTCCGATTACACTCCACTATGATACCCCTGAGACCTACTGCGAACTACTAATTCATGATTCCAGTGTGTATGATCCATACAGAATTCTTGTTTTAGGTGATAAAAAAACTGTTACCTGCACTGGGCGTAGACACAATATACAGAGACGGTACTCCTGAGAAAGTGACGTTTTTCACTGGGCAATTTTCCATATGGGCATTTATGTCCGTGGATTATTTTCTGTGTGCAGTTTTCCTGTGGGCTTCCATCATTACACCGTGCTCACAGGTTGTCTGTTTTCCGTTACACACCACATTCATTTCTGATCCCCTTTTTATTAGAGAGCAGCCTAGCAGTGTGCATGTTTACTAGTATACAGCCAACTTTACGCTACTTATTTTCGGATATTTTGACCCTTCTGATCTTCCATTATCCCTCTTTATTATAGAAACCTTCTCCGGAAAACTACGCTTCCTTTCCATCACGTATAACCTACGCTTGGTTCTGGAGGTCAGTCATCTTCGTTTAAGTTGCTTACAGGAACGTCCTATTGACGCATTTTCCATCATTCCACTGTTTTATCTCGTACTTGTGGTTTAGCATAAGGTCAGAAAGGTAATGTTGCTTTCCAACTGAGCAGGTAGTCATCTGTTATCTCGATATTTCCCCACTGTTCAATGCTGCAGTGCGATTCCAATGTAGCTGTGTTAAACGGGTCAGATTACAACAGAGACAGATGCGACTTCGGTTTACGAAATGAGTCTTAATCACTAAGTAGATACATCCGCGGTCCGTATGACTTGTTCCCCTCTTTTTTGTTTTAACCCCATCTGTAGTAGCCTATTTCTTTCTCTCCCAGTATCACAGCGGTTAGCCTCCTTCCAAATCGGTTAACCACAATGACGCTTCCATTATCAGAACTTTAGAGTGAACACCAAATGTGGATCAATCTCCTCTATATAACTTCGCTTTTGTCTTAAGGAGCTGGTCATATCACAGCCTTCCGTCGGCTTCCCTCGACGGCAAACAACCTCGATGGACGACCGATAGAGTACTTTGATCCAAGCGTGACACGCTGCCTCTCGACGCATGCTTGTCTCTTCCTCTGAGGAAGCCCAGGTCCGATTTTTCAAGGGTTCTGCTGTAGTGTATTTCGTCGTAGTCTGTGGTTACTTCACTGTCGGTCGCTATTGGAAGGCACACTAGCTCTCAGAAATTCTGACAAGCATGTTGAATTAGTATATTCGTGAAGAGTAAGCCGGGTATCCTCGAGGTCGGGACTTCATCAAGCACATCTTCACTTTACGTTAATTGCTGGGGCACCGTCACATATATTGGCGGCCCACCGTTGTCGTGTTCCTCGACATCAAAGGTGCCTTCGATTCGGTGAATCAACTGTCTGCTAAGGTAATATATACCCGCGTAATATGTTACTATTATCCGAGCGTTATACTCACGTAGCTCGGGCAGTATGGGCTTATGCTAAACTGTCACCGCCCTTCAATATCTCCAGCGATCATCATTACACAAATGAAGTAACCGCTCACCGTTATCATTACAGGAGCCTACACCTTGTTGGCCTCCAAGATGAAGCTCATCAGAGGACAATTTTCCGACTTGGGCGTTTAGATTACCAGCAAGCAACACGGTATCCGTACTATTCCTGTAACAAAGGAGATCGTTAAGTTGGTGATAGAAATCATCTTTCCCCGAATCAGTGCTGCAATTCGTGGGGGGCGTAGACAGCAATGACAAGCAGGCACCGTTTGTCCCTGCGCGACTATGTAGCCTGGAATGAGCCAGCCAATCTAACGGCGCACATCCGGCTGTTGGTTTGGATCCAATCGATCAGGGCAGCTTCAGCCCAGCGACATGAAATAATGCCAACGCCAGCTTGACCGGCATTTGAAGCTGTCATTTTTCGACAGGCGCAATGAAAAGGCGCCCCTAGTTTCGCATGTGGGGCATTGCAGAGTAAGCATGGAGCTTGAGTCTTGCAGACGGGTTTCCTATAAGCAGCAAATATCGGTCGATAGGGTCTCTATTGTTCGGGCAAGTGTTACCTGTTGACCAGTTTGTAACAACTTGCGCATATTGAGGCATGCCAGTCTTCGCTAGGATCGTGGATTACAAAAGGAAACGGATGAACCGGCGTTGTCCGCTTAGTTGAACATGGACTTGGCGACTGGACTGGAGCGACGCCCTGTGGTTGTGTGACTTGAAACTAGAAGACAAGCGACTATTGTAACAAGATGGTGGAGGGTCAAGATTTGGGGATTGAAAACTGGGAGGATAAAAGTGAAGTTGGAACGGAACGATAAAGATGAAAAAGCGCAAGAGGAGGAATAAGAAAGCGGGAAAGTCTGAGCAGTAGCATCCATACCCCTGTCCACCCGGCTCGATGCATCAGATAGGGCGCCGTTTCTTATCGTCTGCGACGACCAAAGCATCATGATATTGTTTGAAGGAACCGTCATATTTTCGTATTGCATAGGCAGAGGACCGTCAGGTTGCCTTGTCCTGGACAGTTGGGGTTCTCAACCAAAGCTTTTGGTTCAAAAACCTGACCGCAACGCAGCGACGTTTTGGCACTGGACTAGAGAGAGTCCGTTTTCTAATGTAAAGAGTCATTATATTACATATATTTATTCAAAGTCTGTAGACAGACAAATATGCCATCCGAACCAGGGAAAGGAAGATATATTGTTCAACGAGGTGAGAGAGAGTAAAACGTTCGAAATATGTTTTTTTCAGTTTTACACACGCCGTTTTGTTTTTTTGTTTTTTCTTGCTTTGTTCAACATTAAAAAGCATACGATGAAGAGATGGTAAACAGCTATTGACTCTTATATTGACTCCTATTACGGACCATATCCTCCAAGACTTCCAACTATTGGGAATCCGATTCACGTGGTCCCCAGCCTGGGAGACACATGAATCCAACTGACGCTAGGCACGAGTTTAGAATCATCATACTCCTTTTCCAGGTCATCGATTGTCCGCCACGACTGTCTTTCCCTTCGCGTCCATTAAGTGCAAATAATGCGCGACGTGAAGGGCGGTGGGCCGGCATGTGCTGTACGTGACCGAGCCAACGCAATCGGTGCTGGATGGTTATGCTCTAGAGACCAGGACTCTCCGCTCCAATGATTATGCTTCCAACTTACGCGTTGCTCACATGGTGCTGCCACCATACGCGAGCAATCGAACGCAAGCAGCGATTGTCGAAAGTAGACAGTCGTCTCAAATCTTCCGATCGAATAGGCCAGGTCTCTTAAGCGTACAGTAGGACGGCACGAACTCTGGCATGGTACACTCGGCCTTTGATCTTGAGACTGACATCGCGACGACTCCACAAGTAAGTAAGTAAGTAAGTAAGTAAGTAAGTAAGTAAGTAAGTAAGTAAGTAAGTAAGTAAGTAAGTAAGTAAGTAAGTAAGTAAGTAAGTAAGTAAGTAAGTAAGTAAGTAAGTAAGTAAGTAAGTAAGTAAGTAAGTAAGTAAGTAAGTAAGTAAGTAAGTAAGTAAGTAAGTAAATGCAAGGCAAGCTTTGGTAATTCGTTGCGAACTTTCATCGCCAATACCGCCACCAGACGTAATGCAACCCAAGTAAAGCTGTTAACGAGCTCCACGCTGACACCCGAAATGGTGATCGCAAGCACAGGTGTCTGCGAATCCTGGAGCAAAGCTTTACACTTGGATGGAGCAAAATACAGGCCATACTTAGATGCTTCTATCACTAAGCGGTTCATAATGTTTTGAAAAACCTACGATTCGTCCCCCAGCAAAGCGATGTCATCAGCATAGTCCAGGTCTACGACTCTGCTCCCGGGTAGAAACTCAACGCCGCAGCTCTGGGCTCCTAGTGCGCGATGTAGGACCTCTTCGATGGCAAAATTGAACCGGAACGGCAAGATAGGACAATCTTAACACACTCCACTGGTAACAGGAAACGAAGAAGAAAGCCTTCCATAAACTCTAACTTTGCCAGAGGTCTGACTTTACAAACTTGTCGGGAACGCCGTTCCGTAGCAGACAGTTCCACAGTGACGACCTAGCTACTGACTCAAAAGCGGTTCAGATAGCTAAAAACACTACATTGTTGGTCTTCGGTGGACGTGAGGATGTTCGAGAATTTGCGCAACGTGAAACTTTGGTCAATTCTACCACGGCCAGAACGAAAGGCAGCCTGTTTCTCACGACACCAACTCTCCCGGATAACTGAGAGCCTACGCAGCAGAACGGACCCAAAAAGTTTGGACGCGACAGAGATGTGAGACTCCTCGGTAGTTGGTGCATACATTACGAGTGCCCCTTTTGTGGATCGGAACCACAACATATTCTCCCCATGAATTAGAAACCTCATTGCTCGATACTTTTGTGAATAATGATAGAATTTCGGTGACAACTAGGTTCCTCCCCCCATAAGGCCGGGGGAAGACCGTCAAGGCCAGGAGCTTTGTGGCGTTTCAGAGGCTGGATTTCTCTGCGTATTTCTGCTTCAGTAGGAGGATTTATGCAGACTGTCCAAGGATCACATGATGGTAGTCGATGTATAACTGGAGGTTATGTTGGCCAATTAAAGTGCTCTGCCAAACCATCCAGATGTCTACGTAGATTGGTGATCTTTGTACCGTCTAACTCACAGATGGTCTGACTGATGGCCTGAACTTTGCGTCCGGTGGATCTGATAAAACAACCTGCGACTATTACCAGCAGAGGCAGCAACTTCCATTTACTTCGTCTGTTTAGACCACCAGGATTCACGGCCACGGTAAAGAATCGCTTTCGGTTTTCCGGAAATAGAACGGTGGAGCTCAGCGTGCTCCACACTGACGGGTATAGCTCTCCGATAGTCGAGAAGTTCCACGGTTGTTGCCGAGATTCAACTTTCAGTTGTGCAACGAACAAGACCGCAACTCGATAAACCCACTGGAAACATAATCTGTTGCAATCGCGACCAACGCTGATCAACGTCCCGAGGAGGCGGAGAAGTGAGGTTCTCACGAAGTTGTTTTTGGTATCCCAACTGCACGGCGGGGTCTTCCAGTTTACCAAAGTCGAGTCGATATTGTCTAGTCCTAGGCGAGCCACCGAAACGCATGCAAACCGACGCACGCACTAGCGCATGATCAGTTTCCATGCATGTTGACCAATAGGATCTTCAGTCCCGAATACTGCCACGCCAGCGATGACTTATGGCGATGTGGTCAATCTATGACCAACGTTGAGGGGATGATGGAGTTTGCCAGTTAGCGTAGTGACGTCTAGGGTGGCGAAAGTTCGTGCTGGAGCGGTAAAATTAGTGGACGGCACACAAACTGAGTCGTCTTTCTCCATTGTCTGAGCAAAAGTTGTCGTATCCATGCGGGCCTCCAAGGTGGCGTTCGCTTGGTAACAAACGACCAACACGCGAGTTGAAATCCCCCACCATTATAATGATGTCAGCTTTTGGGACCCTTAAGAGCAAATCATGTAGATTCTGCTAGAATTGGTCCTTGATGGTATGTGGGCTACAGTCAGTGGGAGCATAGGCGGAGATTACGAAAAAGAGCACGTTTGTCTTCTCGACGCATGTTAACCTTGCATGAGCCCTGGAGCCTGACAGGACAAAGGCGACTGTTGATGGGAATCCATTCGAGAAGGGCGGCTTCGGCTCTGGCACTAAGGACGACCCCAACACCAGCTTACTCAGAAGCGGTAGTCTCAGCGTCTCCAGAAAATGAAAGGTAGAAATGGGTATAAGAGTGCATTGATGATGACAATAGGTTGACTGTGCTGGAATCCTGAAGTCCTGTTTCGGACAAACAACAGACCACTTGCAAGAGTTCATAGAGTGCGCGCGAGACCGGCTTGTTGCCCAATCTGTTTTAAGGTACGCACCTTGAACGCCACCAAGTTGAACTATGTCTTCGGTTGCAGAAGCGGAGAGCTGAGAATCCGGGACTGTTCAATCCCGGTTTGGCACTGTGTGATTATGTCAGAGGATGGAGCGGCGTGATATTGCAGGAAGCAATGTTGCTCATCGTTGATTGATTAGACAAAAAACGGGGAGGAATACATAAATAAATAAATGATCTATTCCTCGGCGATGCGAGGTGCAGTCCAACTATGTGGTATGATCAATGTACAGTGGAAGAGCACATAGGCGAGTAGGGTGTGATGAAAGAGTGCTTGTAGCAGTAGCATTAGAGCACAGCATCAGTACAGCGAAGAGTGTAGTTCAGTTCCATGGTTCAACAGTAGGCGAGATACTACCCGATTGCATAGGCCGAAGTAAGGGGTTGTCTTAGAAGGCCACCACCCCGAGCCTTTGGCTCAATACCCTACCAGCAAGGCACCAGCGCGAATTCAGGGAATCGCGCCCATTGGGAGCTGGTGACCGATTACTGGGTTCATAAGATTTCGTTTGGTCAAGTACCAAACAGGGGCCCAATCCTCCCCACGATAACACCATCTGGCAGCTAAAATCCAATGCTCCACTAGAGTGAAGCAAGGGCACACGCACACACTATAAACGTTAGCTAGTGGTGGGAAACACAGCTACTGTGCCGCAACATCTAAAAGAAAAAAGGGAATAAAACGCAACAGGTGCAAGCCAGCTGAGCGACCGGTAACGGATGGCCATCGTTCTGGTTAGCTATCTGCCGACTGCTATACAGAAGAAAAATAATAATTGCCTATGCACAATTATAAATAGTGCTTAAATAATGCTAAGTAATGCGATCGTGGTTGGAGGGGAGGGCTAAGGTGGATGGGGTAGGACAAAGAAACTCACAGCACGAACGTCACTAAGGTCAGCTCCTAGCCATATCAACAAGTGTATCCAACCAAACGTGTACATCGTCTTTCGGACCACAACCAGGGAGCCGAGACGCTCCAACTGAGGTCAGCTCCGAAGTGAGGGCCTTCATTCTTCTCGACCAAGTCATCGCTTGGCCACCTCTCCTGTTCTTCCCTCCACACCCCCGGCGCGCAAACGACGCACCTCGCGGGAGTCGGTGGGCCGGCGTGCCTAACACGTGGCCGATCCATCGGAGGCTGGTGCGTGAAATTACGGTGTTGAGCGGTTCATTTCCTTTTCCTGTGCCGTAAACGAGGCGTCAAAAACGCTAGTTGCTCACGCGGTGTTCCCACCAGATGTGAGCTAGATTGCGAAGGCACCGGTGGTCGAACGTAACAAGCTTCTTTATATCCGTTGATCTAAGGGACCAGGTTTCAAAATCGTACAATAGGGTCGAACGTAGCGCTGCATTGTACACTCTACCCTTCAGGGCGGGAGTGATGTCGCGCCGGCGCCATAAGTGGCAAGGGTTAGCAAAAGCTCCTCGAGCTTTTGCTATACGGTTCGTGATCACGTCATCAATCCCACTGGCGCTGATACAGCTTCCAAGGTAGTTGAATTTTTGAACGACTTCTAGCTGATCCCCACCAAGGATCAGCGTGGGAAGCGGTCCAGGCAAATCTTTAGGAACGCTTTGCACTACGATGGTGCAAAGCAAAGCCCGAAGTGACGGACAGCCAGTGCTAATATGTCCAGTGCGACTGGGCACGTTTGTGAGCTGTCACAGATTATGGCAATATCGTCAGCATACTCCAAGTCAAGAAATCATTCACTGGGTGCAGATGCACACCTAAGTCGTGTCCTGTGAACGCGATTTCCATGGCTCCGTCAATAGCGAAGTTGAAGAGGAGAGGTGACAGCGGGCATCCTTGTCTCACACCACTGGTGATATTAAAGGACGACGACAGCTTGCCATTTGCCCTCACTCTGCCCGTGCTACGCGCAAATAATGCACGGATAATATTTACATCTTTCTCGAGCACACCTTTCCTAAGTAGACAGTCACAAACTGCACGTCTATCCACCAAATCGAATGCACCTTTGGTATCGAGGAACACGACAACGATGGGCCGCCAATGTGTGACGGTGCTCCAACAGCTGACGCAAAGTGAAGATGTGGTCAATGCATCTCCGACCTCAACGAAACCCAGTTTGCTCTTCACGAATATGGCTTTCACGGGTGCCAGTCAGTCTGTGAAGAATGACAGAGGCAAGCAATTTGGAGGCGATGGAGATCAGACTGATTCCTCTATGGTTACGGCATTCCGATCGTGAGCCTTCCTTGAAAATTGGGACTATGACAGAACGGCTCCAGTCGGTTTGGACAGTCTCCTGCTCCCACAGATTCACCAGTAACTCGTATGAATCATCCACAAGAGCAGTTCCTCCGAATTTGAAGGGGGCTGCAGGAAGATCATCTGTTCCCGCGGCTTTATTTAACTTCAATAGTACGATCTTATGTTCGACTCTGAGCAAGAGGGTGGATCCTAAGGGGCAGCCCAGGGAGCGGGGCGATCAGTGGCAGGTGAGAAATCTAACAATTCCGACCGATTAAATTGCCTTTCAAACTGCTCAGTCCAACGCTCCAAGCGTCTTGACAAATTGTGGATAGGCTGTCCACTCTCCTCACGTATAGTTTCACTAACACCAGGTCTCCTGCTTCACGTTTCCCGTATCAGACGGAATAACTTACGATGGTTACCAAAGGCAGCGACCATTTCCATCTCTGACGCAAGATGAGAACACCGGGATTCGCTGTCCTTCTTCAGGCTAGTACGGAGTTTTGCCCTTAACCCTCTTCGAGTTTCATTGTGTTCGCTTCCAGCCGTGATGTGCCGGCGGGCATCGTAAGTTCCAGAGACTGCGAAGAGACCCAATGTCCGTGTTGACGATTAGACTTACCACATGAGAATTTTCCTGCTGCTAGTAAGGACTGGTGAATATGAGACCATTGCGCTTCAATAGTCTCCGGTGAGCGCTTACTCAACTCGCATGACAGCGTACTTTGATGGGCACTCAGAACAGCTGGCTTCGCTACTTGTCTGGTGCCAATGCGCTTACAACGTCGTCGTGGGCGTCCGCCAAAACGCATCCGCATATCAGCACATACAAGTGAATGGTCGGTGTCCACACATATGCTCCAAATCGAGCGACAATTCTAGAACCATCCTCTCCATCGGTAACTTATCGCAATGTGATCGATTTGCGTCCATAGCTGGTTCGAAGATGGTGGGCGCCAAGTCACCCTCCGGCGGGTGTTGTGTCGGAAATTAGTGCTCGCAAGAAATAAACGAGCATCCTCACATAAATGAAGTAACCGCTCACCGTTATCATTACGGGAGCCTACACCATGTTGGCCGCCCAGATGCAATTCATCATTGGATAATTTTCCAACTTGTGCGTTCAGATTCCCAGTCAGCACTACAGTGTCCGAGCTTCTTCTGTGGCGAAGGAGCTCGTTCGGTTGGCGATAGATGTCGTATTTCACGGAATCATCGCTAGATTTTGTGTGTGCATAGGCAGTGATGACGAACAGACACCTGTTAGTCCCGCGTGATTTCGAAGCTTCGAACGAGCCAGCCAATCGGACCGCACACATCCGGCTACTGATTGGAATCCAGTAAACCTGAGCAGCTTCAGTCCAGGGACTCAGGGCAATACATCGCCAGCTTGGCCGGTGCTCGAAGGTGCATCGTCACTGGATAGGCGCAGTGAGAAAGTGCTGTTGGTGTCACCTGAAGGGGATCGCAGAGTGAGCACAGAGCTCGAGTCTTGCAGGCGGGTCTCTGATAAGCAGCAGATATCGATCGAGGTGGTCTCTAAGGTTCAGGCAGTTGCTGCCTGCTGACCGAGCCGTAACTGTGTGCGTGCATTGAGGCATGCCAATCTGAAGGAGGATCGAGGGCTGCAATTGCAAGTCGATGAACTGGGCTTTGTCCGCTTGGTTGGACGTGGGCTTGTGGGCAGGACAGAAATGACGCTCCGCGTTCACATGTGAGTTGAAACTAGAAGGTTAAAGCCTTGTAAAGCAAAGTGGAGGGTGGCCAAGGATTGGGGTGAGGGTTTAAAACAGGGGGATAAGACAAGCTGGAACAGGACAGTAAGATAGAAAAAACATAAGTGGGGGAATAAGAAGCCGGGAAGGCTTGAGCAGTAGCATCCAAACCCCTATCTACCCTGCCCGATGCAGCAGATAGGGCACCGTTGATTATCCTCTGTGGTGGCCAGAGCATCAGAAATTTGTGTGAAGTGCGATTCATTGTACTGCTTAGGTAGGATACTCTCAGGTTGCCCAGGCCTAGACAGGAGAACGATTAGGGTTCTCAATCAAAGCCTTTGGTTCAAAAACCTGACCGCAAGGCAGCAGGTTTGTCATTGGGCCACTTGGAGTCCGTTTTACGGAATAAGGAGCCACCTCATTCTAACCCCCAACCTGGCGCACCAGGGGGCTGGGTTTGTCTGGCTCTAACCATTGACCAATCTGGTATGAGTGGCTCTGAAAATGCAAAAAGAGCACCACGCAACATAGCGCAGTGGATCGCTAATGCACACAAATCATCACCCTACGGTAAGGTCAGGTCTGATTGCGATGCAGTGAAGCAAGGGGCAGTAGCGAGTCACATCCGCCACGTCGCAGTGTTAAACGGACGTATGTGGCTTTTATAAGTTAACGCTTGCCAGGCGAAAACCCATCACCACTTGGAACACTGCCGCCGAACCATTCGCTGGAACGGGAAACTCCCGAACCACCCTGCTAGCACCACTAGGAAGTTGTTCGGCAAGCCAGCCAGTAAGGAACCAACCTCACTCCAACCCCCAGTCTGGAGGGCCAGAAGACTGAGTTTGTTTGGCCTCTAACCATTGACCAATCTGGTATGAGTGGCTCTGAAAGTGCGATACGCAGCACCCAGCACAGCTCCATGGATCATTGAAGCTAACAAATCATCGCACCAAGTTAAGGTCCAGTTTCGTTGCATGGGAAGTGCCCCATTTCGAGACTACCGCTCGCTACTTGACTGCTTAGTCCACGATAAGCGGGATACGTTGCTACTGTCAAAGGACGATTGTGACTGACTCAGATATGTCTACATTACCGAGGTGTCCGTTTTTGATTGAAGCACGAAGGCTGCTTCCATTGGTACAGTGAGAGAGCGGCTGACTTAAAGTGTTCGTATTTTTCAGGGGTACTAGTTGTTGCCTGGGTGCTGTGAATTGAAAGAAGACTGTACAGTCGGGACCAACTGTTAAAAGTCATCCAATGCACAGTTCTGTTAAACATCCCCAGTCATTGACACATTATCTAAGGGTTTACCCGTTGAAACATTATCAGGGCTGTCAGCTAAACTATTTGCTTGCACTTTTTATAAGGTGTTTTAACAGTTTCCCCGTAGCACCATCATTTAGCAGATCATCTGAACACGCGTTGTTACATCTAATACTTTGGAATGCATTCGGCACGAACTTTCTCTGTTTTAACTTAATAGCAATTCTGGACCAGACTACTTTTTAATGTCACTGATAAACGAACGCTCATTACTCGTCTATCTGTTCACGTTACTCGACATTACATGTGATCCTGAATGAGATGCTTCCATACCGGTCACTAACAACTGCCATGCGGATATTGTAAAGATGTCACAAGACACAAACGAAGAATGTGGAGTGCTAACTTCATTGCCATAATTTGAAAATTGCTCACAAACATCATTTCGTTTGGGCTTACTGGTCCTCTTGAGGGCCTAGTCCGCGAGAACTGTTCTGCGTTGTTCTCCAGTGACTACCCTACTCACCACATGTTTGCACTTAAACAGCCACTTGGTACGGTACCACACAGATTACCCATCATGGTGGTATCCTTTGGCTTCAAAGTTGGTTCGGTTCGACTGCTCTCATTAGTTTTGTAGCACTACTTATCGTATAAAGTTGTTCCGTGATAACTTCTTATTGGAACATTTACCGTGGCCATCGAGACCAAGCTCGAAGCTGTTTACTTGGCTTCCTACGACATGCTGAGTGCGCCAGCGTATTCTCATACCCCTCATTGACCTCCTGACCGAAGTGATCGTACGCGACTTTCCCTCCATGGTCTTTTATGGAGTGGAATTTCTTTCGGTTTAACGACCGCCATGCTCAAAGTTCTCAAATCCGGTGCCTCTCTTGGTGTCGAACCTGTCTTCCGAACAGGACTGTTAAATGCACCTACTGGAAGCTCTGCGCTCTGTGTGCGTCATACTCTCGCATGATCATACCGAAACACTACCACGGTGGAAACCTACGTCCGGAAAACGGTTTTGTTGCACCTTAAATGCCTGATATTCTCTCTGATGGTTGGGGATCTTGGGACCAACCAGGAGCATTCCTGGATGACGAAAGAGGGATAAAGCACGCACCATTAGGATCACCAAGATGTTAGTCCGATGTGGACCAAAAAAGTCATCCGTCAATTAGGAAAAATCTAAGGGTAATAGTAGCAACCTCACATTTTTAGTACTCCAGTATGATTTCTGGACTGGACACTTTAAAGATGATTTCTGCTGAGACTGGATGGGGCAGTGTAGCAAACCAGGTCACGTGAACTACCTCCGTCGACGTGACCATGTATTCGCATCCTCATTAGCTGGCTCGTCCGTCTTGTATTGTCTTCCGATACTTTGTTTGGTTCAGTGATGTCTCGGAATCGTTAATCCCCGACGTGGTGAATGAGCATGAAGGAACCCACAGAAATGCTCAACTAGGTTGGTGCATAGCGTCCTCATCATTACGGACGTTGGAAACGGTCACGCCATTAGTGTCATACTTCATCGGATTGTACACAATCACCTACCGCTCTTGACTTCATCCACTTGTTGATGCTCATTGTTTGGCGATGTGAGTCCAAACAACTGAACACAGCGTTTCGATGCATGGGTTGTAGCTGCTCAACCCAAGAATGGTGATGAAACTCTAAAAGAGGTTGCTTTTCTATGTATACAAGTGTGGGAGGCAGGTTCGTCGCAATCAGCAAGGTGAATTAATCATAGCGACGTTATCCAACAAGAGAAATCCGAACATTTGCACCAACCACAAATGCTTTGACGCGACTCCGATTGGGGAAAAATTAATTGCATCCATTCTGGCCCACCGTGTTTTCGTGCAGCGAAATTTTGGATGATGCGAGGAGGACAGTCAACTTCCTGGCTGAGAAAGAGGAGTCCCTTGGGCCAATGCACTAGCAGATTGAGCTGTGTTCCACGATTTGGTGACGACGTTTGACTCTCAATCGTTCGCTTCCATTCGGAATACTTACCAGAAATTGTAAACCAATCCAATGTGTGGACATTTTCTTGTGTCTTACACTCGAACACAGCCCACGCAGTGGTCTGCAGAAACCGGTTTTTTGACGACAAATGACGTTCATCATTTTTGTCCAGTTTACCCACTTCTTTTCTATTGCATTGTTAACCTCATCATGTGGTTAATTCGTTGGAACACACGATTCAGGTTTTGTGGTCCTGCCTCTTGGAACAGATGGCGATTTACTTGACTTTTGTGGACAACACTGCCCTTCTGTCTGTCAATCGCGTAACTGCGCCGTCAGTCTTTCATGAACTCTCTGGTGTGGTTTCATCTTTCCTTATGTACGAAGCATTATTCTAGAATGACCATTCATTTCTTACCTCTGATTCCTTATGACAGGAGATTAGTTTTTTTGGTCGACCAACTTATCTTGACGGTAGCATTAGCATTGATGGGCGCGTGACCGTTGAAATTGGTCCGTGTGTGTTACTTAAGCTTGGACTATGTCTATGAATTTTGCGGTGTTTTTACGGTCAGAAGTAGGACTACTTTGATCTTGAAAGCTGTGTGAAGGCTGCATCACGTCGGGTGGATTTCATGCATCTTCATAGCTTCGACCATAGTTTCGTACGCGGCATCGCTCGTGTCGGGTATTGTGCTAGCCAGTAAATGGCGATGATGCTCACTGGTTTGTTTGATCCACGAATTTGGCTGAATTGGTTGAACAATGGGGTGTTGGCTCGTTCTTGTGTTGTGTACACTCACCCATCACAAACCGAGGCAGCTCTTGCTTTATTTGCACGGCATTGGAAGTACAGGGTTCCATGTGGGCAATAGTTGGCTTAGTAGCCCATCGCAATTACGCTGGACCTTACCGTTGTACAGTGGTTTGCGTGCCTCAGCAGTCCATTGAGCTATGCTGGGTGGTGCTTTTTTTGCACCTTCAGAGCCACTCATACCAGATTGGTCAATGGTTAGAGCCAGACAAACCCAGCTTCCTGGTGCTCCAGGTTTGGGGGTTAGAATGACGTGGCTCCTTATTTCATAAAACGGGCTCTGTAGTCCAGTGCCGAAACCCGCTGCCTTGCGGTCAGGTTTTTGAACCAAAAGCTTTGGTTGAGAGCCCTAATCGTTCTCCTGTCTAGGCCTGGGCAACCTGACAGTATTCTGCCCACGCAATACAATGAACCCTTCATCAGACAATTTTTTGATGCTCTGGCCGTCGCAAAGGATCATCAACGGTGCCTTATCTGCTGCATCGAGCAGGGTGGATAGAGGTATGGATGCTACTGCTCAGGCCTTCCTGTCTTCTTATCCCCCTTCTTGCGCTTCTTCATCCTTATCGTCCCGCTCCAAGTTTACTTTTATCCCCCCATTTTCAGTCCTTCAATTCTTGGCCCTCCCTCAGCTTCAACAGTCGCTTGTGGCCTAGTTTCAAATCGTACACACCGTCGCAAGCCGTCGCTCCAATCCAGTCGACAAGTCCATGTTCAACCAAGCGGACAACCTCAGTTCATCCGTTTCCCTTTGGAGTCATCGCGTCTCCCTTAGACTGGCATACCTCAACGTGGACACTTTGATACAGATTGACCAACAGGCAGGGCTTGCCCGCACACTAGAGTCCCTATTGACCGATGTTTGCTGTTTATCGGAAACCCGCCTGCAAATTTCGTGCTGCCTGGTTACCCCGCGATCCCCCACATGAGACACTGGCGGCACATTCTCATTGCGCCTATCTGGCGATGATGCAGCTTCAAATGCCGGTCAAGCTGGTGTCGACGTTGTTTTGAGTCCCCGGGCTGAAGCTGCCCTGATCGTTTGGGTCCCAGTAAACAGTAGGATGTGCGCCGTTAGATTAGCTGGTTCGTTCCATGCTTTGAAGTCGCGCGGGGACAAACGGTGCCTGTTTGTCATTGCGGCCTACGCCCCTACAAACTGTAGCACTGATTCGGTAAAAGATGATTTCTGTCTACAACTTAACGCCAGACCCGCTTGTCTTCCGATCTGCTGTGGAGTGCGAACATTTAGTGTTGCTAGTTTGAACCGAGTTCCAGATTTTAGAATCGACTATAGAAGACCATGTAGTTGATGGTTCTCTGCGAGGCACTGTGTGGCTATGTTGGTGGGATGAATACATCGGTGGAGACAGAGTTGTTCATCGTCGATGAATCAAGTAATAAAATGGGTGAATAATACAAAAGGAAGGTAGGTACTTGGGTAGCGCGTGATTGTAAAGCTGGTGTGGTGGCAGGAGCTTATAGCATTGTGAGCGCGAGTGCGTGTGTGCCTTTTCATGGTTCGTCATTAGATGAGGAACTACCCGGTTGCCTATACTAAACTAGGGAATTGTCTTAGGGGACTTCACCCCGGGCGTTTGGCTAACTAGCCTATCCACAAGGCAGCGGAGCGGATTCAGGGAATTGCGCCTATTTGGAACCGGTGACCGGTTTCTCGGTTCATACGCCTTTCGTTTAGTCAGATAACAAACAAAAGCCCAACCCTCACCACAAATTCAGCAGCAAACTGCTGGAGTACTATGCTCCACCGGCGTTTTACAGTACGCCGTACTGGTCTCCAATGGAGTCCGATAGATAGGCTCAGACTTTGATCACTAATTTCCATTCGTGGAGAATATTACCGACCTATCCCAATACCGGATGGCCAGTGCAATATTTCTGAAGCCTGCAAACCTTACTACCATGATTCGAGCCATCAGACGGTTTTGTCAAGTCCAGCTGGATACCATTGGTTTTTGTCTATTCGTCAACTGCTTCAGTTCTGCTGTCACATGCAATTACGTTTCTTGACACACGATCCATGCTCATAAAAACCATGCTACTCCGGTGCGCTGATACTGTAGCTTTCCAGATAACCTATCACTACGTCTGCAATGATCACTTCCATGATCTTCAAATCAACATAAGCTTTATGTACCCAAGTGGGTTCATTTTCAGTATTATACAACAGCTACTGCGGATGTTCTAAAACGGCATCATAAAAATGCGAAATTGCGCAACCGGAAAAATAGCATTAGAAACAAAAGTTTCACTCAAGTAAATGGTACCGAATCTGTTTCTTGTTGGCCGTCAACTGTTAAAGCTCAGTTTACCAATGCAGACGAGGATCCCTCAAGTCACAAAACGCCTTCTGATAGCTTCATGTAGTACGCGCAATATCTCAAAGTCTGTTTTCAAAGAATCAGCGGCAGACGACACTGTTAACTTAGTGAAAATTGGTAAATCCCTTGCTGGTAAAGAACGATGTTCCACCGAAAAGACATCAGCCACACAGGTAAAATTGTTACCGGCGGGTAGTCAACAAACTCAGATCAACTTCTGCTCTTGTGAATAAAGTGGTAATATCTCGTTTCCACATTTCCGGGCCTCTGTCTCTTCTAGATAACGCTGAAAATGTTAGACCAGCCATTCAGCTAGGTGAATGGTTCCTACCTTCAATGATTCCGAGTGAATGTTATCCACCCCAGCAGAGCTGTGTATGTATATGGATACCAATTTCTTTAGCACCGCTTCTGCGTTGAGTGCGACTGATGGTGGAGCACTAGAAACAGGAAAAGAGTTCAAACTTGATATACGCTGAAACGTAGCTGACTAAAAATACGTCAGTTTGTGGGGACAGTGCAAAGCCTTTGGTGTTAGTGAGCAGAACCTTCTCTATGGTGTTTCCAAACATATCTCTGTAGTACACCCATTCATGAATGTCCACTTCGTTTCCTCAACGAATGCGGACGGCGCATCATAACAATTTTTATGATGAGCTCGTTTAAGTTCTACATTGGGATAATCAAGTGTAATCAACAGTGAGTCACATGATTGCCACAGCCCAAAGAGCTACGCGCGTCTAACCCATCAACCATGAGCTCCTTGTTAGTGAGATTATTGGTCTGATCACGGACATCTACATCGACTCTCACCCGCTTTCCCAAGTCACAACTTTTCCAGGCGTCTTGAGAACTGTGTAGCCCAACATCGGGCGGTCTAGCATCCATGGCTTGTTCGCAGTTCTGAGCCTACTATGAGAGGGGATGTAGTTGTAAAGATGTGTCTTAAGGATTAACACTTGTTAAGCTTTGCGCTTCTCACTGTCGAGTGTTAGTTTCCAGACCGTGGATACTGAAATTTCCTTTAGTTAGGGTAAGGTTGGATTCATCGCAATATACAAAGCGGATATTAGTCTGTGGTTCGTTTCCATCGTGGATTTAGTAGGTCAACAAACTACACACATAACGTGTCATGGTACTTCAGCTATAGACTGCACCAGAATAAATCAGTGCTACGTTTGTGGCTTGTCTATGAGTTCACATTGGTTTGCTTTGCAATGAAAGATCTCTCCCTTCTCGTCCTGTTTTTGATATTCTGTATCCATGCCTAGAGTGTTGCGGTGCAACCCACAAACATTTCCTTGCTTGACCCCTGTGTTTATTCAAGTACACGCGCATCGCACTTTTCGATACTGCTGGATTTATGGCGCAGTAGTTTTTGCAACGATTCAAAACTTCGTGCAGGTTCTTCACCGTCACACGATCACATGCAGTCGCGTGTGGCTTACTTATGCTGAGAGGTCACCGCAACTATGCAAGACCGAACTATCAACGTATGAATTACAAGCCAGACACCTTGTCATCGACCACTCCGACGGTTTGTCGTGTCTTTAAAACTAAGACTTAGTTCACAAATCGCGTCACCTAAAGGAAGCGGAGTATCATACAATATCAAGCATCCCGATGGGATCCGGCATGTATGACACATGGTGTTGCAGTCGGATGTCGAAGGCTCTTTAACCATCTGGCGCATCACTCTTCTAGAGGGGCCGGGACATTTTTGACTTTAATATTACAATTATATAGCATATCTAAATGATTACACGGAAAGCATTTACGCAAAATAAAATCGAACACGCTTCCTTGTACACAATGTTTGTAGTCTCCCTTGTCTCCATGAGCTGCTCATCAATGCTTGCCGATTGCTTCTGATCATTGATGTAGACGTCTGTCCAGGGAAGAAGTACGCCGTGATACCATTATTCCGGAGTCTGTGTGTGGGCTTTATTCGCAGAACTATGTCGAATGCGATTGGAGGGCCAGATGAATTACAGTGCTAACCTTTCCGAGATCAGTTGGTTCCGTTACATGATAGAGTCTAGTTGAGAAGTGGTACATTAACGCCTTTGACTCTTGAATGCATTGAGACCTTTGCTTCACGTTTTTCAACCCGGGAGCACTGGCTTGGTTTAACTCAATGGTTTACCTAGATGTAGAAGGGACTTCCTAACCCAGTGGTCCCCAACCTTTTCATCGCCGCGGACCGGTCAACGTTTGATAATTTTACCGCGGCCAGCTGAGGGAGACGTTGCTTGTTTTGTATGATAGACGGTTTTGCTTTACTAATTTTAATCTAATCGTATCTAAACATGCTTTGAAAATAAAATACAGTTACACCAAAACAATGAATATAAAGTGATTAAACATTTTAACTCACTAGAACATTAGATTAATGAGAACTCAGCTCGTTTCTCTGCAACGAGACTGTTCCTTCGGGTGGTAATAGGAGACAATGTCACCCGAAGTGTGTTGCTTATGTCCAGTTTATTCCATTGTTTTGGTTGCTGTCACTGAAAAAACCCCGCTTCACACAGATAGAATGTCGTAAGTGGCAGTAATGATTTAAGTACTGTGGTGGCAATCTGAGGGTAATCCACCATGAGTTTACTACAGAATACCCGCAGAGTCGTTGTCTCGAACGTAGTTTTAAGGCCACCATCATTTACAATCTCCAGCAGTTGATCTTCTTGCATAAACATGCCAGATTCGCCTGTTTATTTGACAAATGGGTCGCAGATCCATTCCTTACCAGTTTGTGGGCCTTTTGTGGTTGGGAACTAGCGCTCGAACTCTTTTAAAAGCAGTCAATTGATTGTGCACCAACTGGGAGAATGTGTGCGCTGGGTCAGTCTCGCCTAAAATCCCCGCTAATGTTTGAAATATGTCCAAAATGCCTCTGTTCACGCGCCGTCCCCACAACTCCAGTTTGGCTTTAAATGCAGCTACTTTTTCTGCCAACTTGAAAACAGTTGCCATTTTCCCCGGAAGTGATATATTGGGTTCTTTGAGCAGGCTTAGTGTATCACTGAAATGTGATGCCAGCGGTAACGTTTTCTGTGAGGAATGTTTGCAATGGCTCTCGTAATTCAGATACTCTGGTTGACGATTTTTATCTGGATAACCATCTTATTTCTGGGTACAAGAGAAGACATCTGTGCTCTGCTCCATCTTCTCACCAAACTGCTCCAACAGCCACGAGTTAAAGGCGTGTGCTTTGATGTGATTAATAATTTCAACATCATCAGTCAATACGCCGTTCAATTCCGGGGACATTTTTCGGCTTTCCAACTTTTCCCTGTGAATCATACACTGCCTAGATTAACTCTCAGGTGCAGCCACCTTAATCTGAGCATTTAAACCAGACACTCGTCCGCTCATGACAGCAGCTCCGTCTGTGCATATGCGGACACAAAAGGATCATTTTAGTTGTCCTGATATATAACCATCCAGTGACTTGAACAGTTCTGTTCCTGTGGTAGTACACATAGCAAATCCTCATGCACAACTTCCTGATAAAGATATCGCACATAAACAAGTAGTATTGCCTTGTTGTCGATATCTGTAGATTCGTCAAGCTGAAGTGCGCACGACGGTGATGTATTAATTCTCTCCAACAATTGTGTCTCAATGTCTTCAGCTATTTTCTCAACTCCCCTGGTCACAATGTTTGCCGATAAAGACACATGTGCCATCTTTTTAACAGCAGCCTCTTAGAAGTCCATAGCAAATGTCTAGTGACTGGCAATTTAACCTAAGCAATACGGTTAACCACCAAATATGATGCTCTCAGTGCCTTTACTGATGTGGTGGCCCTTAGAACTTTCTTCTGTCTTTTGTGTTCCCGTCATTTTTCCTTCAAAATACTCCACGCGCTTATCTTTTACTCCAGTGTGCTTAGCGTACAAGTAGCGAAGCTGTTTTGAAGGTTTCGTTGCCTCATTAGAGAGCCGATCACCGCCAACTATGCAGAGCGGATTGGTGTGTGGGAACCACCTGTCCCGATAAATCCATATTTCAAGTAGGGCTCGTGGTATCGTCTGACAAAAGTTTTCGTGTTTCCTCGATGTTGAAGGCTCTTCTGTCTCTCCACAGAGAATGTTCCTTTCCTCAAGGAAACTTTCTAACGACGTTTGTTTGGTACACATTTTTGCCAATTTGTGCATCAAATTTGAGAGCTCAAGTGACCGAAATGTAACCTGGAAAATAAAATTAGGTGACAAATGTGGACGACAAAAGGGCAAAAATAAGGAACAATATACACGTACACCAAGCACTGTTAAACACAAGAAAGTACCAGTGAATAGAGCGAAGAGCGCTACAGACCTCTCCACCAAGGCTACAACGTTTCCACCGCTCGCAACCACTCAGCTCCCGGTTAAACTCTCATCCATGGAAAGCTTCACAATCCCGAGAGAAATACACCACAGTGAATAAAATGGAAATCATTTTTACTGTTTATTGAGCTGCTCGGTACCATTTAATCCACGGACCACTACAGGTCTGCGGCCCGGGGGTTGGGCACCACGGTCCTAACCGACCATCTGTCGCTTACCACGCGGAAATCAGTGACATGTGTTGTCAATGATTACAACGCTCGCTCTATACGAGATTAGAACATGGGCCTCAGCGAAGATGCTTATTCTGATTGCAAGCATTTGCACTTTTCCAGGCGTCTCGAAAACTATGTAGTCAAATCCCGGGTGGTTCACGCCAGTGGGGTCTGCACATTACCTCTGTGTGAGCCGCAGATTCGCCTGGAGGTTAGTATTTGATCGAACGGCATGCGGCGGTAACTTGCTCACTGCTTCATCATACACGCCGACGTCGCGTAGAGTTTGACCTAACCAGTGACTATCTAACAAATTCTCGCGTGATACCTAACGAGACCTCGCATCGCAGGATAAATATGCTCCTCTGATGAAAACAAGACTGCTCGTACCTGTTAGATTCTGCACTATTGCCTTCGGACTTTTGCTTAGTAGCTTGATAGCTTTGGTTTACATTTTAGGGCATGTATGTAGGTAACATGGACGGTTGCTGGATCATTCTTTCCACTTGCTTTTTTGACAGATCTCACACATTTTGCGACTTATGTCTTCTATCTGCGCTTAGTAAGTGGATTAAGGGGACAGAATTTTTCAAGTACATGTGTTAACCGGCGCAAGCAAATTCTTTGGATGTGCATGCCTCTCTCACCACTCTCACGCTGCACGTGTTGTGCCTTGATGCTTCCTACTTATTATACTTCAATGACACATGTTGGAAGCACTTTTATCCCTGGGTGCTTTGCCAAGTTTCACTGTGTCCTATGCGGGTGTTGGCGAGGTAGCCACTCATTCTCTGACGCAACCTATACTATATATAGATCCAGGGGACTGTCAAACTTTGCTGAACGAGAAGGGCCTTATCGCTTATTCACCACCAATATGTACATCCGGTACGCATGTTCACCATACTTCACATCATTAGTTGGAGTGCGAGTCATCTTCGAATCATTAGTGGTCCCCATCCGCATCTTTTGCCTTCGGGTTTATAGCAGTTATCACATGGGTGGATGGAACCGTGGATAATGCGAATGAAGTCACCCATCGTTACTCCGACTCACTGATATCCCATTGACTTCAATCTGTGCTCGGTTGTTCGCGGCTGCATTTTGTTGTCCCATTGTGGACACTACTGAATAGGGGCTTCTGATGAAATTTATAGATTGTTCGTGATAACTCTCAGCCAGACTCCTTAGCCCAGGATATTTATCAGTGGATTTAAATGCTACGTTGGGTTCCACTTCCCCACTTATTTCTCCTTATCATAAGGATCGTTATTTTTGATCAACGCAACGCCAGTATTTGTCACTAATGTTCCCAGTCTACTGTGTTATCTGTCTGCTTTGTCCTGTATTTTGTTCACTGCCAGATATCTGTGAACTGTGCGACATGCCCATTTCTAACATCTTTTCGGTCGCCTTCAAGTTTTCTATTTTTACGTCTCCTTGTTTTCGCTATCTACAGATTGATCAGACGCGGATACCGCAAGCCACTGGAGATGTCGGATATATGGTGCCTAGATTTGGCTCATCGTGCTGATCACGTCTCTGCAAAGCTTTTCAGGGCCCTAGATATTTACGTTCGTCCAAAGAAATCATTCAACTTTTACATGTTAGTCATCACTTCTGACGCATTTCCACGTTCTTATTCTTGAATTCCATATTATTGTGTGTCATCCTGCTTTCTCTTATCTTCCAAGCAGTTTCCGTCAACTGTGCCTTTTCTCATCCAATTGAATCCATAGCGATTTCAAATTCCTCCTTAAGGAAATCATGTTCTTCCATAGATGTTTTAAGAAGGTCCATAACGCCTTCAGGTTGAATCCAACGGGCACAAACACTCCTGCAATTTACGTGCTGTTCGTTGCGTGACCAATCACAAACAAGCAGATATTATAACAGATTAGCACAGAGATGATATTTTCTGATTTGGATTTATTCGCTCATTGAACCATAGCATTTAGGGAGCTTCATGCCCTCTGTATTCAACTTGAAAGCGTTATGGGCCATGTTGAAAGGTCTATCTAGGGATATCATTTCATTAAGGAGGAATTTGAAACCGTTATGAATTCAATTGACTGAGAAAAAGTACAGTGTCTGTCACTCGGTGTTTTAAAGATGTTCCGAGTTTTAAGTGCACCTCTCGGTGTCAGACTCGCAGTGGACTGAGCGGACTAATACTCACCTTCACAATTCATTGCACGTTACCACAGTCACCTGACTGGTTGCAGCCCGTCTGCCTTCGTTTAACCTACACAGCTTGCTAATAATCAAGAACACGGCAACGTTTAGCATTTCCGGGGAGGGGAGGGGGGTACAATCACTTATACGGTACTCATCCTAAGTTTGACGTTAAGAATATTTTCCACTTTTTAACAACGGTTAATCCTTACGGTGCCGTTCTTTTTGGTAGTGTATTGGTCCATTCCCGCAACAGTACCTTGCGCAATGCAGTTCTGACCCGCACGTTTGGTTGTACAGCACCTTGAATCGGCTTAGTTGTTCGGGATGCCAAATCACTCTCATTGGATCTGGGAACGAGTATATGGATTACCCAGTGTATAGGCGCAGAATGGAAAATATGTGGACAACAGTAGCTCTTTATGACCTCTGCTTATATTTGTATGTGCTAAAAATGACATCAGGTACATCAGGAGCCTCCTTCTTTTGAGCAAATGTCTTTGTTTTACGTAATTTCAGGAGACCATTTGATCTGATGGGGTTGCTTGATATCTGTCTCACCACACGTTTCACTTTCAGCTGCCAAACTTACACAGATAATGAGTACGCCAATATGATCGCCTATCTCTGGCCTGGTAGCCGAGGCAGTGATGCAAGCACTGGAACATAAGGCACTGCTGATCGTGGAGCCCAAGGTTTGGATACGCTACGTGGACGATACTTGTTATCCTCTAACACCCCAAATTTCAAGAAACGCTCCAGCTAATAAACTATATTTTTTCTGTCACCTAAATTACCATACAGGTAAAGAACGATAACCATTTGCCATTTATGGACGTGTTCGTGTTAAGACATGATTCTGGCCCCCCTAGAAACAACGGCCTATCGGAACGCGGCCCGCAATAACCATCCGGCCGTTTACAAGCGTAGCTGTGTAAGGACACTCTTCAAAGGAGTACGAACACCCCGTAACTGAGGACGTCGGAGGAGGACCACCACTTTAACACGTTTCAGCGGAATTCCTACCGCAGAAGTTTTATTCTTCTCTGCCTGATATCGAGGAGACAACTACAGTTCGCATCCACAAGTGTAACAAAAAGGACAACTGTTATCCTACCTAACATGGAATTTCTGAGATCGTAACGAGACCTCTAATGCGCACGAAGCAACGGAAATAATTCGGAACAACCTTTTCAAGGTTAAGGACCAACTGAGTACGGGAGAAACATCAGGTATGATTTACAAAATTTTCCGCAAGCGTTATGTGAGCCAGACCGGAACAAACTTCGGCGCAAGACTTCACGAGCATAGTCTGTCAATACATCGTCATAATGAGAAATAGTTAGTGTCAGTGCATAGAGATGCTGAGGACCACCGATTCGATTTGGAAAACGTTAAGGTACTCGGAAGAGCAAAGGGTCGAAAGGCGTGTGAAATAAAAATGAAAGTCATCAGCAGTATGCCTGTGCGCAAGGTTTCCAACCACTGACTCTCAGCATCTTTCGGACCCCATCCAGGGAGTCGAGAAGAACCATCATCATCATCATACACGTTAGTTAGAGGTGGAGAACACCTCAGCTGCTGTGCCGCAACATATAGAAAAAAAGGAAAAATATGCAACTGGAGCAAGCTGGCTGAGCTACCGGTAACGGATGGGCATCGTTCCGGTAAGCTACCAGCCGGCTGCTGTGCACAAAAAATTACTATGCAAAATTATATAAGGCTAGATAATGAGATCGTGGTTGGAGGGGGAGGCTAAGAGGGATGGGGTGGGACAAAGAAACTCACAGCACGAACGCCACTGAGGTCGGTTCCTTGTCATGTCAGCAAGTGTGTCCAACCAAACGTGTTCACCGTCTTTCGGACTCCAACCAGGGAGCCGAGACGCTCCAGCCAAGGCCAGCTCAGAAATAAGGGCCTTCATTCCTCTCGACCAAATCATCGCTTGGCCACCCCTCCTCTTCTTCCATCCACACCCCCGGCGCGCAAACAACGCACCTCGCGGGAGTCGGTGGGCTGGCATGTGTAACACGTGGCCAGGACATCGGAGCCTGGTGCGGGAAATAACGGTGCTGAGCGGTTCATTTCCTTTCCCTGTGCCGTAGACAAGGCGTCGAACACGCTCATTGCTCACGCGGTGCTCCCACCAAATGTGAGCTAAATTACGAAGGCACCGGTGGTCGAACGTAACTAGCCTCTTCAGGTCCGCTGCTTTAAGCTGCCAGGTTTCACAACCGTACAGTAGGGTCGAACGTACTACTGCATTGTACACTCTACCCTTCAGCGCGGGAGTGATGTCGCGCCGGCGCCATAAGTGGCGAAGGTTAGCAAAAGCGCCCCGAGCTTTTGCTATACGATTCGTGATTTCATCTTTAATCCCACGGGTGCTGATACAACTTCCCAGGTAGTTGAATTTTTGAACGACTTCTAGCTGATCCCCACACCAAGGGTCAGCGTAGGAGGCGGTCCAGACCAATCTTGGAGGAACGCTTTGCACTTCGAGGGTGCGAAACAAAGCCCGAAGTGACGGACTCGAGAAGAACCAACCGATGCCAATTGTCCTGTCAGCTTTTTCATCCTGCTTATTCATGTTGTAGGCTGTTCACCACATCGTATCCTCCAGATCTGTGCAGCGACTACAAACTAGTCACAACGCGGGACGTTGAACGGACATACGCAGTCCGTGTCCAAGCCATCGTAGTTGGCGCATTGAGACAAGCGCCTCAACGAAATGTCTGCCTCCACCCAAGACACGCTATCGGACTTCCTTACGTGGTGCAGCCACCACACACGAGCGATAGACCGCAAGCAACGGTTCTCGAAGCGAGACAGTCCACGCGGGTCATCGGTACGAGCAGACCAAGTCTCACAACCGTACGACAGTACAACGCGGACAGTCGCTCTATACATCCGCCCTTTGAAGGGAAGACGGATGTCATGGCGGCGCCATAAATACCTCAGCCTGGAGAAGGCGAGACGACCTCTTAAGACGCGCATCAAAATCTTCTTTCCAACAGCCCCACCATCAATGATGCACCTTCGCAGGTAGACAAAACTCTGTACAACTTCCAGCGTTTCGCCATCGATGGTGAGTGGAGGTAGGGGCGTATGCGAATCTTGAAAAAGCGCTTTAGACTTGGATGGTAAAAAGTGTATGACATACTTTGGCGCTTCAATCGCAAGCCGGTTAAGTGCATGTTGAACGGCCTGCGGGCCGCCGCTCAACAAAACCATATCATCAGCGTAATCCAGATCAACCACCAGACTATCTGGGAGGAGCTCAACGCTAGAGTTCAACAAGTCTTCTAGAGCATTTTTGAGGTCATCTTCATTGGCAAAGTTGAAGAGGAATGGAGAGAAAGGGCATCCTTGTCGAACCCCACTGGCAATAACAAAGAAAGGCGAAAGCTTGCCATAAGCCCTAACTCTACCTTAGGTCAGAATATACAGAGCACACAGTGCGGAAACAAACTTCTCGGGCATGCTATTCCTCAACAGACAGTGCCACAATGCAGCCCTGTCAAAAGAATCGCAGGCAGCACGGATATGCAGAACCACCAAAATCGTTGGCTTTTGATACACATGACGGTGCTTGAGAATCTGGCAGATTTTGGAAAGCTGACCGATGCATCCGCGACCATAACAGAACACAGCCTGTTCTTCTCGCTGTAGTGATTCACACGTTGGGGATATCCTGCGCAGAATGATGGTGACCAGCATCTTGCAAACGACAGGAACCAAGCTTACACCCCTGTAATTGGAGCGATTTGTGCGCAGGCCTCTTTTTGAAGATGGGGACGACTACCAACTCACTCCAGGATGATGGCCCCTTCTCTTTAACCCAGACTTCTGCGAACAAAGCGGTGAGTTCTCGAATCAGTGAAGAGCCCTCATCTTTAAATAGAGCAGGAGGTAGACCGTCTTGACCAGGTGCCTTATAACGCTTTAGGCAGCGGACTTCTCGCCTGATTTCTGGATAAGAGGGAGGATAAGTGGGGATGGTCCACTCAGCATCACTGCACACCCCGGGGTAAACAGATGGAGCTGGCGGCCAGGGAAACTGCGAGCGGAAATGTCCGGCCGATTGCTCCAACCGTCGTTGCAGCTTAGTGATTAGGAAGCCACTCTCTTTGCATATTGTTTCGCTTACTCCAGATCGGAAGTCTTCGGCGACTCGGATGAGATGGAACAGTTTTCAGGTATTACCAGAGTGACTAGCAAGTTCCACCTCTCTAGCACTTTTACACTACCAGATCTCACGGTCTTTCTGTAAGCTCCTACGCAACGTTCGATCCAGGGATCGACCTTCTTCACTACAGCTGGTATCGGCTGGGATCAAGCGTCGTCTGTCTATCAGCGACAAGGAGGCAGTGGTGATTCAGCTTTTCAGCTGGTGACAAACCACTCCACAACTGACAGTACTATTAAAAATTATGGCGTCTTTCATGCGCATCTATTGCGAATTCAGACCATCAGCAGATGAAACGAGCAGTGTTGACAGAGAAGTCTGGTACTTGGCTAACGTTGCAAGATGTGGCAGATTTTCGACGTTCGGTCTGTAGTGCGTACATCTTGGTGATTCTCCTAAATGCATGCAGATCTTGGCGCGAACCATTTCGTGGCCGGAGTCCAGACAAGCTGACCAGTGCGATCGGCAGTCAATTACGCTTTCGCGCCATCTGTACCTTATTGTAAGATGGTCAAGTTGGGATCACTCATGCTTTTGAGAAGGCGGACGCCAGGTAGCAGTCTGTCTTTTCGAATGACGAAAACATGTACTTGAAAGAAACAAGCTATGATCAAAACAAAGAGTCAGTAGTCTGTCTCTGTTGTCTGATCGACCACTACCGATTTCAAAACTACCCCTACAATGTTGCGTGCTTAGCGACAGGCGGCCCACTTGTGGATTTTAATCTCCGGTAAGAATGACAATGTCAGACATTTTTGAGGAAGGCAATAGGTCATGTGACTGTTGCTAAAAGCAATCCTTGATTGCATCCGGGCTGCAGTCTGTAGGAACGTAGACGGAGATGGCAAACAAGGCACGCGTAACATCCCGACGCTTACTTAACTAACATGAACCTCGTAGTCTGACTGCACATAGCCGACTGCTGACTGGGATCCAGTCAAACAAAACGACCTCAGCTCTATCACTCAGTGTAACCCCAACACCAGCTTGGCCAGAAGCGGCGGCCTTTGCTTTTCCGAAAGGGCGCAAGTGGTATTTGACGTCAGGCTTGCCGGAGAGGTCGTTGTGATGACGGTACTGGCGTCTTGCAGCCTGGTTTCCGAAAAGAAACAGATGTCCACTGAGAGTGTCTAGAGGGTGCGGGCCAGGCATGCTTGTCGTCCATTCTGCATCAGGGTGCGTACATTGAACGCTACAAGGCCGAATGGAGAATCAGGCCGAAGGAAAGCTTGGGCCTCGGTGGAGTTTGAGAATGTTGGCTTAGAGCTCTGTCAGATGTGATCAGTTTTTTGACAGTGATGGTAACCGAGGAAGAAATAGGTGTAGTTTAGGGACGGGATGTTGGACGATCTGTGAGCGGATGTTAAGCAACCGAGACAGTATAGCCGGTAGACATAGCGAGAGTGAAAGCAGCAGTATAATCCATCCATGGTTCATCAGTGGGCGTAAAACTACACCGTCGCCCAGGCCGAAACAGAGGGTTGTCTTAGAGGGCCCCACCCCGTGCCTTTGATCCAGGATCTAACCTACAAGGCAGCAGAGCAATATGAGGGAGTCGCAACCCGTTGGCAGCCGTTGACCAAACAAGTGGTTCATACGCCTTTAGGACCGGAAAGCACCAGGGTCCCAACACACCCTTGAATTACAATGCCTCAGAGAGAGTCAAGAGGCAGTGAGTTTATTTGATGACGTTTCACATCCGTCACGTCACATTGTTGTCAAACGGATATGTGGCTGATTATAGCGAGAACGTTTGCCAGGCGGAAACCCACCACGTCCTGGAACACTGCCGTTGAACCATTCGCTGGAACGGCTTAATCCCGAACCACGAGGTTATTCAGCAAGACAGCCTGTGCGCAGTACCTACGCTTCGCTGTCGCGTGACCACCACCAGTCGCACGTGAGCAAAGGATACTACGAGGGTCGCCCGGTCTGTACGCATGCTCGAATCCACCCCGTCTGAGTACAATGCAGGATTGTTCTCCTTAAGACTACTGCGCTTGCGTTCATCGAAGCCTGACATTCGGGCCAGAACTAAACCAACAAGCACCTGTAGCTAGAGAGTGTATACGAAGCTCTGCAGATTAAGTCGACAATAGGGCTCAGACCGACAGGGCCAAGAGGCGATCACTTGGTCGATCCACGTGAGTCAACCAATAGCTGAGATTCAAAGTAGGAGGCGATCAATAAGTTCAAGTTCAATTTGGACCAGAACAGTAGGAAGTTCCCGTGAATGTTCCACCTTCGAAATCGTCGTTGGGCCACAGGGAATGCGGTGCATTGCTGCCAATGAAAAACCAGATCAACGCACGATTCACATGGTCAACTACACAATAACCACGTGCCACTAGCAGTCCCCGCTGTGCCGGCCAGGAGAATAAAAGAAAACCAAAGGGAATAAAGGGAAAGACATGCTTATCAAATTACATAAGTAATATTGAGATGCAAGAGAATATGTATTAAGGAGAAGTAAGCCGTAGTAGTCGAGTAAAAGCTTAAGGCATGTAGGGGAATATTTTAAACTGCAGACCGAGGGCGTCAAGTCGATGTTCAAACTCTTTCACCGTCGGTGCCATTACTACTTCTGTGGGCAGCGCGTTCCAATAACCTATGACCCTACACGATAAACAAAAAGCTGCCCCAACCCGGTCTGATCGGGGTATGTGCAACTTTAATGGGTGACCACAAAGAGTTGTCACTTGAGCTAAGTGGAACAGTCAATGAACACGTCCACTGCCTTCCCTCGCTCGACAACTTCGGCCCAATGTTCTCTAGCCACCAAAAGTTAGTAAGGCAAGAATAAACCTTACAGAAGCCGTGTTGAGAAGGGGTTGAGCAACCCAAAGACTCTTAAATGTCCTTTGAGAGTGCCTTTCACAAGTTTTCTTCACAGCTTGACCAGCACGGTCGTCAAACTGACTGGTCTATGGTTTTCAGGGTGTTTGTCATCTTCTAAAAAAGGGACATACATTAGCTTACTTCAAGTCGGTGGGTAGAGAACAGCTGTGTGTAGAGACTTGTCAAACAGATGCGTGATCGGAGGGCAAAGTTCGTCATCACTTTGGGATGAATGGCATCCACCCCAGCAACTTTATTGGGATTTAACACCCGCAGAAGCCGAAGTACTTGAGCCTCCGTTATGGAAACCACCTCCAGGAAAGAGCCCTCAGGAACTTTTGCCTACAGACTAATATGTAGCATTCGAGACTCTCGAACATGCACACCTGCATACTGTTTACCGAGTAAACAAGCTTCCACGTAATCTGTGACAGCAGCAGAGCCGTCAGGACCGAACAACACAGAGATGGATGTATTAATGTTGCCTTGCCTTTTGTCATAAGCGAAAAAACGTTTTGGATTACATGTGGCTGTACGAGCAAGCTCGACTTCATATTGTAGTCGAGTACCTCGCAGATGCAGGCGTTCCGATCCTCGCGGCAGCGCTTATAGGTGTATGATGAAGGAGTAGATATATAAGTTCGCCAAAGTCTAGTACGTCTGTTAACTTGTTTGCGTGCGGCAGAATCCAACCAGGGTGGCTTCACCTTAGTTTTATTCCTTCCAGAAAGTGATATGTGAGGGAGAGCTCATATAAATAGGACTTAAATTTGTCCCAAGTTGCCTGAATATTGTCCGTTTCCACAATGACGTAAGGCGATTTTTCAGCCTTGGCTTTCATTATTTGAAAGTCCACACGCCATATATTTGGACCCCCATCTGACGATCATTAGTCACACGACCAAGAGTGCACTTGAACGACATACAAGCGTGGTCGCTAGCACCGAGAGGTGAGTTGTATACTATGTCCGTGACAAAGTCAGCGAATTTAGCAAAGCTGAGATCTAAGATGGGCGGGTTTTGTCCCATCATGAATTTAGTGGGCCGATCAACGAACTGATATAAGGGAGCATGCAATGCCATATCGAGAAGTTTAGTAGCAAAACACTTTGCAATAGCATCACAGGAAAAATTCTGCCAGTCAGTGTCGAGGAGATTAAACTCCCCCATCACCAAACACTTATTCGCCGAATGTTCATGGATGAAATCATTGAGACAACTAGAAACGCTATCGGGGCTCCTATAGACCAGCACAACCTTAAGTTACACGAGTGCAATACACAAACAAACTGCGAGTGCCTCAACAAAACCGTCTGGTAGGCGAAAACTGTACGTCTTAAAGACAGGAAGGTTGGAATTGAGGTACCAAGCAACGCCACCTCCGCGACGACCAGAGGTCCGGTCACACCACAGTGTGCGTAGCTTGGTAACTACCCTTCACTGTCCGTGACACCAGTTGACAACCACATTTCAGTGAATGCGAGAACACCTGGACGGCAGTCTTTGACAATGGCACCGACTTCGCTCAACTTGTTTCGGACGCTATGCACTTTACTGAAAACCACCTGTAGGGATCGCATCGTGAGTCTGGGATCGTGCACCACGAGAACGGGTTCTGGCAAGGCGGAAATGGACCCCCGACTCACCACCCGATATGGCACCAAGCGGAGACCCTTTATCCTGCTTCGCAACAGGCTTTAAGCTCTTGCACAGCTCCCCGCAATTTCAACCTATCCGCTTAAGGGAGGTCTGGGTGCACAATGCCACCAGTGCCCTTAAGCTTAAACTATAGGAGCTTGGCGCTCCTTCGGATTGGACAGACCAACTCGCAACAAGCAAACGAGAGATACAGACTTTTCTCAGCTGGCAAATTACCGGGTCTGGTAAGTTTTCACAGGAAAGCCGGGAAAGCCTAGCGGCATGAGTTTGGTAACGCGTATTCTAAACCACTGAAGGTCATCCAGCATAAGCTGTTTTGGAAGAACAGCCGATGACTCAGTGGCATACGTGAAAATAACACTGCAGTCAGTATACGAATCTTTGCGACGCGGAGTATTTACCGAACGCTCCGTGGACGTTGGCGGTTTCGGTTCAGCGTTCGGTTTTATGGATTCCAACGTCTTAACTGAGTCCACCTGCGATGAGACAGCAGTAGTAGGAGCTGAGTGGGGAGTGGGGATAGGGCACCCGATTGACCTACTACGTTTGACTTGGGTTTTGCCACTTTTTTAATCCTCTTACGCTTTCCTTTAACAATGGCAGAAGCTTGCTTGTCTCCCTCGCTAACAGACGAATCAAACACGCTGCGGGTTCGTTGCTAACAGTGTCCTTACTAATTGGTTTACTGACAATAGACTGTGAGCAAACATACGCCGAGTCTGGCAATTTGCAAGTAGCTTCCACTGTCTCCTGATGGAGAAGACCTGAGCGGTCCAGACACTTCACAATCCAATCAACTTTCCTGTCAGACTTTCTAAAGAAACAGGACTACTCTTTACTGGCGTGTAATGCGCAGTCCTACGCACACAGCAGTCATCACAACTGTATAGCATATTGTCGCTACTAGCCATAAGGGCATACTGCATCGGATGCAGGCCAGTATAGTCTTCATGGAACCAATATCTACAGATATCGCATTCCATGCCCCCAGACGAGTCTGTAACCGCTTCCAGACACCCCGCTTTGCCACACATAACCAGCGAGTCGTCGGCAGGAGGAAACCGCGCGTTTGGACAGCACTCGACATCCATCTCGACAGCAGTCAGAAAATAATGTGAATGTAAGAGATAAGCACCAGAGCTGTGAACCGGTTTACGGTGGCCAACTAATCAATCGATGAGAGCACCAGTCGGAAACACCAAGTGTGACTCGTATAAAGTGAAATGTACTCCCCACATCGTAAAAGACGTCGCAAAGCCGAACTGAACACCAAGGATGTGACAACAGGTTCTTTGCAAAAGAGTAGAGGCACAAAGACCAGGAAAACCGAAGATCCGTGGACGAGTTCAACCACAAGGATCAATCCAAGTAAATCCTCCTTTGCCAAATGACTAGCGGCACGCCATTGGTAAGCGGTAGCTGGTTAGCGTCCAGTGGTAAAATGACGGGTAACGATTCTATGCTTCAGAAACCACAGGTCACAGGTTTCTATGCTGGAAAATTCACCAAAAGCACTCCGCCAAAATCCACGATACAACAGCTGGATTGCCTCAAAACACAACCACCTGCTGGAGGCGAAGCAAGGAAACCAATAGAAACAATGCCCGTTCGATGGAAGAGTAGCCCGAAGGGAATGTGGGAAAGTACATGTAAATCCACAAGAAAAAAGACGAGTACTCCACAGAGTACAATGTCACTGAACGGAAGACCAGCGAACAGTTAAGGGAGACTGAGATTCCGGTATTTCGGACAATTTCAAGTCCACAGAAAAAACAACAAAACAAAGTCTAATATCAGTACAGTGGTAACTAAACACTTTCAACACAAAGCTTATGGAGAAAAAGACCCAAACAGTGAAACACAACATGAACGCCGTGATAACCGAAGGTAACTCAGGCGGGAGTGCACCGCGTAGTTTCTATGTCTTAATGACAGCGACTGATGGAACAGAGTCAAGTTTTTACACTCTGCCTCTTTGGAAGATGCTTCCAACTCTAATTTTAAGGCGAAATAGCAAGGTACAGCTTTTTCAAAATTTCAAACCGCGCGCCACGGCGGGGACGCTTGTTTCAACAGGTGATAGCCACTCGGATCTGATATTGGCTCAAGACGCTGTGTGATTCCGCCCTCGAAAGCCGCACAGATGATGTTGCCTGGCTTGGCAACAAAGGCTGCAACTGCAAAGCCTACCACAGAGAACAAAACAACTCTCTTCTCCCAATGGTATTCATTAACGGTCATGTGTTGTCACCGACCGAGTCCAGACTAGCTATATCGTTAGCATGCTAAATGTTTACCGGTGTGTCCCCCAACAGGACTGCCATTCCAAAGAATCCAGCAAGACTGCATCAATGTCACCACCTTTTGCAGCTTTCGTTTCATTAATATTTTTATTTTGCTGCTACATCTTTTTCCTGGAATGTACTTGGCTGTTACTAATCAACAGTTGACTCTTCCACCACTGTGGTCATCTCCATACACCCACACGAACTCACATGATTTCGGGATGTTGCAAACACTCAGATGTACCATGCAGTGGAGCCACTTTTGTGCTTCAACTCTACTTTCCCAATGTACAACAGTGAAATACAATCGTAACTCTTTAGTCTAACCCAATGGTCACCGCTTATTTTCACGACGGGCCGGATTATCAAAAATATAACGACCGCGGGCCACATTAGATTTCTATACAATACTCACAGGCCAAAACGAAAGCCCTGTGCTAAGACGAATAGACTAAGTTCATGTTACTCATAGCTGCAAACGGATTCTGGGACAGAAGAATTCTGCTCTCAATTCTGTCAAGATCTGAAAATCTCCAAATAATCCCTTTTCTAGTCACCAATGCGTTTTCTCGGGAAACCAAAAGGGACATCTCCGGTTGTCGTAACGCTAAATCATTTGAAATTGTGAAAAAGAGCACATCTTTCTCCTCCCATTTATGATTCAAACAATGAGAGCTTTCTCCTTTCCTTGCAGTTTGAAGCTCAGTTCATTCATCTGAGGTGTGATGTCAACCAAATGCCAAATTTGATATCCAGGCAGGATCTGACGGCTGTGGGTCAGCTCTGTTTTCATTGAGGAAGGCAGTCATTTCGTTACTGAGCTTGTAAAAACGAAACAGCATTTTACCGCAACTGAGCATCCTCACTGATGTGTGATAATACAAAGCGCATAATTCGGCATCAATATCTTCCAGAAAAGAATTAAACTGACGGTGATTACGAGCATATTCCCCGAATGAAGTTAACAAGCGCAACAACCGATTTCAGTACACAAGAGTGTGCGTTGATGTAGGATACAGTGTATGAACAGACCGACCCGGATATATATATATATATATATATATATATGTATGCTTGCACAAAGTAAGCTTAGTCACCGAATCGCTGAAGCTTCCGGGAACTGTTAATAATAATAATAATAATAATAATAATAATAATAATCATAATAATAATAATACTGTGTCAGCTGTACACCGTAACGGCGCTAGCTGCCGCCGCCAGTCGCGCGCGGGCTGTGTATACCGCGAGGACGCCCACCCCTACGCGGATTCGAACCGGTGACCTTATGATTGCAAAGCAAACGTGCAGACCACTCGGCCACCGGCCGACGGGCATTGCTCTGTCGACAAATGACAACGATTTCTGAGGACTTTTGCACGTAGCACAGTCTATAGTGTGCTGCGCTATGGAGCTGGCCAGCAATTTGGATCCTTTTGCGACCATGTGTCGTGGGAAGTGCTCTGAAATTCTTGTGCACAGCCTCCGCTGTTCGGCCGCCGTACTTGCTACCACCAGTGTAGTGAAAAAGGTAGACACAAGAGGCGGTAACTTGAGCGACTGGTTTGTCCAGGTTGGATTTGCACATCAGCTTCCTCACCTGGCGCAATAGCACCAGTTCGGCCAAGTAGTAGCACTTCTTTATGTTTTGGCGCAGGTAATGCCGAAATCTTCCGTCATTTTGATCCCCTTTAAATGGCAATGTGATGAGAACCTTTTTCTTGGGGACGTCTGTTACCTGTTTCTCGCTGTATTTTTACGTCTGCTCATGGAGCTATAGATCTCGTGTGGTAACCGTTTTCACGTATTATTGATGACACGCGTTCCAGCTCACTGTCAATCGTATCTGTAGAACAAATTATGTGAACTCTTGCAATAACGGAGCGAGTCAATCCTCGTTTGTAGTTTTCGGGACGGAAACTGTCGAAAGTGTGGTATTGTGCTCCAATTGGGCTTCCGATTCAGTGAATGTACCGTCTGATTCCTCCTTAGGTGTGTGTCCAAGAAGTGGAAGATGTTATTCACTTCGCTTTCCATCTTGAGTTGGATTACAAAGTGGCATTTGGTTAGAACATGAAGTAGCTACTCCGCCTGTTGAGCAGTATTAGGCACAACCAAGGTGTCATCTACTGTACGATCGCACAGTTTGGATGTTAGGACGCAGTTCGGTGTTCTCCAAATGGCTCATTAAAATATCTGCCAGGGCTGGCCCAAGTGGACTGCCTATGGCAACTACATCGACCTGACGTTAGATCGATCCATTGAATTGGAACTGAATATCTTACGTGCACAATCGAAGTAAAGACTTGAGGTGATTTGCTGGAAGCCCCACTTTGTCAGCATCAATACCGATGATGGCCAAAGGTTCTTCTAAATGGAACGTTGGTGAACAGCTACGTTTAAACCTATTATTCCCCCGACAAATTCAAATGTATCTTGGAGGGTGTGTCCGTCTAACTCACGCCGGATAGGTTCGCTCAGCTCGGCTAGCCAACCTGCCGATTTCTGATATGGCGCGTTTACCATGTAGACAAGTGGACGCATTGGAATGCCTTCTTTGTGTGTCCGGTAAATCGTGCATGTGAGGAAGCCGAGATCCACGTAGGCGCAGCTTTTTCATGGTTTCCGTGTCACTCAATCCAGCTTTCAGTAGCTTTTTTAATTATCAAACTATGAACCGTTCAACGTGTTCGTTTCTATCGCCACCTATCAAATCACGAACGAAGCGGCTAGATTCTGCGAAATGGTCTCCATTTTCTGAATCTAATCTTGTTTTTTCATAATGACCACTCCTGATCCCTTGTCAAGTTTCAGTATTATCACTTTTTCATTTCGGCGCAGAGTAGCCTGCGACTCCCAATTCTGCATATTTCGGTTTCAGCAACGTGAAATTGATTACCTAAATCTACCTCCTTGACCCTAAATCAACTACAAGCATCGTCTGTAGCTGATGTCAAACTGGACAGCTGATAGTATAACTTTTTGAGCTTTGCTTCAATCGCTGTGCTGTCACACTTCTTATGGGGCACAGAGAGATTAAACCCCAATACGAGAACTTCAACTTGAGAATGACTTACTGTGACAGTGGACAAGTTACGAGCATGTTTCTCGGGCTGTATCCGGCATCTGATCACTGAAAGGTCCAGGTGACATGGCGCTCATAAGCTGTTGTTTAGTTACTAGCCGTAGATCCCGAAGGAAGTTAAAAATTTTGCACGCACACAAGATTTAAAGTGTTTAGGACGTGGTCGACACACCTTACACTGATGTTCAACTGTAATGCGTTGAGTAGAGGCTTCAATATGTGATTTTGTTAGACTTTGCAAGTCCCGAGGGTTTATCGATAACTTTTCTCTTCTCAGTCTCTTCACAAATTGGCGTGGATAGGTGAACGTCCGAAGCCATTCGGTATAAATGTCCACACGAGTAGATTCATGTCAGATGCGACAGCATAAGCCCACTCGATTATGCAGCTAGCGAAAGGCATCTGCATGGAGGCGTTTCTTACGAAATTTCATACAGGATTTTACAGATTTCAAAATTGCAAGAACACATTGTAACAGGGTACAATGAATTCAGTTATTTCGGGCATTCTCAATAGCTGTATACACACACTTCATAAAATTATCACGTGGCGTGGTAGCACTTCTTTACGCTTTGGCTGAGGCGATGCGGAAATCCCAAATTTCAATTCTAGCTTTTGCAATGCGTGAACTGACTTCAGTTTCTACGCGCCCATCGTTGCTGATACAGCCGCCTAAGTAGGTTAAGTGATGAACTATCTCGTGTTCATCACCACCCGGAATCAAAAGGTCATCAACTTTGAAGGTTGGAATCGCATGCCAAATAATGGGATCACTCTGGAGAGGCTATTCAGGGTTGACTGCGCCACCCCAACATCGTTAAAACGCAGGATAAAATCGTCCGCAGATTCACAATCAATTAGCTTTTCACCAGACAGCGCAAAATATAACATACTAATGTCACCTGTACGCCGTAACGGCGCTTCGCTGCCGTGCGACAACCACCAGTCGCACACTGGCTGTGTATACCGCGAGGTTGCCCACCCCAACGCAGCACTTCAACGCCTGCATCATGAGGCTCCGCAAGGGAACACTCCATGATGGAGTCCAGGACGAAGTTGCACAAAATGGGGTAATTGCGCAACCCTGACAAACGCCATTTGTTATCAGAAAGGCACCGGACTAGTCACCGTAGACCCTGAAGTGACCTGTAGTGTTCGAGTACACGGCCCCGTGAAATCTCATATTTCGTAGGAACGTATGTAAAAAGTCCACATATTTCGTAGGAACGTATGTAAAATGTTCACATATTTCGTAAGAACGTGCCTACTGCCGACCGATGCCAACTGTTTCATCATCTGAAACCAAATTGACATCTCGCGTGAGCAAGAAACTTGTGACTTACTCGAGTAACCAGTAGACATATCCAACGCCAGAGAATATGGCAAACATTTTTCAGCTTTCTCGTGTATCTGCAATACCATGTTCTCTCTGAGTTCTCTTGTTCTCTTCACGAATTAACGTCGAAAGGCTCACAGTTGCAAACCAATTGACTTTCTCAGGACACAAATCATTCACCGCTTCCAGTATGCAGTCTGGTTAAGTTGACACCAATAAATGGGTTTTCTCTTTTTCTCATTTTGGCACTATTTTGTGTCTAGTGCACGTGACAGAGTCATTTCTGGATAGCCTACTTTTGAAAAGAATTGTTTGCGTTTTTAGAACACCTTTCATGGACTCATATTACGCCGTGCGTTGTTTCCCCGAGAAATTCCAATATGCTGCTGGGAGTTTCGGTTCTTAAAGTCGCCGAATATTGTACCTTCAAAACGGTAACACTTTCATCGTATCTTGCGCAGCTGACTTTTCGGACCATAGTTTCCACGAAGAAGTATTTTACCCCCCCCCCCCCATTATTTGCTGAAAGCGCTACATTCATTGCCCACTTTTCTTTTCTTAGTAGCCATAAGGAGCGGTACATTAAACGGGAGCTGAAAAGATGAAAGGTATTGCATCCTACCGGAAAACAAACAAAACAAGTAGTTAAGGGTCTTTCTGATGAAGAAGCCACGGTTCACGCAAAGTGCACGTAAACTCTACATCATACAGGTGACTTTGGTGATATAACACATAATAAGTTTCGCAAGCATATGCATAGAGCCGGCCTAAATAAACAGCTTGCAGCAGTGGTTTCTAACTGCAGTTCTGGGAGTGGTAGCCAGAGGTGCTTCAGGGACAGACCGAAATCGAAATCCAACGCTTCCGCCAATCTGGTTTATCACGGGTACTCTGAACCCTTCGCTACCTCTGCACTTAGCAGACATGTGACCTACCTTGAGACGCCTGTAGTTACTCCTCTTGTCTTGACGAGATTACACTTATCATGAACATTATGGGTTCGAAAACTGTACCACGTGACCGTAACATATCACGGCAGGTGGTGTTTGTACCAGTTACTTCGCCACGACCAGACTTGCTTGCATTTCGCTTGAATCAATGACAAGCACAGTAGCATGAAAGCCATGGCGCGCCGTGTTGTTCCTGTGTCAACGGCACGGCCGCGTGTGTCACACCAGGTGAGTGGGGTCAAGCGGGCGTTCAGGATAATGGTGTGCCAAACGCTACCGAGCCTACCGTACGAAGTGTGGTGTAGCGGTGTGAGCGGTCCCTGTGCGTAGGTAACACGCTGAGTATCGCTCAAACTGGTTGAACTGCCATGCGATATGAAGGGGCTAAACATGGCCGGGGTGCGGCGGTGATATCGTATGAACGCATTCAGATTGTGGTCATGTAGTTTGGTGACCCGGACAAGCGACTTTAATGTTTTCTTCATTGACACTTTACAAATAAATGGTCGGTGGCCGAGTGCTTCATGTGCCTGGTATGTGATCCATGCTTTCCCGGTTCGATCGCGTATGGATACGGGCAATCTCGCAGTATCCTTAGCCCCCACACGACTGCTGATACTCGCATGACAGAAATATTTGTTAAATGTGCGAGCTTTTGTACCAGGACTGTTTCCACTAGGAATTTGCGTTCAGCTATCTCGCTTCGGTACCTACTAACGTTCCACGATTTCTCAGCTCCGATGTCCGGTGAACGAAGTCGAGTTTGATAACTGCCCTGAATCTGGTAGGGCGTTATTGAAGCGGAGCTGAGCACTCCAGGTTAACCAGCAAAACCTCAACTGATTTTCTCTACCCTAACCATTTAGAGTCCAAAATGATCTGTTGTTTGATGGATCTCGGGTCTCGCAGTGCACTAGTATATGCTGCAGATGGTTACCTCCAATCTGGGGAGTGTAGTCTAGGCACCGGGATGCGGTGAAATCACTCTCCTCTATTCACACTGTTCACTACCATGAACAATAATAGCGCGACTAAGCAGGGTCAAAATGTCAGCGGGAAAAGGTTTTCCTCAACTGGATGAAGTATACCAAGGCGTCTATCTAGTAAGTTCAACGGACGCAAAATCTGCACCAGTTAAATTACGGACTTGGTCAGACTGGTGAAAACCTAGGGGTTTGTCGCGTCATTGGTTGGCACTTTCCCCGAAAAGTCGCAGTTGCAGTTTCATTCACTCAACCATTAGTGTGCCAATCTATCCGTCTTACTTGCCTTTTTCCTAACGCATTCATCACTCCATCTGTGTCTGTGTTTTCCGTCAATCATGCATTATAAGTTTATTGCGACTCAAGTCACGTCATCTAGAACGGTCACATTTCAGTGCTAACTAAGCCGAAACCGTTCTCTCCACTTTGGTTTTTGTAACTTATAGGGAGCGTCGACGAGCTTCCTCCAAGAGCGCCGCTGCAGACAGCTCGAGCTTCTCAGCCACTGGGACAGATCCGCGCATTGACGAACAACCTTTCTCTCCTAACATCCACACCGCAACGAAGTCTAGAGCAGAAAAGACATTTGAAACAAATTGCGTCAATGGAAAGATCATCCCCACATCTGGAGTCCGACCCATCAATAGTATGACACAGTGGCATCGTGGGTCGATTACTGGTAACACACAAGCAATCGCACGCCAAGATGGGACGGAGTTATCCGCCTCAAGGGAAACAGACGACTTGGCTTCCCTTCACCATAGAGAGTTTGCACTTGGTGAGAGCAACCCGGGGTCACAGAAGCAGCATTCCAACATATCCTCAATCTCAGACATTCCGGATGTTCTTATCACCGGTACGTTTGGCTCTGTCATCGGTTTTTTTTAAATCTGTTCTTTTTGTCTAGCACATAGCAAATATACGAATTATCTACACCTCTATCGAGTACGTGTAACCCATGGACTTGAGCGCCTCAATCCCAGCACTAGCGCCACATTGCGATACCGTCTTTTCATGCTTAATCACTGGTTGTACCATTTCATGACATTTGAACGAGCCTAGATCCTAACGTGTTACGACAGTTTGCGCATACCTTCCACCCACTGAGTGGTACACACGAACACTTTGGGAACTGCATCTACCCGATTGTCTAGCGGTTGCAGCTCAGAAGACTCAGACCCTTGCTTTTCAACAAATCACGGGCAATGCTGGTCTTCAGCAAGGCAAATATTCCCATTTCATTAATATGAATCAATATCAGAAATCACTTCAAGGTAAAGAATTCTTTTCGGTAAACTCACCAAACGTTTGCATAGCACTGATTGTGGGGAAAGCGTCAACTCGGGCTGGGATTGACTTCAGGTTTTCCCTCATCGGTGCTGGAAGTGAGGCAACACTCGTTTCTACGCAATCCGTCCATCTTAAAAACCATTAGCCTATCATATTCGACTCGCATTTGAACGTCCGAGCAACCCAATCGATCTGCATGTTCTTGCGAAACATGGCGTTATCTCAGTGCATTCGCATCAATGGCTTTCTCCTTAAACTGCATTCATACTCCGAATCGATCATGACGTGATTGTAATCTCCTCCTTATTTTTGCATGCAACAGAGCTGATGAGCGAAAAGAGGCCAGTATTGATCTTCCCTTCATGTTCCACACGTTTCTCCTAAACACTCCGACGTTTGTCACTGACTTTCTTTCTCTTGTTCGCATCACAAATGAAAACTGTTTCGATTTTGACCATTCCCCGTTATCTGGAGCCATGGTGACAAACATTTTCCTGCTAACAGAAATCTGTTGTCAGGTAGCGCTCCCCTGCAATGAACTCTCGTTCTCCTGCTAATAGGTCAGCGTGTTGCACCTGCACCCACGCCAAATACCCTTACCATTGACGAATCCTACGACTCCTACCCTACAATCTTTGAACGTTACGCAGTTGTCGGTCTAACTGCGTCTACTCTTACTGATGTAGGGTCCTCAAAGTAAGTTAAATTGGGCATCATTCACATCTTCAAAGAAGCGTCCTCGCTTTTCGATTGGATTCCCATGAACATTCTTCTGAGTGCAACTTGTCTTACAAGGCCAACTAAAGTAACCACATAGAGCTTTGATAGACCTCACTTGTTAATGGTTGCAATGGTGCGATGGTTTGTGTGCCTCAGCGATCCATTAAGCTATACTGGGTGGTGCTTTTGCACCTTCAGAGTCACTCATACCAGATTGGTCAATGGTTAGAGGCCAGACAAACTCAGCCTCCTGGTCCTCCAGGTTGGGGGTTGGAATGAGGGTGGCACCTTATTCCTTAAAACGGACTCCTTGTAGCCCAACGCCAAACCCGCTGTCTTGCGGTCAGGTTTTTGAACCAAAGGCTTTGGTTGAGAACCCTAATCGTTCTGCTGTCTAGGCCTGGGCAACCTGACAGTATTCTGCCCACGCAATACCATGAATATTATCTCAAACAAATTGCTGATGCTCTGGCGACCGCAGAGGGTAATCAACGGTGCCCTATCTGCTGCATCGGGCAGCGTGGATAGGGGTTTGGATGCTACTGCTCAAGCCTTCCCTTCTTCTTATTCCCCATCTTACGCTTTTTCACTCTTCCCGTCCCGTTCCAACTTCACTTAAATCCCCCCAGTTTTCAACCCCCCGATTCTTGGCCCTCCCCCAACATGCTTTGCTAGGCATTTATCTTCTAATTCCAACTCACATGTGAACGCGGAGCGTCACTCCTCTCCTGTTGACAAGCCCATGTCCAACCAAGCGGTCCATTCCAGTTCATCGGCTTCCATTTGGAGCCCTCTATTCTCCTTCAGATTGGCATGCCTCAATGTACGCACACTGCCACAAATCGATCAACAGGCAGCACTTGCCCGAACATTGGAGACCCTCTCGATCGATATCTGCTGCTTATCAGAGACCCGCCTGCAAGACTCGAGCTCTGTGCTCACTCTGCGATCCTCTTCAGATGACACAAGCAGTATTTTCTCAGTGCGCCTATCCGGTGACGATGCAGCTTCGAACACTGGCCAAGCTGGTGTTGGCATTGCCCTGAGTCCCTGGGCTGAAGCTGCTCTGTTTGATTGGATTCCAATCAGTAGCCGGATGTGTGCGGTCCGAATGGCTGGCTCGTTTAAAGCTTCGAAGTCGCGCGGGACTAATAGGTGTCTATTCATCATCGCTGCCTACGCTCCCACAAACTGTAGCGATGATTCGGTAAAGAACGATTTCTACCGCCAACTGACTCAGCTCCTTTGCCACAGAAGAAGCACGGACACTGTTGTGCTGGCGTGTGATATGAACGCACAAGTTGGAAAGTTGTCCACTGATGAACTGCATCTGGGTGGTCAGCACGGTGTAGGCTCCCGTAATGATAACGGTGAGCGGTTACCTCATTTGTGTGAAGATGCTCGCTTATTTCTTGCGAGCACTAATTTCCGACACAGCATCCGCGGAGGGTGACTTGGCGCTCACCAGCCTCGTCATCATCATCATCATCATTACACGTTAGCTGGAGGTGGAAAACACCTCAGCTGTTGTGCCGCAATACAAAAGGCAAGAAAAGAAAAAACAAACAATCTGTGGCACGCCCGCTGAGTCCCCAGTAACGGATGGACATCGTTCCGGAGAGCTAACAGCTGGCTGCCGTAAAAAGAGAATCATATTATGCCTAACGATTGAGATCGTGATTGGAGGGGGATGCTAAACAGGAGGCGGATGGACAAAGCAACTCACAACACAAACGCCATTGGGGCCGGCTCCTAGCCATATCAGCAAGTGTGTCCAACCAAACATGCTCATCGTCCTTAGGACCCCAGCCAGGCAGTCGGGATGCACCAACCGACGCCAACTTTGAAGTGAGGGTTTTCATTTCTCTCGACCAAGTCATCACTTGGCCTCCCCTCCTACTCTTCCAACCGCACCCAAAACGCGCAAACAATGCACGTCGTGGGAGTCGGTGTGCTGGCATGCGCAAGACGTGGCCCAGCCATCGGAGCCTGGTGCGTGATATAATCGTGCTGAGCGGTTCACTCGCTCTTCCTACACCAAATACGCGACGCCGAACACGCTCATTGCTCACGCGGTGTTCCCACCAGACATGAGCGAAGCTGCGAAGGCAGCGATGATCGAACGTGACGAGTCTCTTCATGTCTGTCGACCTGATGGGCCAGGTTTCACAACCATATAGGAGAGTTGAACGGACGGCTACGTTGTAAACTCTGCCCATCAGAGCGAGAGTAATGTCGCGTCTGCGCCACAGGTGGCGGAGATTGGCAAAAGCACCTCGAGCTTTTGCTATACGGTTCGTAACCTCATCTTCAATCCCACGGGTGCTAATATAGCTGCCCAGGTACTTAAATTCCTGAACGACTTCTAGCAGATCACCACCAAGCGTTAGCGCAGGGTTGGGTCCCTGCCAATCTTGGATAAGTACTTTGCATTTCGATGGAGCAAAGCATAGCCCAAAACGATTGACAGCCAGTGCTAATCGGTTCAGTGCTGTTTGGCATGTTTGGGAGCTGTCACAGATTAGGGCAATATCGTCTGCATACTCCAAGTCAAGAAGTCGCTCACCAGGGAGTAGCTCCACACCTTCTAGGTCGTGTCCAGCGAACGCTGTTTCCAGGACTTCATCAATAGCGAAGTTGAAGAGGAAAGGTGACAGCGGGCATCCCTGTCTCACACCGCTGGTGATACTGAAGGGTGGCGAGAGTTTTCCATAAACCCTCACCCTGCCCGAACTATGCGCGTACAGCGCTTTGATAATGTTTACATATTTATCAGGCACACCTTTCCTCAACAGACAGTCCCAAAGGGCACATTGATCGACTGAGTCGAAGGCACCCTTTATTTCAAGAAACACGACAACGGTGGGTCGCCAATAAACATGGCGGTGCTCCAACAGTCGACGCAAGGTGAAGATGTGGTCGATGCATCCCCGACCTCGACGAAATCCGGCTTGCTCTTCACGAATTTGGCTTTCACGAGTGCCAGTCAGTCTGTGGAGAATGAGAGAGGCAAGCAATTTAGAGGCAATTGAAATCAGACTGATCCCTCTATGATTGCCACATTCTAAACGGGAGCCTCCCTTGAAAATTGGGACAATGACGGAGCGGTTCCAGTCTGTCGGGACTGTCTCCTGCTCCCAAAGTTTTACTAGCAACTCGTGTAGATCATCTACTAGAGCAGGTCCACCGAATTTCAAGAGGGCTGGAGGAATTCTATCTGCTCCTGCGGCCTTATGCAATTTCAACAGCCTGATCTCACGTTCGACTTCTGCGCGTGAGGGCGGATCCAAGGAGACGGCCCAAGGAGAAGGGCGCTCAATGCCCGAAGAAGAAAACGATAACTCAGGTTGGTTAAATTGCATAGCAAAGTGTTCGGCCCAACACTCCAAGCGTTTTGACAGGCTGTGGATCATCTGCCCACTCTCGTCGCGTATGGTCTCGCTAACACCAGATCTCCTGCTGCCTGTTGCCCGTATCAGCCGGTATAACTTACGATGGTTACCAATGGAAGCGGCTGTTTCCATCTCAGAGGCACGATGAGACCACCAGGTTTCGCGGTCCTTCTTTAGGCTAGCACGTAGTTTCGCCCTGAGATTTTTGCGAGCTTCATTTTATTTGCTTCCAGCCGGAATACGTCGGCGAGCATCCATAAGTTCCAGAGACTGTGTAGAGACCCAATGTTCGGTTTTGCAATTTGTTTTGCCACATGAGGACATGCCTGCTAATAGCAACGCTTGACGAGTATGCGACCAGTGATCTTCAACGGTGTTTAGTGTTCGCTTACTCAGCCCAGATGTCAGCGCATCTTGGTACACATTCAGAACATCTGGCTTCGCCAGCTGGCTAGTGTCAATCCGTTCACATCGACGTCGCGGACGTCCACCGAAACGCACCAGGAGGTCGGCACATACAAGTGCGTGGTCAGAGTCCATGCTCGTGCTCCAAATCGAGCGACAGTTTTGGACACAGCCTCTCCAGCGGTAACTGATCACGATATGATCGATTTGCGTCCATGATTGGCCCGAGGCTGGTGGCCGCCAAGTCACACTTCTGCGGGTGCTGTGTCGAAAATTAGTGCTCGCGAGAAACAGGCGAGCATCTTCACACAGCTGGAGCAATCGCTCACCATTGTCATTACGGGAGCCTACACCGTGTTGGCCTCCCAGATGAAGCTCATCAGAGGGCAATTTTCCGACTTGGGCGTTTAGATCGCCAGCCAGCACCACAGTATCCGTGCTTCTTCTATAACGAAGGAGCTCGTGAAGTTGCTGATAGAAATCATCTTTTACCGAATCAGTGCTACAGTTTGTAGGGGCGTAGGCCGCAATGACAAACAGGCACCGTTTGTTCAAACGCGACTTCGTAGCATGGAACAAACCAGCTAATCTAACGGCGCACATCCTACTGTTTACTGGGATCCAAACGATCAGGGCAGCTTCAGCCCGGGGACTCAAAACAACGTCGACACCAGCTTGACCGGCATTTGAAGCTGCATCATCGCCAGATAGGCGCAATGAGAATGTGCCGCCAGTGTCTCATGTGGGGGATCGCGGGGTAACCAGGCAGCACGAAATTTGCAGGCGGGTTTCCGATAAACAGCAAACATCGGTCAATAGGGACTCTAGTGTGCGGGCAAGCCCTGCCTGTTGGTCAATCTGTAGCAAAGTGTCCACGTTGAGGTATGCCAGTCTAAGGGAGACGCGATGACTCCAAAGGGAAACGGATGAACTGAGGTTGTCCGCTTGGTTGAACATGGACTTGTCGATTGGATTGGAGCGAGGCCCTGCGATTGTGTGTGATTTGAAATTAGAAGACAAGCGACTATTGAAGTAAGCTGGGGGAGGGCCAAGAATTGGGGGATTGAAAATGGGGGGATATAGGTAAACTTGGAGCGGGACAATAAGGATGCAGAAGCGCAAGAAGGGGTATAACAAGACGGGAAGGCCTGATCAGTAGCATCCAAACCCCTATCCACCCTGCTCGATGCAGCAGATAGGGCGCCGTTTATTATCCTCTGCGACGGCCGGAGCACCAAGAAACTGTTGTAGGAAAGGTTCATTGTATTGCGTGGGCAGAATACTGTCAGGTTGCCCACGCCTAGACAGGAGAACGATTAGGGCTCTCAACCAAAGCTTTTGGTTCAAAAACCTGACCGCGAGGCAGCGGGTTTCGGCACTGGACTACAGAGCCCGTTTTATGAAATAAGGAGCTACGTCATTCTAACCCCCAAACCTGGAGCACCAGGAAGCTGGGTTTGTCTGGTTCTAACTATTGACCAATCTGGTATGAGTGGCTCTGAAGGTGCAAAAAAAGCACCACCCAGCATAGCTCAATGGACTGCTGAGGCACGCAAACCACTGTTCAACGGTAAGGTCCAGCGTAATTGCGATGGGCTACTAAGCCAACTATTGCCCACATGGAACCCTGTACTTCCAATGCCGTGCAAATAAAGCAAGAGCTGCCTCGGTTTGTGATTGGTGAGTGTACACAACACAAGAACGAGCCAACACCCCATTGTTCAACCAATTCAGCCAAATTCGTGGATCAAACGAACCAGTGAGTATCATCGCCATTTACTGGCTAGCACAATACCCGACACGAGCGATGCCGCGTACGAAACTATGGTCGAAGCTATGAAGATGCATGAAATCCACCCGACGTGATGCAGCCTTCACACAGCTGTCAAGATCAAAGTAGTCCTACTTCTGACCGTAAAAACACCGCAAAATTCATAGACATAGTCCAAGCTTAAGTAACACACACGGACCAATTTCAACGGTCACGCGCCCATCAATGCTAATGCTACCGTCAAGATAAGTTGGTCGACCAAAAAAACTAATCTCCTGTCATAAGGAATCAGAGGTAAGAAATGAATGGTCATTCTAGAATAATGCTTCGTACATAAGGAAGGATGAAACCACACCAGAGAGTTCATGAAAGATTGACGGCGCAGTTACGCGATTGACAGACAGAAGGGCAGTGTTGTCCACAAAAGTCAAGTAAATCGCCATCTGTTCCAAGAGGCAGGACCACAAAACCTGAATCGTGTGTTCCAACGAATTAACCACATGATGAGGTTAACAATGCAATAGAAAAGAAGTGGGTAAACTGGACAAAAATGATGAACGTCATTTGTCGTCAAAAAACCGTTTTCTGCAGACCACTGCGTGGGCTGTGTTCGAGTGTAAGACACAAGAAAATGTCCACACATTGGATTGGTTTACAATTTCTGGTAAGTATTCCGAATGGAAGCGAGCGATTGAGAGTCAAACGTCGTCACCAAATCGTGGAACACAGCTCAATCTGCTAGTGGATTGGCCCAAGGGACTCCTCTTTCTCAGCCAGGAAGTTGCCTGTCCTCCTCGCATCATCCAAAATTTCGCTGCACGAAAACACGGTGGGCCAGAATGGATGCAATTAATTTTGCCCCAATCGGAGTCGCGTCAAAGCATTTGTGGTTGGTGCAAATGTTCGGATTTCTCTTGTTGGGTAACGTCACTATGATTAATTCACCTTGCTGATTGCGACGAACCTGCCTCCCACATTTGTATACATAGAAAAGCAACCTCTTTTATAGTTTCATCACCATTCTTGGGTTGAGCAGCTACAACCCATGCATCGAAACGCTGTGTTCAGTTGTTTGGACTCACATCGCCAAACAATGAGCATCAACAAGTGGATGAAGTCAAGAGCGGTAGGTGACTGTGTACAATCCGATGAAGTATGACAGCAATGGCGTGACCGTTTCCAACGTCCGTAATGATGAGAACGCTATGCACCAACCTAGTTGAGCATTTCTGTGAGTTCCTTCATGCTCATTCACCACGTCGGGGATTAACCATTCCGAGAGATCACTGAATCAAACAAAGTATCGGAAGACAATACAAGACAGACGAGCCAGCTAATGAGGATGCGAATACATGGTCACGTCGACGGAGGTAGTTCACGTGACCTGATTTGCTACACTGCCCCATCCAGTCTCAGCAGAAGTCATCTTTAAAGTGTCCAGTCCAGAAATCATACTGGAGTACTAAAAATGTGAGGTTGCTACTATTACCCTTAGATTTTGCCTAATTGACGGATGACTTTTTTGGTCCACATCGGACTAACATCTTGGTGATCCTAATGGTGCGTGCTTTATCCCTCTTTCGTCACCCAGGAATGCTCCTGGTTGGTCCCAAGATCCCCAACCATCAGAGAGAATATCAGGCATTTAAGGTGCAACAAAACCGTTTTCCGGACGTAGGTTTCCACCGTGGTAGTGTTTCGGTATGATCATGCGAGAGTATGACGCACACAGAGCGCAGAGCTTCCAGTAGGTGCATTTAACAGTCCTGTTCGGAAGACAGGTTCGACACCAAGAGAGGCACCGGATTTGAGAACTTTGAGCATGGCGGTCGTTAAACCGAAAGAAATTCCACTCCATAAAAGACCATGGAGGGAAAGTCGCGTACGATCACTTCGGTCAGGAGGTCAATGAGGGGTATGAGAATACGCTGGCGCACTCAGCATGTCGTAGGAAGCCAAGTAAACAGCTTCGAGCTTGGTCTCGATGGCCACGGTAAATGTTCCAACAAGAAGTTATCACGGAACAACTTTATACGATAAGTAGTGCTACAAAACTAATGAGAGCAGTCGAACCGAACCAACTTTGAAGCCAAAGGATACCACCATGATGGGTAATCTGTGTGGTACCGTACCAAGTGACTGTTTAAGTGCAAACATGTGGTGAGTAGGGTAGTCACTGGAGAACAACGCAGAACAGTTCTCGCGGACTAGGCCCTCAAGAGGACCAGTAAGCCCAAACGAAATGATGTTTGTGAACAATTTTCAAATTATGGCAATGAAGTTCGCACTCCACATTCTTCGTTTGTGTCTTGTGACATCTTTACAATATCCGCATGGCAGTTGTTAGTGACCGGTATGGAAGCATCTCATTCAGGATCACATGTAATGTCGAATAACGTGAACAGATAGACGAGTAATGAGCGTTCGTTTATCAGTGACATTAAAATGTAGTCTGGTCCAGAATTGCTATTAAGTTAAAACAGAGAAAGTTCGTGCCGAATGCATTCCAAAGTATTAGATGTAACAACGCGTGTTCAGATGATCTGCTAAATGATGGTGCTACGGGGAAACTGTTAAAACACCTTATAAAAAGCGCAAGCAAATAGTTTAGCTGACAGCCCTGAGAATGTTTCAACGGGTAAACCCTTAGATAATGTGTCAATGACTGGGGATGTTTGACAGAACTGTGCATTGGATGACTTTTAACAGTTGGTCCCGACTGTACAGTCTTCTTTCAATTCACAGCACCCAGGCAACAACTAGTACCCCTGAAAAATACGAACACTTTAAGTCAGCCGCTCTCTCACTGTACCAATGGAAGCAGCCTTCGTGCTTCAATCGAAAACGGACACCCCGGTAATGTAGACATATCTGAGTCAGCCGCAATCGTACTTTGACAGTAGCAACGTATCCCGCTTATCGTGGACTAAGCAGTCAAGTAGCGAGCGGTAGTCTCGAAATGGGGCACTTCCCATGCAACGAAACTGGACCTTAACTTGGTGCGATGATTTGTGAGCTTCAATGATCCATGGAGCTGTGCTGGGTGCTGCGTATCGCACTTTCAGAGCCACTCATACCAGATTAGTCAATGGTTAGAGGCCAAACAAACTCAGTCTTCTGGCCCTCCAGACTGGGGGTTGGAGTGAGGTTGGTTCCTTACTGGCTGGCTTGCCGAACAACTTCCTAGTGGTGCTAGCAGGGTGGTTCGGGAGTTTCCCGTTCCAGCGAATGGTTCGGCGGCAGTGTTCCAAGTGGTGATGGGTTTTCGCCTGGCAAGCGTTAACTTATAAAAGCCACATATGTCCGTTTAACACTGCGACGTGGCGGATGTGACTCGCTACTGCCCCTTGCTTCAGTGCATCGCAATCAGACCTGACCTTACCGTAGGGTGATGATTTGTGTGCATTAGCGATCCACTGCGCTATGTTGCGTGGTGCTCTTTTTGCATTTTCAGAGCCACTCATACCAGATTGGTCAATGGTTAGAGCCAGACAAACCCAGCCTCCTGGTGCGCCAGGTTGGGGGTTAGAATGAGGTGGCTCCTTATTCCGTAAAACGGACTCCAAGTGGCCCAATGACAAACCTGCTGCCTTGCGGTCAGGTTTTTGAACCAAAGGCTTTGATTGAGAACCCTAATCGTTCTCCTGTCTAGGCCTGGGCAACCTGAGAGTATCCTACCTAAGCAGTACAATGAATCGCACTTCACACAAATTTCTGATGCTCTGGCCACCACAGAGGATAATCAACGGTGCCCTATCTGCTGCATCGGGCAGCGTAGATAGGGGTTTAGATGCTACTGCTCAAGCCTTCCCGGCTTCTTATTCCCCCACTTATGTTTTTTCTATCTTACTGTCCTGTTCCAGCTTGTCTTATCCCCCTGTTTTAAACCCTCACCCCAATCCTTGGCCACCCTCCACTTTGCTTTACAAGGCTTTAACCTTCTAGTTTCAACTCACATGTGAACGCGGAGCGTCATTTCTGTCCTGCCCACAAGCCCACGTCCAACCAAGCGGACAAAGCCCAGTTCATCGACTTACAATTGCAGCCCTCGATCCTCCTTCAGATTGGCATGCCTCAATGCACGCACACAGTTACGGCTCGGTCAGCAGGCAGCAACTGCCTGAACCTTAGAGACCACCTCGATCGATATCTGCTGCTTATCAGAGACCCGCCTGCAAGACTCGAGCTCTGTGCTCACTCTGCGATCCCCTTCAGGTGACACCAACAGCACTTTCTCACTGTGCCTATCCAGTGACGATGCACCTTCGAGCACCGGCCAAGCTGGCGATGTATTGCCCTGAGTCCCTGGACTGAAGCTGCTCAGGTTTACTGGATTCCAATCAGTAGCCGGATGTGTGCGGTCCGATTGGCTGGCTCATTCAAAGCTTCGAAATCACGCGGGACTAACAGGTGTCTGTTCGTCATCACTGCCTATGCACACACAAAATCTAGCGATGATTCCGTGAAATACGACATCTATCGCCAACCGAACGAGCTCCTTCGCCACAGAAGAAGCTCGGACACTGTAGTGCTGACTGGGAATCTGAACGCACAAGTTGGAAAATTATCCAATGATGAACTGCATCTGGGCGGCCAACATGGTGTAGGCTCCCGTAATGATAACGGTGGGCGGTTACTTCATTTGTGTGAGGATGCTCGTTTATTTCTTGCGAGCACTAATTTCCGACACAACACCCGCCGGAGGGTGACTTGGCGCCCACCATCTTCGAACCAGCTATGGACGCAAATCGATCACATTGCGATAAGTTACCGATGGAGAGGATGCTTCTAGAATTGTCGCTCGATTTGGAGCATATGTGTGGACACCGACCATTCACTTGTATGTGCTGATATGCGGATGCGTTTTGGCGGACGCCCACGACGACGTTGTAAGCGCATTGGCACCAGACAAGTAGCGAAGCCAGCTGTTCTGAGTGCCCATCAAAGTACGCTGTCATGCGAGTTGAGTAAGCGCTCACCGGAGACTGTTGAAGCGTACTGGTCTCATATTCACCAGTCCTTACTAGCAGCAGGAAAATTCTCATGTGGTAAGTCTAATCGTCAACACGGACATTGGATCTCTTCGCAGTCTCTGGAACTTACGATGCCCGCCGGCACATCACGGCTGGAAGCGAACACAATGAAACTCGAAGAGGGTTAAGGGCAAAACTCCGTACTAGCCTGAAGAAGGACAGCGAATCCCGGTGTTCTCATCTTGCGTCAGAGATGGAAATGGTCGCTGCCTTTGGTAACCATCGTAAGTTATTCCGTCTGATACGGGAAACGTGAAGCAGGAGACCTGGTGTTAGTGAAACTATACGTGAGGAGAGTGGACAGCCTATCCACAATTTGTCAAGACACTTGGAGCGTTGGACTGAGCAGTTTGAAAGGCAATTTAATCGGTCGGAATTGTTAGATTTCTCACCTGCCACTGATCGCCCCACTCCCTGGGCTGCCCCTTAGGATCCACCCTCTTGCTCAGAGTCGAACATAAGATCGTACTATTGAAGTTAAATAAAGCCGCGGGAACAGATGATCTTCCTGCAGCCCCCTTCAAATTCGGAGGAACTGCTCTTGTGGATAATTTACACGAGTTACTAGTCAAACTGTGGGAGCAGGAAACTGTCCAAACCGACTGGAGCCGCTCCGTCATAGTCCCAATTTACAAAGGCAGCTCACCATCGGGATGCGGTAGCCATAGAGGAATCAGTCTGATCTCCATTGCCTCCAAATTGCTTGCCTCTTTCATCCTTCACGGACTGACTGGCACCCGTGAAAGCCAGATTCGTGAAGAGCAAGCTGGAATTTGTTGAGGTCGTAGCTGCATTGACCGCATCTTCACCTTGCGTCAGTTGTTGGAGCACCGTCACAAATATTGACGGCCCACCGTTGTCGTGTTCCTCGATATCAAAGTTGCATTCGATTCGGTGGATAGACATGCACCTTGGGACTGTCTACTCAGGAAAGGTGTACCTGAGAAATATGTGAATGTTATCCGAACATTATATGCGCGTAGCTCGGGCAGAATGAGGTCTTACGGCAAGTTGTCGTCGCCCTATAATATCTCCAGCAGTGTGAGACGAGGATGCCCGCTGTCACCTTTCCTCTTCAACTTCGCTGTTGACGAAGTCATGGAAATCGCGTTAACAGGACACGACTTAGAAGGTGTGGATCTGCTCCCATGAGAACGATTTCTTGACTTGGATTTTGCTGGTGATATTGCCCGGATCTGTGACAGCGCACAAACGTGCCAGGCGGCACTGGACAGATTAGCACTAGCTGTCCGTCACTTCGGGCTTTGCTTCGTGCCCTCGAAGTGCAAAGCATTTCTCCAAGATTGGTCTTGACCGCCTCCTACGCTGACCCTTGGTGGGGACCAGCTAGAAGTCGTTCAAAAATTCAATTACCTGGGAAGTTGTATCAGCGCCCGTGGGATTGAAGATGAGATCACGAATCGTATAGCAAAAGCTCTTGGCGCTTTTGCTAACCTTCGCCACTTAAGGCGCCGGCGCGACATCACTCCGGCGCTGAAGGGTAGAGTGTACAATGCAGCGGTACGTTCGACCCTACTGTACGGTTGTGAAACCTGGCCGCTTAAAGCAGCGGACCTGAAGAGGCTGGTTACGTTCGACCACCGGTGCCTTCGTAATTTAGCTCACATCTGGTGGGAACACCGCGTGAGCAACGAGCGTGTTTGACGCCTCGTTTACAGCACAGTAAAGGGAACTGAACTGCTCAGCGCCGTTATTTCGCGCATCAGGCTCCGATGGCTCGGCCACGTGTTACGCATGCCAGCCCACCGACTTCCGCGACGTGCGTTGTTTGCGCGCCGGGGGTGTGGATGGAAGAAGAGGAGGGGTGGCCAAGCGATGACTTGGTCCAGAGGAATGAAGGCCCTTATTTCTGAGCTGGCCTCGGTTGGAGCGTCTCGGCTCCATGGTTGTGGTCCGAAAGACGATGAACACGTTTGGCGGGATACACTTGCTGACATGGCAAGGAGCCGACCTCAGTGTCGTTGGTGCTGTGTGTTTCTTTGTCCCACCCCATCCCTCTTAGCCTCCCCCTCCAACCACGATCTCATTATTTAGCCTTATATAATTTTGCATAAAAATTTTCTTTTGGGTGCACAGCAGCCGGCTGGTAGCTTACCGGAACGATGCCCATCCGTTACCGGTAGCTCAGCCAGCTTGCACCAGTTTCTTTTTTTCTCTTTTTTTCTATATATTGCGGCACAGTAGCTGAGGTGTTCCCCACCTCCAGCTAACGTGTGTAATGATGATGATGATGATGCTTGATACTATTCTCCTCAGTTGCCAGTTCCGCAGAGTATTTTTTCCGCACATTCACAAACGGCAACAGAGATTGACGGAATACGCCGGAAATTGACGCATCCGTTGCGTTGGCCTTGTACATCGGATAAACGATTGGTTTGGTCCATGAACAAGGATATTTCTCATTAGCCTTGGTTTTCACGAATTTAAAGAGCATTATTTTGATGTCGTCGGATGAAGACTGAAAAGCTGCTTTAATCAGGAGCTTTGGAGCCCTACAGCAATACCATGTACCTCGTGATGACGGTTGAGGTAAAGCCACAGGTAGCGGTGTTGTGCACTCAAATCAAATGGTCACGTTGGTTGGGAGAAAACTCTACATATATGCAGCTGTCGTCTCAACTACCGCTCATGCTTCTGAGACGTTTTGTCTGCAAGCAAGCATGACAAATACGGTAAGATGAAATGCGCGAAATCCAAACTTTTAATTTTGATAGCGTCAATGACATATAGGGACAATAGATAAGGTGATGGGATCGCATCCGCAAAACATTAAATTTGGTATGAAAAACAGGATTCTATATTGTTTCATTGGATTTGCATCTGTGATCCAGTGCAGAGGTTGCAGGAAGAACAAGGTATGCTACTACACCAGTGTAGAACGCTGAAATCCATAGATATTGTCTGTAGGGGTGACTGTGAAAATCCGTGGAATGAGCGGTTTATCGAATACTCAGTAGCACAAATGTACGCACAATCGGGCACCGTGGTTATTTTCGTCACTCTCCAAATGTTCGGTCTCACATCCATAATCAGACATTTGTTGGTGATATCTGTCAAAAGTAACGTAAGAGAATTGATGAACCCCTTTAAAACTACCGGTAAGTGAACTTCCGGACCACTAGCTTTGTTCGACTTCAATCTTTGGATTTCTTTCTGACACCGACTTGATCAAGGTGGGCACTTCAAACTGAACTGCGAAAGGAGGGCAAGCGTAATGCGCTTGATGAATCTGAGCTGAACTCAAAATTTAGTTTGTCCACATCCGCTATACCACTCTGGCTGCATGCGCTTATACCACTGAGAAGCCTCAATAGTCACCACAGATCACATCAGTTGGGGTTGCCTAGAATCGCTTTGATGTCTAAAGTGTTTACCTGCTTTATCTCAGATTTAAATGCTTAAGTTAGGCTCTGGATGCGAGTAACTAGCCTGCATTTACAAGCTCGCTCATTCGTCTTTCGAAGTCGCTTCAGCAGTTGTGATGTAAATCCATCTGCCCTTAGGTAGATCGTTTCAACTGGGTTACAATGGTCAAAGTAGAAATTAATTAAGTCCTGTGACGGTCGCATAGAATCGGCAAATCATCATCGTTGTAGACTAAAAAATCAGTCAAGGGAAACGTCAACTAGAGTCTTGTGATGTTTTCAACAGAGCAGTTTCGCTGTTCGACAGTCATGGAAAGATGTCTAGTCAGTGTGACAAAACCGGCTCTACTCCATATGATTCGGCAGAATTTTAAAGCGCAGTGGTCTGGGCAGCTCAAGACAGCCCGTTTTTGTTTAGAAAACAATTACACTTTGTTTATGTAGACAGCGTTTAGGTGCCTGTCTGGTTTGAGCGAAAAAGCATGAAATTCATCAAACCGTATCGTCACGTATATTATGTCCCTTCTTTAAAAGTCACGAGCAAAGAGGCAAACAGAACATTCTAGTTTCCGCAGTAGTATCAGAGAAACTTTGTCCTCAAAATGCCTCAGTTCCGACACAGTTGTCGATAGCTAGGTAGACGCGTTTCTCGCGATGACCGATTGAAATCTATGAAACAATTGGTTCGCATTCGATCAAGTGTCATCTTATCAAGATCCTTATGGGAATGGCATCACGCTAGATTGCATCAATATTGGTTAACGTAAGCCATAACGCCCACAACACGGAACTATGGCTTTCCATGGTGGTCAGTCCGGATGGGAAAGTAGTCATCGAGTTGAATAATTCCATCTTCCACAACAGTGTGTAGCCAACTTTCTTGTAACTCAATTACAGCTGCATTTACATACTTTCTTCGCTGCATAAGGGCATTAAGATCAACGATTTTACTTTAATGTATGGGTGGCTTCCACATTGTCGATAGAGGAACGCTGAGGTCAGATTGCCAAGCAGCACGATGCTTTCCCAAAACGTTTCTTCATAATTGCTTCAACGGTGTTCCTGACTTTTTGACCACATTCAATGGGGCACGGATCTCGGGCATTATCACATAACGTTTTCAATAGTTTAACGGGGTAAGATAACATTATTGTCCTTGGTTATAGATTTGTATACGAGATGTCTCAGACTTAAGGGGAATATTATATCCACATTCGACGACTCCAAACCCTGCACTGGCTTGAACAACAATGACCGAATCTAATGACTCGCTCGGCTTTTATGTTGACTCTAGATAGAATGATGGTATGTATTTTGTATCCGATGACTGTGATGAGACAAAACACTGTCCCGCATCCTGGAAACACGACAGTTTCCATCTGCTGGGCTCGCTTTGAGCACCGGGATTCGCGGTAGGAGTGACGATTTTCTTCCAGCCATTAGAAATTTGTCTGGCGGAGTTAGTCTTGTTTACTCTAATGGCTGCAGCCGCTCGATAATTTAACAGTTCCAATGATGCTGCTACTATCCAGCTCATAGTGCAACGAACAGGGTGGATTTTGCATAGACCCACAGAAGACAAGACCTTTTGCATGAGTGACCGATGCTGGTCGGCGTGCAGGGGCCGTTTGGCGAATTTTTTTCGCTAAACTTATATACCCATGTCCAATCGGTTTTTAAGCTATGATTGGTCCACCTATACGCTTGCATGCCATCGCCACGCACCGGGACGTTATCGGCTTCATGTCAGGCTGACAAATATTTCAGATTGTCTGACAAACTACCACGCCACATTTGACCTTTGACAATAGGGTTAACGCAGAGTCGTTACCTTATTATGCAGGGCAACGTAAGGGTGTCCAGGGTGGAAAAAAGCCGTGCTGTTGAAGATATTTGGCAGTCTGTCCGCAGACTGACTGATCTTTATCCAAACGATCGTCACCATATTCAAGCTGTTTTCCATGGTGGGGTTTAAGGCCTTCGAAGCAGAACACCAATGTTTTGTTGGCATTGATTCTTGACTGCATCCGGACTACAGTCTGTGGAATTACAGGCGGAGATTGCCAAAAGAGTGCGCCTGTCGTTCCGACACCTACCAATCCTATGGGTACAATGGAGTATCGTAGTGCAGAAACATCCTTCTAAGAGCGCGGCCACGGCTCTTGAACTCAGGGCGATCCAAATATCAGCTTGTCAGGTTTATTGGAACCAGCGCCATCGGAAGGTTGACAATGGAAGCGCATGTATTTGTGTATTGGTGATGACAATCGGTGGTCTGTGCTGGTATCCCGGAGTCGATATCAGACAAGTAGCAAACGTCAATTTTGTGAGTTACAAGGTGGTTGCATGTGCAGCTTGCTGTCTGTTCCTACTGAGATTATGCACGCTTCTAACTCGAATTGCGAGCCAATTGGTGATGTTGAGGCTAGGTAGTTTGTCACAGTGGTAAAATAATACCCTCATTGGATTTTGTAATTATTTACTGTTCAGAATTTACTCAACAGTGTGCTACCTGATTTAGCGGAAGCATTGACGAGTGGATGCAGCGTGATTATAAAGTAAGCTTAATACTGGAAGAAGAAACCTGTAATAAAGCGAGGAGGCGTGTTGCCACCCGGGTACAAGGGCTGATGTGTGGGAAAGTCTCAAGGATCCTTGCCTACTCGTTTAGAAACCGTAACGGAGCTCAATGGCCTAGTGATCATGGCGATAGCCGCCAATCATAATGTGCGAAGTTCCACTTCCAGCAGAGCTATCTCTACCTGATGATTCCAAACCAGGACAAAGCAGTCGGTCGTGGGCTGCAGTGATGCTAGAGAGCAACACCGGAACGCTCCAATTCGTATACCTTTCGTATGATGGTAAACCGTACCAGAGTCCATTTGCTCTCGACATCCAAGGCAAGCTCCGGTAGTAGGACTATGTACCGGTTTGCGGTGTTTCTGAAGAAGACAAGGGAGATAACAAAATTTAGTGGCGAGTTCCTTTCACCTTTTTACATCACTTCATTTTGCTTATGCATATTTTATCTGGAGAACGTGTATTAAGAGCAGACACACGATGCCCTTCAGCACTGCGACTGGATTAGCAACAGTTGCTTATTTATCACACTACGACGCGTACAAGAAAGGCATCGTCTCCATCCGCAACCAGAAGGCTCTCCCGACGGTCTGCAGCTCGGTTACGGTTAATCAGATGTCCAGTGCAACACGGAAAACTAGTTAATACCTTAGTGTCTTAATGCTTATTTATGCAGCTCTTGCTAGTGCCAGTAACATGTTAACTTGATGTTTGCTGATTACTTCTGGGTTAACCATTTTGTTGGTGAACTTGTGTAGCCGGATGTAGGTGCTGACCTCACTCCAAATAGAGTGTGGTGACATGTTGCCTTCAATTCTTTCACTCCCACCGTCGTCTTAAATGTCTCATTAGCCTCATCAAATTATATTGTTTCTATTTAGCATGGGATCCATGTTATACTTGACTTTTATCCTCCGCATTGTGTCCTTATCAAACTTTGCGGCACGAAGTACTGACCAAGTTGTTTTGACACTTGTCAGTGCCTCTGTACTAATGAATGGCCATTCGAAGTATTTATTTTCTTTTTATTCCCCTGTACCAATTTTCATCCATGACCAAGTTTCCGACCTGAGTTCCTCAGACCCGAAATCACGTATGCCTGTGTGAAACAGCCTAGAAACACGAAGCGACCATTTCACCTCATCGAACTCTTTACCACCGCCTTTTTGTGGAACAAGAGATGCTCACTTACCTCTGTATTACGATAGCAGTCGACGTTTGACCTTGCTGGGTCAAACACGTGTTTCGGGCATAAGTGACGAATCAGCACCCAAGCGAAACACACACCTTTACTATAGTGACGAAATTGGTCGCGCGCGCAAGCGCACAAATTGCATCGTTTCGTCTACTCCATAAATTGCAACAGGATTTGCACTTAATTTCTACTTTCCTAACAGTTTATGGTTAGTAGAAACGTGTCAAATAAGGAAAAGGGCCATGAGCCCACTTGTGGGTAAACATAACTAAAGGTTAGCATTTGATGAACTACCGAGGTTCCGTAATCATATAGCAGCAATTCGTCCATAATTCGCATTCGCATTTGAGACCGCGACATCTAATAAGTACTAAGTACTAGACAGAAAAGCTTAACTAGAGGGCATTACCTCCATTTCAATAAATACGCGGCGGTGAATCGTGGGATCAGTGTTCAGAGATTTGAGGATACCAGATGTAGTATAGAACAAGTTTTCTATTCTCTTCTACTACACTGTCTACACGGGTCGAGCCCTGTTTCCCTCAATCACTTCGTGAATGTTGATGCACATGGACCTTTACTGCTAGTGTTTATTCAATTCGTCCAACTAATTTCATTCTAACTGCAATCCTAACGGGAGATAAACAGTACCGCTACTTGTAGCTGTGTTCAGCGTTATGGAATGCGATTCAGACCAGCTCATAGTTTCATCCACGCTCATTTGCATTTTGAGTGAATGGACTGCACTAAGGCTGACGCCTCAAGTGACGTCGACGCAATTTGGTGGCAATACCCTATACGACGTAGGCTGCACTAAGAAAATGCAGCAAGCTAACTGGGCAACTAGTCCTGGAACATCCCCTGGAGAACTTTCATGTGTGATCGAGGGTTTGAGCACTATTTTGGAGTCATTTATGTTGGTGTGAGAAATCCCTCTATATCAAGTTCCGGAAGAGTTCCTACATGCGACAGCAATTTCATCAGCAAACCGGTACTTTGATATTTTGCGTCGTGCTCTGTCGTTTGCTCACAATGTAGAGGACAGGTTGAACCCTCAGTTCAGCATCTTTCTCTACTATTTCTAGATACAACAAATTCCTTTTGTCAGGTTATGTCTCTGTTCGGGCCTTAAACTATATGTAAATTGCTTCTGGTTAGCCAACTGTCTGGTGGTTTCACTTTATATTCTATACTTGTTACTTTAGATCTTGTAGTTCATCTCAGCTGGAGTTACGGTGAACTACTACAGTTTTATAGCTTTATAAAAGGTGCCTATTTCATAAATATTGTCTTGGAGCACCTGCAGGTTTCGTTGCTCAATCGCCTAATTCACTCTTTAAAGTAATTTGATTTCCATTCTCTCTGGTGTGCATGGTTGTTTTGTGCGCACACCTTTCAATCACCATCATTTTTACAGGACGTCACGGACACTCGATCTCTCAACGCTCAGTTCTCAGCCCTGTTGACACAAACCCGACGTTCATACCCAGTAGACCTGAAGAACGAAATTGTTTTACTTCAAACCAACCACTAGATGTGTCCGTAAGTTTACCTATCTTTTTTGCCGCTCATGAACTCTCACATCCTTTCTTCATTTTACGTAATCCTTTTGGAACTTTCATGTCAGTACTTATGCGTGTGTTGCCTTCTTCCCTCAGATTCAATTACCTATAGGTGGCAAAAAAGACATTAGCACATCCCAGCTGACCAGGAAAAATGTCACATAGCGATAATATACAATGAAACTGACTGCGACATAATATGTAGTCTACACAGTGATACCAGGTTCCTACTGACTAAATGATGGCTGCAACTCATGTGAATAGCTAATATTCGCACTGTAATGCGCAACAACACGGAGTGGATGCCGACAATGCAGCTTACAAGGATTCATGTGTTTACAAACAAAACTCTGGAGACTATTACGGGGGAATATAATCATCAATGCATTCATTATCTGTGCGCATTTTGGCGATCTAGACAAATCTGAAGACGATCAAAAATAGCAAAGAATTAACATCCGAGATAAGGTTGACATGGAGGAACATAGGTACATTTAAGCTAACCTAAAATGGAGAGGATGGAACAATCTTCACAACGTAATCGAAATAACTCTAAACGAATATGATACCAAGTCCAAAGTCATTCTGCATAGTCGGTTAACCATGAAGGTGGTATTCACCGATACCAGTGAAGGTTAGATCAAAACACAACGTAAGTGAGACAGAGACAGTGGGTTCGTAGAGAAGATGGCGCATATGCCCAACACTGGTCTTGATGCTCCGCTGTCAAATCCATGCCAAATTTGCATCAAGCTGTTTGTCTGGAATATGATGTGTTCACTCAGTTAGTAGGATTGTCAGCTCAAGTTCGGATAGCGACTGAGTTGGAAAGTAGCAAGAGAAGATGGATTGGCATTACAAATAAAGATAAGTCGCTTCACAATATTTTTGGGTACTTAGTATTTTCATCCATTGTAGCACATCTGTGAACCATATTCTTTGGTATCATATGTGGTCCGGTTCTACTTTAACCAGCGTTTTATTATCATTTTGAACGTTGAATTGTTTCACTTTCACTTAGCAGATAAACCTCAATCATTTGCTTGGACGTACACAAATATTCAGTACATCTAATTTCTTTAGCCAGCTTATTCCATGTGGTTTATTATTAAAAGAGCTAAAGAATGCGCCTCAGATTAGTCCTGAAGCTGGGCAATGCGACTACATATTCAGGGTCACGTATATCGTGTTTGGTTTTTATTCGATATTGCAATGTGTAATTTTTACTGTAAGCCATGAAGGCTCAAGGCTTAGCTCGATGCACCTATCTCTATGTGAAATTACGACTGAATAATCAAAGATATACGTTTTATGAAAACACATTAAACGTTTTCAATAGCCTTCACATCGTGGTTATGCATGCTTCTAAATGTAGGATGGCCTAATTGACTTTTTCTATCATAGTGGCAACGTACAAGAACAGTCGAGTCGTTCTTGCTAGTCACAGGAGTTTCAGCCTGAGACTGGTAAGTACAAACTTATTGGGTTCTATTCCCGTTCGTCGTCTCACTGCAGAACGGGAATCTCTGAATCGGGAAGAGCAAACCGACTTTTCTTGGGATCGGAACTGCCTAGATTATATATTTAATTTGAAGCAGTTGTTAGAACATCATCATCCGCAGTAGCATTATACACGTTAGCTAGAGGTGTAAAAGACCTCAGCTACTGTGCCGCAATATATAAAAGAAAAAAGTAAATACAACGGTTGCATTTCAGATGAGCTACCAGCAACGGATGGCATTGTTCCGGAAAACTACCAGCCGGCTACTAGGCAACAGGAAAAATTATGATGTAAAATTATATTATGCCACGAATGCGATCTTGGTTCGAGAAGGAGGCTAAAAGCGATGGGGAGGGACAAAGAAACTCACAGCAGGAACGCCACTGAGGTCGGCTCCTTGCCATGTCAGCAAATGTATCCAGCCAACCGTCTTCATCGTCTTTTGGACCCCAACCAGTGAACCGTGAAGCTCCTACCGAGGACAGCTCCGAAGTAAGGGCCTTTATTCCTCTCGACCAAGTCATCGCTTGGCCACCCTTCCTCTTCTTCCATCCACACCCCTGGTGGGCAAACAACGCACGTCGCGGACGTCCTTGGCCTGGAATGCGCAACACGTGACCCAGCCATCGGAGCCTGCTGCGTGAAATGACGGTGTTGAGCGGTTCAGTTCCTTTTCCTGTGCCATAAACAAGGCGTCGAACACGCTCGTTACTCCCACGGTGTTCCTAACAGCTGTGAGCCAAATTGCGAAGGCACCGATGGTCGAACGTAACTAGCCTCTTTATGTCTGCTGCTCTAAGGGGCCACGTTTCCCAACCGTACAGTAGGGTCGAACGCACCGCTGCATTGTACGGTCTACACTTCAGGGCAAGAGTGATGTCGCGCCGGCGCCATAGATAGCAATGACTAGCAAAAGCACTTCGAGCTTTTGCTATACGGTTCGCGATTTCGTCTTCGATCCCAAAGGCGCTGATTCAACTTCCCAGGTAGTTGTATTTCTGAGCGACTTCTAGCTGATCCCCACCAAGGGTCAGTGTAGTAGGCGGTCCACCCTAATCTTAGAGGAAAGCTTTGCACTTCGAGGGCACGAAGCAAAGCCCGAAGCGGCTGACAGCCAGCGCTAATGTGTCCATTGCAGCTTGGCACCTCTGGGAGCTGTCACCGATGAGGGCAATGTCGTCTGCATACTCCAAGTAAAGAAGTCGTTCTCCTGGGAGTAGCTCCACACCTTCTAAGTCGTGTCCTGTGAACGCGATTTCCATGAGTTCGTCAAGAGCAAAGTTGAAGAGGAAATGTGGCAGCGGGCATCTTTGTCTCACACCGCTGGAGATATTAAAGGGCGACGACAGCTTGCCGTTAGCCCTCACTCTGCCCGTGCTACGGGCATATGATGGGCGGATAATATTTCCATATTTCCCAGACACACCTTTCTTGATTAGACAGTCCCAAAGAGCACGTCTATCCACCGAATCGAATGCACCTTTGATATCGAGGAACACGACTGCGGTGTGCTGTCAATCTGTGTGACGGTTCTCCAATAATTGACGCAAGTGTTGATGTGGTCGATACAGCCACGACCCCGACGAAACCTGGCTTGTTCATCACGAATCTGACTTTTGGGAGTGCCAGTCAGTCTGTGAAGGATTACAGAGACAAGTAATTTGGTGGCGATGGGGATCAGACTGATTCCTCTATGATTGCCGCATTCCGAGCGCGAGCCTCCTTTGAAGCTAGGAACAGTAACGGAGTGGCTCCAGTCGGTAGGGACAGTTTCCTACTGCCACAGTTTCACTAGTACTTCGTGTAAATCCTACATGATTCAGACAGACGATTGTTGTATTCTTCTTCCTAACTTACTCGTTCGATTAAATCGATTCATTCATTCCTTTCGAAATACTTGCGTAGAAAGGTGTTCCCATGAAATGTGTGAGCCTTTTTAGTATAATATACTCGGACACTGCAGTTCCTTTACTATCATGTTAGATATCCCTTCATTTTAGCTCTTCCAACTTCCATACTTTTCCCACTGACATTGTGCCCTTTTCTCAACAACTTCATACTTATGTCAAATGTGATGATTTTAACGAACAAGTGAGATTAAATGTACGTTTGTGAAAACACTTTGCACCTAGCCGGTTGGTAGCCGAACGGACAAGGCGTCTACCTTTCCACGCTAGCGTTATCGGTTCGAGCCTGCGTAGGGGATAGGGCGACCATTACCCACGCGCAACTGGTGGTAGTTGCGAGGCAGCGAAGAATCGGTACGGCGTACTTGCCTACTATTGATTTCCAGAACACCAACGTGCGCTGTTTAAATTACTGGTTCTTGTCGCGTTCTTGATTTGTTTAGAGCGACCAGGAAGTGTCTACCAAAGCTTGTTTCTTTAACTAGTTTTCTCTCTTTCCTAATGAACCTCTATGGGCGCCTCGATACTACGAGCACATTATAGGTACCTAAATGTATAAACCCTACGAATTAACTTTTAAACATTGCTCCAACTTTATTAGACCTATCCATTTTGCTTCCATTTGTGGTCACCCACTTCACTTGGATCACCCTAACACGGAATCTTAGTCAAGTTGATTGTGGTATACTTCACTATGGATCACGCTGCCGCTGGCGCTGTTTGTCCCATCCTGGCAACTCGTTGGTGGTTCAGCCCGATGTGTGGCCTATTAGTGGTTTCCTTTACTCCCCGTGAGTCCATACTATCTAAATGGGAGAATGGTTGTATTGGCACCCATGATGTCACCGTTTCAAACTTAATCCATGCTGAATATGCCCTCCGAGTGAAAATTGGATGTGACTGGTCATGGCGCAATATTCTTCCCCCTATTATCCACCCTCCACCCATGCGTCACTTCAGTCCTTATCTGCAACGACCCGTCAATGTCTCCTTGAACTGGTCGCATTGTTTCCAATAGCTTTACTTTCTGTCATCATCGTCATCATCAATGCACATTAGCTGAGGGTGAGAACCCCATCGAGATGAGGTTGGATCTTAACGTGGTGCGATGGTCTGTGTGCCTCCGTGATCCATTGAGCTATGATGCACCTTCAGAGCCACTCATACCAGATTCGTCAATGGTTAGAGGCCAGACAAACTCAGCTTCCTGGCGCTCCAGGTTGGGGGTTGGAATAAGGGTGGCTCCTTATTCCATAAAACGGGCTCTCTATAGTTCAGTGCCAAAACCCCACTGTCTTGCGGTAAGGATTTTAAACCAAAGACTTTGGTTGAGAACCGTCATCATTCTCCCGCCTAAGCCTGGGCAACCTGACAGTATTATGCTCACGCAATACAATGAACCTTTCCTCTAACAATTTCTCGATGCTCTGGTCGTCGCAGAGGATAATAAACGGCGCCCTATCTGCTGCATCGATCACGGTGAATAGGGGTATAGATGCTACTGTTCAAGCCTTCCCGTCTTCTTATTCGCCCACTTGCGCTTTTTCATCCTTATCCTCCCGCTCCAACTTTGCTTTTATCCTCCCTCAGTTCCTGGCCCTCCCACAGCGTGCTTCAATAGTCGCTTGTTTCCTAGTTTCAACTCACACAGTCGCAAGGCGTTTCTCCAGTCCAGTCGACAAATCCATGTTCAATCAAGCGGACAACCTCAGTTCATCCGTTTCCCTTTGGAGTCCCCACGTCTCCCTAAGACTGGCATGCCTCAACGTGCGCACTTTGCTGCAGATTGGCCAACAGGCAGGGCTTGCCCGCACACTAGAGACCCTATTGACCGATATTTGCTGTTTATCAGAAACCCGCCTGCAAGCTTCGTGCTCCGTGCCTTATCTGCCATCCCCCACTGGCGGCACATTCTCATTGCGCCTGTCTTGCAATGACAGCTTCAAATGCCGGTCAAGCTGGCGTCTGGATTGTTTCATATCGCTTGGCTGAAGCTGCTCTGATCGTTTGGATCCCAGTAAACAGTAGGATGTGCGCCGTTAGATTAACTGGTTTGTTCCATGCTACGAAGTCGCGTGCGAACAAACGGTGCCCGTTTGTCATTGCGGCCTACGCCCCTACAAGCTGTAGCACTGATTCGGTAAAAGATGATTTCTATCAACAACTTCACTAGCTCCATCGTTACAAAAGAAGTACGGATACTGTGGTGTTGGCTGGCGGTCTCAACGCCAAGTCGGAAAATTGTCCTCTGATGAGCTTCATCTGGGTGGCCAACATGGTGTAGGCTCCCGTAATGATAATGCTGAGCGATTGCTACAGCTGTGTGAAGTTGCTCGCGTCTTTCTCACGAGCACAAACTTCCGACAAAGCACCCGCATAAACGTGATTTGGCGGCCACCATCCTCGGGCCAGCCATGGACGCAAATCGATCATATCGCGACCAGTTACCGCTGGAGAGGCTGTGTCCAAAACGGTCGCTCGATTTGGAGCACAAGCGTAGACCCTGACCACGCACTTTGCTCCGACCTCCGGGTGCGTTTCGGTAGACGTCCACAACGTGGATGTGAACGAATTGACACCAGCCAGCTGGCGAAGCCAGGTGTTCTGAATGTGTATCAAAGTGCGCTGACAACTTGCAGAATAAGCGCCCACTGAACACCATCGAAGATCACTGGTCGCATTCCCGTCAAACATTACTCTCAGCAGGCATCTTCATGTGGCAAGTCAAATTTCTAAACCGGACATTGGGTCTCCACACAGTCTTTGGAACTTATAGATGCTCGCCGACGTATTCCGTTTGGAAGCGAATACATTGAGGCTCGCAAAAACCTCAGGGCAAGATTGCGTGTTAGCCTGAAGAAAGACCGCGAAGCCTGATGGTCTCATGGTGCCTCGGAGATGGAAACAGCCTCTAGCTTTGGTAATCATCCGTCTGATGCGGGAAACAGGCAGCAGGAGACCTAGTGTTAACGAGACAATACGCGACGAGCATGGACAGCTGATTCACGGCCTGTCAAAAGGCTTGGAGCGTTGGGCTGAACACTTTGCAAGGCAATTTAACCAACCTGAGTTATCGCTTTCTTTTTCGGGCATTGAGCGCCGTTCTCCCTGGGAAGTCTCCTTGGATCCGCCCTCACGCGCAGAAGTTGAATGTGATATCAGGCTGTTAAAATTGCATAAGGCCGCAGTGACAGATAGAATTCTCCCAGTTCACTTCAAATTCGGTGGACCTGCTCATTCTCCACCGACTGACTGCCACTCGTGAAAGCCTGATTCGTGAAGAGCAAGCCGGATTTCGTCGAGATCGGGGCTGCATCGATCACATCTTCACCTTGCGTCGATTGTTGGAGCACCGCCATGTTTATTGGCGACCCACCGTTGTCGTGTTTCTTGAAATAAAGGGTGCCTTCGACTCAGTCGATGGATGTGCCCTTTGGGACTGTCTGTTGAGGAAAGGTGTGCCTGATAAATATGTAAACATTATGAAAGTGCTGTACACGCATAGTTCGGGCAGATTGAGAATTTATGGCAAACTGTCGCCGCTCTTTAATATCTCCAGCGGTGTGAGACAAGTTTGCCCCGCTGTAACCTATCCATTTTAACTTCGCAGTTGACGAAACCATGAAAAATGCATTCCGACCTAGGTGTGAAGCTATTTCCTGGTGAGCGACTTCTTGACTTGGGTATTCGGACGATGTTGCCCTAATCTGTAACAGCTCCCAAACATGTCAAGCAGCACTGGTTGTCAAACGTTTTGGGCTATGCTTTGCTCTATCGAAATGCAAAGTACTTCTCCAACATCGGCAGGGATCCAACCCTGCGCTAACGCTTTGTGGTGATCCGCTAGAAGTCGTTCAGGAATTCACGTACCTGGGCAGCTATATTTGCTCCCGTGAGATCGAAAATGATGTTACGAACCGTATAGCAAAAGCTCAAGATGCTTTTGCCCATCTCCACCGACTGTTCCGCAGACGCGACGTTACTCTCGCCCCGAAGAGCAGAGTTTATAACGCAGCCGTCCGTTCAACTCTCCTATATGGTTGTGAAACCTGGTCCATCAGGTCGACAGACATAAAGAGGCTCGTTACATTTGATCATCGCTGCCTTCGCAGCTTAGCTCATGTCTGGTGGGAGCACCGCGTGAGCAATGAGTGTGTTCGGCGTTGCGTATTTGGTGCAGGAAGAGCAAGTGAACCGCTCAGCGCCATTATTTCACGTACCCGGCTCCGATGGTTTGGCCACGTGTTGCTCATGCCAGCACACCTACTTCCGCGACGTGCGTTGTTTGCGCGTTTTGGGTGCGGTTGGAAGAGTAGGAGGGGAGGCCAAGCGATGACTTGGTCGAGAGAGATGAAAACCCTCACTTCGAAGTTGCGTCGGTTGGTGCATCCCGACTGACCTGCTGAGGTCCTAAGGACGATGAGCATGTTTGGTTGGACACACTTGCTGATATGGCTTGGAGCCGGCCTCAATGGCGTTTATGTTGTGAGTTTCTTTGTCCATCCCCTCCCTTTAGGTTCCCCCTCCAATCTCGATCTCATGCAAAACGCATAATATAATATTTAACATCATATTTTTGTAGTGTAATTTATTAGTCTCTTATCTTTTTGTATTGCGGCACTTTAGCTGAGGTTTGTTTCTTACTCTCAGCTAACGTGTACTGGTGATGATGATGATGAGGGTGCGAACACACACCTTACCTAATGTTCCGCAATACAAAGACGAAAAGTTGCTAAAAATTACACTGCAACAAATTCAGTAAGCAAGTAATACAATGTTAATTATCATGTTGTTATGAGACCGTAATTCGAGGGGTAATGTAAAGGAAATTGAGTGGACAATGAAACCTCCCAACACAAACGGCATTGGGGCCGGCTCTTTGTGACACCAGCAAGTCTGTCCAACCAAACATATTTATCCGCCTTGCTGTTACTCTCTACTGAACATCTGCTCTGTATTTTCATAGATTTGTTTCATTATCTACTACATCGTTTGCCTATTCATAATGATTACAATTCTGTCTTGCCCCCAACAGGATATCGGATACATTGATACCGAACCTGAACAGCATTCAAATATCAACGCAGATCGGAAGCAGCGTGAGTTGGATTGGAGTCGTGATGCTGACGACAAGCACCCTGTGGTTGGTAATGCTGAAAGTGTCAAGCATCCTTCCTATCGTGATTCCACTTCTGGGATAAAAGTCACGATTCTTAGCCCTGAAAGACCACGTCCCTCCAAATCTCGAGCCTTGGGGTTGCTAAATGCATTGTTAGTCACATATTGGGGCCCACTACTGCAGACGGGCATAATGAAGCTGATCTTCGATATTATGCTCTTCTTCAATCCTATGTTCTTGAAGTGAGTATTTGTTACCTCGTTGTTCCGCTCTTAATATCTTTTCTCCCTATGTATATAGGCGCTTTTTGTCAGCGCACAAGTTAACTGTCTAGGTTTGGGCAACCTGACAGTATCCTGCCCACGCAATACTATGCATCTTTTCTCAAACAATTTCCTGATGCTCTGGTCACCACAGAAGATAATCAACGGTGCCGTATCTGTTGCATCGAGCAGTGTGGATAAGGCTTTGAATGCTACTGCTCAAGCCTTCCCGTCTTCTTATTCCCCTTCTTACGCTTTTTCACCCATATCTTCCCTTTCCAATTTTGCTTTTATCCTTCCCCCGTTTTTAACACCTTAATTCTTGGCCCTCCCCTACCATGCTTTGATAGGCGTTTATCTTCTAGTTTCAACCCACATGCGAACGCGGAGCGTCACTCTTGCCCAATCAACAAGCCTATGCCTCATCACGTAGTCAAACTCAGTTCATCGGCTTCCATTTGGCGCTTCCGATCCTCCTTCAGATTGGCATGTATCAACGTACGCACACCGCTACAGATCGGTCAAAAGACATCAATTGCCCGAAGGTTATAGACCCTCCCGATCGATATCTGCTGTTTATCGGAGACGTGCCTGCAAGACTCGAGCTCTGTGCTCGCTCTGCGATCCACTTCAGGTGACACCAACATCACTTTCTCACTGCGCCTATCCAGTGACGATGCAGCTTGGAGTACCGGCCTAACCGGTGTTAGTATTGCCCTGAGTCCCCTGGCTGAAGGTCCTCTGGTTGATTGGATTCCAATCAGTAGCCGGTTGTGTGCGGTCCGACTGTTTGGCTCGTTCAAAACTTATAAATCACGCGGGGCTAATAGGTGTCTATTCGTCATCGTTGCCTACGCGCCCACAAACTCTAGCGATGGTTCCGTGAAAGACGACATCTATCGCCAACTGAACGAGCTCCTTCGCCACAGAAGAAGCACGGACACTGCAGTGCTTGCTGCGATCTGAACGCCCAAGTTGGAAAACTGTCCACTGCTGAACTGCATCTGGGCGGCCAACACGGTGTAGGCTTCCGTAATGATGACGGTGAGCGGTTACTTCATTTGTGTGAAGATTTTTGCTTATTATTACTTGCGAGCACTAACTTCCGACACAGCACCTGCCAGAGGGTGACTTGGCGCTCACCAGCTTCGAACGAGCCTTGGACGCGAATCGATCACATGGCGATGAGTTATTGCTGGAGAGACTGTGTTCAAAGTTTTCGCCCGATATGGAGCACAAGTGTAGACACTGACCATGCACTTGTATGTGCTGACCTGCGGGTGCGTTTTGGCGGTTGCACTCGACGCCCCTGTGAGCGCATAGGCACCGCCAGCTGGCCAATCCTAGTGTTCTCACTGTGTATCGAGATAGCCTGGCGTTCGGGTAGAGTAAGCACTCAGCAAATCCACTTGAAGATCACTCGTCTCTTGTTTACCAGACCTTACCTCGTCCTACAGTAAATCCACTAGCCAAAATAGACATTGGATATCTTCGCAGTCTGGAACTTACCGATACTCGCCGCCATATTCCGGCTGGAAGCGAACACAATGAGACTCTCAAAGACCTCAGCGCAAAACTGCGTACTAGCCTGAAGAGAGACCGTGAAGCGTGGTGGTCTCGTCGAGCATCAGAAATGGAAGTGGCCGCTGCCGTTGGTAACCATCGTAAGTTATTCCGTCTGATACTGGAAACGGGCAGCAGGAGACCTAGTGTTAGTGAAACTATACGTGGCGAGAGTGGACAGCCTATCCACAAGTTGTCAAAACGCTTGGAGCGTTGGGCTGAGCATTTCGAAAAGCAATCTAATCGACCGGAATTGTTAGATTCCTCACCGACTACTGATCTCCCTGCTCTCTGGACTGTCCCTTTGGATCCGCCCTCTCACTACGAAGTCGGACTGTTGAAGTTAAATAAAGCTCTGAGCTCTTCCTCCAGCCAACTTCACATTCGGGGTACCTGTTCTTGTTGATGATTTGCACGAATTACTAGTGAAACTGGGAGCAGGGGATTGTCCCTACCACCTGGAGCCTCTCCGTTATTGTCCCAATTTTCAAGAGAGGCTCACGATCGGAATGCGTCAACCATGGAGGAGTCAGTCTGATTCCCATTGCCTCCAAATTGCTTGCCTCTGTAATCCTTCACAGACTGACTGGCGACCATGAAAGCCAGATTCATGAGGAGCAAGCCGGGTTTTGTCGAGGTCGGGGATGCATCGACCACATATTCACACTACGTTCGTTGTTGGAGCACCGTCACATATATTGGCGGCCCACCTTTGTTCTATTCCGCGACGTCAAAAATATCTTCGATTGTGTGGATCGACGTGCACTTTGGGACTCTTTGTTAAGGAAAGGTGTGTCCGAGACGTATGTAAATGTTGTTCGAGCTTTTTACGCGCGTACCTTGGGCAGAGTGAGGGCTTACGGCAAGCTGTCGCCGCAATTCAATATCTCCAGCAGTGTAAGACAAAGATGCCCATTGTCACCTTTCCTATTCAACTTCGCTATTGACGAACTCATGGAAATCGCGTTCACAGGACACGACTTAGAAGGTGTGGAGCTGCTCCCAGGTGAACGATTTCTTGGCTTGGATTATGTTGAAGATATTGCCGTCATCCGTGACGGCTCGTTAACGTGCCAAGCGGCACTGGACTGATTAGCACTGGCTGTCAGCCGCTTCGGGCCATGTGCTACACCCTCTGAAGTGCAAAGCGTTCCTTCATAGTTAGCAGGGACCGCCTTCTGTGCTGACACTTGGTGGCGGTTAGCTAGAAATCGTTCAAAGATTCAGCTACCTAGGTAGTTGTATCAACGGCTTTGGAATTGAAGACGAGATCACAAACGGTATAGCGGAAGCTCGAGGTGCCACCTATGGCGCCGGCGCGACATCGCTCTCTCCCTGAAGGGTAGATTATGCAATGCGGTGGTACGTTCGACCCAACTGTACGGTTGTGAAACTTAGCCCCTGTGATCAGCAGACATAAAGAGGCTAGTTGTGTTGGACCACCGGTGCCTTCGCAATTTGGCTCACATCTGGTGGGAACACCGTGTGAGTGATGAGCGTGTGTCGACGCCTTGTCTATGGCTCAGGAAGTAGAAGCGAACCGCTGAGTACCGTTATTTCTCGCAGCACGCTCCGAAGGCTCTACCAGGTGTTGCGCATTTCAGGCGAAGGACTCCCGCGACGTGCGTTGCTTGCTCACCGGGGGTGTGGATGGAGGATGAGGAGGGCTGGCCATGCGATGGCTTGGTCGAGGGGAGTGAAGGTCTTAGTTTGAAGTTGGCCTTTGTTGGAGCCTCGCGGCTCCTTGGTTGGGGACCGATGAACGGTGATCACGTTTGGCTGGATACACTTGCTGACATGGCTTGGAGCAGAACTTAATGGGGTTTTGTTTTGTGAGTTTCTTTGTCCCACCCTATCCTTCTTAGCCTCCCCCTCTAACCACGATCTCAGTTAATATGCATTGTATGACTTCTTCTGTTAGCTCTCCGCAACGATGTCCATCCGTTACTTAGTACTCACTCGGCGTGCCTCTCACTTTTTTCTTTTCTTGCGTATTGCGGCACCATAGCTGAGATGTTTTACACATGCAACTTGCCCGTATGATGAATGAACTTAATTACTTTTTGTTCGATGTTATACGCACACCGCATATCAGGTGCTATGCTTTTCAATCCTCTCCGTACTCATCGAGGTCTTCGTGCATCGTCTTTCTTCTAAGTACCTTAAGGTAAACTGGGCGACCCTGTCGCTCTTTTCGCAACGCATGTGCTAACAGTTTGCTTAGTTTTTTGGCCTGGGTGATATCCGCGAGCGCGTGGTTGGTGCCCATTACTTTCTGTGGATGCGATTGTTGTGTCATAGTTGTAGTCCACGAAACTGTTTGAGCCTGCAATCTTGGGATCATCATTGCTACTCAGATCTGCATCAAAAGCTTTTCTCTACGATTGGTACTCCACTGGTCTCGGTTGGCACTTAACTACTTTGCTTTCACTAAGCCATCCCATATTACAAGCATAGAACGCTGATTTTTGTTCAAAGATGAATCCATTGGAATTAGGCATCTCCCTTACCGAATATTCATCCCTCTTGACTTTTCCTGACCTCGAACGTTAAGAATGCACTTACCTCTGACTTGTGTATGTGCCTTGCGTATTTGCGTGCATCATCGGAGCTCAAATGACCAATGCTGTTTGCACTTCTTGCCCTATTTCCGAATGTGTGTACTCCCCCAGCCATTATTTACACTGGACGATAATTGGACTAATTTATGCATTTTGCTCATATCTGTGGTGTTAAGACTATCCCTTTCTAACTATTTCCGTTGGACAGTAGGCAGGAATGAAGTACCTTCCGGCCTGTCCGTCTCCCACATGCGAGTAATCATTCTGTACACCTGTTTTAGGAATAAAAGTGAACAAAAAGTCGACCTATGTCAGTTATCTTTGTGGACAATGCCAATTAAGCTGCTACTATCTTGCCCTAGTAGAGTGAACGATTGGAATGTCGTTATACTCTCACGATCCTTAATCCGATGAATTGGGAACCACCCAGACATCCTGTAATTGATCACAAGTGGCGTATTGGAAACAACTCTTTGTATCGCACATTTTTGTATGGTCACCAATCTCCCCCGGATCAGCATCGACAGGTTGCTCACACTTCAGACCCAGCTGGTGGTTCGGCCTGCGTTTAGCCCTTACCGCCGTCTTTTGGGTTTGTCACTTAATTACCTGAGCAGCTAAACGTAGTAAGACTCGTATTCACTTGTTTGAATGCCGATGTAATCACTCAAGAAGTTGGGCTTAATAGCTTGGGCTGTGGTAGGCTATCGAATCGCCGAGACCGTCTCTTGCTGGACGTCCGATCTTCCTTGTGTGTGGGCGTTATGAGCACATGCTGAAGCGATGATGGTCTGTTTGAGCAGAAATGGTACTCGATTTGCCTCAGACGCGAAAAGTTACTCGCGGGTGCAGGTTATCACAGTCCCTTGAGCCGTCGTTTGGGATGTCTACCGCATCTCTGAAGCCACCTGACTCGTTCCTATTTTTTACTGATCACTGATTTCAATTACCATCCGATACGCTGTCACGAGTATTGTGAGTTCGACGCTAAATACACTGAAATGGTATTTGAAACTGGTGCGGCACAACACGTACGCCGATCGACGCACACAACACTACACTCAACATCATCCATTTTACATGATGTTGATGAGCTGTTAACGAGTATAAAATATTCAGATTCTGGTAGCGAGTGACAAATCTACTCATCGCCATTATGGAGCTGCCGCCACCCTCTGCTTAGGCTAGCGCACAGCTGCTGGATACTTGACTTCGACGGTGTAACTCGAGCCAGGTGGATTGGTACCTGTCGCAGACTGCATCTGTTGAAAGCTGTTGATCAGCTATAAAAATGCAGTAAAGTCATTTCATTATTCGTATGTACCGTTCAAGTGTCGGAACGTCAGGTCAGTCAAGCCAAGTTGATTAGCCAGGGAATATGGTAAACTGACTGGGTAGTGGCGCAGGATGTAAGGCAAGTTTCTCTTCTCTGCCTCTGTCAACGACCATGAGGCGTATAAAAAGCAACCGAATGTTTGCGTTAAAGTGAGAACGAACAGGCGTTATCATTTTGGAGAAATGCTCACAATCATCGCAGTGAATGCTATCAGTCAAGTTATTGCTTCCGTGAAACGGCAACTGAAACTGATATACCGGTGCTAGAGGTCTGAGATAAACATTTCTCAACTTTCAGCACTGAGCGTGCGTTCCCCTTGACATCTCTCTACGTTTTCTTATTCGCAATTAATCTTTTCAGCGATTCTGATGCTTACCAATTTGCTTTTGACGATGATTAAATGGTTCCAGACCATGAATCGGGAGAAATTCGTTCATACGATCTAACTCGAAATCAGCAACTCCGTGGACAAGGTGAACCATGAGGTCCTCCTCCACAAACTTGGAGTGCGTTATTGTTGGCTCGCTGCACCAGTGAAGCGAAAGCGGTGGGTACAGGTCGACTGCCGGTTGACCGACTGGTTTCCCTCTACTAGTAACATACACTACGACACTTTGCTGATGCCCATTCAGTTTTTGATCCACATCAGTGTTCTACCTCAGTTTCTACGGTCACCGTTTGTGGGTGACCTGAAGATGTGGAGAGTGATGAGTACTCCTGACAACTGCTGCCAACCTCAGCAGGACCTCAACCTCCTATCCATGGGTTCTGCAGACGTCTGCCTTCCCCCCCCCCGTCCGGTTAACCCAGCTGAGTCTGTATTCATGAGCTTGAGGAGAGGTGGTGACGGTCCAACCTGAACCTTCGACAGCCAACCGCTACATCCCACATCTTCCTGAAGGACCTAGGCGGGCTCTCATCGATTTAAGGTCCGTGAACAACACTGGCACGCGGTATGGAAACTGACCGCGTATGTTTTTGGCCTTCAGTAGCAGTAGCTGCACTTGGTCTGAAGAGGTTAATACTACTCACTTCCTCTTTACTATAAGACGTACCCGATTATTGTCCCATCACTCCAGAAAGCTGCGGTTCAGTGCGTCTCTATCAGCTTCACCCTTCGTTTACGGAGTTTATCGTATGCAGTCCGGTACGGTGGATTATGGCTGTGTACGCCGTCCTATCGCCGGGTTCCAGTCAGTCTCATTATGACCAACCGCGTTTTACACTTCGGTGACTTCCCAATGCTAAGGACGCTGCTCCACCTGCATCACCATGCATTACATACGGATTTAAGGCAAACCATTCATCATTCGTTCTCGGAGCGGGGAATCTTGTGTTTGAAACCTCTGCCAGTACAGTTCAGTTAAACATCTATGGTCCGGGAGGCCACTACTCGGTTAACCAGGATGACAATAAGTAACGAGAGCAAGGAACTGGAGCTGAAAGTAACCGGAATACAAGCAGTTAGGGGAGTAGTGGGTAAAACCAGTTTGGATGGAACGAATATTAAAAGCTAGATGCAAGAAGCTGAATACAGGAGTGTCACTGACTGCTCGACTGCGCCATTTTTATAGAGTTTCTAATCGCTAGTATGGACTATTCTAAAGCCCCTATCCACGAACACATCATGCACCAGCCTGATCAACTCTCATTTAATTCCTTTATCCTGCATCCTCGACTGAATACTATGAGATTTCGCCCAACTTCGTGCTTCGACGTTGTGAAATGCATACAGAGGAACGCGGTCAACAGGCATACAAAAGAGAACACTTAGCCAAACTAACCGGTTAAGCTAAAGCCACCACTCGAGTGATTCATCATTAGGCTTCTTGCCAAAAAGCAAGTGGCTGACCTCAGCATCGCTCACTTGGTATTCCAACTAGAAGACCCTGGTGGTCAAACAGGACCAAGCGTTTAATAACTTCTTTGCAAACTGGCCAGACCTTATTGCAGCGTTTTACACCCAACCTTTCACCGATTGGCTAGTATCCCGCCTTCTCCATAGATACTTCAGTCTCTAGAATGACACACGGACATTGCTGATATGCGAATAAGCCTCTTGTGATGTGACTACCAGGGGGGACACAGTTACCAATTGAACCGACTCACCGCTTCCAGTGACTGTTCAGCAACAGATACCACCGATAACGCCCAGTACTGCAATAACACTTTGCACTTTGATGTTGTAATGCACACACTGAAGCGTGGAGCGCTACGCGTCGATCTATTCAGTATTGCTTGCATAGCTACTGCACCCCTCCGTTTACACAAGGTTTGTCAATCTCTCGTCTGGTATGTTTTTCACTCCAAAAGATCCCAAAGAAACGGAGTGATTTGTGTTCATTTTGACCACAAAGTTGAGGAGGAAAGATGAAAGCATAACGCTGACGAACCCTACTTGTCGTAGGGAGCTCAGGAGATAGATTTGCGTAGACCCTTACCCAACCTCTTTTATCACGGTAGTCAGGCTTTAGAACGAAAAGGAGTTTCACTGTAATGCGCTTTATGGATAGACAATGTTACAAGTTAGCCCAATTGACAAAGTCGAAGACGGCTTTCAGGTCAAGAATAACTACCATAGTCGGTCGTCCGTAAGGGTGTCTCTGCTCTTATACTCGATGAGGAGTGCATATTTGGTCGATACACCAGTGATCACGGTAGAGGCCAGCCGGGGTTTCAATGATTCGAATCTCACGAGGACCAATAAACCGTTGAAGAATGATAACCGTGAGAGGTTGGAAGTCAATGGAAATGATGTTAATACCTTGATGATTTTCGCACAGATTCCGTTAACCCTTCTTGAAGATGGGCACATTTGCCAGTCGCTAATCTGAGAGCACCTGTTCCATGTTCTTAGTCGTGTTGAATAGAGTAGCAAGTCCAGTCAACAAAGGGTTACCTCCATCTTTTAGCAATGATGCAGGAACGTCTTCGAGTCCAGGAGCCTTGTTTTTCTTCACCACCGTAAACCCATATCGAATATCATCCCAAATGGTGGTGTAACATAGGCCTACCGCTTAGACTCACCTGATTTAGTAAGTGGCAGTGTTGCAGCAGGTCTGCTGAATCGCTCATCAAAACGTTCCGCCCAACGGGCTACTTGATGCCACTGACATTGGATCAACTCAACATCTTTCTCCACTGTTGTCTCGTTACTTGAGGTTTTTATTGCCCTTGTGTTCAGGGTGAGCTGGAAAAGTACTCGGTTGTTTCCAGTAACACTGGCTTTCTTCATTTCACGGGTCCTTGCCACCCACCGACGTGCTCCGTCAATTCTCCGTCTCCTTGTCAGTCGTTGTTGCATGGCCTTACCGACTCACTAACACTCTGTACCCATTGGAACCCCTTTCTGTACTTTGTTCAGATTAATAGATGCCTCAGAGACCCATTCACAATCCGGGCGTACAGTAGATGTCAAAATCATTTTTTATCAAGCACTTAAGACGACACCAGTCAGCCTTCGCCTCACCAACCACATGTACTACTGACCACTGTCGTGGTAGTTCGTCATAACATTATGAAATGGCGGACTACGAGTTCGAGATATAAGTGGGAAACTCTGAAGTCAAGCGTTTCTGTGAAGCGCGAAGAGTGGATGCAATGCGTGCGCGCACTAGAGCATGGTCAGAATACAGGCACATACGCGAAACTGACCGACAGTCATTGACTGATGTTCGCCATCCACAGCTGATAGCAAGATGATCAAATTGGGTCTAGGCTATCGAGTAACTCGGTAAGTGCCAGTGAAACGGTGTGACCATTTCTGTTTTAAGGCAGTGCTGTTAATACAAACGTTATTTTCGACACATATTTGCGGGAATGTATCGCCACTTTCTGTTCGGTTTGCATCGGCCTTCCAGATGTTGTTTGGAGTCCGATGGGTGACCCACTACTTCACCATACGCAGAAGTGATGATACGTGACGATAATAGTAATTATTATGTTGGTGGTTCGGTGTTGCTCCTCCCAACCCTGACACCCCATAACCGGTTTCGTCCTTGTTTGGATTCATCAAATTGAGATAGCCTGAGCTGGGCTGGACTTTGAGGCCTAGTGTTCAAAGGTTAACGCCTTGACAACTATGGCTCCAAGATCCGTGGGCAACGCTTGGCATAGCGGTAAGGAATTCAAAGTTGCATTTAAGGTACCCGCTGTAGTTGGATTGTGACTCGCAGTCTCTATTCAGACCTCGGTCCCCTTTGAAGTAGACCTCGGTCATTACGATCACGATCGGCGTTTCTCCTCCCAAACCTGACAGGAGGCACGCCATTTTCGACGGGGTCAATGTTTCATGTTTCTTTCTCATAATATCCTCAATGTAGTCCAATCGTTAAACTTATATGGGAATCATATTTTTGTCAGTGTGGTTCTCCATTCCAAAGCCTTAAACGTGTATAGCTAACTTCTTGGCGTCCTGATGGGGAGCTACCTGTATGGATGGACCACATTTTCCTTCTCTTCGAGGTGGGGGATGAAGAGAAGTTGCTTAGTGATAAGAGGTACTGTAGAGGAATCCCGCATACCCTTTCTTGTGATACCTTTATCCCGTTCAATGATCCTCTGGCTGTAATTCCCTCTGCCATTTACCCAACTTACCCTTGTCGTAAGACCTACGTTTCTCTGGCTCACTGCACATTATCTTACCGATATTGGATTAATTACTTTTCTTTTGCACTTTGAGAATGTGGATGATCCACATTCAATCACGTTTCACCTACTTTTTTACTTCGGAAAATACCACTGTCGTTTCACACAGTAACGCCCGATGTTTTATCGGTGCACTTATAATGTTTCAATCTGTCCACTGTGATCACCACTGTTCACCACATTTGACCTAACAATATTGCAGTTGTTGTGGATGAAGATCAGACATTGAAACTATTTGGTTTGATAGGCCTACTGCTTTGTTCCCCCCTTGTGTACATTTGGCACACAATGCCATCGCTGTGTGTAAGGTGCGGATTCTCACACCCGCGGCTCATGGTAGCCTCCCTACTTTCTGATCGGTCTGGTGTAAACCCGTTTTAAACCACAATGCACCGAGACGAGTTCATTCCTACGTGCATCTTGAAGCCATACTTGTTGGCTATTTCTGACTGTTGCCGTTGTTGAAGCGTCTGTGCCGGAAGCACTGATTATTGGGGTACTGTATATTTGTTATTTTTAATTGATTACCAGTAGTACTGTATTTCAGTTCCGATCTTGTTTTGTTGAAACCGGTGGAGACGCGATCACTCAAGATTTCCAAGCGGATTGCCGCTTACAGGTACATTGTAACTTAAATCTGCAAGTGTCCAATGTAGGATATACTTTGGACTGACGTTTTTCTTTCCATTATGACGTTTTAAAAGGGTCTAGTGGAGGATGAGAGTATTTACTTATGTCCAGCTCTATAGTCATTATGAGCATAAACCAAAGCAATGAGGTGGTACCTTGTCTTCAGACGATGCTTATCAAATCCAACAAAGAGTCGAAGTCGAGCAACACACATGCGGCTGTTCAGTGGTATTCAATCGAGTTGGTTACTTACAGCACGTTCGCTTATGACGATACCGACACCACAGATACCTTGAGCCACACACTCAGTGTCACTGGAGACGCGCAGAATGTAGTCAATGTTGACAGCATCATAGTTTCGTCACGCCGCTGTTATCTTGTATGCGTGTTTTGCAGATACCTGACACATCAATACCAAGATAGTGAAGAGTGAGAGTCAGTGCCGCCTGCTGGTCTATCTGACCTAGAGTGCGGACGTTAACGGAACCAATGTGAAATGAAACTCTAGGTCTGATGGAAGAGCTATATGTATCGATGGCAGCAATTGCGGGGTTAGTGGCAGTCTCTTCCTTAATTGACGGGGAAGAAGAGGCGAGAGAAAAACGAGGAGAACTACAATTGTCGAGGAAGTTGAGTGGGTAAATGATACTTTTCGGATCAATCTCTACAGTGGTGTTTTGCTCTAGATGTTCTAGGTCTCTTTGATTCAACTTTCTTACCCGTTAGGCGGCATGTTGCATAGAGGTTTGATTGAGGGACTTCACGCGGAGTCTTTGGCTCAGTCACCTGAGCGGTAGGCAAGGGGGAGGAAATCTAGCGCGGGGGTGTGACTGTAGAGATCTGTTGGGATCTGCTGGGTGTCTGTCACTTACGGCTTTTTAAGCTTTAGAACTATTCATATGTGTTTTCCGACCGTAACATGCTACTATGGTCAGCCTTAGAAGGGAGTTGGCGTGGAGTGCAGGCATGCGAGAAGGCCTTACCGGAACCCTCTACTTTGGTCATAACTTATTGTTACTGTTCCTGACAAAATTGATATACCTAGCTTGTGTGACCTGATTGTCGGTTCTTGGTCCACCAATGAAAAACCGGCTTTTCCCCTGTCAAACTCTTTTCATTAGTGTCTATCCTATCGGTGATTCCTGTGAGATATTGTGCACAACGGGTAATGTGTTTGTATGCCTCATGATACCTTTCTTACTGTTCAACAGCAGCCATTCCAGAGTCGTCTCTGCTGCATGTTGTGCCCGACTAGATCGTTCTTAAATGAAAATCGTCGGCTTCCTTGTTGTGGTCATTAAGCTCAGGAGCATCGTCCCATTTTACAAAAAGATCTCATCCGGATTTATAAGCATTAGTGCTCTGGATGGACCCAGGTGGTGGGTGACAATACCTGCACAGTTACCTGGTTGAACCACTGTCCTTTGCACAATACTTTACGCTCCATTCGTTTAACCTACTAATGGACCATTTGTTCCACAATGTTACTCCACATTTTCTGATCGGGACTGAGTATTCCACATTTACCCTTATTTGTTCTATTTTCCCACAGATTATTGCTGAACTTCATTCAAGGTACCTCGGATGAACCATGGTGGCACGGTTATTTTTATGCAGTTGCGATGTTCATAAGTGCTGGCGTCCAAACTCTGATACTTCAGCGTTACTTCAGAAACTTGAACATTCTTGGAATGCATATGCGCACTGCGTTGACAGCGGCCGTTTATCGCAAGGTATGCCCTTGAAGAGCTTACTGGCTTTGTTGACATACTTGGTACTCCACCGGCTAAATCAACACTATCACTCCCATTTTCACCAATACATGCATGATCTGGACCACATCAATGTTTTTGGGCTTCAATTAATCGTCATTTATTTTCTTTCCACTTACTTTTGTTGCCTTTGATATTCACCACTCCGTTGTCGCCGTGGCACACTATTCAGTCTTCTGAGTCTCGCGTGATCCGGGTTACGGGACAATTTTCAACTTCTTTTCTAATCCCATCGTATGGTCAATGCATCTCACCTCAAATCTTCAACCGCAATTTTTCGTTTTGTTCTTATTTTCGCCACTGTTTGATCACAACACGATACTTCTGACGAAGCCTTTAAATTCGGCCGTTACTATTCGGCAGCATTCCACTAATCTGCTGCTCGAAAGTTCAAAAATCAATCGAAAATCGCATAATTTCTTTTGTATGAGCGTTTAAAGTTCCGTATTTTGCAATAATCAATTATTTTGTTACTTGATGACATTTCCAGCTTTAAGGGATTCAGTATGCAAATAACTAAGGGAACACGATTTGGTATATGGAAGCATAAATGTGCTAGTTGCGATAGGTGAAAAATATCAAAAAACGGAGGTTTCTGATAAATGAACGACTGCGAATGGGCAGATGTGTGTGCATATGGTGGCATATCAGTTGTTAAGCAAACGTGCTGCGATCCCACAACCAGCAATTGGAAATTACGGCAAAAAACAGAACTTTATCGTTTATCTTATAGGATCTTTTAAATATCGTCCGTTATAACAAATATAGTGATCTCGGTAATTCATAGAAGACTTAGTGCAAAAAACGGTTGTCTGCATATTAACTATCAATTAAATGTCTTTCCACATCAGGAATCTAATAAAACCGTTACATCATCCCCAAAAATGCAGGCCATTTTCGTTTGAACGCACATTTTACCTTTTTCTCTTGGATCTTCATGATATTTTTTGAAACAGTGATGAACAATATTATCCTACTCCGTCAAATTCTGAAAAACGTTATGTGATAATGCCCGAGATCCGTGCCCCATTGAATGTGGTCAAAAAGTCAGGAACATCGTTGAAGCAGTTATGAAGAAACGTTTTGGGAAAGCATCGTGCTGCTTGGCAATCTGACCTCAGCGTTCCTCTATCGACAATGTGGAAGCCACCCATACATTAAAGTAAAATCGTTGATCTTAATGCCATTATGCAGCGAAGAAAGTATGTAAATGCAGCTGTAATTGAGTTACAAGGTAGTTGGCTGCATACTGTTGTGGAAGATGGAATTATTCAACTCGATGACTACTTTCCCATCCGGACTGACCACCATGGAAAGCCATAGTTCCGTGTTGTGGGCGTTACGGCTTACGTTAACCAATATTGATGCAATCTAGCGTGATACCATTCCCATAAGGATCTTGATGACACTTGATCGAATGGGAACCAATTGTCTCATAGATTTCAATTGGTAATCGCGAGAAATGCGTCTACGTAGCTACCGATAACTGTGTCGGAACTGAGGCATTTTGAGGACCAAGTTTCTCTGATACTACTGCGGAAACTAGAATGTTCTGTTTGCCTCTTTGCTCGTGACTTTTAAAGAAGGGACATAATATACGTGACGATACGGCTTGATGAATTTCGTGCTTTTTCGCTCAGACCAGACAGGCACCTAAACGCTGTCTACATAAACAAAGTGTGATTGTTTTCCAAACAAAAACGGGCTGTCTTGAGCAGCCCAGATCACTGCGCTTTAAAATTCTGCCGAATCAGATGGAGTAGAGCCGGTTTTGTCACACTGACTAGACATTTTTCCATGACTATCAAACAGCGAAACTGCTCTGTTGAAAACATCACAAGACTCTAGTTGACGTTTCCCTTGACTGATTTTTTAGTCTACAACGATGATGATTTGCCGATTCTATGCGACCGTCACAGGACTTAATTAATTTCTACTTTGACCATTGTAACCTAGTTGAAACGATCTACCTAAGGGCAGATGGATTTTCATCAGCACTGCTGAAGCGAGTTGGAAAGACGAATGACCGAGCTTGTAAATACAAGCTAGTTACTTACGTCCAGAGCCTAACTTAAGCATTTAAAGCTGAGATAAAGCAGTTAAACACTTTAGACATCAAAACGATTCTAGGCAACCCCAACTGATGTGATCTGTGGTGACTATTGAGGCTTCGCATTGGTATAAGCGCATGCAGCCAGAGTGGTATAGCGGATGTGGACAAACTAAATTTTGAGTTCAGTTCAGACTCATCAAGCACATTACCCCTGCCCTCCTTTCGCAGTTCAGTTTGAACTGCCCACCTTGACCAAGTCGATGTGAAAGAAATCCAAAGATTGAAGTCGAACAAAGCTAGTGGTCCGGTAGTACACTTACCGGTAGTTTTAAAGGGGTTCATCAATTCTCTTACGCTACTTTTGACAGATATCACCAACAAATGTCTGATTATGGATGTGAGACCGAACATTTGGAGAGTGACGAAAATAACCACGGTGCCCGATTGTGTGTACATTTGTGCTACTGAGTATTCGATAAACCGCTCATTCCACGGATTTTCACAGTCACCCCTACAGACAATATCTATGGATTTCGGCGTTCTACACTGGTGTAGTAGCATACCTTGTTCTTCCTGCAACCTCTGCACTGGATGACAGATGCAAATCCGATGAAACAATATAGAATTCTGGATGTTGCCAAGCGGAAAACACTGCACAAGCACGACGTGTTTCGATGTAATTTCATCTCATCTGGTGCAGCAGTAGACCTTGATCCCGCGACCATTGGAAAACTAGCCGAAACCTATACCCCTTTGGCTACCGCATCACGGTGGTTAACGCTTGACACAACGGTAAATGACTAATTGGAGGGTCAAGTTTGGGCTGCACGTTGGTTGATTGGATTGCGACGTGCAACCTCAATGTAATGGACTGTGGTTCACATTGAAGTGAACCTTAGTCAGGGCGATCACTGGGACCGTACTCAAAGCAAATGGAAATTGGGTGTTGCCCACCCGAAATCATTGCACAACCACGACGTGTTTTGATGTAATTTTATCTTATCAGGTAGAGACAGCAGGCCTTGATCCCGCGAACATTGGAATAGTAGCCGAAACCTATACCCCTTTGGTTACCGCGTCACAGTGGGCAACGCTTGGCACAACGGTGAATGACTGATTGGAGGGTCAAGTTTGGACTGCACGTTGGATGATTGGATTGCGACGCGCAATCTCAATCTACTGGACTGTGGTTCACATTGAAGTGAACCTTAGTCACGGCGATCACTTCAGTGTGAACCACAGTCCGTTACATTGAGATTGCGCGTCGCAATCCAATCACACAACGTGTAGTCCAAACTTAACCCTCCAATATGGAATCCAGTCTTTCATACCAATTTTGGTGTTTTGCGGATGCGATCCTATCACCTTATCTATTGTCCTTATATGTCAAAGGTCTGCCTACACCACCCACGTATATTGGATGCAAATGCACTGACAATGTTTTGCTGAGTTGTATCGTGATTTTCATTCAGAGCAATTATTCTCAATGCTTCTAGGTGCAATGATGTGGTGCTGTTTCTTGTTCGTGGTGAAAGGTTGCGGTCTGTCATTGATATATCCCCCACTCCGAGTGTGCGTAGCAATCCCATACGCTGATCCTCCACGATCAAGTATCGCGGGTAATTTTTGTTCCATTATCCCTCTTGGTCAGCGCACGTTCATGTAAATTTCCCAATTCCAGACAACTTCCTTTTTATGCTATCTGAATTCAGACTGTTTTAGTATCCTGTAATTTGATCATTGCATTTGTAACTTCATAAATTATCCTGTATTGGTTGTACTTGGACTGGACTGCTTCAGGAAGATTTTGCCTTATTGGTATGATCGATAAACATATTTCTAGATGCAGTGGTCTAGGTAGATTCACTAGTTGATTAAATCACTTCTAGGCATCTTGATGTCTGTATTGACTATTAGTTGATGGTTTTCTTCACTTCGCAGCTACCATTCGAACACGCTCTTTTTCAACGACGCTATCAAAATTGAAAGTTTTGTTTCCCCGCATTTCATCTTACCGTATCTAGCACGCTTGCTTGTACACCCAAGGAGTCATAAACTTGCTGCATGAATGGTTGTTGAAGTAAAAGTGGGGTATCTGTTTTATTTCTCTTCTTGTTTACGTATTTTTCCCTAGTCTTTATTGTTCATCCGCCGGTTTAGTGTGAATTCTGAAGTTGAACCTATTTGGGTTCGTAAAGCTTAATTTCCCTTGGCTAGAACTAATTCATTGTTTGCATGTATCATTAGCTTTTCCATTTTATTCTTACTCATTGACTGTGCATCTGGCTTGCGTACCAAATGGTTGAATTATGTGCTGTACTCTACTGATTTTGACATGGTTGTGTCACTCTTATCACATTTTCCTTGCTAATAGAACCTCTGCAGTCGGGTTTACACCTTTTCTATTTGACCGTCACTATATCCTCCATGGAGAGAAAGATGTCATCTCTACATCCACTTATTATTTGTTGGAAATGGCATTAATGTCCCTGCTAATAACCGTTAAATTTGTATGGTTTGTTGGTTATGGTGCTACCGAACCAAGTACGTTTGCCCTCATCGTTCCTCAATCTCACTGATTGTTTACGTGGCTCGATTTTTATTTGCTTGTGTGACAGCAAACAAAACCACTGATTCCAAATTATCCGTTATATTACACCACCTCCTGCAGCTCTCTTCAACACTTATGGTCTTGTGCCCAGTACTTTATGATACACTTACTGGGGTAGCAGTTGCTGTATCCGACATCTTTAAACTTCTGGGTACCACGAAATCCTTACAAGCCGCATTCGCAGTCACTTGAAATACTCAACACCTCGTTTGACCTCACAACCTATGGTCTGTCGATGAAGCTCACGTCACCCACAAAAACGAGGGTCACGCATAATCCGATAAACCAACGCTATGTCAATTTCTAGTCAAGCATGCTTTGCTTTTTATGAAGCAGAAGCATCTTTTGTTCGCAGCATATCTAATGTTTTCTAGTCTTGACCAGATAACATTTCGATCAAGTAAACGTAGATAATCATTGTACAGTGTTACATCATTAGACCCCGAGTACATTCCGTTCTTCGTGGAAGCGAATTGCCCAGTACATTTAGTTGGGATGTTTCTGTTAATCTTAATTTTATTCAGTTTTTAACCCTCGTTAAGAGATTTCAGAACCATGACACAACTATCATACTATCCGGGTTGTGCGGGATTTGCACTTCTCCTTTTCTGTTTTTTTTCACTGATTTAAACCAGTTTGGCGTACCATCACGCTTCCCACTCCATTTCGGAGGTTCTTTTCTTTGACACACAGTCTGGTTACCCTCTCGCACCAGGATTGATGCCAATTATTTTTTTTACGCAAGCGTGCCGGTTATGTTGCAACTGGCGGTTGGAATGTTCCACCTGTTCTCATCTGTTTTATTCATTTTGAATTTCTGATTCATTTTTTACGACCACGCCTGTGGGTGGCCGAGATCTTCATTGATTAGCATTTTGCTTGCTAGGAAATGGAAATGACGTTTTTTCTGTTGCTGTTCTTCTAATTAACGCCATTGCACGCATAATTTGTCTGTTCACGGTTGCACAGTCTACCACAGTACCCACCACACGTCCGTATCTGTTTTTTTTACTATTCTGGATTCAACCCAGGTTGATGGTGTTCTTCGTTGTCCTGAATATCTCTCGGTCAGATATCCATATTTCAAATTGTCATTTGTCTATGTTTGCTTTTGATCCTTTCCGAGAAACCTTCCAAACTCGTTTTCCTTTATTTTGTTCCTGTCCTAGAGCCTACGCCTCAGCAGCAAATCACGTAATGAATCAACCACAGGACAAATCATGAACTTGATCGCCTCGGATGCACAACAGTTTATCCACCTCATGCCGTACGTCCACGTCGTTTGGTCTGGACCGTTTCAAATTGTGGTAGCCATTGTGTTACTGTGGCGTGAACTTGGACCTGCCGTCCTTGCTGGTATTGGAGTACTCCTACTTTTGCTGCCTCTGAATGCCGTTATTGCCCGCCTGTCAAAGTCTGTTCAGGTGACTTCTTACCACGCGTGTTACTCATCTCTTTGTGTGATCACTGTTTAGCTTTACTTGGATATCGTAAACTGAACCCCCAATAACACATTGGCTACGTTACGAACCACTGAACCTATTGCCAATCTCTGTGTTAGAAAGTGGTAACAGCAGCCCCTTCGTTTCATTGGAGTATTTATATTCTCTCCTTTCTCGTTGCATCCGTCTTGGCGCTACGATTGTTGTATCCCCGCTAACATAGTTCGGTAAGCTTTAGACATTTTTAAGCAACAAATATTTTAGCTTTTTTTACTTTCCAACTTAATCGTTGACGTCGTCATGCGCGTTTATTTCATTGTATCGTTCAAATGTTAAGGATCTCTTAGAGAGAACTGCCTTATCCGACTTATGCGGACTACCTAATCCCGCTATTTTTTTAGTCACTAGACGATACAGCCGAATTCAGATAAACTTTCAATCCCTTCCGTTGTCAGGCGCTTTGCGCTTTCGGATTACAAAGCGCTGCCGCAGAAACATCGCTTACAATGTTAAACTTGAATGAGGTTGTTCGCTTTGCTTATCTTGTCGTCTGCCTAAACAACAACGGGTGTGTGACCACAAAATCTAGTTCACGCATCGGCGACACCTTTACGATTGCTGGAATTTTCATTGCTCATTGAGACTATTCCTATTCAATCACAGTGGAGACCAGTTTGATGATCCCACATATTTTCGGTCCTCTACTCATAGGCACTTGCGGATTATCACTTGTGTCGGTAGACTTCAGCGTTTCTGCGACGATGACTTGCACTAGGTAGTACTCGGCTATCATAACCGTGTTAGTCCGTTGTATCAACAAATAAAACTGAATTAGTTGCGTTGGTTTGGGCACTTGCTATGCATACCTGCATATCATGGAATTTGTTTTCGTTACCCGGTCTGACATGGTGTAAGATTAAAGGTGGACAATCGTTGACCTAGCCGCTTGAAATGAATTCACTGGCGATCGAACCCAAGTGTTATTGGCCCGTCGCACTTCCCAGACTGTGGCCCACGCGACCTACACTGTGCTTCGCTCGAGATCCCGCGAAACCTCCGTCATTCAGCACTATTAACGCATTTGCTATCGTATCCTTTTCGGATCACCTGCCTATCCGTGGGTGGTGTTAATTCACCTGCTGGATAAGGTTGCTTATGGCGCTAGGCAACGAGAGCTTCACCTAAGCTATGTACTCGATGTTGCTTTATCTTGGCATTCTAAGCAGCTGCTTGTGACTGCAGTATCGATAATGTGATAATGTTCGAATACGAAGACGCTACTGCCTTGCTTGTAATATCGGTCAGGCGGACAACTGTAGCTCTGCTATCCATGAAGGAAGCAACACTTGGTCGCTCGGTGGTCAAAGTGAATAATGCTCCTACCGCTCGCCGGTTTGATACTGCGTAGATGTAGGCGACCTCCCAGTATCCTTGTCTGGCGCGCTGGTGCTGGTAATCTTGAGACAGTGAAGCATCATTTCCAAGCACCAACGTGTTGCTGCTACTTCAGTTCATCATTTTCGTCAGGGTTTGTTGTCTTAGCACCAGCATTCGTAGTGGTCACGTTCACGTGCTCGACTATCTCATCGTACGTTAGCATGACATGCGTGAAGTGCGTATGACACATGTACTGCGTGGAGCTGAGTGTGGCACTGATCACAAATTCGTGCGGACAAATTAAAGATCGAGCCAAAAGCACAAAGGACCGACGTAAGATTACATTGAACACAAAGTTAACCAAACTGATTGAGAAATGGCTGCGCTAGCATTGAAGGATGGATCAAAAACCTTTCACACCGCCACCACACTGCCACTGAAGAGGACGTCTTGATTAAGGGGCTAAACTTCAACGTAAAAGATGCTTGCCCCAAAGACTACTTGACTAGCTTAGAACACGCATTGAAATCAAATGGACTGTCGGAGGAGTCCCAGCAACAGGTACGGCAAACAGTTGTTCCCGTGCTAACTCAGAATAAAATCACTTAGACCCTAGCTAAGGAGGAATTGGATGCACTGAAACGTCTACAGAAAGACGATAACATTGTAATCCTACCAGCGGATAAAGGGCGCATGACAGTGATAATGGACAAACCGGAGTATATTAACAAGGCCAAAGAACTGCTGTCCGAAACAACTACATATCGCCAGATCGATCAAGATCCAATTTCAAAACTTGTCCACCAAATCAACGCAACGCTGAAGAAACTACAAACAAAGAACGAGCTCACCACCACTGAGAGATGGAGAATGAAAGTTGACGATACAAACATTGCACTGTTTTATGTACTACCCAAAGTACACAAGGATGGAGTCCCACTATGACCTATCGTCTAGCTTCCCGGAACCCAATCATATAAACTAGCGAAGGATTTGTGAAAGACGTTGGAACATTTGATTACTGGATCCGAACATAGCAGCAACGATGCTGATCAATTCCTCAACAAGCTGCGGAGTGTCAGAATAGAAGGCGACGAAATAATGCTTTCACTCGATATCACCGCACTCTTCACTTCAATCGGTCACGCATTGGCCAAAGAAACCATGATGGAACTACTTAGCCCAACGACAACCATGCGATCTGAAACCTTTTAGGAACTCTTGAACCTGCATGACCACTTATTTCTGCTTAAATGGACAAGTGTATTACAAACTGAAAGGAACACCCATGGGATCTCCAATGATGGGACTCAATGCAAAAGCCGTGGTGCAGAAATTGTAGCGCATTGCACTACCGTCTATCAGCCCAAAACTCTGGATACGATACGCGACATTTGTCATCGTAAAACGGAACAGAGTACAAGCCACGCACCATTTGCTCAACAGCACTTTAGAAGATACCAAATTTACGGGTGAATTGGAGGAGGATAACAAGTTACCATTTTTGAATGTACTGGTCACTAGGAATACCGACGGATCTCTGCAAACACGCGTATGTCGGAAGGAAACGCATACGGACCAGATATTAATCTAACACAGCAACCACCCAATGAATCACACGAAGTGGTGCATCCAAACCCTGTTCAAAAGAGCGGAAACACACTGCAGCACAGCCGCATCGCGGAAACAGGAAGAAAATTACCTATGTGGAGTGTTTTGAAACAGCAGTTATCCGAGAAATTTCATCCAAGATGATTTCGCTTGTTGAGCACGTTGTTCCAGTTTGCAAAAGGAGAACGTTTACCAGAGGCCGTCCATGGATACACCGAGAATTGAGGTGCTTAATGTCCAAAAGACGTAAATTATAGGACCGATTCAAGCTCACTCACTGCGCGCTTGACTATTCGGAGTACAAATTGATCAGAAATGACTGTATCTTGAAAAAAACATCAGAAACGGCATCAGTATGAACTCAATTTGGCTGTACAATCCAGGGCGACACCGAAGACACTCTACTCTTACTTGAAAATAAGTACCAAAGCTGGTAGTGGCATTCCTGCCCTGTTTTCCGCACAGCAGGGCGGTTTACTTGACGACGATGGAACGAAAGGCAGTTTACTGGCCCTGCTATGTTCATCTGTTTATTCTATCGAGACGCCGTTACCCGGTGACATTGCGCCAATCCACCCCGCTTCGTTACAGCACATAGAAATGAGTGTGGCTGATATTGCCATTGGCCTTCGTGAACTAGATCCGAACTCCTCGCCGGGTACTGATAGACTGCACCCACTGTTCCTCAAGACCGTGGCGGACCACATTGCTGCTCCTGTCTGTCAGATATTTCGTCACTCCCTGGAAGCTGGACGACTCCCGGTTGCTTGGAAATTGGGAACCGTTAAACCTATATACGAGGGAGAGGATTGTTAAGATCCTGCAAGCTATCGACCTATCTGCCTAACGTCCGTACTGTGCAAGTACATGGAAAGGATTCTCAAGCGCGCCCTGCAGCTTCACTTCGAGAACCTAAACATCATATCTTGTGCTCACCATGGCTTTCGACGGGCACGCTCATGTACCTCGAACCTGCTTGTTGCTAGGGAGAATTGGGCGGGGTCGGTAGACGCTGGGAAACCATTGGATGTGGTTTTTGTAGACTTCAGCAAGGCGTTTGACAAGGTTCCCCATGAAAGGCTCCTTCTTAAACTCCGAGGTACCGGTGTCTCTGATAATGTCCTTTCTTGCATCGCTGATTTTTTGGATGGCCGGACCATGCTGATCCAGGTGAATGAAGCCTACTCCGCTCCTGTGCTCATGACTAGCGGTGTTCCGCAAGGGTCGGTACTTGGTCCAGTACTGTTCAAGGTATTCATTAGTGACCTACCATCGGAACTTCAGATAAATTTCCTGATTTACGCCGGTGACATGAAGTTGTGGATGGAGGTATCCTGTCTCGAGGATGGTTACAGATTGCAGGCATCATTGGACATGCTACACGACTGGTCAGTCAACTGACAATTTACCACAAATCGTGCAAAATGCTCAGTTCTCCCCATAGACGCCCCTGAACCTTTCGGGATATACCATATTGGTGGGGTGTTATTCAGAACCACGATTCTTGAGAAAGATCTCTGTGTGCTTGTCTCACATGATTTACGGACCACAGCAAACACACTACGTAGGGTTGCCGCTGCCAACAGGATATCCCATGCCATACAGAGAGCTTTATCGCGACTGACTCCGGAAATCTTCAGAATCCTGTTAACTTCCCATGTGCGCCCGATCCTTCAATACGGACTACTCGCCATCTCTCCTCTAACTATGTTCGAGTGTGACATGATTGAGAAGGTCCTGCGGCGTGCTTCAAAATCCATACTGGAGTTAAGCGACTTGCCTTACCCCCTTCGACTACAGCGGATGCACCTGTTCTCCCTGGAATATCGTCGACGTAGAGGTGATCTGATTTTCACTAGGCGAATTCTGATGGGGGAGATGGGGATGGAGCTGCAAGCATTCTTCCAAGTCAACACTAATACTTCCACTCGGGGGCACAACTAAAAACTATTTAAACCCAGAAGACTCGGAGTTCGCCCCACTCTCACCCTATCAACCCGCATTGTATATTACTGGAAGGACTTGCCGAAACATGTGATCAACGCGCAGGCTGAGTAACGTTTCTCACTTGCTGAGTAATCTGGGACCTTGCTTTTTCAAATGTAGCTGTTACGGCCACTTGTGCAATGCCGTCTCGTAGCGACTCACGGCATCCAAGCGATGATCGGGAAGTGAAGGTGCTGACAATGGGCTTTCCTCCTGCTCTCTACAATCCAATGATCCAATAAACCTTAAAGAAACGGAAGTCTCAGCGACAGCAGCAGTCACCTGAGCAAGCAAACAAACGGATAGTGCTGCACTACATCTAGCACTTCTCTGAACTAACAGGACGATTGCTGCAGTCACATGGAATTTCTGTGGCTCACAAGCCAGGTGTGACCCTAAGGAAATGGATCTCAAGACCCAAAGAAAAGTCAGCCGAGCAGACCAATGCAGTCTCATCTACCAGATAAAATACAGTGACTGCGATATAAACTACATCGGACGAACTGGAAGAAAGCCTTGTACACGAATCACCGAACACAAGGCTGCCGTCAGAAGACCTGATCCGCACTCATTGGTTTCTGCGCATGAAGATCAATAATGCCACCACTTCGATCTGGAGCACGTAAAGATCCTAGCACGTGGAAGTACAAAACATGCGAGCGAGTTTTTAGAAGTCTGGTACTCTACAACGAATTCAATCAATCGACGCATCTAACTGGTCGCAGTTTATGCAACAATACTATCGAACGAACGCCAACTCGATCGATTGAATCCGGTGAAACGCGTGACTAGACAACCAGAACTGACGACTGACTCGCTCACAGGAGCAAGCAGACAAAGGCCACGAAACCCAAGGGGTCAAGGTCAAAGGTCATCTGCCCATCAATCAACCTGAACGCGATCGCAGCCCCAAGCAATCGGATTGCTCGTCTCCACGGCTGACCACGGCGGTATAAAAGCGCACGCAAACTACACTCCGCGCACTATCACCGAGCCTCCTCTACGCTACTGCACACCACTCAGCTTCGCACTGATGATGTCACCTCGATTGGTGAGGAAACGTTTGCAACCAAATTCACAAGCTCAGCGAACATTTCAACCGCCATACGACCGATTAGCCTACCACTTCAGTGCCACAACATTATCATTCCTCGCCGAAAACCCCCGGATGTCGCCTGGCTCGAGTTGGTAAACAAATTCAATCGGATGGTTACGGATGCTTCGGTGACAAATGTTGGCAAACGGTCTGCTTCCGTTAATTACGTAAGGAGCCGAACTCCAAAATTGCTGGCAGTACGCAACGCAGCGTATAGATTATCTCCTACATCAGAAAACTGGGAGAACTACATAGCCCGACGAAACCACTGCAATCAACTGCTAGGAAAGGACAAAGCCGCGCATCAGCAGCACATGGCAAAACCTTAAACACCATTCATACACTCTTGTATAACCACGTCAATGGTCTACGGAAGGTAAGGCAAGGAGTTCCGCTGCTCAAGACCGCTGATGGCCCAATACGAACGGCTACGGAAGTAGCAAACGGGCTGCGGATGCAATGTGCCATCAACTTCCAGAGGGTATTATCATCAAATCCTCCAGCTTTTATCACAATGTGCCGGGACTCACTCACATCTCCTTTAGCACCGAAGCTGCGCTGCAGAAGCTGACCAATATGCGCAAGCACAAATCCCCGGGTGTCGATGCTATTCGTCCAGAGCAATGTGGATTCCGTTCGGGTCGCAGCACCATCGATATGATGCTTGCGGCTGGTCAGTTGTAGAAGTGTAGGGAACGACACCAGCCGTTGCACTCGCTTTTTGTTGCTTTCACCAAAGCATTTGATACGGTGAACCGCGAGGCATTGTGGCTGGTGTTGGGTATGTTTGACTGTCCTAATAAGTTTGTAATTTTGATTGAATATCTGCACAGTGGTATGCGAGCGAGGGTGTAGCTGTGTGAAGGGACCTTGGATGACTTTGCAGTTGTCTCTAGTGTGAAGCAAGGCTGTGTCTTATCTGTTGACCTGTTTAATATTTGTCTTCATGCCATGATGTATTGTGCGTTTGACGATGTTTGTGCTTACGGTGTTCGTGTGGAGCACCGTATTGATGGTGGGTTGCTGAACACCCGTCTTTTCGGTGCGAGAACCCCAGGCTGTGAGACAACTGTAAGTATGCTGCTGTACGCTGATGAGTGTGCGTTGTTTGCACACAGCGCGGATGAGTTGCAGCACATGACTAGTGCTCTGGCTTCGACAGTGGCCAAATTCGGGCTGACCTTCAATACAAGCAAAGCTGTCTGTCTCTTTCAGCCTTCACCGGAGATGCAATCTGCAATGGTGCCGCGAATCAGCATTGCTGATGACGTATTGGAAACCACTTCCAGCTTCTGCTGCCTTGGGAGTGTGGTGTCGACTGACCATCAGCTACACAGTGAGCTTCGTATCCGCGTATCGAAGGCAGCGGCGACGGTCGGGAAGCTAAAGTACCGAATGTGTAACAACCATCAGCTAACTGGTGGCACGAAGCTGATGGTGTACAAATCCATGGTGCTGTCCGTTTGGCAGCAAAACATGGACGATGTACCGTCGGGATGTGCGATATCTCGAGCTGTTCCATCAACAGTGTCTGCGACGGATTCTGCGCATTGGTTGGTGGGACAGAGTTGCAGACGCGGAAGTGTTGCGCTGAAGTGGAATGTATGCAGTGTATTGCATACTATTGCTGAGACACGTGAGGTGCTTCGCTCATGTGTGGCGTATGGATTCGATGCGGATACTGAAGCATCTATTATATGTCCAACTGTGTTTGGGGAGACAATATGTGGGGAAACCCAAGCTTCGTTATCAGGACATGATCAAAGTGAGCGTCTCACCCAATCTTGATTGCAGGTCATGGGAATCAAAAGCGGTTGATAGGCGTGCATGGCGCGATCTAATCACGAAGGCAGTTGCGGAAGTGCGGGTGAAAGACCTTATACATGCAGAGAAGAAGCGCCAATTGCGGAGGCGACAGGCGCCGATGGGTTGTACTCCATCGACATCGATCGCATGGTGCTGTAGCACATGCGGTTGCGAGTGTCTTAGTCAGGCAGGCCTAGTGAGCCATGAGCGAGGCCACTCGGTGCCAACGCCGAAACGACGACGGGTCCTGCAGAGACCGTAGGCAGAACCGGCGCAGCGTTTGTAGGTACGCTGCATTCGATTTACTAACCTCGTGCTCGCATGCTGGGTCTCATTATTTCAGGTGGTGGGTTTGTTTTATTGCCTCATTAATGTCTACTTGAACTATCTTCTATTAACTTGCACACATCGCTCAATTGTATTTAACTTTGATAACATTTTCGCGTTTGTGATATTTTCTTAAAATATACTTTCTGACCTCGTGAACTTATCGCGGATCCGTTCGTAAACAATTTAATTTACACGCCCATTTAGTGGTTATACCGACGTATCTGTATGCATTGTCCGGTTTATTTTATTTCACCTTGTCGTTTCAAGTGATTGGCTGTGGATCTATATCCCTGGTGTGGCTTCACTTGATGTGCATGTTGACAAGGTGCCTACCTGTCTAACGCCCTCCACCTCGATTACTGGCTCCAGTAGACTGAATCGTTGCTACGGGGGACGGATGCACGATCCTCGTGGTCGTGCTAGGCTCGAAGAGTGGTTTCATGCACTCATTGTGGAGCGAACTGTGGCGGAGCCACCGCGATTTTTACATCTGGTACGCATGATTCTGTTCCACCAGAGTGAAGCGAAAGGCAGTGATTTTATCTTGTGGCTTGTCACATTCGCCACGTTGGAGTGCTGTTAAACGTGCTTATGTAGTATTCTATAGACAATGTTTGCGAGGCGAAACCTATCCCTCATTGGAGCGATACCGCCATATTATTTGCTAGAACGGGATGAACCCGAATCAGCTAGCTGGCACCAGGTGGAGATTATTCGGCAAGCTAGCCTCAATGTAGGGTAGCGCTTGATGATTCTTATGGCATACTGCTGCTGATCTATTCCTTTTTGCGAATGAACGGTTTTCGTTTCCTTTGCTTCACGTTGACCCAGTTCCCACCAGTTCAACGTCAGTGTCGATAATTGTGTTCTTCTCTTGTTTATTAACCGTTTCCATGCATTCCATTTGATCATTATCGTCATCATCACACGTTAGCTATGGATGAGAAACACAGGTATTTTTCCGCAAAACAAATATTAACATATATGACGAGGCATATAGGAAGAAACATGAGGAAATATACAGGATACAAAATAAAAACCAAAACAAGTAATATCATGCTTACTACCACATTGTGCTTTAATTGTGACATTTGTTTGGCTTATGGTGCTGAGTGGGAGGGGTAGGGACAAAGGAAAACAGATCATAAACGCTTACATGCTCAGATGTTCATAATGTCAACTAGCGCACCCAACCGAACGTGTTCATTGTCCTTCGGACTCCAGTCCCACATTCGGGATGCACCACTGACGTCAACTTCGAAGTGAAGGGCTTCATTTGACTAAGTCATGGATTTCCCTCTACTCCTCTTCTTCCATCCAGACACCCGTCGCACATGCGCAACATGTGCCCGAGCTTTAGAGCCTGGTGCGAGAAATTACACTCCTTAGCAGTTCACTCGCTCTCCCTGCACCGAATACTCGATGCCGTACACGCTTATCGCTCCGCGGTTTTCTCACCAGAAATGGGGTAAACCGCGAAGACAGCGATGGTCGAACATAGCTTGCCTATTTAGATCTGTCGCTCTGACGAGCCGTTTCACAATTGTACATGTGAGTTGACGGACGACTGCATTGTAAGCGCTTTCCTTCCGGGCGAGAGTTATGTCACGCTGGTGCCACTGGTAGCGGTGATTGGCAAAAGTGCCACGATAATTTGCTATACGATTCGAGATTTCATCGGCGCTAGGCGCTAATATAGCTGCCCAGATATTTGGATTTCTCGACAGCTTCACCAACGGTCAGGGTAGAGTTCGGTTTCTGCCAATCTTGGAGAAAGACTTTGCATTTCGAGTGTGCAAACTATAACTCGAAACGGTTGACAGTCTGTGCTAATTTCTCTAGTCTTTCTTGGCACGTTTGTGAGCTGTCACAGATAGAAGCATTGTCGTCGCGGTATTTCAAGTAAAGAAGTCATTTAACTGGGAGTGGCTGCACACATTTTGGTCGTGTCCAATGAACTTGATTTTCATGACTTCGTTGATGTCCAAGTTAAACTGGAACGATGACATGGGCAGCCTTGTCTTACACCGTTAGAGATATTGTATGGCGGCGACAGTTTGCCTGAACTACGAGCATACATTGCTCTTAGGACATTTGCATATTTATCTGACACACCTTTCCTGAGCGGATAGTCCCAAAGGGCACATCGATCCACCGAATCGAAGACACCTGTCACGGCTGCCTTGGGTCGGCAATAAATATGGCGGTGTTCCTACCACTGAGGTAATGTGAGCATTTAGTCATTACAGTGTCGACTTCGATGAAAACCCGGCTTGCTCCCATGGGTGCCGGCCAGTCTGTGGATGACGACAGAGACAAGTAACCTGTAGGTAACTATTTTCAGAATGATTCTCCAATGATCTCACTTCTGTCTTGATCCCCTCTTGAAAATTGGAGCTATGACGTAGCGGCTCGTCTGTTGTGACAGCTTCCTGCTCCCACAGCTTCATTAGTAACTCATGCAAATCATCCGTATGTGCAACTTTCCCGAATCTGCAGAGGAATAGAGGAAGTCTATCTGCTTCTGTGGCATTTTTTTCAACTGTCTGTTCTCACGTTCGACTTTTTCGCATGACACGAATCCAATGTGACGGTTAATGGAGAAGGTCGCATGAAAAGAAAGAAGATAACTTTGGTTGATTGAACTGCTTTTCAAAATGTTCGGCCCAACGCTGCAAGTTTTGACAACCTGTGGATTGGGTGTCCACGCTTGTCGCACATAGTATCGCTAACACGAGGTCTCCTACTCCCCGTTTTCCATCTCTGGCAGAATAACCTACAATTTTTACCAATGGCAGCAACCATATGCATCTCCGGTGTATGATGAGACTACCATCTTTCGTGGTCTCTGCAGGCCAGCACGCGTTTTTACCCAGTTTTTGCGAGTCGTGTTCTCTCCCAGCCGGAATATGGTGAGCATCCAGAAGATCAAAAGATTGGTCGCTATAAATCGGCTTTGGTTTACATTGAAACCACTTGCTTTTGCGATGCACATTTTTCGCACCATATGCTTCCGACTAATCGGCCTGCTATGCTAAATAAGTTGGGCAGCTGCGCTCACCCGAATTCCAGTCTTCAGCAGTCAAGGTTCCTCAGTTCTCCGAACCCCTCATTTTCCTTTATTTGTCACCGAATATTCTTTTTTGTCTCCCAAATTATTACTTAACGAAGAACAATACAAACTGTGCTGTATCGGTCAAAGCACATGCGCATGATTTATCTGTCCGTTTTAGTCCTTTTAGGGCTACACTTACTTATAACTGCCCACTCACTGCTTTGTGGCATTCCCTTCTATTCTAGCACTATTTACTGACTTTAAAACCCACTTAACGATTCATCCTTCTCAACTTTTGCGTTTACGAGATGTGTTTAAAAAGAAATCGAAATTTTGCTATAACCTCTATTGCTCGTTGCACAACATTTTAGTACTTTCCCCTCAAAGATATCCCCACTACTGGCAGTACATCGTTCCCAACGGTGTTTCCATGCTTAGAAAGCTTCCTGGAACGCCTTTCTGTGATGGCGCTCAGGTCTCTTGTCACATTGTCCCGAATCTCCTCTATGGTTTATAAACGACGTCCTTTTAACGCGGTTTTAAGTTTGGGAAACAGAAACAAGTGCTCGCTCCAGGTCCCTAGAATAAGGTGAATGGAACACAACGGGAGTGTGCTAGATAGCTGCGGACAAGGAGCGATGCGTGAGCCGGCGCATTGTCATGATACAACATCTAAATCTGGGTTTTCCCACTGTTCAGGTCTCTTCCTGAGCACAGCACCTTCAAGCGCGCTAGAATCTCCTGGTAAACTTCCTTGTTTACCAGCTGACCACGTGGTAAAAATTCCTGGTGGACAATGCCTTTGCAGTCAAAAACACAACAAACACCACTTTGATCTTCGAGCGACTCATGCGTGCTTTTTTGGACAAGAACACCCTTTCCCCATCCACTGCGGCTACTGCACCTTCATTGCAATATCGTGGCCATAAACCCAAGTCTCATCGCCTGGTATGATTTACTTAAGGAACTTTTCATTGGCAGTGGCAAGCAGTTCATTTTTGATTTCAACACGGTTTTGTCTCTGATCGTCATTCAATAAACGCGACATGAATTTGGCACTGACACGACGCATCTTAAGTTTGCCACCCAAAATTTTGGTGGCATGATACTACGCTGATGCCCTCTTCGTCAGCCATTTCTTAACCAGTTAAATGAAGATTTCCACGGCTCAATGCACGAACTCTCTCGACACGGTCATCGACTGTTGATGTGAAAGGTCGTCCAGGCTTGGGATCGTCACCGATTGCCGTGTTCAGAACACTTAAACCACTTATAGCACTACCTATGACTCATACGGTCCTTCCCCTATGCTTGGCAAAGCAGTTGAAATGTCTATGTAAAAGTTTTGCTAAATTTGTAGCAAAATTTCACACACACACGCGTTGTTCTCCAAGCTCTTTCATAGTCTTAGTCACTAAACCCACGAACAGCTTGCGCACCTGCTGACTTCAGCGGCTGTAGCTCGCTAACTAGCAGCCAAAGCGAAATGCGGCAAATGGCAGTTTATTTAACCAAGCCTCCACATGCCCTCAGTGGGCGCAGCGCGCTCCCTCTGCCGGTTGGCGCGCCCTTTCAAATGTTCGGTTTCGTTTGAGCACACCTCATATAACACGATCCATCACGATGCGTTTCTTGTGTGAGGCGCTGAACCTTACCAGCATTTTTTGCATTCTCTAGCCACTTCTGGGCTACCTACGTCTCTTCCCCTGCACCGTGAGATCGTATGACTGCTGCGCTAGCAACCTTGGTAAACGGGATGTTTGTTACCAGCAATCTGTACTTGGTATCTGTACGAACCGTCGGATCGCTCGACTTCTCATTTAGATAGATCCGCCAATGCTTATTATTTCTCGCTTCACTGCCCTTTTTTACCGGCAGAAGTGCACGCTTGCAAGTGTTTATTCATAACAGCGTTTCATTTCATCTTTTCTCTGCCAGGAAAAGAAATTCAAAGCGGCTGACTCCCGGATCAAAGTGATCAGCGAGATTCTCAACGGAATACGCGTGAGTACCTCACTTTTGAGCAGGCTGGAGGTTTAACCGCTGCGTCGATCGAGTATGCTCTTATTTCGTTTACTTTCTCGGTGTGCATTGATGTCCACTTCTGCTCCTGGCTGACTGATGCTTCACTATATCCAGCTGACGTTATGGCTAAGTAGCATGAAGACTGGCCTTTCACTCTTGGTTGACCGGGTGTTTCTCGTTTTACTGGATGTGACCGGTGATTATCGGACTTGGATCTTTGGCTAGGTCAATTGCACGCGCATATTCGGTCTCCCCCTTGCTTTTGACCTTTCCATTGGTTACAAGTTACGCTTTTTCTAGTCATTGCCTCGTTTTATTTTTCTTACGTATAACCGTTTCCCTCTCTTTAGTTTTCATTATCGTGGCCAGGTGAATCATTGCAACCGAATTTGGCCACTTTTATTTGGGCGAATTAATTGGATTTACCTCTGTATTTCATACCCAACTTTTGATTCATTTGAGGTAGTTCATTGAGGAGCAGTATCCTTTTAGCTGGTTCCATTCCAGTGAGGTCTCCGTGTCGTCATCGTTGCAACCCACCCTCTCCTTGCATTTTTGCTGTTAAGCTGTTTCACTTAAGACATGGTTCTTGGGGTTTTCTACCAATATTTCAATACGTCCAGGTCAATCACTTTTAGTTTATTTGCCCCCAACCGTGCATCCATCACGGGACTCACCTTGTGGCGCACTTCCTACTTCCGATCCAAATTTGGTATTTACGCCACTCGATTACGCTTTGAGAGCGAACGTCCTTCTGCGGCACTGAACTGTTAGTTTCCGTGTTTACTGCACTGGCTCGCCGGACAACCCCATCAATGTTCCAGGACGTGGAAGGTTTCCGTCTGACAAGCGTTCTCTATAACATAATTCACGTATGCCCGTTTAACGACAGTGTGACTTGTTCTGTGTGACTTGCCACTAACTTAAGTCACTGCGCCTTTTTCCACACTGATGTCCATTGTATTCCAGCAGCCTGCTGTTGAAATTATATGGAGGATAGGGTTACTTTTTCGCAAATAACCAAACTAAAGGCGTATGAACTGAGCAAATCAGTCACCGGCTCCCTGTGGGCTCGATTCCCTGAATTCGCCCCACTACCTTACTGGCTGACTGTTTGACCAATGGCTCGAGCTGAAGTCTTCTAAGGGAATTCCCTAATCCGTCTTCGACAACCGGCTAGACTCTCGCCCCCTCATAAAACACGGACTGTTTCAAACTGTGCTCATCTACTTCGCTTTCCTTATCTCTGTGCATCCTCACCACACGTCAACCATTCATTTGTCAACTGTTCTTCTTAATCGTTACATGTCTCCTGTGCTCCTGGATCTACCTCCAATGCCTGTTTCACTGCGATCCAGGGAGTTCAGCAAGTGGCCATTTGTCTCCGATTCTCATTCTGTTTGGCGTGCCTCAACGTGTGGACACAGGTTAGACAACATACCGATCTAGCGCGTAGTGTTTAGACTCTCGCCATGGATGTCTGCTGCCTTCCCGAATTCTCACTGCTGTACCCTAGCACTCTGTGCAAGCTACATCCACTAGTGAGTATGGGGTCACAAATCACTTGAGTTTCTCTAGTGACTCAGAGGCGGATTTGGCTTGTGCGTAAGGATAACACTAACTGTCAAGACGAAGACCGCACTGCTTTACGGGTTCGTGATTAACAGCGACCTGTGTGCAGTTCGGTTTCGAGGCGAGTAGAGAGGCATCTTGTTAATGATCTCTGCGTTCATTCCAACTGACTGCAGCAGTAACTCGGTCAGGGACGACCTACGTCGAGAGCACCATCAGCTCCTGAACAATGCGATCAAGTCAGCTGCGTTGTCCTTGCTGGGAATTTCAATGCACTATTCGATCATTTGTTACCATGCGAACGTTACCTTGTTCGTCACCGTGCGTTTGGCGGTAGTCACCCAGGTAACGGCGGTAGACAATCACCTGTTTCTTTCTAGCACTAACTTCAGGCATAGGAAGAAAACTTCTGCAGCTTGACGTCCCATTCGTCAGCACAAACGTGATGTTAACTTGATCACATTGTAATCAGTTTCAAGTGGCGGAGCAGCGTAAAACGACGCAGCTTATTTTGGTCTACCTTCATTGACTCAGATCATGCGCCGGTCTTCGTGAAAATCTGCATGTGTTTTAGGCAGCCCACAAAAACGGCGCACCACAAGATTTATGCGAATAAGTTGACTGTTTCCTCGGTCCAGGCTAGCTATCAGTCTGCATTGATAGGCGCACTCAGTTTCAATCCACCGCAACCCTGGCTTTATATACCTTTAAGCAATGATCACTTCTGGGTAATCAAACTGCGGTTTAGTTCGACGCCCTTTAAAGGCTTATATTGCAACTCGCTCTCAGGCGCTGTTCGACAGTCCCAGAGAATTCTCAGCAGAATAGGCGGTGTCGCTCTGCCAATGGGCAACTCAAGTAAAGCATGCGTAAGGATCGTGAGGATTAGTGATCTGAGTGTGCTCGGAAGTGAAGACCGCTACCATCTGCTATGCTTTTCCAGCTCATTCGGTCCACTGACCTCCAGAAGTCTGGTGTAAGTGAGATTGTTTGCGAAGCGCATGGGTTTGCGATTACTAATCAGCAGCAGCCTTTGAAGCACTGAACCGAGCACTTTCATTCGCAGGTTAAGATACCTTCACTATCCAATTGTGCACGCGATACACCCATTTGCCCTCCTAGCTCGTCCCACTTGATCCGCCCAGTGATGCGTAAGTCTGACTCGAGTTTCCGCACTTGAAAAGATTCAGAGCTGCCAGCTCAGATGAAATTCCTCCGGAGCATTTCGAGTATGGCTGCGTGATTTATTCCTTCTGCAAAATCTGGATTGAAGAGAAAGTGCTTTACTCACAGAATGAGTTAGCTTTTGCCCCGATATTCAGGCAAGTTGCTTGCATTTCATGCATCAACCCAAGGGGGATTAGTCTCATGTCGGTTGTCTCCAAACCTCTAACATCCATTCGGTCTCGCAGATTGTCCTCCATTTGTGAATCATGATATCGTCCGTGTATACGTGGATCAAATCTTCACCCATCTCCAATTTCTCGAACACGCTACCTTTACCACAATCTCACTGTCATCCCATACCTAGTCATGCGGACTGTTTTCAACTGCTGACCGAACTGAATTATTTTTTACTTACTTAATATGGGATCCCAGAGGAATATGCCTCCAACCTATGTGCACCATATATTCATATCTCCGACAGAGTAAGGGTCTATGGGGAGCTTTCTTCGTTGTCAGTAGCGATTTCCTGCAGCGCTGCCCTATGTCTCCATACCTCTTCGATCTTTCAGTAGAAGACATCCTGTCGAGAGTTCAATACGGATTTCAAAATTTTGGCTTAGAGCTTCTACTGAGTGAATGCGTTACCGACTTGAATTTTGCTGGTAATAGCGCCATATTTGATGACGATCCGCGCAATCAAGCCGCGGTTCAGCTGGACCTTACCGTGCCGCAGAGATCCATTGAGTAATGCTGAGTGGTTCTTATTTACACCAGAGCCACTCATACCAGATTGGTCAATGGCTAGAAACCACAAGCTCAGTTTCCTGGGTCTCCGAGTTGCTTATTCTTAAAACTAACTCCGTGTAGCCCACCGCCAGACACGCTGCCTTGCGGCCAGGTTTTTGAACCCAAGGCTTTACTTGAGAACCCTAATCGTTCTCCTATCTAGGCCTGGACAACCTGACAGTACGCTGCTCACGCAATATCATTAATCATTCCTCAAACAATTTCCTGATACTCTGGCCACCGCAGAGCATAATCAACGGTGCCCTATCTGCTGCATCGAGCAGTGTAGATAGGGCCTTGAATGCTACTGCTCAAGCCTTCCCGTCTTCTTACTCCTCTTCTTACGATTTTTCACCCTTTTCGTCCCGTTCCCATTTCGCTTTTATCCCTCCTGTTTTCAACCCCCAATTCTTGGCCCTCCCCCACCTAGCTTTGATAAGCGGTTACCTCCCAGTTTCAACTCACAAGCGAACGCGGAACGTCATTCCTGCCCTGTCAAAGCAAGCGGTCCACCCCAATTCACCATTTTCCACCTGGAGCTTCCGATCCTCCTTCTTTGGCATGCCTCAATGTTCGCACATTGCTTCAGATCGGTGAACAGAGAGCACTTTCCCGAACATTAGAGACCCTCTCGATCGATATCTACTGTTTATCGGAGAAGCGCCTGCCAGACCTGAGCTTTGTGCTCGCGCTGCGATCTCCTTTAGGTGACACCAACAGCATTTTCTCACTGCGCCTATCCGGAGACGATGCAGCTTGGAGTACCGACCAAGCCGGTGTTGTATTTTCCTAAGTCACTGGACTGAAGCTACACTGGTTGATAGAATCTCAATTAGAAGCCGGATGTGTGCGGTCCGATTGGCTGGCTCGTTCAAAGCCTCGAAGTCGCGTGGAACTAACAGGTGTCTATTTGATATTGCCGCCTATGCACCCAAAAACACTAGCGATGACACGGTAAAAGACGACTTCCATCGCCAATTGAACGAGCTCCTTCGCCACAGAAGAAACGCGGACACTGCAGTGCTTGCTGCGATCTGAACGCTCAAAGTGGAAAATTATCCACTGCTGAACTGTATCTGGGCGGCCAACATGGTTTAGGCTTCCGTAATGATGACGGTGAGCGGTTACTTCATTTGTGTGAAGATTTTTGCCTATTATTACTTGCGAGCACTAACTTCCGACACAGCACCTGCCAGAGGGTGACTTGGCGCTCACCAGCTTCGAACGAGCCTTGGACGCAAATCGATCACATCGCGATCAGTTATTCCTGGAGAGGCTGTGTTCAAAGTTTTCGCCCGATATGGAGCCCATGTGTGGACACTGACCATGCACTTCTATGTACTGATCTGTGGGTGCGTTTTGGCGGACGCCCGCGACGACGTTGTGAGCGCATTGACACCAGCCAACTGGCGAAGACTGATGTTCCGAATGCCTATCAAAGTACGCTATCATGCGAGTTGAGTAAACGCTCACCGAATACATTGAAGCTCACTGGTCTCATGTTCACCAAACCTTACTAGCAGCAGGCAGATCCTCACGTGGTGTCTAGTCGCCAACATGGACATTGGGTCTCTTCGCAGTCTCTGGAACTTATCGATGCTCGCCGGCATATTCCGTCTGGAAGCGAACACAATGAGACTCTGAATGACGTCAGTGCAAAACTGCATGCTAGCCTGAAGAGAGACCGTGAATCGTGGTGGTCTCATCGTGCGTCAGAGATGGAAGTGGCCGCTGCCCTTGGTAACCATCGTAAGTTATTCCGTCTGATACGGGAAACGGGCAGCAGGAGACCTGGTGTTAGTGAAACTATACGTGACGAGAGTGGACAGCCTATCCACAACTTGTCAAAACGCTTGGAGCGTTGGGCTGAGCATTTTGAAAAGCAATTTAATCGGCCGAAATTGTTAGATTCCTCACCGGCCACTGATCGCCCTGCTCCGTGGGCTGTCCCTTTGGATCCGCCCTCTCGCTCAGAAGTCGAACGTGAGATCGGACTGTTGAAGTTGAATAAAGCCGCGGGACCAGATGATCTTCCTCCAGCCCTCTTCAAATTCGGGGACCTGCTCTTGTTGATGATTTACACGAATTACTAGTGAAACTGTGGGAGCAGGAAACTGTCCCAACCGACTGGAGCCGCTCCGTTATTGTTCCCATCTTCAAAGGAGGCTCACGATCGGAATGCGGCAACCATAGAGGAATCAGTCTGATCTCCATCGCCTCCAAATTGCTTGCCTCTGTAATCCTTCACAGACTGAGTGGAACTCGTGAAAGCCATATTCGTGAAGAGCAAGCCGGGTTTCGTCGAGGTCGTGGCTGCATCGACCACATCTTCATTTTGCGTCAGTTGTTGGAGCACCGTCACATATATTGGCGGCCCACCGTTGTCGTGTTTCTCGACATCAAAGATGCCTTCGATCCAATGGATCGACGTGCACTTTGGGACTGTCTACTCAGGAAAGGTGTGCCCGAGAAATATGTAAATATTATCCGAGCATTATACGCGCGTAGCTCGGGCAGAGTGAGGGCTTACGGCAAGCTGTCGCCGCCCTTCAATATCTCCAGCGGTGTGAGACAAGGATGCCCGCTGTCACCTTTCCTCTTCAACTTCGCTATTGACGAAGTCATAGAAACTGCGTTCACTTAGAAGGTGTGGAGCTGCTCCCAGGTGAACGATTTCTTGGGTTGGATTATGCTGAAGATATTGCCGTCATCCGTGAAGGCTCGCTAACGTGCCAAGCGGAACTGCACTGATTAGCACTGGCTGTCAGCCGCTTCGGGCGATGTTCTGCACCCCCGAACTGCAAAGCGTTTCTTCATAGTTAGCAGGGACCGCCTTCTGTGCTGACACTTGGTGGCGTTTAGCTAGAAATCGTTCAAAGGTTCAACTATCTAGATAGTTTTATCAACGGCTTTGGAATTGAAGACGAGATCACAAACGGTATAGCGGAAGCTCGAGGTGCCACCTATGGCGCCGGCGCGACATCACTGTCTTCCTGAAGGGTAGATTATGCAATGCGGTGGTACGTTCGACCCCACTGTACGGTTGTGGAACGTGGCCCCTTAGATCAACAGACATAAAGAGGCTAGTTGTGTTGGACCACCGGTGCCTTCGCAATTTGGCTCACATCTGGTGGGAACACCGTGTGAGTGATGAGCGTGTGTCGACGCCTTGTCTATGGCTCAGGAAGTAGAAGCGAACCGCTGAATACCGTTATTTCTCGCAGCACGCTCCGATGGCTCTACCAGGTGTTGCGCATTTCAGGCCAAGGTCTCCCGCGACGTGCGTTGCTTGCTCACCGGGGGTGTGGATGGAAGAAGAGGAGGGGTGGCCAAGCGATGACTTGGTCAAGGGGAATGAAGTCCCTCGCTTCGGGCTTGGCCTCGGTTGGAGCGTCTCGGCTCCCTGGTTGGAGTCCGAAAGACGATGAAGACGTTTGGCTGCATGCACGTGCTGACATGGCTAGAAGCCGAACTCAGTGGCGTTCGTGCTGTGAGTTTCTTTGTCCCACCCTATCCCTCTTAGCCTCCCCCTCCAACCACAATCTCACTTCAGCCCAATATAATTTTGCGTGGTATTTTTTGCTGCATATTAATCGCCTGGTAGCTTTCCGGAACGTTGCCGGTTGCTCAGCTGGCATACATCTGTTTCATGTTATTTTTTTCTTTTATGTATTGCGGCACTATAGCTGGTGTTTCCTACCACTAGCTAACGTGTACTATGATAATGATGATGGTTCATCTTGATGCCTTTAGATGCTTGAATTTCCTTGAAGTCCAGATGACCCGCTTCGTGCTTGGCTCGAGACTTTACGGGTTGTGGCTCGCAATCGGCAACAATGACGTGTGTTACCGTCTCCTAATCAGACTGCCTTTTTAAAGTGTGTTAGGTGCTGTTATTTGCGGGCTAGTGGCTGCTTATGACATGGGGCAGTGAAAGCCACAAGGAAGCTGTCTCGCCGATGCTGCCTTATCTTTGCACAATAGGCAGCTGTTTGTAGTGGTATGTTGTTGGCGAGGTCTGGGCACCTTGACTCTGATTGTTTGCTAGAGGAATTAAGGATTTCCGGTAAGTACCTTCTCTTTCCCTCTTATTATCCTTCGTTCCGTAGGCCCTTTTGGTTGTATGGCCACGAAGCATCAGTCCAATTAGCTGATGTACTGCTGTCAATGATGATGTGACTATCCGCAAAGTATTCGTCTCATTCCGAACCGTTTTAGCTGTCGAAACATTCAGGCACATATTACGCTGCACCACCTCTTTGTGCTAGCTGCTATACTAGGTTCGTCCTACACTACTTCCTGTGCTCACTCTCGAAAGTGCACAACTCGAACTGGTAGATAGTTTCTTCGACCTAGGGAGCCATGTTTTTGCAGGTGGGATTATTAGAAGAGAACTTCGTCTTCGTATCGCTGAAGCCCGATCAGCATTTGTCAATCTGAGGCACATATGATGCCTGTTCGATGTTTCCATCTGGGTAAAAGGTCATGTTTACACTGCGTCCCTTCGCTTATTGTTGTTTGGTAGTGCGTCCTGGCCAATTCGCTTGGAGGACATGCGTCGACTTTTTGCCTTTAACATTGTTTGTTTGGGGAGGATTACTCGTGTCTCGTAGCAAAACCGAGTTCGCAGTGATGTTGTTAGAAGTCGCTTCTTAGGTAGTCCAAATATTCGATTCGATCACGTCTTACGCCAAGCGATCGTGTGTTACTCAGCCTTCACTTGTAGACCGCCGGCCCGTAGCCTAAATGTAACAAGCTTGTCTTGTAATTTGACGGCGCGAGTTCAAGCTTACTTAGTTATAGGGCGACCCTCGCAGTATCCTTAGCCCACGTAAGACCGATAGCGGTGGCTCGGCAGCGAAGCGTAGGCACTGCGTACCTGCATACTGCTGATGCCTTTCTTTCACTTGGAGATTGTAGATGAACTCGCTGATTCCAAGTCTAGTCGCCGTTCAACCCGTAATTCTTGCCGGCTGGGAACCCAAACATGATGATTGTCAGTGGCTTGATATGCCGGAATCACTGGAATAACTGTCTTCGGAATTACCTTGATTCCACTGTTTTATGCTTCAAACATTGAAGGTAACCGAAAACAATAGGCGTATAAAAATCAAACAAAATGTTTCGTTTTCTTTTTACCACTATTTTGATTTCCACGGTTTTTCAAAGCTTTTGCCTATTCCTTCGATATTTGACGATATATACATTCCATTCGTTTTGGCGAATAAATTATCCCCTTTACTCTCCAGGTTGGCGAATCCTAAGTGCGAGTTAACAAACTTGAACTTGCCACCTTTATCTGAATTTATTTCATTTTTAAATTTGTATCTTCAAACAGATGATCAAACTCTATGCATGGGAACCTTCTTTTATCAAGGAAGTTAATCGATTGCGCCATGAAGAAATGAAATACCTACGCCGGTTCACATATCTTCACTCGTTTTCATTCCTTTGGACGTGTGCGCCATTTTTAGTGAGTTTTGTTTTAGGGATCCTGTGAGAGTATTGCTACCTAACTACAGTGTACGGTCATATAAAGTTTTGTACGCAAAGACTCGCAAACTTATTTTTATTTTCGCAACTCATTATTAACCGTTGTATCTGCTTCTGGATACGTTACGCTTGTTCACTGATGTGTGGCAAATAAGTATTCTGGACGAAGTATGTAGACAATGTAATTATCATGCGCTTCTGTACGAATGCTACAAAGTATCCTAACACATCGCTACCTGATTTACTATGTGCTTCGCTCCTTCAAAGTACAGGGTCCGGCCGTCGGACTGCGCACGCACGACACCAGTTCTTGCTATCATTGAACAGTCATTTAGTGAACTCAAACGTTTCGCTCATCCGGATTGGTGTATCACTGCACGTGATCAACTCACCGAGGCTTCCACATCATTATCCAAGTTCGTTGTTTCACTTACACATTTGCTCGATTGCATGACTCAGTGTAGTGATCAGCAGGTCCGACTAATGAGTGTGATTGTGGGTTCCTCGCAGATCAACCATTTGTTGGTCACACGTTCTTGCACCATATTAGATGATATGCCTGCTGCAAATGCTACTGGTGGACAAATCTGGGTGAGGATCTTATTGATCCGAATTTGTTTGGCTTAAAGTGAGTAGTAGCAAACGGTGGATTCATCGGTGTACTTTTTTTCAAATTCAGATATGGCATGTGGTCCCCGCCCCTGGAGTAGACCCATCGATATCTTTCATCCTCAGTATGAGACAATACTGTGATCTGTGTATGATACGACTGTGCTTAGTATTTATGACTCAACCTAGCTTAAGTTATTGTGAAGCATTGCAAACAGCTATCAAATTAGTGATTTACAGTGTGTGATATCATAACCACTATTTTGGCACTGCTCAGTATCCACGCTCGGTGGTCGTGAGTATTGACGCATCGAACACTTTCTGCGTCGAAGTTTGAATGAATAAACCACAGGGTAAAACGCGCTGTGTCCACCCATTTACCAACTTGTGTATGGGCTGGGCCCGACCGCTGTCGATAGCCTGGCCGAATGCAACAACTTACACAAATGTATTTGGGAATTACCAGAATAAAACGATCCGAGTTTTCTTGCGCTTATAGTTTACCTTCCACACCTCGCTGAATAAATTGCGGATTTTTTTCCTCCGTAGGTTTTCTTCTCCTCTGCTTTTCCACTCCCACTTCTTTTGTAACCCCTAACCTATGAGATTTTATACCAAATGATAGTGCCTGCTGTGCCTCGACATTATGCCCCATGTTACTCATTTATTCAGCGACCAACAGTGGACTGCAGTTGTGGCATCTCTGACGGGTTTCATCATTTGTCCTATCATTTCGTTTTCGATTCACTTTCTAACTTTACTAATGTTACGTGAATGCCATGTATCAGTCTCATCAAGTGCACCCCGTCTGTATCTAGACTGACGAAGCTGCTTACGGTTGCTAGTCGTTATTGAGCCTAAAGGACCTTGTGCAAGCTGTTTTTCACGTTCCCTCGTTTGTGCCACCCTCACTTTAGGTAGCGCTGAGCAGCTTTGGTGTTTACGTTTCTGTATCGGAGGAAAATATCCTGGACGTTCAAAAAGCATTCGTCTCCCTGTCACTGTTCAATATTTTGCGCTTCCCTCTTTTAATGTTTCCGATGGTGACCAGCAATCTGGTACAAGTGAGTTTATGTCGGTTTGACGTTTATAATCAGTTGTTCGTTTTATCACCTTGCTCTCTCAGAATGGCCTTTTCTTCTCAGTATTATCCCTCTGTTCCTTATCTCAACCTCTTCCAACTTCTGCTATTCACCGCGGTTCCCTTCCCTGTGACCCCAGCGTATTATGGTGTGAGACAGCAGTCACGATTGCATGGGTTGATCCCTCGACACACCGTTGGCTTAGCTTGTTGTGACGGATAGGTCAACGTCTCCAACACGTGTTCACACCCCATCACTGACTGTCCATACGTATGCGCATGATGGTCTGTCTATTGCTCACCAAGTCATTAACACAGTTTCCCGCCCTTGACCGAAAGCACAAGGCGTCCACCCTGCAACGCGGAGGTCGCGGGGACCGGGCGTCCCTCGCAGTATCCTTAGCCCATGCGCAACTGATGGTAGTTGCGTGGCAGCGAAGCAGCGTCGGTACAGCGTATTGCTGTTGCCTTCTTTTTACATGATCGATGCGCGGTACTTGATTGTTGTCACAATACATGGTGCGTGCTATCAGTTCCGCTTGCTCCGTTGTCTTTACGCCGTTTCGGTTACGATCCCGTTACTGCGTTCTCGACCCTAGCGTTAACCCCACACGCGTACACCTTCTCAGGTGTCATGTCAATACACAGCATCCTCCGGACATGGAGATTGGCTCGTACGGCAACGCGGACAGAGCATCATCCAGCTAGTGGCGTTTGGATCACCGAGCATCAGCCAACAAACCGTAGAACCGGTCACAAACTATATAAGCAACGGGCTGTTACATCTGATTTTGTACAACTCAAAAATCATTTCGTATTTAATACATTTTAATGGCAGTCCTGCGCCTGTTTTGTCTCCGAAAGGCTACACAACACTAGCCAAGTCATGACCTGTAGCCACCAATATAAGAGCATTTTCACCCATTTTCGCTAACAATATGAGTACATTATAACATAACATCAGGGTGCGATTTTACTCAAACGGTCTCACAATTGATGCATCATTATATTTCGCTTGACTAATAGGTGTGACATTTAGAGTTGCGATAAGACAAGACACAAGCAAATCAAACTCTGAATTTTAATTGCGTGGGCGGAATAAGTCCCTTACTGGATACGACTGTGTTTAAGGAGCATGTGTCAAAAATGCTTTCTAGGGCTGAACATAACTTTTAGTGAGTGCACAAGAGCTTACTTTTTTTGGTAGGCGTCTGTAGAAAATAAAGGAGAAACAGTATAACAGATAGGGAGTATGCGTGCAGGTATACATCTTAGAACAAGGACACGGTGTGTTTAATCCATATGGAGCCTGGGGGTGTAAAAGGATAATCTTCTGACTTTGAATAGTTTTATAATGCGTCGACAGATATAGATTATAAGACAAAAGAACACTGAGATACTTTATGGGGCTGAACGAGGGATGTTTCCGTCATTAACTGCAAAAGAAGACTGGTCATTTACAAGTATGCACAGTCTGTCTGGATTAAGAAAATACAACGTGGCATCACATCACATAGAAGGTTTAAAAGAGAGCGCGAGACCGGGAGCTTGGCAAACTCAGGAGTTCGTTTAATTCTCGTTGGAGTTTCGAATATTCCCCAATTACTGGGGCTTCACACTCTAGGACCTCGTCCTCATCCGATGAAATCGGATGATATGGGCTGAAGTTCATCGTAGAGTGAAAATAGCAACTGGATGAACTATATTCTTGCAAAACACTTCAATTAATTGTTGTAGCATGAGACTTTCTTCCCTCTAGCTGCGTGAATTGTGCACCATTTGCAAAGTAGTCACGCATTGCATTACGTACTTATGGGAACGCCATTTTTGAGCAAAATGTTTAATGCTAGAAATCTGTCAATGCTCTCAAAGGTATTGATATAATCGAAGAGCAGAACTCGTACGGTCTTGCATTTTTACCTAAAGCCGATGCATGGAATGCACAAGGTGCGAAACGATATTAAGTGCAGAATGCGCTGGCTTATAATAGGACTATTTCGTATCATCTGTACAATCGCTTGTGAAAGTTGGGGAGCTAAGTAGTTTCGCAATCATCTGCAACAGCACGGAGAACTCACTATTGACCAATACTTCTGTGATTTCTTTCTAGGCACTGGGGTTATCTTGGCTGCTTTCTGGATGTTGGGGATGATACCCGTCGTTAAACATCTGTTGATGACGGTGATGCATTCACACAATGTTTCAGAGCTATTAGTGACAAGGCATCAGGGTCACTAGCCTTGTTTGGCTTCAGTTTTGTCAATCTTCTATAAGCACTGTATAATGTTTCTCTCCAACGGTCAAAGCAAAATCTGAACAACAGACTCATTCATGCTGCGCATAAATGAAGAACGCTATCTGCTTTCGACGGCTTAACATTGGCTACTTTCCATTTTTGCGTCTTTCACCGCGCACGCTTCGTCTGTGCGCGCCCGTTTCAACCAATCCGCTTCGCCGTTGTTCGTGACAAGGTAATGCTCTGTTCCCTCAAAATTAAATCATTCCCTTGCAATCCTGGTTTATGTCCCTGGTTCGTGAACGCTTGATCAGTTTGTAGCGGCAACGACTACCTGACCTCCTGCATGCCTACTGTTATAAAAGTTCTGGTTGGGTTTCAACACTCTTAGTCGGAACGGACGAACTCTTCACTCGTTGTTTCCTACCCGTAAAGTAGCCTAGACAATTCGTATTGGGACGGCTAGTGGACTTATCCGGCAGACGTGAACTCGTAACTGATAAGGCAGACGAAACGCGTAACTCTGCACATCTGCACCGAGACCCACAGAAGGAAGAATGGCCAATAGTAAGGGTGCTTTACTAACTCAACTAATGCATATTTATAGTTCATTAAAACAGCCGCAAAAGTACACTGATCCACACGTTGACTGACCGTGCGCATAAGATCTGTAGCGAAGACACGATAGCAGATGAACGAATCAAGTGCAGACTACTTGAGATTGGTTAAGCAGAACTCTTTATTGACACACAAATGAGGCCTAAAGACCCGAAGCCAACAGTGTAAACGGCTGAGAAAAGACAGTTGTTCCTTAAGATCCCCTTTAAGGACGACAAAGCGGCTGAGATCTGTACAAGAAGATTGATGCAAGCCTGCAGGGAACCTTCAAGACAGTCGAAGTCACTGTGATTTATACGAGCAAATCATTTTTCGTCCCTAGATTCAAAGACAAAGTGCCTGATTGCCTCCTATCAAATGTCATATACCGATTCACCTGCTCCTGTGGAGCTAGCTATATTGGACGTACGACCAGGCGCTTAGAAAATCGAAGCAAAGAGCACCTACCGAATTCACTCACCAACCGCAGAGACAGATCTAATCTAAGTGCAATTACTAACCATCGGATTGCCACTGGGCACAATACTGACAAAAGTAGTGCTTTCGGAATCCTGTATAAGGTATCGTCACACTTGACCCACCAGTTAGCAGCGCGACTTTTGCTACGGCTGAAGCAGTAAGCATAAGACTGATGAAGCCTAATCTCTTCATCCAAAAGTAGCTCATTCAAGCATTGCAACTTCCATGACCATCAACTACACGAGAGGAATTTGCTGCCGCCCATCAATCCCACATGCCGCCAATCAGCTGATCATCTGACGCTTATCACGAGAACTGTTTACGTTTAATTTTATCTAATCAATGGTGTGTCACTATACTGTCCCACAAACCTGCTTGTTCATAAGTATATTTCTGTACTAGGCCTGATGAGGAAGAAATCGAAACCATTTGTACGCCTTAAGTGTTCTGCTTACGTTTCTTCTCGGTTTAACAACAAACTGGGCATTCTGCACGCCATTGAACAGTGGTAATGCTATAAAATATAAGGGAAGACGTATGTTTGTTGGCACACGAGTTGCCTTGTGGTGGTCCTATCTCCGGACAGAGATTGGATGGGTTCGATGATGTTGAGACTTTGGGCACATCACAGTTACTGAGTATGCTCCATGGTTAAGGCATTATGAAATACTGGTGTGTTACGGGTAAAAAGCAATGCTTAACGAGTCGCGTGGGATGGAAATTATTGCGAAAAATAAATTGCATGATAAAGTGAAAAGCGTTTTGGTGGACTCACCATAGACTTATGTGGAATAGCGATGATGTTCGCGTATTAAAAGTACAAATCCATAACTCCATTGGTTGTGAGTTGGCTAAGACACCGTTTTATTGCGTTTTGTAACCCCTGGCTAACAATTCATAAAATGAAATGCAAATTAGACAATGTATCACCAAATCGTTCTTTGGGTATTGCCAGATTGGGAGCAGAAACGACATAATTAAGGAGGGCGTTCCAAGGCTGGCACACGCGGAAGGAAAAGAAATTTCTGCGGCATTCAAGCCGGCTATATTGTATTTTCAGTTTTAGAGGAGGACCTCTTAAGTTAGTGTTGTGGTTCAATTCCAGCAGCGGACGGCAAATGCGGTTTGGGTTCTTCAGAATCTGATAAACCATTATGAGATCCTCACGCAAAAGCCGATATCGACTGCTGTACATTCTTAGAGATTTCAGTCTAAGCTGATAGGGCAGATGAAAGAGGTCCCTGACATTCTTGGTTGCTCTTTGTTGAGGAGTCTGGAGAACCACGAGATCCTGTTTCTGCCACGGTTGTCACGCCTGAATAGCATATTTCACGTGCGGTCGCACGTAAGCGTTACGTGTTTGGGGAAGTATTTAGGGTTCAAACCGACCGAACGCTCTGCGAAGCAGGCCGAAGTGTTGATTGCTGATTTTTGTCGCCTTCTCTGCTTGTTTTGAACACCCGAGATTTTCCTGTACAAATACACCCAGGTCACGCTCCTGAGAGACCTCCAAGATGTGGTCTCCAAGCTTGTAAGCGCTCACCGGCTGGTGACGCAGATGGATCACCTTGCATTTAGCTATGTTCAACTGAAACAGGTTCCTCAACCTTGTTGCCACCACACACCAGCGATCCTTCTCAAGCACCCATTGCCGAAGGCCGAGAACCGGTGCACGTCACCCACGCGAACTGGCCACTACTCGCTTCCATATAGCAACACCTGTCGAAAAACGCACAGTAAACACCACCCTTTAATAAGAGGAAAACATCCCAACGGCGCCACAAGTGTTTCAGGATGCCAAAAGTCGCCCGAGCTTTCACGATGCGGAGGGGAACTTCTCAATAATGCCACCAACAGACACGCAGCTGCTCAGGTAGACAAAGCTATCCACTTGTTCAAGCTGTGTACCTTCGAGATTGAACACAGGTACTGGCAAGTGCCAATCCTGAAGCAGCACTTTAAGCTTCGATGGGCGAAGCACATTCTGTACCTAGAAGCATCAATCGCCAAATGGTTTGCATACTCTGCGAGTCATCATCAAGTAAGGCGATGTCATCGTCATAATTTAAGTCGTTCGCTCACTTGCCCGGTAATAGCTGTAGACCAAAACGTTGGTAACCTACCAGAACTCTCGACAGGATGTCTGCACTCGCAAAGTGAAAGATGAAAGGGGACATAGAGCATCCCTGTCGTACACCGCTTTTGACAGCGAAGGACGGCGAAAGCTTGCCATAGACTCTCACTCTACGAGAGGTGGGGTAGTGTGCACACAGGATGACAGTGTACTTTTCTAGCACCCCGTACTTTAGAAAGCAGTGTCATCGCGCACTTCGGTCAACCGAGTCGAATGCAGCAGGATGTCTAAAGTTATCACCATCATCATTACACACGTTAGCTAGAGGTGGAAAACACCTCAACTACTGTACCGCAATACATAAAAGAAAAAAGGGGGAAATGCAACAGGTGCAAGCCCGCTGAGCTACCGGTAACGGATGGGCATCATTCCGGTAAGCTAACAGCCAGTTACTAAGCAGCAAAAAATAATTTACTATGCAAAATATAACGCTAACTAGTGAGATCCTGGTTGGAAGGGAGGCTAAGAGGGATAGGGTGGGAGAAAGAAACTCACAGCACGAACGCCATTGAGTTCAGCTTCTAGCCATGTCAGCACGTGCATCCAGCCAAACGTCTTCATCGTCCTTCGGACCCCAACCAGGGAGCCGAGACGCTCCAACCGAGGCCAGCTTCGAAGTGAGCGCCTTCATTCCTCTCGACCAAGTCATCGTTTAGCAACCCTTCCTCTTCTTCCATCCACACTCCCGGCGCGCAAATAACGCACGTCGCGGGAGTCGGTTGGCTGGTATGCGTAACACGTGAGCGAACAATGGGAGCCTGGTGCGTGAAATAACGGTGCTGAACGGTTCATTTCCTTTTCATTTGCCGTAAACAAGGCGTCGAACACGCTCGCTACTCACGCGGTGTTCCCACCAGATGTGAGCTAAATTGCGAAGGCACCGGTGATCGAACGTACTTAGCCTCTTCATGTCCGTTGATCTAAGGGACTAGGTTTCACAACCGTACAGTTGGTCGAACGTACCACCGCATTGCATATTCTACCCTTCAGGGAGAGAGTGATGTCGTGCCGGCGCCATAAGTGGCGAAGGTTAGCAAAAGCATCTCGAGCTTTTGCTATACGGTTCGTGTTCTCATCTTCAATCCCACGGGCGCTGATACAACTTCCCAGGTAGTTGAATTTTTGAACGACATCTAGCTGTTCCTCACCAAGGTTCAGCGTAGGAGACAGTCCAGGCCAATTTTGGAGGAACGCTTTGCACTTCGATGGTGCGAAGCAAAGCCCGAAGTGACCGACTACCAGTGCTAATCTGTGCAGTACGGCTTTGCACGTTTGTGAGCTGTCACAGATTAGGGCAATATCATCAGCATACTCTAAGTCAAGAAGTCGTTCTCCTCGGAGTAGATCCACACCTAAGTCGTGTTCTGTGAACGCGATTTCCATGACTTCGTCAATAACGAAGTTGAAGAGGAAAGGTGACAGCGGGTATCTTTGTCTCACCCCACTGCTGGTATTAAAGGACGACGACAGGTTGCCGTAAGCCTTCACTCTGCCTGAACTACGCGCGTATAATGATCGGATAATGTTTACATATTTCTCAGGTGCACCTTTCCTGACTATCAGTCCCAAAGTGCACGTCTGTCCACGGAATCGAAGGTATTTTTGATGTCGTGGAATAGGACAACGGGGGGCCGCCTATATATGTGACGGTGCTCCAACAACTGATGCAAAGTGAAGATGTGGTCAATGCATCTCCGACCTCGACGAAACCCAGTTTGCTCTTCACGAAACTGGCTTTCACGAGTGCCAGTCAGTCTGTGACGGATGACAGAGGCGAGTAATTTTGAGGTATTGGAGATCAGACTGATTCCTCTATGATTGCCCATTCCGATCGTGAGCCTCCTTTGGAAACTGGTGCAGTAACGGAACGACTACAATCTGTTGGGACAATTTCTTGCTCCCACATATTCACCAGTAACTCGTATAAATCATCCACAAGAGCAGGTCCCCCGTATTTGAAGAGGGCTAGATAAAGAGCATTTGATCCCGCGGTTTTGTTTAACTTCAACAGTAGGATCTCACGTTCGACTTCTGAGCGAGAGAGTGGATCCAAAGGGACAGCCCAGGGAGCAGGACCATCAGTCGCCGGTGGAAAATCTAACAATTTCAACCGATTGGATTGTTTTTCGAAAAGCTCAGGCCAACGCTCCAAGCGTTTTGACAACTTCTGGATAGGCTGTCCACTCTCGCCACGTATAGTTTCACTAACACTAGGTCTCCTGCTTCCCGTTTCCCGTATCAGACGGAATAACTTACGATGGTTCCAACGGCAGCGACCATTTCCATCTCTGACGCAGGATGAGACCACCGGAATTCGCGGTCTCTCTTCAGGCTAGCACGGAGTTTTGCCCGGAGTTCTGTGTGAGTTTCATTGTGTTCGCTTCCAGACGGAATATGCCGGCGAGCATCGATAAGTTCCAGAGACTGCGAAGAGACCCAATGTTCATGTAGGCGATTAGACTTACCACGTGAGGATTTGCCTGCTGCTACTAAGGTTTGGTGAATATGCGACCATTGAGCTTCAACTGCATCTAGTGAGCGCTTACTCAACTCGTATGACAGCGTACTTTGATAGGCATTCAGAACAGCTAACTTTGTCAGTTGGATGGTGTCAATGCGCTCACAACATCGTCGTGGGCGTCCGCCAAAACGCATCCGCAGGTCAGCACATACAAGTGCATGATCGGTGTCTACACTTTTGCTCCAAATCGATCTACAGTTCTGGACGCAGCCTCTCCATCGTTAACTTGTCGCAATGTGATCGATTTGCGTCCATAGCTGTTTCGAAACTGGTGGGCGCCAAGTCACCCTCCGGCGGGTGCTGTGTCGGAAATTAGTGCTCGCAAGAAATAGGCGATCATCTTCACACAAATGAAGTAATCGCTCACCGTTATCATTACGGGAGCCTAAACCATGTTGGCCGCCCAGATACAGTTCAGCAGTGGATAATTTTCCACTTTGAGCGTTCAGATCGCAGCAAGCACTGCAGTGTCCGCGTTTCTTCTGTGGCGAAGGAGCTCGTTCAATTGGCGATGGAAGTCGTCTTTTACCGTGTCATCGCTAGTGTTTTTGGGTGCATAGGCGGCAATATCAAATAGACACCTGTTAGTTCCACGCGACTTCGAGGCTTTGAACGAGCCAGCCAATCGGACCGCACACATCCGGCTTCTAATTGAGATTCTATCAACCAGTGTAGCTTCAGTCCAGTGACTTAGGAAAATACAACACCGGCTTGGTCGGTACTCCAAGCTGCATCGTCTCCGGATAGGCGCAGTGAGAAAATGCTGTTGGTGTCACCTAAAGGAGATCGCAGCGCGAGCACAAAGCTCTGGTCTGGCAGGCGCTTCTCCGATAAACAGTAGATATCGATCGAGAGGGTCTCTAACGTTCGGGCAAGTGCTGCCTGTTGACCGGTCTGAAGCAGTGTGCGTACATTGCGGCATACCAATCTGAAGGAGGATCGAGGGCTCCAGTTGGTAGTCGATGAACTGGACTTTGGCTGCTTGGTTAGACATGGGCTTGTCGACAGGGAAGGAATGACGCTCCGCTTTCACATGTGAGTCGCACCTAGAAGCGAAGCAACTACGGAAGGAACGTGGCCGAAGGCCAAGAATTGTTGGGTTAAAAATTGGGGGGATAAAAGTGAAGCTGGAACTGGACGATATGGGTGAAAAGGTGTAAGAAGGGGAATAAGAAGACGGGAAGGTTTGAGCAGTAGCATCCAAAGCTCTATCCACACTGCTCGATGCAGCAGATAGGGCACCGTTGATTATTCTCTGCGGTGGCTAGAACATCAGGAAATTGTTTGAGGTAACATTCATAGGATGTCTGAGAAAGCAACGATGATAGGCTTCTGGTAGATGTGGCGATGTACGACGATTTGGCGAAGCGTGAGTATTGGATTCACGCACCCACGGCCAGGACGGAAGCCAGCTTGTTCCTCCCCGTACTGCGATTCATGAATCGGGGCTAGTCTGTGGAGTAGGATGGATACCAATAAGTTGGAGGCAACCGAAATGAGGCTAATCCCCCGGTGATTGTTGTTTGAAGTGCGGGCACCCTTCGGGAATTTCGGCCGATAACTGATTCGCCCCAAGAAGTCACCTTCATACCAGATTTTGGGGAACATTGAGGTTGGCTGGCTGATGATAACTGCGCCTCCATGCTTGAACAGCTGCGGAGGAAGTTCGTCTGAGCTGTCAGCATTGAATCGGTGTAAGTGAAGGATCGCAAGACAAACTTCCGTTTCGCTGATTGGATCAAGTGTGACTACCGAGGTCGGGCAGCTGAGTTCGCAGGGAATACAAGTGAATGGTGAGGGGTTATTGAACTGGGAATGACAATGAAAATTATAGTGTTGCTCACCCAAACACTGACACTCCAAGACCGCGGTTTCGTCCTGTTGGGACTCATCAGTTGGAGATAGCCTGAGTTGGGCTGGAACTCAGAGCCTAGTGACTCATGGTTGACGCCATAAGCACTATGCCACTGAGATCCGCGAGCAACGCTTAGACCAACGGAACTGAATGCAAAGATGAATTTGGAGAATCCGCTGGCGGTTGGGTTGCTACAAGCAACCTCTATTGAGACCTCGGTTCACTTGAGGTGGACCTCGGCCATTCCGATCAAAAAGGCCGTAAGTAAAATGAAAATTACTTTACTTACGGTCTTTTTGATCGGAATGGCTGAGGTCCACCTCAAGTGAACCGAGGTCTCAATAGAGGTTGCTTGTAGCAACCCAACCGCCAGCGGATTCTCCAAATTCATCTTGGGAATGACAATGTTCGGCCTATCGATTCGAGCGTCTTTGTAGGTTGGGAATCGGTGAACCAACTGCTTCGCCAATTGTCTCACTGACACCAGACTTTCCGTAACTAGTGGACCGAATAATCCGGAAGCGCTTGCGTGTATTGCCAGAGAGGACAGCGGCCTCCATTTCCGAAGCACGCTGGGACCACCATGCTTAAGGATCACTGCGTAGACACTGTTTGAGCTGCCGAATGCGAGAACGGCACACTTCATTTAGGCTAAACTTTGCTGGAATATCTCTGCGGCGTTCAAATAGATCCAGGGGGCGCGTGGAGATCCAGGCCTTTATAGCGTGCTGAGTAAGACCACAAACTAACTGCCCGGATGAGATCATGGTCCTTTGCAAGAACGTCCAGTGTTCATTAATGTTTTGCGCGTGGTCACAGCCAAGAGCATCGGCCAGCGAAGCTTGATAGCTCTGCTGAAACGGGTAAGTAGCTAATTTTTTGTATGCATCTTACAGTGCTTTGTTTTCGGTTACCCTCCGAAACCCATGCAGATGTTCGCACAGACAATAACATTCTCTGAGTCAAGAAATGTGGGCACATAAATCTGCAATATTTTACATTACCTCTCCATCTGAAACTGATTGCGCTATGATCAATGTGAGACCATGTTTGAAACGCGGAAGTCGATCGTCAAGTAGCGGAATGTGTCCTCGAATATCGGAAGCTCTAGAGAAACAGACGATTGTCTTCGTACAGAGTGAAAAGTCTATTTTCATTATCTGAGCGGCTATCCTCGAACGCATAGTGACCACCGAGATGAAGTTCTCAAGATAATAGATGACCGACCCGTGCGTTAAGATCTCCAACAAGGACAACGATGTCGGATCTGCAGGCTCTGCTTACGAGCTGATGAAGTTCACGGTAGAAATCGTCCTTGACCAAGTCGGAACTGCAGTCATTTGGAACTTAAGCTGCGATCGCAAACAAATTGCATCTCTCCTCACGAAATCTGTGGATCCTGCATGATGCGCGAAGCCGAACTGCGGATAGTCGGCTATTAACCGGAAATCAGTCCAGAAGTGCGGCCTCGGCTTCGCTGCTTACCGCTTCACCAACGCCAGCCAAACCTGCCGTAGCTGCTTCTGTGTCACCACATAGACGTAGGCGAAATATGGCTTCGTGGTCTGTGGGACATCTCAATCCAATCACAGTACTGGGATCTTGTAAGTGCCTTTCGGAAAGGTAGCATATATCTATGATAAGGGGTTCCAGGGTGCGCGCAAGACCAGCCTGCTGCCCGATCTGCTTGCGTATACGTACTTTGAAGCATGCCAGACGGAAGGTGGACCGAGGACGATGGAAGGCCACTTGACGAGCTCTGTGGGCGTCGACGTAACCACAGGGAGTGGAATCATGGAAATACGAATCAGCTGAAAACTGATATGAGTTATTGGCAACACATGAACAGGTGGCGTGTGAAGGTGTGTGAGTAACGGGTGCGGAGGCAGCTGAGTGCGATACAGCAAATGAACCATCCGTGGTATGTCAGTGGGCATGTTATTACCCGGTCGCCTAAGACGAAGTAGGGAGTTGTCTTAGGGGACACCACCCCTGAGCCTTTGGCTAAATAAGCTGCCCTCAAGGCAGCGGGGCGAATTCAGGGAATTGAGCCCATTGGGAGTCGGTGACTGAATGTTCAGTTCATACGCCTTTTTTTGTTCGGTTACAGAACAGGGGCCCCATTCTCCCCATAATATCAGCACACTTGCTGGAGTACAAGTTTTCCCCCGAGGTGAAGCAAAGGGCCGTGACTCTATTTAGTAGAGACTCACATGCGTTCCGTCGCAGTGTTGTTAAGCATACATTGGTGGATTTTTATATGGAGAACACTTGCTGAACGAAAACCTATCACGTCTTGGAACGGGGTTCACCGGAAACTCCCAGCTGGCAAGCCAGCCATCTATTCACACACATTGGTATGGTCAATTAATGTTGGGATATCATTGAGGAGGTAGAAAAGTAGAAGGGTCGTGTTCGATGATGAGTTGAACTCTGCGCTGAGCTGGCCCTCATCCACGGTACGGAGTGAACTGCTTTAACTTTCACCGCAGAGTTGCTTCAAGTGCAACTGTAGTTTCAAAATACGGCTTCAATCTGCGGACTGTTTAACCTTCTGATCTCGGCTTTTATAGCCACAGAGTAACATTTACTACGAGCATTTTTCTTTTTCCGAGGCAGTTGCTCGAGGGATAAAGATGGAAATCTATCATTGTGCAAATGAATGATCTCAATACGGAAATGCAAATGGAACATAAATTCATATATTTGTGAGATGGTCACATTGAGATGATAAGATTTTGGCTACGGCGTAGATAAATTAATCGTGTAATGCGTTACTTTGCTCTTTGCAATCTTTTTTATTGAGTGGTTCTGCCGTTCTGGACGGTATTTTTGCCAGCGCAATGTAGTTCCGCTTCGCCTGGTGGATCCAGTGTGACGACCCAGGGCGGGCAGCTGGGTTCTCAGGGAATACAAGTGGACGGTGAGGGCCAATTGAACTGTGAATCCAAAGTTCGACCCATCGATTCAAGCGTCTTTGTAGGTTGGGAATCGTCAAATCCTCCGCCTTGCAAGTAGTCTCACTGACACTAGACTTTCTGTGGCCAACGGACCGAATGATCTGGAAGCGCTTGCGAGTATTACCAGAGTCTTGGGACATGTCTTCACGGAGCATCGGTCCGATTTATCTAGTGGACACCATATCGTGTGGCAAACAAGTTATACTTGTTAGCAAGACCTAACTCCAGATGTGCATCGAGTTTGGTAGAGAACTCCACCAGAATGGTTGGACTCGGCGTTTTAGTGTAAACTTTGTCACTCCTATTAAAATCACCGGCTACAATACTCTGACTTTGGTTGCAACTCCGAGACAATGTGGTCTGCAAGCTTCTTCATCTTTGACTGTTGCGTCAGGCGTTATCTAAACCTTTCCAACTGCGACATGTAGAAAACCACTAATAATATTTGGTTTGCATTCCAGTGGATGGCAGCTTATTGAGGCAGTTTAGTAACTGGAAGGCCATGAAACCGATTTTCACCAGTCTTACGTTATGTTGATGATCACAATTCCTCCGCGGTGGGGACTTTCATCGGCGGTCGGATGTAATATGCTGAAAGCCGCTGAGTTTCGCAACTCCATTTTTAATGTCGTAATATATCCAACTATCCTCTAACGTTACTATACCTGCGTTCGTAAGTTCTTTTTATTGTAAAATATTTTTGAGATCATCAACTTTCCTGAGAAGCGATCGTGCGTCACTAGACAGGGTAAAGGAAATTTGCGCCTTGTTAATAACACAGCGTTTGAGTCCAACTTGCCAGCTAACACAGCGCTCATACCTCTTCTATAAATTATTTTAAGTACGTTTTTCATCTTGTTGCCGTATTCGATTTGATGGGACTTTCGGACCGTTTGGAGCTAGGTCAAATGATCAACAGAGTAAAATCTTGAATATTGGCTCAGTTAACAATAACCTAATTCGCAGAAACAAGAGCAATATTGCAATGATAGGGGTAACGACTAAATTTGAGGACACTGTCATTCATGCGCCTACTTTGTTGGTTGTATTTTGTAGCGGGTGCTCTGGTTGTATTTTGATTTGCTAGGCTTTTTACATAATGTTGGTGGAATAGCCCCTGCAGTGTTTCTGCTCTCGCCCTTATCGCCCACATGATTATGCGACTCCTTTACCCTTCTTTACAGTTCTCAGAAGCATTCACTATTATGTTCTACAAGCAGCACCTGCAAGTCTGTGGCAATCTGAATTAGTCCGACGAATTCTTATCATGATCTTTAATCTAATCTGATACGCATATCACAGCACTAAGATGCCACCTCGCATTGTGGCAGAACTTTGCTAACAATCTGGCATGCTCGGCGAGCAAAGTAACAACTGAATCGTCAACTGGAGCTACCAGTATTCCGAAACTTTTTAAACATCCTTTCTTTCCTCGACAGACTTCGTACGGCCAGTTTATAGCCAACATGTGGAGCTGTTCCACTATCTATGTAAGCTGCATAATCATTTATTCGAACTTCCCTGCATACTTTCTCGCCGTATTCCCTTTAGCTTAGAGTGGACTCAATGTTTACCAGTGGAACCCCCATGAAAGTTGTGTTAACATCCATCGGGCATGTGCGCGTCACACTCCTTAGCGGCGAACTGTTTCAAGAACTGTGAATAGACATCATTAGTTATGCGACTGACTTCCGGCCTGTAGCTTTAAGGATCACAAGCCTGCTTTGTAATCTGAGGACACATCTTCGACCCTGTGTAGGGACCGGGCGACCCGCGCAGTATCCCAAGCCCACGGCAACTGGCGGTGCTTGTGCGGTAGCGAAGCATCGGTACTTGGTACCGGCGTACTGCTGATACCTTTCCTTCTTTTCTTTCTTCCGCAAGCGCTTCTCTATCCATCAACCACCTCCAGTCCGACTGTCCTTATTATTAAGGTAAACCCAGCTCTATGCCAGACACAGCTAGATTCCGATTTTGCTTCCTTCTTTATACCTTCCAGACATACGTTTCCTGCCGTCGTTTGGACAACTTTTTGAGGCACATCGAAATCAGCCCGGCCTCTCTTTCTCACGAGAATACTCCTGGTGTTGCTGCTGTGATTGAACGAGGCGTCCTCGGATGGGACCCCGAAGGAGATCCTGTTTTGCAAAAGTAATTTTTCGTAACACCTTGGTCACTGGAAACTCGTTCTCTAACTAGGCTTGACTTTCCCAATGCCACTCCTATAGCAAAACCACTCCTCGTCCAGTGGTGTTTACATTTAGCTAAGGCTATTTTTCATCACGAAATCAGTGCCACTGCTTCGCCCCTGCAGCGACTGAGCTTCGGTTTCGCTCTGCATGAGAACGAATACCTGTTTACTTTTGGATGTCAACTTTGCCTCCAACACCGATTACTGATGGATTTTCTTTGTTTGTGTTTGACAGTCTAGTTAGAGCTGAGTAGATTACTGCCTAACCGACTGATGTCCAAATTGACATGATAGTGAAAGTGATAGGCTACCGCAACACAGTCATAGGATTTGTTTACCCTTGCATCCATGCTTTATACCACTTTACTCAGATCCTTGGCCTCATGGGTTTGTATACCTTTCGTGAAACGTACTTGTTATCAAGTTCTATTTTTTCGGGTCAGTGTAAGCTTTATGTACCTAAATGGGTAAATTTTCAGCATTTGAAAAATCTGCTGCAGATGCTTTAAAATAACATCCTTAAAAAGGCAAATTTTCCAACTGGAAAAATGGCGTTAACGCTACCAGAAATACACATATCACACAAATAAACGGTTCTGAATCGGCATCCTGTTGACAGTACAGTGTCGACACCCAGTTGATTGATTCGGACGAAGATTTCTCTACTTATAGAACGCTTTCTGATAATCTCCCGCAGTGCGCGCAATATCTCAAGTTCATTTCAAAAAATGGGAGAAGGACGGTGTTACCGGCCTTTTAACGTGTCTACTTGAAATAAATGTAAGAACAGAAATCTGCAGTAGAGAAGAGCAGCGTTCCAGTGAAAATACAACGGCCGATTTAAACGCCCCGCCACATTCATGCTAACTCGCTTGTTTAAGTGAAGTTAGTACGTCTCCCATACGTACTTTTCCAAACTCAGATATCTTGATGTGTTTCTTGGAACATAATGGATAGAACGTTGCAACGGACTTACTGTCGATAGTTAGCTGGCATCACCAAGGTTCTTTGAATCACCGGGAATGCTTGATTTTAGCAGACTAAAAATTTCCATTGACTAATGTGAATCAAAGTGCTAAGTTGAGAATACTTTTCGATAAATCTCATCTGAGTAGGACATTTACATCGTCGGGATTACATGACAAATGAGCCAACTTGGGCTATATATTGACCAGGGTGCAAAATTTAACGGCCGAGTCGATAAATCATTGTCACTGAGGATGTTACTTAAACTGCAGGTGTAAATGTCTAAGGCTTTTGAGATTTATCGAAAAGGGTTCATTGTCACCACCGCCCTACACAGAGCAGTAAACACTGAAACACCCAGTTATTCAATGCATATTGTGCAAGCCATTGGCTACTCTATCCCATTTTTGACCCTATGGCGCGATCGGCTAAGTTCAGGCTCAGGATACTTTTTACTTCACACTAGCCTGCCTGAGGTGATGTGCTCTACCAACGGGAGCACTTGCGTGGCGACTCAGTATCTCGAAATAAGCTTGGAACAGATTGATTATTCATAGATTGATTAGGGGTTGAGTACAAACTGACTTTGTCCCGAAGAATCTCTTGAGTCAAATGCAAAGCATTGCCACACTAGAATCCGATACTGAACCGACTTGTATTCTGCACCACCCACACTTGTATGACGCTTATGAAACTCTTTAGTCGTAATGGTCTGTTGTTGCCACAGAAATATTACTAGCTATGCTCTCTTGATATATATATATATATATATATATATATATATATATATATATATATATATATATATATGGTTGGCGGCATCCAGTTTCGGATTTGCCTGTCAATGTGGCAAGCCACAGGACGCCTGCGCCTACAGAGGGACCATGGATGGCTTGCGCTGCACCACCCACAGTTCCATCCACACCTAGTGTAAACCCGAAGGAATAAGACCGGGAGGCATGCGGATGGGAGCCACGTTTCATCAACGGAGCCGGCCCACACTCCTTCACAGGCACACTGTATTTGGGAATCAAGCGCACACAAGGCGGTGGCTGGACCGTAGTCCGCTCCACACTGACTGCATGGAACCACTCTTCGAGCCTAACACGGCCACAAGGACCGTGCACCCCGTCCCCTCCAACAACGACCAACTGTCTCCTGGAGCCAGTATGGACGAGGTAGTGGGTAATAGACAGGTAGGCACCTTGTCAACATGCACATCAAGCGCAGCCACACCTGGGATGTCAAACAACAGTCAATCACTTGAGAGAAAGCTAACCAAGAAAATAAATCGAGTAAAGCATAAGGAAACAGTGACATAACTCTTAAATTAATGAGCATATGAAATAAGTTGTTTACCAACGAATACGAGGTAAGTTCACGAGGTCAGGAAGTTCATTTTACGGAAATGCTACAAACACGAAAATGTCATCGAAATAACTTCAAGTGGGTTAAGCGACGTGTGCAACTGTATAGAAGAGAGTATAAGTAGGCATTTATATTTGAAAGAAAAGCATTAGGACAAAATTGAAAACTCACCACCTGAAATAAAGAGATTTAGCATGCAAGCACGCTGTTAGTAAATCGAATACAGCGTACCTACAAACGCTGCGCGGTTCTGCCTACGTTCTCTACAGGACCCATCGTCGCTTCTGTAGTGGTCCCGAGTGGCCTCGCTTATGGCTCACTAGGCCTGCCTGACTCAGGCACTCGCGACCACATGTGGTACAGCACCGTGCGCTCGATGTCGATGGAGTACAATTCATCGGTGCTTGCCACTTCCGCACTTGCCGCTCCTTCTCTGCATGTATGAGGTCATTTTTCCGCACTTCGGCAACTGCCTTCGTGATTAGATCGCGCCATGCACGCCGATCAACCGCCTTTGATTCCCATGACCTGAAATCAAGTTTAGAACGTGAGATGCTCACTTTGATCATGTCCTTGTAACGCAACTTTGGTTTCCCCACATGGCGCTTCCTAATACTCAGCTGACCGTATAAGAGTTGTTTCGGAATCCGCGTTGAATCCATACGCCATATATGGTTGGCGGCATTCGGTTTCGGATTCGCCTGTCACTGTTGCAAGCCACAGGACGCCTGCGCCTACAGAGGGACCATGGATGGCTTGCGCTGCACCACCCACAGTTCCATCCACACCTAGTGTAAACCCGAAGGAATAAGACCGGGAGGCATGCGGATGGGAGCCACGTTTCATCAACGGAGCCGGCCCACACTCCTTCACAGGCACACTGTATTTGGGAATCAAGCGCACACAAGGCGGTGGCTGGACCGTAGTCCGCTCCACACTGACTGCATGGAACCACTCTTCGAGCCTAACACGGCCACAAGGACCGTGCACCCCGTCCCCTCCAACAACGACCAACTGTCTCCTGGAGCCAGTATGGACGAGGTAGTGGGTAATAGACAGGTAGGCACCTTGTCAACATGCACATCAAGCGCAGCCACACCTGGGATGTCAAACAACAGTCAATCACTTGAGAGAAAGCTAACCAAGAAATAATCGAGTAATGCATAAGGAAACGGTGACATAAATCTTAAATTAATGAGCATATGAAATAAGTTGTTTACCAACGAATACGAGGTAAGTTCACGAGGTCAGGAAGTTCATTTTACGGAAATGCTACAAACACGAAAATGTCATCGAAATAACTTCAAGTGGGTTAAGCGACGTGTGCAACTGTATAGAAGAGAGTATAAGTAGGCATTTATATTTGAAAGAAAAGCATTAGGACAAAATTGAAAACTCACCACCTGAAATAAAGAGACTTAGCATGCAAGCACGCTGTTAGTAAATCGAATACAGCGTACCTACAAACGCTGCGCGGTTCTGCCTACGTTCTCTACAGGACCCATCGTCGCTTCTGTAGTGGTCCCGAGTGGCCTCGCTTATGGCTCACTAGGCCTGCCTGACTCAGGCACTCGCGACCACATGTGGTACAGCACCATGCGCTCGATGTCGATGGAGTACAATTCATCGGTGCTTGCCACTTCCGCACTTGCCGCTCCTTCTCTGCATGTATGAGGTCATTTTTCCGCACTTCGGCAACTGCCTTCGTGATTAGATCGCGCCATGCACGCCGATCAACCGCCTTTGATTCCCATGACCTGAAATCAAGTTTAGAACGTGAGATGCTCACTTTGATCATGTCCTTGTAACGTAACTTTGGTTTCCCCACATGCCGCTTCCCAATACTCAGCTGACCGTATAAGAGTTGTTTCGGAATCCGCGTTGAATCCATACGCCATATATGGTTGGCGGCATCCGGTTTCGGATTCGCCTGTCACTGTGGCAAGCCACAGGACGCCTGCGCCTACAGAGGGACCATGGATGGCTTGCGCTGCACCACCCACAGTTCCATCCACACCTAGTGTAAACCCGAAGGAATAAGACCGGGAGGCATGCGGATGGGAGCCACGTTTCATCAACGGAGCCGGCCCACACTCCTTCACAGACAACACACTGTATTTGGGGAATCAAGCGCACACAAGGCGGTGGCTGGACCGTAGTCCGCTCCACACTGACTGCATGGAACCACTCTTCGAGCCTAACACGGCCACAAGGACCGTGCACCCCGTCCCCTCCAACAACGACCAACTGTCTCCTGGAGTCAGATGGAAGAGATGGTGGGTGATAGACAGGTAGGCACCTTGTTAACATGCACATCAAGCGCGGCCACACCTGGGATGTCAAACAACAGCCAAACACTTGAAAGAGAGAGAGGGAGGGAAAGAAAATAACTCGAATGATGCATACGGAATGGGTGACATAAACCTTAAGTTAATGAGCATATGAAATAAGTTGTTTACAAACGAATCCTAGATAAGTTCACGAAGTGAGAAAGTATAATATACGGAAATGCCACGAACACAAAAATGTTATGGAAATGGAATACAATTCGCTTACGTGAGGTGTGCGAGTTAATGGAATAGAGTACAGGTAGACATTTATATGAGAAAGAAAAGCGTTAAGGCAAAATTAAAAACCCACCACCTGAAATAAAGTGACAGCATGCAAGCACGCGGTTAGTAAAAAGAATGCAGCGTATCTACAGACGCTGCACCGGTTTTGAATACCTCTCTGCAGGACCCGTCGTCGCTTCTGTGGTGGTCCCGAGTGGCCTCGCTCATGGCTCACTAGACACTATACATGTATATATATATATACATATACATATATATACATACATACATATACATACATATATATACATATATATACATATATATATATATATATATATATATATATATATATATATATATATATCCTGTCCTGGTAACGTAACTTTGGTTTCCCAGCATACCGCTTCCCTATACTCAGGACATGATTAAAATCATGGGAATCGAAGGCGGTTGATCGTGGTGCATGGCGCGATCTAATCACGAAGGCAGTTGCTGAGGTGCGGGAGAAAGCCCTCATGCATGCAGAGAAGAAGCGGCAAGTGCGGAAGCGGCAAGCACCGATGAATTGTACTCCATCGACATCGAGCGTGTGGTGCTGTAGAACATGCGGTCGGGAGTGCCTTAGTCAGGCAGGCCTAGTGAGCCATGAGAGAGGTCACTCGGGACCACTGCCGAAGCGACGACGGGTCCCGCAGTGAACGTAGGCAGCACCGGCGCAGCGTTTGTAGGCACGCTGAATTCGATTTACTAACCGCATGCTTGTATGCTAAGTCTCTTTATTTCAGGTGGTGGGTTTTCGGTTCTCTCCTAATGCCTTTCTTTCTCATATAAATGTCTAGTGGGCCATGCGCTGTGCCATTTGGGGCCACTACAGAAGCGACGACGGGTCCTGCAGAGAATTACGACGAGCCGGCGCAGCGTTTGTAGGCACGCTGAATTCGATTTACTAACCGCGTGCTTGCATGCTAAGTCTCTTTATTTTAGGTGGTGGGTTTACAGTTTTTTATATATCTTAATGCTTCTCTTTCTCATATAAATATCTCCCTGTACTCTATTCCATTAACTTGCACACATCGCTTCAGCCAATTGTATTCGATTTCCATAACATTTTTGTGTTCGTGGCATTCCGTGAACTATACTTCCTGACCTCGTGCACTTAGCTAGGATTTGTTTGTAAACAACTTAATACGTATGCTATTTAATTAAGGTTTATATCACCGTTTCCTTGTGCATTAATCGAGTTTTTCTCTTTTTCCTTCTCTCTCTCTCAAGTGTTTGGCTGTTGTTTGATATCCCCGGTGTGGCTGCGCTTGATGTGCATGTTGACAAGGTGCCTACCTGTCTATTACCCACTACCTCGTCCATACTGGCTCCAGGAAACAGTTGGTCGTTGCTGGAGGGGACGGGGTGCACAGTTCCTGTGGTCGTGTTAGGCTCAAAGAGTGGTTCCATGCACTCAGTGTGGAGCGGACTACGGTCCAGCCACCGCCTTGTGTGCGCTTGATTCCCAAATACAGTGTGTTTGTGCTTATCTGTGAAGGAGTGTGGGCCGGCTCCGTTGATGAAACGTGGCTCCCATCCGCATGCCTCCCGGTCTTATTCCTTCGGGTTTACACTGGATATGGGTGTGTGGTTGGAGCTGTGGGTGGTACAGCGCAAGCCATCCATGGTCCCTCTGTAGGCGCAGGCGTCCTGTGGCTTGCCACATTGACAGGCAAATCCGAAACCGGAAGCCGCCAACCATATATATATATATATATATATATATATATATATATATATATATATTTGCCCCTTGCTGAGGCTGATGTTGCAGTCATGCTGCTTCTTCACCGCAGTTGGGCTAAACCAATTTACACTTTAACTAGGTCTTTCTAATGTGGATAAAATCCATTACATGTTATTTGGTTTGTTCTGCGTACTTGATAATCTTCTCCTTACATGCACACGTCGCTCACGCAAATTGTGTTAAACTTGCGTAATTTCACCGCGTGATATTTTTTAACTAACTTTTGCACATTTTGTACTTATCACGGATTTACTTATAACCAATTTCTTCTATATGCTAATTTAGCGAGTATTTATGTCGTCATATGCGTTTACTTTAATCGATATCGGCATTTCGAATGATTGGCTGTTGTTTGACATCCCAGGTGTGGCTGCGCTTGATGTGCATGTTGACAAGGTGCCTACCTGTCTATTACCCACTACCTCGTCCATACTGGCTCCAGGAGACAGTTGGTCGTTGTTGGAGGGGACGGGGTGCACGGTCCTTGTGGCCGTGCTAGGCTCGAAGAGTGGTTCCATGCAGTCAGTGTGGAGCGGACTACGGTCCAGCCACCGTCTTGTGTGCGCTTGATTCCCAAGTACAGCGTGCTTGTGTTTGCCTGTGAAGGAGTGTGGGCCGGCTCCGTTGATGAAACGTGGCTCCCATCCGCATGCCTCCCGGTCTTATTCCTTCGGGTTTACACTGGAAATGGGGTGTGTGGATGGAGCTGTGGGTGGTGCAGCGCAAGCCATCCATGGTCCCTCTGTAGGCGCAGGCGTCCTGTGGCTTGCCACAGTGAGAGGCAAATCCGAAACTGGATGCCGCCAACCATATATATATATATATATTTCTATATATATTGGCGAAGCCAACTGCTTTGAATGCGTATCAAAGTACGCTGTCAAACGTGTTGAGTAAGCGCTCACTGGATGCCGGTGAAACTCACTGGTTTCATATTCATGAGACCTTAGTAGCTGCATGCAAATCCTCATGTCGTAAATCTAATCGCCAGCATGGACATTGGGCCTCTTCACAGTCTCTGGAACTGATCGATGCTTACCGGCATATTCCGGCTGGAAGCGAACACAGTGAAACTCGCAACGACCTCCGAGCAAGACCCCGTGCTAGCTTGAAGGGAGATCACTTATCCTGTTGGTCTCATTGTGCATCAGGGATGGAAATGCCCGCTGACCTCGGAAACCATCGTAAGTTATTCCGGCTGTCACGGGAAACTGGCAGCAGGAGACCTGGTTTTAGTGAAACTATACGTAACGAGAGTGGACAGCATATTCACAACTTGTCTCAACCAGTTTCCAGCCGATACAGTTTTTTCCATTCCAACAGCTCGTTTTGACTACCAGCATTTACGGTCAGAGCGAGGGCTTGACTTTTGCTGTCGTTGTGCTCCCAACCGGCGCCCATAGCATGTGGATCTTACCGAGATTCAACTTTTGACTGTGCAGCGAATGAGGCGGCACCTGGACAACTCTACGGACAGCACGCCATGCCACAAACTTGACCAATGTTGATCGACATCCAGTATGGGGAAGTGAGCAAGATTTTAACGGAGGTTCTGTTGATATTACGTTTTTAGTGTTGGGTCCTTTAACCTGTAGGTGTTCAGTCGAACAAAGTCTCCGTGTTACCAACTGGGCAGTTCGGGTATTTCCGGTTCCGGTGAATAGTTCGTTGGCAATGTCATAAAACATGTGTGTTTCGCTTGACAGGCCTTCTCCCCACAAAAAGAATCCACCTGTGTCTGCTTAACAGCACTACGACGTGGCGGGTGTTACTCACCAACTAATAAATTCATTGATCCTTATCTTTCTCCTAGATATTGTAAATTGGCAAAAAATCTGCATCATATTCTGCCTTTGGCCTCAAAAGTGCTGGGTCCCTATATGGCTTTTCTCCACCCGATAGGTATTTAAACTGTATGTTCGGTCACAGGCTTCAAACGGGTACGAAACCCTTATCTCAATCTGCTGCCTTATAAGTTAGGCAATTTGGCCAAAGGCTCTGGTCTGTAGTCCTTTGAGATAACCCACGAGGTTCGGTCTAGGTAAAGGGATTGTATCTCGCCTACTGATGAATCATGCAACCAGACAACTACGTTCGCTGTCTTTCACTGTCATGATGATCCACACTTCTCCCACTACGCCAACCTTGCAAACACACGCCATTAATTTATCTACCCTTCTCTTGGATCATTCACCCCCATCGTTACTTGAATCTCCAACGGTGAATAACACTGCCCCCGCCGTTGGATTTATTCGTTTACCTAACGATTCAGAATGAGTTGTATAATCTGTGGATGGTAACCACGTAAGGCGATGTCATCAACATATTCTAACTCTTATTGAGGTTTTCATTCCAGTAATTCTCAAGCTACATAGCAGAACCTAGTCCGGAAAAGCACCAGACGCGTTTCGCCCTATTGAGGCTCGTCAGTGGGGCGCATTCCCTCGGTCGTCTAAGGAGGATCGAACCCATGACCGCTAGAGGCAGATGCTAACTAGCCAGCAACTTAAACCATGGAGGACGTTGGCTGGGCTACATAAGTTGCAAAATAACTGGAATATAGCACCAACTATTTTCCACTGTCACTGACAGTGGTTAGCCTGCGAGGTGATGACCTTCTCAACAAAATTACAAAATTGCAGATCGATCAACCGAGTCGAATGCAGCCCGGATGTCTAGGAATATGACAGTAGTGGGCCCGTGCTAAATGTGGCGGTGTTCGAGGAATTGGTGGGGCGTGGAGATTTACTTCACGCATCCACGGCCGAGACGGAAACCAGCTACTTTTCACGGTAATATGATTCAGGTATTGGGGGTAATCTACGAAGCAACATGGAGGGCCTGTAGCTTGAAGCCATCCGAAATGGGACTAATTCCTCTATAGTTAACGCAAGAAGTGCGAGTGATTTTCTCGGAAATCAGGACAGGAGGATGGCACTTTTGCGAACAACGAGGTCAGCTGGTTAACGATTACCACACTGCCATACCTGAACAGCTCCGGAGGAAGTCCGTCTGAGCCGGCAGCCTTGAATCGCTTCAAGCCTCGAATCTCGATTCCGACTTTAGCTCGCTGGGTGGATCCAGTGGCACGAGCCGGTATAGGCAGCAAGGTGTTCTGGGTGCATGGTTGGCCGATGAAGACCAGCAGTTCAAACGTCTCTCCTGGTTAATGGTCGCAGACGCATCCGCTTCGTAAGTAACTTTGCTTACACCGGGCTTCTTGAGGTCAGGATACCGAATGATTTGGAAAATATTGTGACTATTGCCAGATGGCAGCAGTCTCCAACTCCAAAGCACGCTCAGACCACCAAGCCTCGCGATCTATACGCAGGCTTTGTTTGAGCAGCTGATTGGCAGAGCGGGCGTTGCTCGTTGTAAATCCGATTCTGCCAGGATATCTCTTCTGCGGTCGAACATCTCCAGGGTACTAGCAGAGATCCAAGCCTTTATAGGGCCTCGCGTTAGGCCTCAGATTGATCTCCCGGAAGTTATCATTACCTTCTACATACAAGTCCAATGTTGCTCAATGTGATACGGTGGATGGCAGCTGAGTGCGTCTGTCATTGAAGATTGATAACTCGCCTGGACCGAGGAAACAGTCAATCTTTTCGCGTTAATCTTTCAGTGTATCGTCTTTGTGGACTGCGTAAAACATGCAGATTTTCGCAACGACCATCGCATGATCTGTGTCAGTGAAAGTGGACCAAAATCAACTGCGTCCTCCTACGCTGCCCCACTTGAAACCGTTTGCAATGTGATCAGTTTGAGACTACATTTGTGTTGATGAAGAGAGATACCAAGTTGCGGAACGTTTCTTCCTATGGTCGTGTGTGGTGGCAACATCGAGTTCTCAGGGATGACAATGAACAATGAATTTCTTGGGGTTAAGAAGTGCTGCTTTGCATGTTCCTTTGGATAGTTAGTTATCAAAATAATAATGATATTGATAATAATACTAATAATACAGTACTGTAAATATGAAAAGAAGGACTTATCGTTTGCTCCGCTGTAGTTCTGCAATCCGCGTAGATTCACAGCACTCACACTTAACATCAAATAAATCTAAGAAACACTCCATGAATAGCGCTAAGTAACAAAGTGGATGAGTGCCTCATGCAGCCATTTTTTTAATACTGTTATTGTCGGTGCAGGGACGACCGATTCAGCGAGAGCATTCCACGCATGACATACACGAATGGAAAAGAAATCCCTGTGGCGCTCCAGACAGCTATACTGTCCTGCGAGTTTCAATGAGTGACCCCTCAGATTTGTATTAAATAAATAACTAACTTGTATATTCCTCGACGATGCGAGAAACTGTTCCCTAAACGTAACAGATCAAATAATGGTACAACCATTACATGACATCACACTAATACATTTTCAGAAAAAGACATGGGCGCAATTGCAAATTAGGTAACACAGAGTAATCAGAATCGTTCTGCTATTTTTTTCCTACCATTGAATCAGGGTACTTCACAATCGCGTGACAGATTTTTGGGCCGAGAAAAAATGTAATGAAAGTGACTGTTATCCGAAATACTATGTGTATGTGTTTCGAAAATTTATTCAGGCACCATGGATACCGTTTTCGAATGCGTTATCTAGCGACTGTGATGTCCTGAACATATTAATCATGCTTTGTACAGTTAAATGCTTACTAATCGCAAGCTTATAATTGCAAAGTGTATAGCAGGTCCTGATATCACTTGGAAGTTTGTTCCAAATCTTTGAGTATTGGGTTAGAAAGAAACGTTTTCTGATTCTCACAGTAAATTTTGGAATCATGACCTTTACCACTTTTGTTACTTATTGGATAACTGCTGTTTAAAGATATGTGAACACCGTTTTCAAGACTGCGAATTTGACAATTTATGATTCTGTAAAGAAAAGCTAGGTTCAGCTTCATTATCCGAAGCCAAACTGGGTCAAATCCAAGTTTATCACATCGCTCTCTGTATGTCAACGTTGAGGAATATCCACATAGCTTTTTCGTGAAGCGTCTCTGGACCCTCTCAAGAGCATGCTGGTCAGATTTCCGCAGATTATACTTACCATTGAACAGTATTCAATACACGGAAATACACAGTTTTTGTAAAGCGATATGCGAGATTCCCTGAGGTAAAAATGATGGCAGGTATAACCGATGATCTTCATGGCTTTCCAAACTTGAAAGTCACAGTGTTCAGAAAAGTTAAACGTGACGGAATATCGCACGTCCAATTTGGGAACTGCCCTGCATTGTGAGATATATGCGTCTTGTAGTAATAAACTGTCTGGTGGTAATTGGCATTTGTACGACAAAATATTGCACTTGTCCAGAGCAAATGACACCTGCCACAGTTCACACCAGGAGTCAAGGACAGATAGGTCATCCTGAATGAGACGTAAGGCTTCCTGAGTATTTGCACGTGCTTGTGAGTCGACAACTTTAATGTCATCAGTAAAGATAAATGCAACACTATTTCTTATTCTCTGAGATATATCGTTAGTATAAATTAGAAAAAGAAGAGGACCAAGAACACTCCCTTGAATCACTCCACTAGTGATGGCTTTCGGTTTAGAGAAATGGTCGCCTGTGCGCACCACCTCCTGTCTACCAATTGGATATGAAGCTAGCCAAGAGAACAACGGTTCCCCATTGCCTATGGCCTTCAGTTTGTTTAGTAACCTTCTGTGAGGCACTCTAACAAAGGCTTTTTACATATCCAGGAACGGGATTACGACACTGTTTCCATTGTCAATGGTAGCCGTTGTGTGGTTTAAGTGTCTGGCATGTTACGCAGGATCGACCTTGAATGAAGCAGTGTTGCGAATTGCTGATGATGTTATCGTTCTTCAAGAATATAAATAGTTCATCTTTCACTATTCTACTGAGTTGCAGTAAGGAGCGGCACACATGATGTGGATCGTGCAGAATCCAGTACGCCATAATCAGGTCGCTTCATAATCTGCGATACCGTCCGCTGAATACCCCCAATCGTTTCAGCCTGTCCTCTTATGAAACTGCGCATTCCAATTACATTCTTAAATGTCCGACGTTTCGGCTGCTACAGCGCGTTAAGGTCATGTTTTAATCATGCATGCCAGGCCTGAATTGTGTATTCGACGTGCGGGCGAACGTACACATTGAGCATTTGTCGAAAAATAGAGCTGTCTTTTTGTCCGAATGCCTCTCGCAACAGTCTGACGTGTTGGTTTCCAGTCTTCGAGACCTTTTCGCATTGCCTGGAGCAACCAGTCATCGTGAACCAGCACACCAAAGTCACGTTCGACAGTTAATTGTTGCAGTGCATTTGTTCCGAGCCTGTATGAGTAGTTTCTCTGATGACGTAGGGAGAGTACCATGTATTTACTCACGGTGAAACGTAGTAAATTTTTGGCTGACCATTGATGTACCGTGCCTCGGTCACTGAATCAGATGCTGGTCAGCATTCACCTGAATCCTGCGCCAAGTCTTGATATCATCGGCAAACATCAAGAAGTTTGAAGCGATTGCCTTTACGAGATCATTAATAAACACCAAAAATAGACGTGAACTTAGAACTGAGCCTTGCGACACACCACACTTGACTTGTATGGAATTCAGTAAAGAGCTCTGAACTCTGACCACCAATTGCTGCTGAAGTAACAAGTTGGAAATCCAGCTAAGAAGATCGTCGCCGACCCCGCAATACTGGAGCTTGAAAAGTGGTATCCGATGGTCTAGACAATCGAAAGCCTACGAAAAATCCAGCTAGATAACATCAACATCTTTTCTAGCGTTACTTGACTCTGTTTAACTACTCCGTGCGATCAGTAAATTCGATGTACATGATTGCTGTCGACAGAAACGGTACTGCTCGTGCGTGATGTTGCAGTTTTCCAGATAACACATCAGTGTATCGGCAACTGTTGATTCCATGACTTTAGAGAGTATATGGAGACATAATACTGGGTGGTATTTGTCACTTTATTGGGTTGAGTATTTCGATCAATATGTGGCTTTTTCCATCACCTGTTGTCTTCGCCTACATGGGGACAGGATTGGCTCACACCATCTTCGACCTAATCGACACATCCAGTGTGTAGGCTCTTTCTGACCCTGCTAATAGCTCGCATCAAGCTGAATCCGATGGATGTATACACAGCGTGCACCGCTGATACATGTATGCGATCGTTAGACATTCGGGATCCGTGTCCTCTTGTGCAAAAGGTGGGGAGTGGTGAGGGGAAGTTTCGTTTTAGTTATTTGTGATGCTGTAGGCTCGCGGTGCACATTTCCATTACAGAGCACTACATTAGTCTATAACTGCTGTAAAGACTGTGTACAGTCAATATCCGGGAACCTTTGTGATCAGCTTGCAGATATGGGAAACCACTCGGGCAAACAGCTTGTTGGTTTTTGCAGACAGTCATCCTACTCATTAAGTCACAGGCCTCAATGCGAGCCTATTGCATCGATGGGACATGACATCTGCGGTCTTACCTCGCCGCTGACCCCCAAATTACTTGGCCGAGGCGAACCTTGGGTGCAATTTTTGCCCTGTTATTTGTGTGGAATACTTTCGCCATACATGACGATTGTTTCACCAATGTCTTTCTGGGTGCTTACATTCGCACAGTAGGTTCAGATTATTTCTCAAGATGTTTGATAACGTACTATGTCTGGATCATTAACGGGTCTGAAGATGCAGTCTCAGCTTTAGTTGCATCATCTTCTAGTCAGTGCTTCATCTAAATGATACCTCCTGCAGTCACCCGAAATAATATTTTAACGTTTTTTTCAGTAACGAGTGCGAACCTCTATTCTCTTTGGTTCCCAATTACCCTTCCGTATCTTTTGCTAAGTTTTTATTCTATTCTCTCTGACCAGATGGGCAATGTCTTGGCGATTTCCGCATATGTTCTCTTGCTCCAACTCGATAACATGTTTTGTACACTAAGTTTCTTTGCATCGTTCTTATGCTTTCATCAAGGGTTTGATTTCGTAAATGATTTAAATCACAGATTTCGGTAGCCGATATATGTGGTGTTGCGCTGCCGTCGCCCATTTCCTCCCAACTTTTAGACTAGATGCGTCACCGAACATTTTATAGCACATTTTGAATTTTGCGAAATTTGGGTTTTGCTTCTTTGTGTATATCATTAGTTTACCCCCTTTCCAGCAAGAAGTGTATGTGAGATCAAGGTAGGACTGCTTCCGTATGTAGTTTTGGTGACTTTAATTTAGCTGCGATCTGTCTGGATGTAGACCGTCTACCTGGAACACTTCTCTACTACTGTTCTTTATTACTATTTCGTATTACCGGTCATGAGTTACGCTGCGTAACTGCATTTTCTCTCAGCATTTCGGTACAGTTCCCGGAAGGACAGCTCACATCGATTATGGGGAGCGTAGGCTCTGGAAAATCCAGTTTGCTTCGTGCATTGCTTGGTGATATGGAGGTGTTCAGTGGTCGCCTAAATATAAGGGTAAGTGTTCAGTTTCTAAAACCAGCCACACATCACCATACGTTTCCCTGTTTTTACCTCGTTAATACTATTTCATATACTAGTATGACCTCACTGGGCACCTAGTCTGCGGCTGAATACTCCCCATTCTAGTTGGATTACGCACTTGCATTAATACACTTCATTCATCTTTCTGACCCACACTCAAACCAATTGGAAGCTTTCATATCCCACTTAGTTCTGCTGCATGCACCTACCACTCAACGGAATTGTATTATTTGGTTTTTTTGTAGGGCTCCGTTGCCTATGTGCCACAGGAACCATGGATCTTTAACGATTCTCTGAGAAACAACGTACTATTTTTGAAGCCTTATGATCCTGTACGGTACAAGCGAGTTATTCACGCTTGCGGCCTCGATCCAGACCTCCTCATTTTGCCAAATGGAGATCAAACAGAAATTGGGGATAAGGGCATCAATTTATCTGGTGGTCAGAAGCAGCGAGTCAGGTACACATTTAATAACCATATGTTTCTTTGTGCACGTGGCGTTGTTAATCATACAATGTTCTTATGGATTGTGCAACTGCGTCACACTGTGCACCGCAGTTCGTGCTGCAAGCGCACGTTTAACATATTCGATGAATCTTACTTGAAATATCTTCTGTTTGGTGGTATATATGCCACCAAACCGTGGAATGATTTTGGTCATCTACTTTTTCGCACACAGGTAAAACAGCCGAGGTATCTGACTATTTGGTTACCGTACATAGGTCTGAACAATATTCTGTATTTCTAGCTTTCTTTCGCACGGAGAAGTCATCCCCACATCAAAGTATTTACTGTAGTTTACTTAGCAAGACCCGTTTTTCCAATCGTCACCAGGCGTTGATCACTATTAGGCCAATCGAACTCAAATCTTTTTCATTGTTTCTTTAGTAGTCGTTAGCTGGGGGTATTCAATGTATTTTTGAAATTCATTTGTGATTGGACCGCCGATAGGTTGAAACTCGTATACTGCTGAGATGCACCCGTGTTATTCCGGAATGTCGATCTAATGATATTCGTCCAAGATGAATAGCCAACGAATAGCTCATAGCAGATCTGACACGCGATATTTATCTAATTACATGTCTCATATTTATCCACAATTCGAATGTTGACGGATGGCAGTAGGAACTTATGTCATTCTTGTTGGTCTGCAGCGAACTCGCAGACAACCGACTACTTCCGCATCAGGCAATGAGTAAATTACGTGACCAATCTGCATGCCGCTTCGGATCTACTAACTCTTCGTTCTTCTTTTAATATGATAAGCAATTTTTGTAGAGATGCATAACAGGCGTAACAATACCAAGTAAAAAGTAGAGGGTTAATATTACTTTCGTAGAAATCCAGTGCTTTGCGAGAATTCCTAAAAATAGAGACGTTTCCATAGGGTGAATATTACAGTTACAAACAATGTAATCTTCTAATCCCCCTGCTACGTTTTTCTAATCACTGTGCAGATCAGACTACTTACACCGCCATACATTAATTGGCGGCTTACGTTTGTTTTGTTTCTTCGCTTGGCGTTTGGGTTACCCTGTCCTCTGCATGGCACTAACATGCAAGCCGGTGGATAGTCGGTGGCGCTACATCGCATCTAGTAATTTGTCAAGATGGTCGTTGCCGTCCCACGTATCCCATTGGTTTGAACCACGGACTGGTATAGTCGGGTTGCGGGTTTTAACCCCACTGCTGACGGTTCCCCAAATGATTCAACGGTCGTGCAGTGCTTTTCCTAGCATGTCACGGTTATCTGACTGAATCTAAATCAAATAGATTTCAACATAATCTTTAGTTCGGATGTGCGGTAAAACATAAACATGTACATGCCACTGCATTGGAAATCAGGGTTAGATCACCATCACACGCGACTAATTGGAGGCAGTCTGAGAAATGAGCGGATGGGTGCACATTTCTTTTCACGACTCCATTCGCCTACACCAAGTAACTCACCTGCCCCATCTATATTTCATTAATAATACCTTAAAATGTGCCAAAGATTGTCAACGGTAACCTTCAGAAGTGATGTCCAACTGCTGATTGTGTGAATTATATCTGCTTCTGAAAACGCTACTGTTTAATCATCTCAGTTTGGAGTCGTTTGCAGGGCTTTTTTGATGACCATCATCTGTTTTCAGTATGGCGTGGAATGCGAACATTTATTGTTACTGGTGACATGTCGTGTCATGTCTTGGGCTTCGAATAACGCCGTGAACGCCTTTGCGCGATCGAAACTTACCGGGTGCATATTATTATTCTGCTTGTTTGAATCTACTGACAGCAACGTGTGCACCCTAAAGGCCATATTCAGACCACATTTTCACCCCCAGTACTGTCTATTTTTCTATAACCTGCATATGGTTCATACCAATGCAATAGTGTTGAGCAGTTTGAGATACCTATCTAGGCTATGATCAAACAGTATGCGCCGAACGCTACTCACTCTCCCTCCTTCAGCCTAACAACCCGATTCGACGCTTACTCGTCATCTAACTTCATAGTCCACAACGGCGAAACCAAGAGAATTGGATGGCTATCACTGACCAACTAAGTGAATGGTCCTAATGTCGATCAGAAGGATCACTGAGATTATGACGAGGGATATCTGAAACACTTTTTAAGGACCCGAGGTGCAAGCGGAACTGTTTATTGTACAAACATAGCTAGTACCAAGTGCATTCGTTCCGACAAACGAGACATCCACCCATCTTCGTCATCACGGTTGGAGATTGCGTGGTGTGCGTTGCTTCGGTGTCTAGTGTGGCGTACATTGCTTATGTGTCCATTCTATGCGCGCACATTGCCGTTCCCAAGTGTTCCATTCCTTTTGGATAGTTATTATTTCATACTGCTGGCTCATTGCCATTTCTCTTCCTGGTACTTAAGTACTACTGATAATTGGTGCAGTAGGGTCCGCCTTTAGTCCACCACACTCCTCCTCTCCAAAGTGCTCGCCCCAGCTGCCTTCGCTCGGAGTCTTTCTTATCGTCGAGGATTCTCACTGTGCGAAAGGGGTTTCTCCTCTAACTCATTCCATTTCCTCAGCTCACTGGCATATACTCGCCGTGAATCTCCTTGCCGTGCGATTGTATATACTGGGTCTCGCCGGTTGACCACCTCGTACGGTCTCTTCCACTTCGGTAGGATTTTTCTCCCCAGGGCCACGAGTGCTGGTGCGTTGATTATCCTTCTGTGATTGTCCCTTCGACACTCATCTCACCATTGTTGGTCTGAGACTTCTCCATCCTCTGCGCCTGATTTGCTTTCAAGTTACGTTTGGCTGCCATCCTGTTATCCTGTGGCTCTTTGGGAGATATTCGGCCGAATTTCAACAAGATCCACAGGTAGGCGAGGTACTCAACCGTATATCAATTAGAATGGTAATTTCTTTGTGGATGTCTGTTTGGATGCTCGATGGGTCAGCAACAGCAGTGGCAAAGCTTCTTTCCAGTCTTCACTCCTTGCCGCTAGCCACTCTTTAATCGTTCTGTTGTTGCGCTCCGTTAAGCGACTTGTCTGCAGGTGGTATGGGGTTATCTGCACTTTCTTGATACCAAGTTTCTGACAACAGTTCCGTACTTCCTCACTCTCGAAGCACGGACCCTGATCTGTCAATATGGCGTTTGGGATTCCGTGATCCGCTATCAAATGTTTCTTGACGACATGGGTAATGGTGGTCGCCCGTTGATCCGGGATTCCCATTGCTTCAATCCAGCACGTGAAGTGCTCCGTCATCAACAAAATGTATTGGTTGCCCCGCCTGGTCAATGGAAACGGTCCCATCACGTCTATCAACCATAGTTCACCAATTTCTGATACCGGAATCGACATCACTGGTTGTTGTGCTGCTCGGCGGTCGGTTTTCAAGAGCTGCTATTGCTTGCACCAAAGCACGTATGTCTCGGCATCCCTCTTCATGCCCGTCCAATAGGCGCGTTCTTTCAGCAGATCGTAGGTCTTGGAACAACCGGTGTGTGCCATCTCGTGGCAAGAAATAACAAGCCTTCGCCTTAGTTTCCTCGGAAGAACCAACACTGAAGTGTTGCTACCTCCTGGTGTCCACATCAGAATTCTCGCTTCATTTGCTTGTAGTTTTTCGAGGTTTCTCTCAAACGGTCCGAGTTGCTTGAGATGGCTTTCCTTCAGGTCTGATTGACCGCTTATTCGTGCAGTGATCATATGCGCAAGAGTTTGTCACTACGTTGCTCTGCTGCCAACTTTCCCGGATCCTGCACCAACTATACTTTAACACCGAAAGCCACACTCGGCAGTTTATCTTCGTACATCGTGCGTGACAAAAAAATCCGCCGTTTGGTTCTCCTTCCCCGGTACGTGGTTTATCGTGTAATCGTATTCCTGTAGGCGCATCGCCCGTCGCGCTAGTTTTCCCCTGGGGTCTTTGGCGGACTTAATCCATTCCAAAAGCTTGTGGTCCGTTTCGACGTGAAATCGCTGACCTAACAGATATGGCCGCCATTTGTCCAACGCCCAGACGATTGCAAGACATACCTTCTCTATCGTTGAGCATTTTTGTTCTACCGGTGTCAAAATCCTGCTGCCGGACTGAATCGTCCCGTAGCTTTGTTTCAAAACCGCGCCGACTCCGACGTCGCTGGCATCCGTGACCACCGTGACCATCTCTCCAGCAACGGCCAATTTCAGGGTCAGCTCCTGCCTTCCCATTTCCTGTAGAATGCGATCAAAGGCTTGTTGGGCTTCTACAGTCCAAATGATTTTCTTAGCCTGTTTCAGTAGCTTGTACAAAGATGAGGCCAAATCGTTGAATTCTTTGACGAATTTGCTGTAGTATCCAGCACGGCGCACGAACGCTCGGAGAGCGCTTTGTGGTAGGAACTGGGGTGACTTTTATTGTCAATATTTTCTCAGGCAGTGGCTTCAGCTCACCCTGTCCAACTTTACGGCCCAATAAAAGGGCACAAGCCTTTGCAATCTGGGTCTTAGGTCCATTTATGCAGAGTCCTGAAAGCTGAATCCGTTCCAGAAGTGCTTCGGGATGACCGCTGTGTTCCGCCTCTGATTGGCTATACATCACGACATTATTCCTGTACACCGCCACGTTCTCCAAGCCACTCATTAAGCGAAGCATTAAATGTCGGAAGGTAAACCGGGCTCCCGATAATCCAAAAGGTATTCTTTTATTTTGGTATTGTTTTTCACCGACAGCAAACTCCGTTTTTTTAACCTGGTTTGATCGCCAGTTGTCAGTATCCATATCTCAGAACCAGAACCGTGAATATCGTCGACTATTGCAATCTATCAAAAATGTTAGCAGCTGATAAAACTGGAACGAAGCGACTCAAGGAAACTTCATCCAGCCTTCGACGTTCACAGAAATGATACTTCTCATGTGCTTTTTTCACCAAGATAACTGAAGAATTGTATGGGCTGTGCGCATCCAGTATCTCTTGTGCTTGCCTCTTCACCAGCCTCCAGATGGATTCTTTCTCTTCGGGGTGCATATGGCCTATACACCTGGTGAGTTAGCATGATGGTATGCTCAGTCCAGTCGCAAAATCCATAGAGGTAGCGGTCATCCGACCAATGAGTAGCAGCGACCCGTATTCAGTAAATAACTTTCCTCGTTTTAAATCAACGATAGCCTTGTTGAACTCCAGGACATCTTCTCCCAATATGTTTTGTTTCGCATCTGGTGACACGATGAAGACGTGTTAGTTTCCGTCCCCCAATTCCCACGATGTGTTCGGCCATACCGTCAATGCCCACCGAGCAACCGCCAACAGCTCTCACGACCATGGAGCACGACAAGCTTTTCGCCTCGCCGATGGTTGATCAACGACACTGCAGCACCTGTATAGATCAAGCACCGTTCCGTCGTTTCGTCTACTTCCACCATTGCTCCGATCGTCCCCCTACTTGGTGCCCCAAGCATACATTCCTCGATCCGAGAAAAACAAGGTTGAATGCGTGTATCTGGTCCACGGGCAGCAGCGCACCTCACTGAACATTGTCTTTTCCAGTGTCCTGGTTTCCCGCAAAGGAACCAACATCCCTTTGCTCGCTCTTCCGATGGCTGAGTACGAAGCCCATTGACATTTTGCATCCGTTCCAAGTTATCCAACCGCTCCACGCCTCCATGGTGTTTCTCCTTCAGCTCACCAACTGACGGATCGCACAACTCAAGTAACCTGCGTCCACTGGAGCCGCATACGTCGAGTAACGTTCGCAATCCGGACGCGTTTCGCGATTGGCTGTGGGATACCGACCATGAACTGATCCACCAATAGTTGTTTTGGCGGTTCCTCCATTCCCGGCAAGGCCCGCTCCAACAAACTTTGATGTGGATGGAAAACACGGGGTTCCACCCCTACACCAAGCCGCGCCTTCTTGAACCGCCGCATCGCCTCCCGGCACCCGGCCGGGCTGTCCAATTCGGACACGAACCCATCCTTCGCGGCGGCCCACCAACTTGACAGGGCCTCTTCGTGCCGCCTCCAAGACTTCCTCCGCCCTGCCGTTGAGCAGGCTCCACCAGCTTCGCCCGGCCGGTCTTGATCAACCTCATACCACATCCTCGAGGTCCTCCAAGAAGGTCCCCACATCCCCTTTCTCAAACGGCCGTGGACAGGATGTCCTCATGACGCACCTTGGTTGGTCACGCCACCAATGTGTGAACCCGAGATGCAAGCGGATTTGTTAATCGTGAATGCATTGTGAATACTAAGTACATCCGTTCCGATAATCGACACAACCATCCATCCTCGTCATCCTGTATGGAGATTACATGGCGCGGGTTTCTTTCTGTGTCTAGTAGTCGTGTGGTGTATACTACTTATGCGCTCATTCCTCCTGCGCATGCACTTGCAGTTCCAATGTTCCTTTCCTTTTGGGGGACTCATTGCGGCCCGCTGTTGACTTGTTGCTGTTTCGCGTCCTTGTGCTACATTAATGATGACTGGCGCAGTAATGTCTACCTGTATTCCACCACAACTTGCTCGTTCAATTCGAGGCTGCGTAGATTTTCTAAGCGTTTCGTTAATGCTGTCATGAATTCAGTTTCATTGACTGTAACACTTCAACAGTGTCCAGTCATGAGTCATGAAAAATGATTACACCTTATCCATTTCGAAGCCACATTTGCCTTTACGAATGGTGGTTTCAGGTTGCAATAGGTATCTTTGTAACTGAAATTGGTACCCGATAAAAACAAGTCACTATTCCTGCACATTTGGACAAATCCGTCTCCTTTATCTAGTCATAAAAGTGATAATAATAATAATAATAATAATAATAATAATAATAATACAATCGTCATTATCATTACACGTTACCAGAACCTGAGAAACTAACTTCAGCTATTGTGTCGCAATACAAAAGGAGTAGAGTTATAACATTTTAAGCTGAAGGACATCACAGAATATGAAACAAAAATACGAGTAATATAATACTATCATATTACGCACCGACTGTTAGCTCGTGGTATGGGGGACAAAAAAATTTCCAGCACAAAACTTATCGTGTTCGGATGCTCACCATATCAATTAGTTCATAGACCCTGGTACTCCAGTCCGGCAGTCAGCAGGTACCAACCAACGTCAGCCTCGAAGTGACGGGCTTCATTTCTCTTGACCATGTCCTTGGTCAACCTCCCCTCCTCTTCTCTCACCTAAACCCAGGTTGCGCATGCGCATGAACCATTGCAGCCTTATGCTTGATATGCCTTTACTTAAAGGTTCACTCAATCTCCATGCTTAGAATACGAAAGGTGAACACCCTCATTGCTCTCCCGGTGTTTTCACCAGACAGGGTGAGCTAAGGCGCGTAGACACTGAATATCGAAAGTAAATATCCTCTTTACATCTGTCAATCTAATGTACCAGGATGGTTGTATGCATAGCTGCATTATAAACTATGCACCTCAAAGGGAGTGTGATGTCACCCCTCGCCAAATGTTGCGGACATTGGCAACAGCACCTAGAACAATTGCTATACGGTTCGTCATCTTCGATCCCACGGGTGTTAATATAGCTGCCAGAATTCTTTAATATCTCGACGATATCTTGCTGATCACCACCAAAGGTCAGCTCAAGGGTGGGTCCTTGAAAATCTTGGAAAATGACTTTGCACTTCGAGGGTGCAAAGCATAGCCAGAACGGATTAACAACCAAACCCCGTTTGTCCAGTACTGCTTGGAACGTTTAGGATCTATCACAGAAAAGGACAATGTCGTCGGGGTACTCCAATTCAAGTAGTCAATCACCTGGAAGCAGATCGACGCCTTCCAAGTTGTGCCCAATTAATGCAGTTTCCTTTACTTTGTCAATGGTGAAGTTAGAAAGGAACGGTGACAGGGGGCAGCCTTGTCTCCCAACCCTTGGAGATATTGAAGGGCAGTGACAGCTTGCCGTAAGCCCTTGCACTGCCAGAACTGCGCGTACAACGCTCTGTTGATATTTAGGTGTTTATCGGACACAGGTTTCTTGTGGCATCCCTACATTCGGTTTCATGCATCTAGCTGTTAACTTACATTCCATTCCGATTAGTTAAACGGATTTTTTGTCGATTCAATTTTCTGTGTCTTTTATCCTTTTTTTCTTCCTTTTCTTAACGTTATGGTTTGTTGTTATTCTGGCGATGTGAGTCGTGGCAACTGGGTCTACCGCACTTCGGTGTCTGGATCATGGTTGTCCAAATGGACTAAACTGAATGCTGTGACCACCTTTACGCTACCTACACAGTCACAGTCCCTTTGAATCGCCTTGCCTCTACTCTACAGGTTGGCTGTCTAGACCCTCGGCTGAACAATGGCTGTGTGACATATGAGCGGTGTTGGTGGCTGTATTCAGAATTCCTCTAATGTCGGTACGGTCTTAGTGAACAAATAACCGTTGTTCACCTTTCGCTACCTGGGGATCGCCAGTAAACTGGCGGCAAGTGATCTCTCTGAACCCTAACTATGCATCAAATAAACACCCGTACCAGTACGCTGTTGTCACTTTATTTTCTCAAGATATTTTGCTGATACCTGCGATGCTGCGGGGCTTCTTACCCTCATATTTTCTTATCCTTCATCAGCCGCACCTTAAAAGATTTATCTTTTCAGTTATTGTTACGTTCTCTTCCAATCCAGAATCCCCGCCATTCATCCACATTATTGACGATCTGCTTTGGTATGGCTAACCGTCGGAATCAGTCTAGAAATATTAATGTCACTGTTGTCTGTCGCTTTTATTGTTAAATTATGCCATTCAACTTTTTTCCACTCTTCTGTGAACAGCAAAACAAGCTTTTGTATTTACCATATGGGATTCCGAAAATGCTATTCTGACTATCTCGTTGTTAACTCAACACGCGGGATATTCTGCTAGAAATGGTATACACTAACTACACTAGGACTTGCATATCTTATCGCCCGCATAATATTTTCCATTTCTCTCATCCGGTTTATCTTCCCCAATGTGATTTGAAATAGTCGAGAATATCTGTAGCTTTGGATGTGGATGTGCGTTTTGCACCGCTCTCCTAGCTGAATGATTATTCTGCAGACATTTTGTTGTCAGACTAGGCAACATCATCAGTGCGGCTTTAAGGTCCTGTTTCGCAGAGACTCGTAAGCGACTTCAAGATCTAAGTGCTTATTGATTGAGTTCTTTTGAATACAGGGCTTCAATAAACACGTGCTTGACGGCTTGTGGCTCTTTTGAAGATTTTGACGTGCTCCAAGTCGAACTGGTGGCCTACAGCATCCATATGCACGAACATCAGAGTTCATCGTGACGACGAATGACTAGGCTATGTTGATGTAGCCGTGGGCCAAGCTTTCTTCCTGTTGGTCCTACGTAGTGTTTCTCACAGTCTCGGCAGCATATCTTGTAGATTACACCAGATGTTTCCCAACAGAAACAATACAAAATAAACACTTCAGTGAAGGATAAACTTAGCAAGTGCCCTTGTTTCTTACTCGCTGGCACGGTGCTGAATTGGTGTTCATTTGTGTGACTCTTACTTTCAATCATTGGTTCTCCTGTGTTCCAGTTTTTTTCTAGCTATATTCACACGATAGCCAGCCATCAGTCATGCACTGGCGTATCAGTGGTCGTACTCCTAACAGCATATACATTCTGTATGTCCTAGCAGTTTTCTCGACCTTGACCTTTACAATATGATCAGTTCTATATGCCATCTATGTACCCATCACTATGGAACCACCCCCATCACATAAACATCAGCCCGCTAACCGGCGAGGTGAATTTCGCACTTAGGACAACAACAAAAGTACATTCAATTTCGTTGCATTGCGCTAATGCCACGGTTCGGTATCAATCCCCGTGTTGCTAATGTTACGCACCACATGTTGATGTACCACGATTGCAGTTCTCGGTCACACGCAACTCGTCAACTAAGAGTACATCAACAAGGATAGCGTCTTCTTTGCATGTTCCATCGCTGTTTTCCTTTACCCTATAGAAGCCTCAGTGTAAAATAACGTTGGCATCTGATTCCAATTGTATTCCTTAGCCTATCCATCCAGTACCAGTTCCAACACCACTGGCAATCCGAAAGTTGAGATCTGACCCTGTTTCGGGTTCTTGCCGTTTTGGTTACTGAGGGCTGTCCTGTTAGATTTACCATGGGGTAGTGGATCGACGACGAATGAGAAGTACAGACAAATTAGACGCTGCCGATAGCTTTTTGACCCTGTCATCTACTAATCCATAAGCTTGACTCTTAAAGTAGCTAAAAGTTCGCTCAGGTTACAAGTATGCGTATGAACCCATGTTAATAGCTACCTGCCATGTATGGTTTTTTCCTCAACAATATAAGCTTACCAAGTGTTTACTCCGGTTACCACAGATTATATCCTACTGTTTTGTCATGTGGTGCATAGCAGTTGGTTCACTGGGTTAAACTCTGCACACCAGTCGGGCTGCATGTTAAATCTCGAATTTGTGTTATCTGCAACTGTCTTGAGAACGATCCATAACCCCTTCTTCCTCGTTCTCCGAGCTCAAGCAGTTAGACAAACTTACTCTAACTAGGTTCATTCGGGTAGCTTTAAAAGCTCTGAATGCATGAATATTTGCACTGCCTTGCTTTCCACTATCATAGCGATGCATCTCGTTGGTGGTATCTAGCTGTCTGACTTGTTTTCTGTTTCCACTTCATATCTGTCCGTTATACCCTTCCACACAATTTGCTGAGATCACATGTGAGGTACATTCTTACCATTGGCGAGGCGCTACTGAATTGTCACCCGCTATGTGCCCAGAAACAACTAAGGCAATCTATTCGATTGCCTTGGACCTGATTACCTCATTCACATCAATTTTATCTGTTTATCTATGTTACCAAGTGTGAACCGTATTTAATACGTATTTTGTTTTTGCCTGTATTGCGCGGTGACTGACGAGAACAATCGAAACGTTAACATTTCGCAACCTATGTTTTCTTACTGAGTTAATGAAGTGGTTGAGTGGGACTCAGTGTATCAAGTTTCTTACCATTTCATTGAAATGCACATCACAGTTCCATCATACTAAGTGTATATCATCACTATTCATTGTTTACACGCAATTACCAGCATTGATGCATTTCGGTTGATTGGGGAACCTGGAAGTATGCGAAGCAGAATACTAAGCTTATCTCTGGAAGCTTTCTCAACAGCAAAATGTTGCGGCGCATTGAATAGTGTTAATAACAAATCTTCCGCTAGGCCTCTGAATATCTGCCTTCCAGCCGCTTTCTCTGCTATACTAAACATCTACAGACACGGTGAACAAAACGACGAGTCAACCTCACTCCAGCTGGTTAGCGCGTTGTTCGCATTTTTGCTTCCATCCCGCTTCTTCTGTTGGAACTAGTTTCGGGGAAACGTTTTAATATATGAAACTAGGATTACATTTTCTAACGCTGTTGAATTTGTCCAGCACTCACGTGCCGGCCATCGCCAGTGCGAGGAAACTCTAATGTGGCGCATTCGATGAGTCATTGACGCATTTGCATTCACTAGCGCACCCGATTGTTACTCGTTGGGGCTAATCGTGAAACCGCTGTGGCCACACCGTCAGTCACATTCTTCGTAGAACATTATTTTTATTATTGTCAGAGGCGTGACAGCATAGTTCAATCCCTATCGTCTATGTTAGTTTTTTTGTTGGCGTTTTAGTTCCCCTAAACGCTCCGGCGGATGCGTGTCAGCTGTGTGGATGTACCTCTCGGTCCCCAGTTTTCCACGGGGGCTCACTACCTGTTGTCCTCCTCACATACTGGGATCCATTTTGCCAGTCACTACAACAACTGTTCTCTCTTCATTCCTTGCTCATATCTCATTATGGGACGCTCCTCTATCTGTTCTAGTTTCATAAAGATGGCTAATGACGCTCCATTGTACTCACTTTCGTCCAATTTTTTATTCATTAAGTGATCACTCTAATGTTGACTCCATCTCGACAAGCGACACTGCCGGCTTGACCTTCGCCTAGCTTTGCTCCACTCATCTGTGTAACAGCCTCGTTGATTGGAGACAATGTATATTACGTGGCGTATACCGATCGTAGTAGAACGTCCTCTGAGACTCGTTTTTACCGTGTCTCATCATGGGCTTTTAATTGCAATCCCCTATCTCGGCAAACGATCCGCTTCGCTCATCCACGATAGAATGGAGACTGTGACAAACCCTTTCGTGCTTTGAAAAAGACTCGAATTGTTTAAACCCGTGTATCATTCTTTGTCTCCGGGGGTTTGTGGGGATACTTAACATCAATTCTTGCTTCATCTCATCAAAAACATTGGTGTAAACGGAGTTGTTGGATTGATCAAACTTTTGGAGTTTTTTTTGCATCCATCGGTTGTCCGTTTGTGAAACAAGCAAGAGTGGCGTAGATTGAAGACGAACTATACTGGGTTAATTCGTTTCGTTTCGCATCCATACCTCTATATATTCCCTTTACCTCGCTTCACTGACCAAAAGACACAAGACTTTGATACTGTATGGCTCATTAATGCCATAATAGCATGGATTATCAAAGACCTGGCGCGTTGTTCGCGCGAATCTCTCCACCAAAAAGACAGCATCTTAATCCGTACTGCTTTAAGATTTTCTTCTGATTCACTGAAGACTTCGATTAACTCATGTGGTCGTTGACCGTACAGTCGTTATTCACATGCGTCCCTTTCCTCTCGAGACAGTTGCCCACATTTGTCAGTGGTAAATCTCCGTTTACCAATACCGATATACTTATTGAGGCAGTCACTGTTGTTGTGCTTAGGATCTTTGGATTCCCTCATCAACTCACCTCATATCGCCAACCCGATAAAGTGACGATGGGTAACCATTCACATCCTATCCTAATCGATTTGTTTCCAGTTATGCTTGAAATAAAGCAAAGGAGATTGATTTTAAACTCTACTATCCAAATCATCTGCATATGACACCATCATATTTGGTTTCTCGAAGACAGAGATCAAGCGCTAACTCGAACAGCTTACAGGCGTCCATGTCAAGCTGTTCACCTGCGATTCCGATTTGGGTGAACAGCTTCCCTAACAGCACATTCTCATCATTCTCAGGGGTACCAGTCTCACGAACTGGACCATGTACTGGAAACCGATATAGTCCGATCTATACATGTACTTCACTAGCATCTGTTTGTGAAAACTATTCACTCTTGCCAGGCCTAATTCCCATAGCAATTATGTGCATGGTAAATTAAGACTCAGCAGGATACCACTGATGAAAAATGTTATGCAGGAAGTTTTGTCGACAGGTCAGATCACTGCAAGGAACAATCTTGTCAACACCAAAGAAAAAGACCCACACTGTGCACCCACTTTGGATATCGCAGTCACAACGCGGACAACCAAGGGTTTGGACCATCCAATTCAGAAAACATATTATGCCTCCGGGCTGTAGTACTCAACAGATACCGGAAGCAATCGTTATCTTCAATAAATAGAGACGATCCTATTATTATCAGGTCACATTGCATTTGCCAATATGTGTACGACTGGGAAATCATTTACTCAGGCAGAATCAACTGGGTTATGAATTTTGAGAACGCTTGTTCAACCTGTTTCCACACTCTTCCAACGCTTCACCGTCACGTAAACCGCTTGTTTCTTCTATACGTAAACACATTTTAGAGTCCCTTCATCAGATTAGTCCCATCTCGACATTCCGAATCTTCTTACGTCACATACTGCGCCGTACACAACTACCGTTAAGTGAAGTCGTGACTCTAGGGCCTAGTCCTGTCCTCCGTAACGTCTTTTATTTATGCGTTAGCGAAAGATGAGTTCTTTTATATCACAACTAACCTGTACATCATAACAGTGCGTCACCGTCACGTGTGGCTTTGTGGCATATGCTACTGACTAGCGGCGCGACCTGCTAATGTCCAGAGGCCATGGTTCAGTTTCTGAGGGAGCATAGGGTGCGCGCTACAGACTAGTTTCAAATGGACGAAAGGGCCGCGTAGTCCTTTTACCTCTGCTTGTGTGTGTGTGTGTGTATGTGTGTGGTGAAGTACCAGACTTAGATGCTACAGCGGAGAGCTTTCAATTACTTCCAACTGATTCGCTTTTATGGTTTAGTGAAGCCGTAGTGATGCCCGAATGTAGCAGGATCTTTGCATGCCGACCTGGCCGACCTCCATTCTTAGGGCGATTAAACTGGTTACACTCAATAACCTTTACACGATGTGTCCCATATGATCAGCAAACGCTTTCATCCAACATTGTTCGACTTCTGATTATATGTGGCAAACTATTGGGAGGAACTAGCTTTTTGCAGGTACGTCGTTAAAATATTGTCTCAAGGTAACATGGATTTGACTTTATACTTCAGCCTTCTACCTTGCTATCAATAAGCATAACTCATCCTGCACAATGTCATCATCATTTCACATTATCTAAAGGTGAGATGCACAGTTCAGCTAATGTGCCTTAATACAAAAAGACATGATATGAGAAAAAGCGATGCAAAACTTGACAGAATACAAACAAAAACAAAAGTAAAATGATGCTTGTTATCATCTTACACATCACGCGTTAGAACGGAGTTGTGGGGAGAGGGGTAAGCAAAAGTGGGATACAGAAATTCAAAACACAAATGCCATTCATCGTCTTTGAGACCCCATCCCGGTAATCTGGAGACACCAACCGATGTCAAGTTCGCAGTGAGGAACTACATTTCCCTTGACCAAGTCACCACTTGGACTTTCTTTCCTTCTTATACATCTTGACCCCGCCGCACCAACAGCGCGCGACGCGGGAGTTGGTGTGCTGTCATGCGCAACCCGTAGCCAAGCCTTAGAGCCGTGTGCGTGATATAACGGGACTGAGCGGCTGACTTGCTCTTCCTACACCGAATACGCGACTCTGAACCTTGCTCACACGATGTTCCCACTAGATATGAGTTAAGCTGCAAAGACAACGATGGTCAAACATAGTTAGCCACTCTATGTCTATCGAATGATGCGCCAGGTTTCGCAACCATACGGGATGGTTGTACGCATGACTGCATTATAAACTCTGCAACTCAGGGCGAGTGTGACGCCCCCCTCGCCAAAAGTTGCGGAAATTGACAACAGCACCTAGAGCAATCGCTATACGGTTCGTCATCTTCGATCCCACGGGTGTTAATATAGCTGCCAGAATTCTTTAATATCTCGACGATATCTTGCTGATCACCACCAAAGGTCAGCTCAAGGGTGGGTCCTTGAAAATCTTGGAAAATGACTTTGCACTTCGAGGGTGCAAAGCATAGCCAGAACGCATTAGCAACCAAACCCCGTTTGTCCAGTACTGCTTGGAACGTTTAGGAGCTACCACAGAAAAGGACAATGTCGTCGGGGTACTCCAATTCAAGTAGTCAATCACCTGGAAGCAGATCGACGCCTTCCAAGTTGTGCCCAATTAATGCAGTTTCCTTTACTTTGTCAATGGTGAAGTTAGAAAGAAACGGTGACAGGGGGCAGCCTTGTCTCCCAACCCTTGGAGATATTGAAGGGCAGTGTCAGCTTGCCGTAAGCCCTTACACTGCCAGAACTATGCGCGTACAACGCTCTGTTGATATTTGGGTATTTATCGGACATACCTTTCCTGAACAGACCGTCCCAAAAACCATTTCGATTCACCGGATCGAAAGCACCTTTAATAGCGAGGAACACGACTTCTGTGGGTCGCCAACAAATATTGCGGTGTTCCAACGACTGACATAAAATGAAGATGTGGTCGATGCACCTTCGAGTTTGACGAAACCTGGCTTTCACGAGTGCCAGCCAGTCTATGGAACACGACAAGCAATGTATTGACAATTGTGAGCACACTGATTTCTCTATGATGGCAGCATTACGAACGTGAGCCTCTCTTGAAAATTGGGATCATAACGAAGCGGCTGTAGTCTGCTTAACAGTGTACGGGTCCCACATTTTCACTAGTAAGTCATGCGAATCATCCATGAGAGCTGGTCCCATGAATTTGAAGTGTTGGAAGAAGTAGTAGCGTGTCCTGTGTCTCTGCTCATTTTTGATAATCTGATTTCACTTTCAACTTCTGCGCTGGAGGGCGGATCCAAGTGGACGACTGGGGGAGTAGAACAATCACTTCCCGAAACACGGGGTCATAACTCAAGTTGATCATACTGCTTTGCAGTGTTCAGCCCAACGCTCCGAGCTATTTGGCAACCAGTAAATTGGTAGTCCACTTTCATCGCATGGAATCTTCTACTATCTCATGCTGCCTGTATCACAAGGAATTACTTGCTTGGGTTACCAAGGGCAGCGGTTGTTTCCATCTTCTACGCACGATGAGACCACCAGGCTAGCGCTCACTTTTGTCCTGACATCTTCGCGAGTCTCGCTGTGTTCGTTTCCAGTCGGAACACGTCGGTGAACATCTAAAGGCCCATGAGACTGCGTATAGACCCAATGTCCAGATTGGCGATTTGATTTGCCGCATGAAAGCATGGCTGCTGCTAATAACCTCTGGCGGAAATGCGCAAGTAGTCTTCAACTCTTTTCAGTAAGCGCATACTCAGTCCGGATGCCAGTATACTTTGATACGCATTCAGAACACCTGGATTCGCCAGTTGGGTGGTGTCTATGCGGTTACAGCGACGTTGCGGATGTCCGCCCAAACGCACCTGGCGGTCGGCACACATATGAGTGTGATCGGAGTTCTCATTCGTGCTCCAAATCGAGCGGCAGTTATTTAACCGACCACCTTGTGATTAATTTGCATCCATGGCTAGCCTGAGGTTGGTGGGCCCCAAGTCACTCTGTTGCGGGTGTTATGTCTAAAGTTAGTGCTGCGAGAAAGAGACGAGCATCTTCACTCAGGTATAGCAACCGCTCACCGTTATCAGTACGGGAGCCTACACCATGTTTGTCCCCCAGATAAAGCTCATCAGTGGACAAATTTCGACTTTCGAGGTTTAGATCATCAGCAAACACCGTAGGATCAATACTTTCTCTCTAACGGGGGAGATCGTTAGTTTGATGATAGAAATCATCTTCCACCGAATGAGTGCTGCAGTTTGTGGGGGAGTAGGCCGCAATGACAAACGGGCACTGTTCGTCCCCGCTCGACTTCGAAGTCTTGGACGAGCCAGTCAATCTGACAGCGCACATCCAGCTGTTGACTGGAATCTAATCGATCAGGGCAGCTGCAACCTTGCGCCCCTAAACAAAGCCCACGCCAGCTTGAAGCTGTGTGTTTTCCAGACAGGCGCAGAGGATGTGCCACAAGTGTCGCTCCTGGGCGATCACAGGGTAACCACGGAGCTCGAGTCTTGCAGACGGATTTTCGCTAAACGGCAATATCGATCGACAGGGTCTTCAACGTTTTGGCAAGTGCTGCCTGTTTGCCAATCTGTAGCAAAGTGCGCACGTTGATTCATGCGTCTTAGCGATGCTCGAGGACTCCAAAAAGAAGCGGATGAACTGACGTCCGCTTGGTCGAACATGGACTTGTCGACTGGACTGGAGCAACGCCCTTCGATTGTGTGAGTTAAAACTAGAAGACAAGCGACTATTGAAGCAAGGTGGGGGAGGGTCAGGAATTGCTGGATTGAAATGTGGGGAAGATAAAAGTGAATTTGGAACGGGACGCTAAGGATGAAAAGGCACAGGAGTGAATAAGAAGAGAGGGAGGCCTGGACAATATGAGTTCGCTGTCATCCACCCTGCTCGATGAAGTGGTTAAGGTGCCGTTGATTATTCTTTGCGACGGCCAGCGAATGAAGAAATTGTTAAAAGGGAAACTTGTAGTGTTTTACAGTTTAAAGCAACCCATTGAATGATCAGAACTCATTGCAAGCGCGCGTGTTTTCCTTTGCTGCTCGTCAGTCTGTTACAGTCACATGCAAATCAAATCAATCAGACAGACTACTAAGGTCATTAAAATTGGGTAAAACCACTGTTTAGAAGAGGCCGATAATTGCGGTTCATCAGGTCAATGTCGTAGCCTGCCTCCGATCCATCTGTGTGAAGGTCACTATTCGATCTGACCGGAGCAGCTGTAAAGCCTGAGTGAATCGCTTCTGAGTGCCCACATTCGGTTCTTGCATCCGGATTGCAATGACCTTGGCGGCTTCTAGTATCCATTTGCGTGTATTCCTCGATCGATTTCCGAGGGCATTGTTGATAAATCTGAATGCGTCGGCCGGGTTAGGGTTGGCCAGGTGAACAGCTATTGAGGAGTTACATGCTCTTCTGTTTCCAGCCGCTAGCCATGCCTGACGATTTTCTTTCAGTCTCTCTGTCAGACACCTATTCGTAAAACCAGTGTATATGTAATGACATTTGTGATTACTCAATTCCCCCAGTATATCAATGATCTTACCGAAACCTTTAATCGAGCCTATAAAGCGATGCGTTGTGTAATAAGGAACCACACTGACTGCAACCCCAACCTGGAGGACCAAGAGGCTGAGTTATTTGGGACCCTAGCCATTAACCAATCTGGTATGAGGAGCTCTGAGGGTGTAAAAACAACACTCAGCATAGTTAGATGAATCGCATATCCACGCAACCCTTCACGCCACGTTAAGGTCCAGTCCTATCGCAATGGCCTTGACTAAGATGGGTCACATCCATCAATGCTTCTCTTCCGACTACACTGGGAATGCTCCCCTCCTCGAATTATGTTAACCAACTCCATTATTTTGCAACCTCATTCCTTGCGCATCCGCAAGTCAGTGGGCTTCTCTATCGATTGCCAATAAAACTAACGTTCCTTTGTCTATGCTTCGTCTCTTATCCACTATTTTATTGGCTGTTGTTCTGTGACCAACAGTCACCACCTTAAAGTAATCCGTCTCACGTAGTGAGGGTCACCGAACTGTTTGTTTAGCACCTTGTTGCACATGATCCGCAACAAAATGGTTCATTTTTCCATTCCTTCCGTTCTTTGTAATCAGTTAGGCTGTACCGCTTGTAGAGACCAACTCTGCGATTCACCATGTTTTGAACTGCGTCACTCCTCCAGATAGGGCCCCGATTTATACCCAGTAACCTATATGTCATCAAACAGGAAAATCAGAAGATGTAATTTGTGAGATGACATCGCCATTTGGTCCATTTTACCAATCGCAAACACAGCATTAATAGAGTAACAAAAACAGTGTCATATGAGACCGCACATGGCTAAGTGCCTGCGATACCATGGTAGACTTAGGGCCACAATCATCTGTTTTTGAATGCATAGCAGCGGGCGTTTGCAGGCGATAACGATATATCCCAGTAGACTAGGAATATGAAGACAGTGGTCTCGCATTGGGACTGTGAACGACTCATCAGTTTTGGTTCGATATCCGGTGGTCAGCAATTACCTTGTGACTTCTAAGGAAGCTCGGTTTCCCGATTCAGTCGATTCCGTCGTCACATATCCTATCCGGCTTCGTAACTACCTGGGGATGTGCTCATTGATTCTGACACCTTCACGTAGGAGCATCTGCTTGTGGCACTACCAGTCGTCACTGCACCAGTCACTAGATATCCGAGAGGTCGCTGAACCTGTTGGAATCCAGATGGAAACTCCCGGCCGGCTCTGAGAGCAATGTGACCAGACGGACTATTAGGCGCGAACTAAAGCGGAGCCGGCGCGCTGACAAGGAAGCCTGGTGGACTAGTATGGTTTAATAAATCGAGGTAAAATGAGCAGTAGGCAATTATCGTAAACTCTTCCTACTGATCCGCACTGCTGTTCCCGGAAAATCAGACGTCAGTGAGACAATGAGCGGCAGTGCGGGTGCACTGATACACAATAAGGAGCGACGTATGGCTTGTTAGGCGGAGCACTTTCAAGATCAGTTGAATTGGCACCCTGCTCCTGGACCCCTTCCTACTCAGATGGTGGGGGCTGAGCCATAACCGGTTGGTTTGGAGGCTTCGTCGACGGCTGAGGTCTGAACTACAGTCGCAGCCGCTACTTGTTTCCGTGCTGCTGGCCTGGTTTTCTTTGCACTCGAACTGTGGTGAGCTCCTCTGCAAAGCACTGACCTCCCTGTGTGAGAATTTCTAAAAGTAAGTGACCATTCGGCTGACTCGAGTGAATCGATTACAGTGGCAATATACAAGAGGGGCAGTCGCAGCGACGCCGATGGTGACAAAATTACTGGCCTCAGTTTTCGTTCGTCGCCTCACTGCGGAACGGGAATCCCGGATTAGAGAAGAGCAAACAGGTTTCAGACCAGGGCAGGGCTGTATGGCTCACATGTTTACTCTGCGGCAGGTGCTAGAGCAGCGCCACAGACACCGCAGACTGACAATAGCTGTATTCCTCGACTTCAAGAGTGCGTTCGACTCACTCGATGGATCCATTATGTCTAAAATACTTGCGCGCGAATGTGTTCCCATGAAATATATGACCATTTTACGTGCTCAATACTCGAACACTACAGGCCGCGTCAGTATGTACGGTGACTTATCTGATACTTTTCCGACCACAAGCACCGTTCGCTATGGTTGCGCAATTTCCCCATGTTTGTTTAACTTCGTGTAGGCTGCATCGTGGCGTGTTCACTCGCGGGGCCTCACGATGTATGCGTTGAGGTGCTGCTTTGGAAAGGCTTTTTTTATCTTGATTGTGCGGACGATTTTGTCTTTCTTTTTACCGATGTTGGTTTGGCCCAGTCAACCCTGAATAAACTCTTAAGTGTGCAGCGTGTCGCTGCATTACCACCAGCTACTCGGATCTAATCAAACCTCTATTCCCCTTATGTTGTACTGTAGATTATGAAGGTATTTCATGTTCACGAAGGGCATAGATTAATTGTCAATTACTCAAATGAACTTTGATTCTGCCCTTTTGAAAATATAGAGGATAAACTTACAGCCTCAACAAGCTGTATGTACATTTTTCTCATAAAGTTTACCTACGTATCCCAGTCTCTTCTTATGGCTCAGTCGGTTTAGCCACTGTATGTTTCCTGCTTCTTAAGTCATGCTAGCAACTAACGGTGCACTGCATCTTTTGTTTCGTGCGAATATTTGTGAACCATGCCATCATGGAAACTGTCTTCTTCTCTTATCCATGTTCAACAGTCTGGCCAGAGCATGTTACGCGAACGCTGATGTTTATCTGCTTGACGATCCACTTTCTGCTGTGGACGCGCACGTCGCATTGCATTTGCTCAACCAAGTACTCAGCCGATCTTCTGGCTTACTGGCCTCCAAGACGTGTATCCTTGCCACCCATAGTCTAAAGGCCCTTCCATTTTCCGACCGCATTGTTTTCATGGCAAATGGACAGATAATTAACGTTGGCACTTATCGACAGCTGGCTCAGTTCCGAACTGGTCGCCTAGCCACCTTTTTGGCTGATAGCATTTTGACGGATTCTAACCAAGAAGGATCACACACGTCCACTGTACCCGACGTACTTGAAATACAAAGGCAGCTGAATACCAACGCCCGAGTCAATGAAGGTCGCCAAACACATTCCACTGAAACAACTTACTTCAGTGAATGTAAGACACCACAAAATTCAGGTAAAGTACCGACGATTATTTTTGTTATAGTCCCTATGCATGCTGTCATGCCACGTTTAAGTTGATAAGTCAGTTCTCTCTTGTATAAAGCTAGACACTATACGTCGCCAATAAAACGGAGGCGCGGTACACTATATATATATATATATATATATATATATATATATGTGTGTGTGTGTGTGTGTGTGTGAGTGTGGTTGGCGGCATCCGGTTCCGAATTTGCCTGTCACTGTGGCCAGCCACAGGACGCCGACGCCTACAGAGGGACCTTGGGTGGCTAGCGTTGCACCACCCACAGTTCCATCCACACACCCCATATCTAGTGTAAACCCGAAGGAATAAGACCGGGAGGCATGTGAATGGGTCACGTTTCATCAACGGAGCCGGCCCACACTCCTTCACAGGCAAACGCAAGCACACAGTATTTGGGGATTCAATCGCACACAAGGCGGTGCCTGGACCGTAGTCCGCTCCACACTGAGTGCATGGAACCACTCTTCGAGCCTAGCACGACCACATGGACCTTGCACCCAGTCCCCTCCAGCAACGACCAACTGTCACCTAGAGCCAGTATAAACGAGGTAGTGGATAATAGACAGGTAGGCCCCTTGTCAACATGCACATCAAGCGCGGCCACACCGGGGATGTCAAGCAACAGCCAATCACATGAAATGAAACAACCAATAAAATTGGTTAAAAACACTACAGATATATCGGTAAATTAGCACATGATATAAATGGATTCTCGACATAGCCGTGATAAATTAAAGATGGCAGATAAAGTGATCAAAAAGCATTAACAGAATGCTGAAAACAAACGAAGTTAAGCACCTTTCGTATAAGCGACATTTACAATGTAATAGTTTGTGTAAGCAGAAATTATATTGCGGTAGGAAAATATGCCTTGAGACAAGATAGCAAACATACCACCTGAAATAAAGAAACTCAGCACACAAGCACGCAGCGTACCTACCAACGCTGCACCGGTTCTGCTTACGTTCTCAACAACACCCGTCTTCCTTTTCATGGTGGTCCCCAGTGTCCTCGGTCGTGGCTAATTAGACCTGCCTGACTCAGACACTCGGGACCGCATGTGCTACAACACTATGCAGTCGACGTCGATGAAGTACAACCCATCGGCGCCTGCCGCTTCCGCGACTGCCGTTTCTTCTCTGCATGCACGAGCGATTTCTCTTGTACTTCGGCAACGGCCTTCATGATCAGATCCCGCCATGCACGCAGATCAACCGCATCCGATGCCCATGAGCTGCAATCAAGATTAGAACGTGATAGGCTCACTTTGATCAAGCCCTGGTAACATAACTTCGGTTTTCCTACGTGCCTCTTCCCTGCACTCAATTGGCCATGTAGCAAATGTTTCCGTATCCGCGTCGAATCTATACTCCACACATGACCGAGCCACGTCAAGTGTCTCGACAATGGTATGCAGTCCACTGCATACATTCCACTTCGACACAACACCTCCGCGTCTACAACTCTGTCGCACCAACCGATGCGCCGATTCCGTCGCAGACGCTGTTGATGAAACTGCTCGCCGGTACGTCGTTCACGTTTCGCTGCCCCATAGAAGAACGGACAGCACGATGGATTTGTAGACCATCAACTTCGTACAGACGGTAAGCTGGTGGTTGTTCCACACTCGTTACTCAAGCTTCCTGAATGTCGCCGCTGTCTTCAAAGCTCACCGTATAGATGCAAGTCAGTCGACACCACACTCCTAAGGTAGCAGAAGCGGGAGGTGGTTTCCAGTACGTCATCAGCAATGCTGATTCGCGGCACCATTGCAAATCGCACCTCCGGTGAAGGCTGAAAGAGACAGACAGTTTTGCTTTTGTTGATGGTGAGCCCGCTTTTGGCCGCTGTCGAAGCCAGAGCACTAGTCATGTGCTGAAACTCATCCGCGCTGTGTGCAAACAACGCACAGTCATCAGCGAACAGCAAGCATACTTACAGTTGTCTCACAGACTGGGGTCCTCTCATCGAAAAGTCGGATGTTCAGCAACCCACCATCAAGACAGTGCTCCACATGAACACCGTAAGCACAAACATCATCAAACACACAATACATCCTGGCATGAAGACAAATATTGAACAGGGCAACAGCTAAGACACAGCCTTGCTTCACACCAGAGACAACTGCAAAGTCATCCAAGGTCTCTCAACACAGCTGCACCCTCGTTCGCATACCACTGTGCAGATATTCAATCAAAATTACAAATTTACTCGGACAGTCAAACATACCCAACACCAGTCACAATGCCTCGCAGTTCACCGTATCAAATGCTTTGGTGAAATCAACAAAAAGCGAGTACAACGACTGGTGTCGTTCTCTACACTTCTCCTACAACCGACGAGCCGCAAACACCATAACTATAGTGCTGCGACCCGAGTGGAATCCACACTGCTCTTCCGGCACGTTAGGTTCCACAACCTGACTGACGAGGCGGTTGAGCAGGATTCGGGCAATCACCTTTCCCACCCAACTCAGCAACTTGATGGCACTGTGATTCTTGCAACATTGCTTACTTTCTTTTCCCGTATACAGCGGTAGCACAAAAGCATCCTTTAGGTCAGAAGTCAATTCCTCCTCAATCCTTACGTGTTGCACCAGGTGGTGCATCGGTCACCAACTCGGGTCTGCCGTGTTTCAATACTTCAGCGGCGCAGCTGTCGTTTCGCAGCTGCGCACGTGCTCTCTGCGTCTTATCCAGTGTCGACACGTCTGCCAGACACATCTTCACCTCTTGCTTCTTCAGGCCTTTCATTGTAGGCCAGTCAATCTCTGAACGGTTGTTTAAGAGACGACCAAGGTGATTTCGCCGGATCTGCATTATGTCTGTAGTCTGAACTAAAATCGAGTAGCGTCTTCAGCGGCTCCAACCTCGGTCCATACACCGCCTTCAAAGAGTCAAAGACTTTCTTGTGTTGGCGGCATTCAGCGTAACATGCCATCTGCTTCGCCTTCTCCGTCCACAATGCCTTGTTATTACGACGCTCTCGAATCAGTCGCCTTCGAAGTTTGCAAAACTGACTTTCCCCCAAGTCCCTGGGACCTGCCACATGTGCAGCAAATGCTGCATTCTTCTCCGACACCAATGCGCCAATCGTCGCATTGTTCTCATCAAACCAATCAGGCCGCTTGCAGTTTGGGCGCCTGATGCTCCGCTCCGCAGCAGCTGTCACCTGGTAGCGAATATGGTGCCACAGGTCGCCAATTGTGCCAATGCATTCCACATCGCACTGGCGCGCAGCCATCGCCTTCTTCAGCTCAATGCGCTTCTCCATAGTACCGAGGGAGAGAATGTTAAATTTACGCCGATTCACGGCGGGAGTGCAATATATAGATTTACGAAAATATATGTACAGTTTGGTCCGAACCAATTTGTGATCAGTGCCACACTCAGCTCCACGCAGTACACGTGTCATGCGCGCTTCACGCATCTCACGCTGACGTACGATGACATAGTCGAGCAGGAGAGCGTGACCATTCCGCGGGTGCATCCAATTTGCTATATCACTCGCACTCAGTGCAAACCGAGTGTCTGTGATCACCATGCCGTGAGTGGCACACAGTGAGAACAGCCTGTCACCGTTCGCAGATTGGGACCTGCTTAACGGCCGTCACACGCAGCCTTTGAGGTACTGGAACGATTCATACATGTTTTGCGACCATAGTAGGATACACCTGCGACCACGGTCGGACGCAGTTGGGTTTTGGCGGGTTTGCACCAATTTGACCAGGGGCTGCCTGGCTTGAGGCAGGCAGTAGCAAACCATTGAACACCCGGAGGTGCACTCCCACCGTCAGAGACAATGCGTGGCCCTCATGCTCTACGCCAATCAAGCTGTGAGCTTATATATATATATATATATATATATATATATATATATATATATATATATATATATATATATATATATATATATATATATACAGAGCTTTCGGCAAGGTGTACTTTGAGGTCATTTCACACTGAATGTCGATGTACGGTGTTGGAGAATCACTGCTCCATTGAATCTGCGACTGCCTTGCTGGATGAAATTGGATAGTGCACTTCGGTGGCTATCTGACTGATTGGTCTCAAGGCGAACATAGAGCCTTATTCTTGTAGGCAGATTCCCGATACACACAAGAAATCGATCATCAGGGTCTCTAACGTTTGTGCATATGCTGTTTGTTAACAGATCTGCAATAGAGTACGCACTTTGAATATATCATTATTTGCATGGATTGAGGGCTCCAATTAGATGCGGCTGAACTGAGGTTGTCCGCTTGGTTAGACCTGAACTTTTCGAAAGAGTAGGATTGACGGTCTGCGATTACGTATGTGATGAAACTAGAAGAGGAAGGCCCATCAATGCAAGTTGGCGGAGGGCCAACAATTGGGGAAGTGAAAATGTGGGGATAAAATGGAAGTGAGAATTAGTCCATAGGGATATAAACCCGTAAGATAAAGATTAGGAAGACGTGGGGGACTGAGCAGTAGCGTTCTTGTCCCTACCAATCCCACCCGATGCATCAGCTTTGACACGTGCATTGTCCTTTGCGACGGCCAGAGTATCAGCAATTATTTTAAGACCTAAAAGACCTTTCCGTGCTGTCTGCAGGAATTCATCTCTTCTTCAACCCGACAAGGTAGATATACATGAGCCTAGGGAAGGGTGATGCCAACCTGACGTACAACATTGACGGCCAACGGCTACATCACACAACTTCCGTGAAGGACCTTGACGTACTACCATGCTGCATTCAAACTCTATGGATAACACGATCATTTGTGGAACGGACTACGGATACTTTGGACTGTCAAACACAGCTTCTGCACTTATTTTGAGGAGGTGGTAACTCGTTTCTTCTCTTCCATTACTAGACCATTGCCAGGGCGCAGCTCACCAACCTATTATCCGATCACACATGTTGAGGTGCAAAAACTCTCCTCAGCGTGTAGCTACCAACTTTCCTTGATGCCTTCGGGGTAGAGAATCAAGGTATTCCTAGATTGTTTGTAGTAGGCATCATCATGTACCTTTCTCTTTCTGATCCCCGTTTCACATTTGATCTTTGACCTTCTGTATGTCACTTGGGTATAACTGCTGCGCCGTCGTCCTTCCACGTCACATAGAAGTCAGTTATGCTATGGAGCTTCAGCGGTACCTATTTCTCTTTCGTCTCACCGAACCTGGTTGCTTAGCCTTAGTATTCTTTTTGTGTCACTCGGCAGTCGATCCTGTTGGCGTACATCTAGGCGTTTCCCCATCGTTTCATCCTTTGTGGAGGCGGTTATTTAACCACGCTTTGTGTTCCTATTGCTATCATCCACCCCTTCATCCTATACATCTCTCCCCTATTGCTTTCAAGACTGTGGAGAAATTGTCCAGCGAAGCGGTTCTGTTCGGAGCGCAGTTTCTTCTCTAATCACATTTCCACTGCCAGCGGACCACCAACATGTGATACCCGCTTCTTCCGAGCACTTGGATTATGGGGATGCAGGTTACTTGTTCGGTTCCTCCATTTCGTTGGCAATACAAGATAATCAGGTACCTATCCTTAGGTTCATTGTCCTCAATTGATGGTGAACTCTCCTACTCTTATTTCACTGCTTTTTAGCTTAACTTTCAGGTCCATCACAACTCAGTAACAGCGTTTGTGCATCCTTTGAGCTCACGCAACCGGTAATCAAGGAGTGTAGCTTTCAGTTACCCGGGTGCCAACTCGGTTTACTGCTTGCAGATGATGTGGCTCATTCACCAAATCACTGGTTCTTTTGCATACAGTCTACTGTTTCTCGATGTTAGCCTTTTGATTCCATACTTACACTCTCTTGCTCCCCAATTAAGATATTTTGCCCCTAGACTTTTTCTTTCACTTTTCTTCCTCATCATTTTTGGTTTTCAGTTATTGTCATTTTGGTGCCGGTTATCCCATTTGGTCAACCACACTTCGGTAGCTGGACCTCTGCTCATTAATTGAACTCGTGTTCTATCGGTTAACTGTAAACATACCTTTGCAGAAAGTGCTTTGTTGGTTTTGGTGAGATAGCTTATACACACGCTGCCTCAACTACTTTTAGTAGATGTTCGGTGATTTAGAGACCCGATGTCGTGATAGTAGCGCATGCCTAATCGTACAGCGCTCTGTTACAAACCATTCATCCATGCATACTTAGAGCTTTTATCGTCCGTATAATCGAAGCTTTTTGTTCACCACCCGGAAGACTCTTCACTGAAGAGGCATCTAATGTATAATCATCCATGCTCATTTCGCTAGCCTTATATGAAGGCAAGTGACTAGCCCTGATGTTCTCAACTTATTGTAGCGGACTCAAGAGAAAGATTTTCATGTCACGCACAGCACAGTGAGTTCAGGTAAGCAAATCAACGCCCTCGATTAGCAGTGGTTGAAGCGACACGGCTCTTTCAGTCTAATTTGTTCCTATTACCAAATTGTCTGACTGTCGCTGTCGATTACTAGTCTACGCACACGGTCTTTGAAGGCATGCTGGGACCACTTGTCACGACGGAGTATCCGCAGGCGCCGATCGTTCGAGAACTAGGGGTGCCTCAGGTTTCGTAGCGAAGGGGTCAAGTTAATAATTTCTCACTTGGTTTACTCGTGCGCTTACGTTTGCAATGGTTTCAATCGATTACTCTTTTATCTGTCTACACCAGCCGACACTTACCAATGAACCCATCTGACTGCGTTTTTACTGTATTTTTCCCGAGCCAGGTCATCTGTTCCCTCACCACCGCCTTCCCAAGACACCCGTTTGATTGACTCTGGTGAGCATGTGGGATGTCTCTTAGGCCGTTCGTCAGATCATGCAGGTTCCTTTCTGCCGAAACCTTGGGGATTAGCTTGTACGAAGACGACCTCATTGGCCGTGGTGTTGTGGTGTACAAGGCACTTAATCTTTTGTTTGTTTTCTGTAATCTGGCATCGATTACTTCCTTTTATTCGTTATTCGTATTCTCTATCTAATCTGTTAGAACGCTGTTGAAGAATCAAAACCAATAGCACAAAATCCCCCGATTTCCCGAATGATGCAACCGGAGACAGTGAACAAAGGAAGAGTAAGTAGTTCTTTTCACGACGGCATAGTCTGTGTTTGTTTGTTTCTATTTTATTTTGGTAACGTTTACCATGAAATTTGTTCTTATCACTTTTGAATTAAACAACTGAGCGCACTTTGTCTTGTCTGCTCACCGTTTTATCACGATTTCCATGATCGAATAATGTCTGACCGTTTGAAAAACCGCTGACCGATTACGTACCCTGTTAGTAGCTTCGGTCAGGTTGTTATTCGGTGTTCATTCTCATCGTAGCAACTTCTGGGTACTGATCATGTGAACGAACGTGTACATGGCGCGACAGCGGAATAGTGCGACATAGTGCCAGTCCATGATAGTCCGTGAATAAAAACGGTTTTAGTGCGGGTGAACTGCGTTCTAATCGACTCCTTCCCTCGGTGATCATCATGAACGCAGTTGCCTGTGATCCCAGCGTGTAGTTTAAGCTCTTATGGACCTCATGGTTGTGCACAAGCACCCACGACATCCTTGTTTCCATATGTGTATAGCTTCTCTGCTTTTCGCCTCCTCTCTCAACCGGCCGCACCCATCCTCATTGCGAAAGATTCCACTTGGAAACAGCCTTTCAGGTGATCTCCATGTTCGGTCTCGCTGAGCTCATTTTTGTGTCTTTTTTCTTGCTAGGCTTCCACTGATAATGTACCAATATGTCGAAACCGTGTTTAGTATTTTCGCGAGTTGAAATAACCATGATCAATTTCGTAACATCTCGCACCACATATCCCTTCTTTTCACTCCTTATTTATGGCTCTCATTTTTCAGGTCAAGTGGTCAGTATTCAAAATCTACCTTCAAAAGATGGGCCTCATGTACGGTCTCCTGATTATCATATCCCATCCACTGACACATCTAGCCATGTTCGGCACTAATCTCTGGCTCGCATCATGGTCAGAAGACGCTAAAGTTTTTGGCAATCTGACGGATTTTCTGATCGCCAATCCGGATGCGATACACAACAAAAGCGAGTACCCACAACTGGCCTCTCAACTTCAAGAGTATGAGTCCCAGAGAGACTATCGACTAGGGGTGTATGCCAGCCTAGGTTTCGCTCAAGGTAAGCTGTCTACTCAAGCTTATCACTAGTTGGGAAAATAATCAATTCTCTTTGTCAAGGGTGTCCTCCTATTTCCTCATGATGCCAAGGATTCTGTGCTTTACCACTGAAATGGTTGGCTAGATTTTGCATGTTTATGCAGTTACTATAGTTTCCGTGCTATTACTCTGGGTGTTGCTCACATCCCTTTCTCAGTTCGTGCAGAAGCCGATGTTTTTTGCGAGACTATTTTAATAGTCGTAGTCGATACTGTTCAATTCACATACCTGCTACAGGCCAAATAAATGGAATACCGCTCACTGAACCTGTATCAGGTCTCCCTATATCATGGCTTCCAGCTATGTCTTGCCTCTATCTTCTGTACAATTAAATTTAACAATGTTAATACATGAATCACATATCCCAATACTCCACCTATGCATGTCACACGTAAAAACATGGATTCTTCTGCAACAATTGATCTGTGCCGCTATAGACACAGTTTCTCTCCTCAAGTGAAATATACCTGTTTTATTATTATTATTATAATCATGTTGTGGTCGGCATTTTACCGTTTGTGTGAACATCACGTGAGCATCTTTTTGTGTGAACATGTTTGCTTTAGATATTGGGAGTTCGCCCGCCCGCCCGAAAACACAGCGCTCCACGGCCATTTTCGCACTTGCTTACTCTCATCAGGTAGATTGATAGCATGTTCTTTAACCCGAAGTCTTTGGAATGTTAGCCGAAACCTCTACCCCTAAGTCACTGAGTCAGAGCAGGCAGCGCTTGTCACGATGGTTAAAGCCTGATTGAATGGATCATTTGGAGCACCAGTTGTGTGAATGGATTACAACACGCAATCTCGGTGCTGATCGCGATTCGCAATGAAGTGAGGCTTTCTCCATTCGATCACCAAATCGTTGCGATTGTGCGTCGCAATTCATTTGCAAAAGAAGTGCTCCAAATCATCCATCCAATCTACACTTTAGGTTGCTTATCTTGAGCTAGGACGCTATGTAAGCCTTTTCTCGTTCATTGTTGGGTTTTGGTGTACCGACTGTGTGTCTTGGATTGCCAACCGCAATCCTAATTGCGGCCACGGCTGAATTTGAAGTCTGCCTCTGCCATTCCGATCACTGGGGCTGTATCCGGAGTGGAAGGTTTCGGTGTGGCAGAGGTGGAAGAGAACAACACCGAAACCCTCCATTTTTCTCATTTATTTCAACTAATCCTACAAATGACGCTTAAGCGTGTCAACCCTTCACATCTCAGATTCTGACTCTGAGCCGAGTGCACACATGAATATAACAGCATCTACTTACCGGATCGGAAGAAGCCCACTCTCCGTTGCACCATCTCCAGTTTTAATTGTGGATTTTTGTGAGTAGAGTAATTTTCGTAGAAAGTAGAAGCCACGATTAAACCGCACAATAATCTGCCTCGACGGGGAATCGAACCGCGGCCCCACGGATTACCGGTCCGCTGCTCTACAACTGAGCTACCGAGGGCTGACGATCAGGTGCGCAATTTAATACATGACTTCTGCTTGGTTCGCGACGTGTTGCCAATGAGCTCACAGTATCTGTCCTGGTGTTGCAGATTGGCTCACTCACCCGTCACTTCCCAATGAACCTAAGTATCTGTCCTTCTGATGTTCAAAGGGCGATGGTAGATTACTGGCGGTATTTTTGTGAGTAGTCTTGTTTACCAGAATAGATCTCTTAGAGCTTTAACACACGGCAGTGAGACGAGTTCCAGATGGCCATTGGAGTTGTCCGGTTTCAAACACATCGTTTTCTCTTTGTATCAAACTTCAGCACAATTTGGTGACCTTCTGTGGACCACCGTTTGACACTTTTGGAACATCATCTCTGTTAGCATCTCTCAAGTACGGAATAGCGAAGTAATTGTGTTAGATTTTCAGCTCTCCCCTTCAACTTCACACGTCTTGGGTCGTGTGTGGCGAAATTACTGTTTGAAACGTCTATATGCTATTCCGACTAATTTTCCCATTCTTATACCTGTGACTTCACTATGTACTCTAAAGCACTCGTTTCCAATGACAACAGCCGCTCGACTGGAGACCATTCGTACTGTTGCCGACAAGTTCCCTTGCTCCATAGGTTGAATTCGACATCGGGATATGCCGAGTGTGTGCGTGCATGCGAGCACAATAAAAAGTGCGATCCGCGTGTCACATAATGACCTGTAGCTTCGGTGGTCAATCCGTCGCATCACATTGTTGCCGCATATCTGAGCAACCAAATGGAACTGATCAAGTTATTCCTGCCTGACATTTTTGATTACCATATGGCTTGATACCTGTACACCTCAGTCATCGAATCGTTGTAAGCGGATTCTTGCATTTGGCACCAATTCATCGATACCACTAACGCTAGCGGCTAAAATGTTGGTGGTGCTGACAAAACAACACAAATTACACACATGTTCAGAGTTTAACGTTCAACACACTTTAGCCTCCTGATAAATGTTAGCCATTTGAAACTAAATGTTTTCTGTTGTTGATCTCTCGCTCCACTCCACTGAACCCGTTTGACTACCTTCCACTGTTCCGGTAAATCGCAAGAGCCAGCACGACGGCTTCATGTTGCTCTGATAACTTTATCTGAACGGGTTGGAATCTCCGGTAATTGACGTTTTCCTTTATTCATAAATAATCCACATTTGAATCAAAAGTAAGCAAATGCGCGAAGAATATTCTTTTCGATAATTCTCATCAGGCGTGTACAATTATGAAGCAAAACTTTTGGAGAGAATAAAGCCCGTAGAGGCCTGTACAGAGAGCAATCAACTCATTAACTGGGCAATATGAAAACTAAATCAATGATTTGATCAATCGGATTGTCGCATTAGGAAGCAGGTGATCAAGGAAGGTCAAGTTCAAGACCAAGGCAATTTCAGAGCCTGTAGCAGTGTGCGCTGTTTGCATAGCTCTGCTTTTAGAACTTTGATAGCAATGGCTTCAGAAATGCTCAACAAATGTTGCTTAAGCTGTTTTGGGTTCCGTTTAGGGATAGTATAAATGACTCGAAACGACTGGTTTATCTGGACTTGGTGTCGTGTCGACCAAGTGTTGTAATACGGAACTGTTGATGGATTTTACCGATTGATCAACTCATTTATTTAGTTTTCATATTGCCCAGTTAACGAGTTGATTGCTCTCTGTACAGGCCTCTACGGGCTTTATTCTCTCCAAAAGTTTTGCTTCATAATTGTACACGCCTGATGAGAATTATCGAAAAGAATATTCTTCGCGCATTTGCTTACTTCTGACTCAAATGGGATTATTTATGAATTGAAAAAATGCAAGCAACCCAAAGCGTTTAGTGACCTCAACAAGTGCTTGCGGTTTAACGCCCGGCTTGCCGATGCGAAGACTGAGATCCGTTTCATCCAAGATTGCATAGAACGTAACCAGTATCCAAAGACTTATTGGAAATCGCTCCGACGAATTCACATTCGTCCAAATGCCAAGTCTCTCAAAAGATATGCTCATAGTCAGCTGGAAGCCATCCAATCTCGACTCCCTGAACTGGAACGATTGCGTGCCCTCTACTCGTCGGTGATCGACGACCTCAGCAGTGATCACGGCGAATCTTTTCTTTGCTATTTGCAAGAAATATGCGAAAAGACGAAAGAGAGGCGATACATTAAGTTGCTCAAAAGCTTGGAACCTTGCTCACCTGAAACAAAGTTCCCCGCCCATCTCGATAGATATGTGCATAATCTCTCTAGCCAGCAACTGAACCAGCTACATTTAGAAGCATTGGCACTTGGGCCAAAATTCTGCCTCTCCCAGCCGAAATGCGGGCAAATTCATTTGGAGACCCAATTTGAGAATTTAATGAACCAGTTAGTTGGTTTAACACCTTCATCTTCACTCGCACTTGACACGTTTAAGACCACGTTAGTACATCTTGCCCATCAGTATCGGAACGTTAAGTTTCAAACATCTAACATCTTAACAAAAAAGCACCGTGACGCAATCAAGGAGATGTTATCCAACCCAGAACTAATCCTTTCCCGACCAGACAAAGGATCTGGCTGGGTATTGATGAACAAGTCTGATTACATCTCTAAACTGACAACAATTCTGAACGACACCAACAAATTCCGACGAGACGCAATCCAAAAAGAGACCACTTCGCAGAGTAAACAAAAATCATTAACATTTTGAAAGAATTAAGAAAGTCGAAGCACATAGATGATGCACACTTCTCAAAGCTGACCCCATGCGGCTCACACCCTCCGCGACTCTATGGTTTGCCAAAAGTGCACAAAACAAACGTTCCGATGCGACCAATAGTGGACATGTCTACTTCAGCTTTTCACTCTGTCGCAAAGTGGATAACAGAGTTGCTGGAACCGGTTCGAAAAGAGTTGTCGATTCATACGGTCAAAGACACGTTTGATTTTGTCAACCGAATAGAAAACCTAAACGTGAAGGATAAATTAATGCTTTCGTTTGACGTAGAATCACTTTTCACGAACGTGCCGTTGGTAGAGACTGTGACATTCATTTGTGCTTTCATCACTGAGAGAAACATTGATGTTGGAATTCCGGTGAATAAACTAAAAGAATTGATTCTGCGTTGCACCTTCAACGTACAATTTCTGTTTGATGGAATCTATTATAGACAGATAGATGGAGTCGCAATGGGTTCTCCCCTAGGCCCACTTTTGGCCGACATCTTCCTTTCAAAGCTTGAACGTGGAGACCTGAACACCCTTATATCTTCATTTGATTTATACTACCGTTACATGGACGACACTTTCATTGTCTGTGACTCTTCCATCGATTACCTAACCCTATTAGATCAGTTTAACAGAGTGCATCCATCATTAAAATTCACCAGTGAAGTTGAGCAAGATGGCCGCTTGGCGTTCTTAGACGTTCTATTGCATCGGCGTGAAAACGGGACTATCAAAAGGAGTGCTTTTCACAAAGCGACGTGGGTAGGTCAATACACCCACTTTCTTAGCTTTGTACCGCTGAGATACAAGAGGAATTTAGTCCGTTGCTTATACCATCGTGCCAGAGCAATCTGCAGTCCAGAGACGCTTGAAAGCGAAACCAAGCTCATCTTTAACACGCTGCAAGAAAATGGATACCCCGTACCTTTCATCAAAAAGCATTCCAAACAGCTTGAGGCTGTCAAATGTGTCGCTACAGTTCCCAAAAAGGATGTATTCCTTACAGTTCCCTTTAAAGGTGACGTCGCGTTCGAACTGTTGAATAGGAAAATCGCGACCGCAGTGACCAAGACATTTCCAGCCGCCAATCTAAAACTACTTGCCGAAACAAGACCATTGATTCTTCAGCGCTTAAAGGATAAACTCCCGGTTCGGTCCGAATCGTTTGTCTTATACCAGTTCACCTGCACCTGTGGTGCTGGGTATCTTGGACATACGACCAGGTATTTGTCCAAAAGAATCACTGAGCATTGTCCTACGTCACTACGAAAAGGTACGGTAAAATCCATCAACAGTTCCGTATTACAACACTTGGTCGACACGACACCAAGTCCAGATAAACCAGTCGTTTCGAGTCGTTTATACTATCCCTAAACGGAACCCAAAACAGCTTAAGCAACATTTGTTGAGCATTTCTGAAGCCATTGCTATCAAAGTTCTAAAAGCAGAGCTATGCAAACAGCGCACACTGCTACAGGCTCTGAAATTGCCTTGGTCTTGAACTTGACCTTCCTTGATCACCTGCTTCCTAATGCGACAATCCGATTGATCAAATCATTGATGTAGTTTTCATATTGCCCAGTTAATGAGTGGATTGCTCTCTGTGCAGGCCTCTACGGGCTTTATTCTCTCCAAAAGTTTTGCTTCATAATTGTACACGCCTGATGAAAATTATCGAAAAGAATATTCTTCGCGCATTTGCTTACGTTTTCCTTTATTGTTTGATACGCATACTTATTAGTATAGCTAAAGGAAACTCGGTGTTGTCGTGAATCCGACCATAGTGCTATGTTTAGACACTCCAGTCACGTCTGGTAATGCTTAAGTAGGAATGAGGCGTACGCCGGCACAGCATAACGACGCTTCGCTGCCACGCGAGCATCAACATTAGCCCGTGACCTGAGTAGTATACCGCGAGATCGCCCGCACCTACCTGGATTCGAACCGATGACCTCCGGATTACAAGGCAGGCCTTTTGGCTACTGGTCGACGGTAATGTTGAAGCACCGGATTCCTACGGACTCGAACTTAGAGGTAACTCACTGATCGCTTCTGTATTGCCCCCCACTGCACGTCCATTGATATTAGGTCGCCCTTCCGCACGGTTGTACGTTTAGTTGTTAGTTTGTCGCCATAGTAACCACTTGCTTTCCGATGCAGAGCTCCCTTCATCGTACACGATTCACCTGAAGTGAAGGGTGAGCACCACGTTCCAACGATTGCAGGGCTACATCATTTCGGAAAGCAAATACTCCGAATTCTGGCGTCTAGCTCGGATGTTTACATAATGCTCTTAAAAAGAACTATACAAATCCCGTTTTCTACTGAGGAAACTTATACAGTACGACCCAAACACTCATGCTGATTCTGTCGCCATGCGGTTTTGTACAAGCAGCTTTAATAAAACCACGTTTACCACATTGCCTGTAAAACGCGATCTGCGGCAGCGGAGTTACTTTAGATTTTAAATAGACGTTCATCATATATAGAGTCAGATAGCTATCGCCTCGCCGTTCCATCTTTTCGGGAGTCGTCAGTCGTGCGTATTCCATCCGGCCCCCGTGGGGGTTAAACCCGCAACCCGGCTGTTACCAGGCCGTGGTGATGACCACTGGGCTATGGGGGACTGTAGCGATTATCGAGACAAAGTTACCAAATGTGGTATAGCGCCGATCACCGTCCAGTGACGCATGTTACTCCCCCACAGAGAGCAGGATATCCCCTTCACCAAGCGACAAACCTATTGAACTGAAGCCGCCGATTAACATGGATTATGAGCTTTTTAGTCTGTCTACTGATTACAAGGGAGTAGTAAGGGAGAATGCTATAAGTCGGTCGCCACTGTCCTCCGTAGCCCAGTGGTCTTCACCCCGAACTGGTAACAATCGGGTCGCCGGTCCTAGCCCCACAGCAGCCGGATTGAATAAGCACTGCTGATGATTCTCGAATGGATGAAACTGCCGCACAGGGTTCTTCGCGTATTGTGATGGCTGTCTGACTAAGTCTACATGTGGCGAACTACTACTTATCCCGTTCACCTCCCCCTTTCAACTAAGTTTTATCAAGTGATATCTTTACACCGTGGTTGCCAAACGCATCACTGAATGACGCATGGCACGAACATACCAACTGACTTATGTGGCGATCGGACTCATTCTGTGCAGCTTTAGCTTGTTCGACCTACCGAGTGCGTTCGTCGTTACACAGCCCAACTAAACCACACTCAACTTGGTTTAAGCCGTTAGAACAAGGTGGGATCATAATCAGTGAGATGCGTAACTGTGCAGTACTAAATCTGCGCATTTTGTTCCTTCAGCTTTATTCGCTTCACTGTGGCTTCACACCCGTATACATTGATTCCACGGGTTCTGCTGATGACAAGGATAACAAGACAAATCAAGTCTTCTCTAAACCATGCCCCACCAAATTACTTAATTCGTTAGAGGTGAATCTTCTCTTACGATTGCATTGTTTAGGTGTCCTAATTGCTTTTTGGTCCGTGTTCCCAATCTGTTCCGTGCTGTCAGTGCGTAGCAACGAATTGCCCTTGTTGATCCGTGTTCATGCACCTTGTGCACTGAGTCTTTTTTCATCTGTTCGTTTCGCAATATCCGCATTCATCTACTTCCACACAGTAGCGTGCCTTGTTAGTTGTGGTTGTTGCTGTCTTCACACACTTGTTAGGTGTTTCTGGAGACTGCCTTATCACTTCTGGTCCTCTATCCTATGCCACAATAAGTCTTTTTTGATACACCCAAGTCTTCTATTTTCACTAAGAGTAAGTGAATGACATTTTGCCGTTTTCATACATTGCAAGCTCTCCTGAAGTACTTCTCACAAATCGCCGGGCATCAAGCTTGTCTGCAAGCAGGCTCAAAATTACATGATTTATGCTTCACGGCGTTGATGAAGTCCAATGGGTTGCCGTTTGGTTTCCTCCTGAAACCCGGTGCTCTTATTGAGGGTCGGTTACACGGTTTTCCCATCACTTCACCCATTTCCGAATCCATCGTCCGCCTGTCGATGGACCTAGCAGAGTCGGACAACGTGTTGCCGTTCACTTTCGTCGGACTGTCCAACTTGTTACTCGAACTGGTCTTCATTTCTGGGCTCCACGTCTTTGTACTCGCACGCGCTGGTGACTCCGCTACAATAGTGACATTTTTCCTTGTCCTGATACTGTGCATCATACTTATGGGCTTTTTGCAGGCAGGTGTCCATAATTCGCTGTGATTCACTATTCGACTCAGTGATCAATGCGTTTTATTTTCTCATATGCATTTGAGTAACAACCGAATAATCTTGTTGCTTGTTTCATAATAGCATGCCGTTTTACCATTAGCACATGATTTCTGGCTACATTTCCCCAGCCCGCCTGCTCTATTATCCTTTTTCATTCCCTGCCCGTCTAATTTCTCCGTCCACTCTCTGGTTGAATGCCCCTTCAATGATTTCCTTCACTCAGTACTATTTTCTTGGGTCGCTGCCATAACTTTTGCGATTGGTCATTTGTCGTGTGCCCAGAAGCTTCATGATGCTCTACTCGTTGGGGTTCTTCATGCACCACCAGGATTCTTTGACACAATCCCTCTGGTGAGTAACTATCGGCTAGTTCTTTCACTAGTTCCATTTGCCCTTGTGAGGCCTATTTTAAGCTATGTACCACACAACCTCTTCTTCCATTTTGCCCAACTTTTGTAATGGCCAAACAGTTAGTGGTAACTTCTGCAGCATCTTACCTAAACTCTCTTGTATTATTGGCAAATGCTCGTATCTCACATTTTATTTAACCTTTAAATCCATCGGCACTGTTCTTGCGTTTCCTTCGTCCCACTTCTTTGAGGTAAACTGCTCTGCTTACGATCGCTTATGCATTGGCTGCAGCCAATTAGCAAGCACCCAGAATGCTTTGTGCTCCGAATTCATATCGCATCACTGAAATCTTGCACAGCACTGATTTTATTTGTGCGGGGTTTTTAAATGCCTTTAGCTAGTGCTCCGGGTGCTAAGTTGATGGCGGCGAAGAAAGTTAACTGCCGTATATATATATATATATATATATATATATATATATACGTTTTATTCATCGACAGTGCGAGGCACAGATCAATTAATTGGTCTGATCAACTTGTACAACGTAATCGCACAATAAAATTAATTTTTCGTGTTTTGTACAAAGGTTCCCATATGGGTTTTGTAGCGATTAATAGTTTGAAAGTATTAGAAAGATTAAAAAACTAGGAATAATAACAAATGTGGATTTAACCAAAAGTTCAAATAAAGTAATACGGTTATCCCTGGAACTATCCCCAAGGGACTTGCTTCCATGCAGAGTATTCCCTCGATGGGTTTCACTCCCACTTCCGTGCTCCAACTGGTTCTGTGGCGGTGTGGCAAAATAGTAAATAAACCATCACCTGTGTAACAAATGTGCTTTTTTCTTAAGGACTGTTTTATGCATACCTTATTGGCGATGAAGCCTCAACCCGTTCCGTCATACGGATCAGTCAAGTATGGCATTTTTTGTTATAGGCCAGCGAGTCAGTAGCAGTATGATTTGCATGAATATAATTTTTTTTTAGTTTGCTAGGTGTAATCCGTCACCCGCAAACAATGAAACAAGGAAGAATATAAAGTATGAGGAAATAAAAAAACATACTTTTGAATATGAACGTTTGCCGATAGACCAATCACAATTTGATGGAAAATCTTAGCGAGTGACGACGATGGTACAGCGACTTCAGCTTGAAAGGCATAGTGCACCTTTGAACCAGTGCATTAACGGAGAAAACTAAATTATTTTGGCGGAGTGATACGAGTAAAATCATTTATAGATACCTACTCAAGAATTCAACTATGTGTAGGTAAAATTTTTCTATTGAGGCAATTAGAGTATATGGCGACTTTCAAGTATATCCAAGACCTCATACAAATCATCTGGAGTCATCTTTTGGCTAAGTGTTGACCAGATATTTGAAACAGTCAGGTGAATATTAATCATGAGTTTGAATTGCGAATAGCTAGTGCAGTTTCTAGTACTTGATGGAAGTTTGTTCCATATTAACGCATATTTTACCGAGCACATATGTGAACCGAGTTTGGTGCGAGACCTTTGTATTTGCAATGTGCACTCGCTGTTTCTTACTTCAGAGCACATACGAGTCTGAAACTCGTGTTGTGGCTGAGCAATGAAGCTTAATCCGAATAGTAAGCGGTATAGAAGGCACAGATTAAGTTTGATTCTGCGCAGTCATAGCAGCTCTAGTTTTAGAGGATCGCAACACTCACGGTATGTCATAGTGTTAGGCATGTTCAAAAACCTCTTCGTGAATGATCGTTGAACGTTTTCTAGTGCTATGATGTCAATTTTTCTCAGGTTACCGTGCACTATCGTACAGTACTCAAGCTTCGGCCTAACACATTTTTAAAAGCTTGAAGCCTGGAATCCCTCAAGATAAGAGTTCGACTTAAGTAGGCGATCACTTCTGGGAGCAGCCCGCAAGAATAAAACGCTCTAAAAATTTGTGTGGCGGAATATCTTAGGCCAAGATCTCAGACTGCGCCACACGCAGGAATAGGTGTCGTTTAAGGGTAGGATGTTCGGAGAAAGGCCACAGTCGTGCTACGATAGATTACACTTGTCAGTGGCAAGGCGCAACTTTCAGGAGTTATTCCAGTGCTCCAATGCGGACAAGTCAGACTGAATACAGGGGCGGAACAATACACAATTTTAACATAATCAGCGAAGTGCATGACTTCCCATATAAGATTTCATCAATGATATCTTTCCAATAGATTAAGAACAAAAGCGGGCCTAGCACGCTGTGTTGAATCACCTCACCAGATATTGAGGTGGCTTCCGATGTACAGTTACCAATTCGGGCTGCTTGCTTTCTACCCTCGTGGTAGGAAGATAACCAATCTAGAAACGAATTTGTGATACCATAGGACATAAGCTACCGCAACAATGAATTGTGTGGGACACAGTAAAAAGCCTTTTGGCCATCAAGAAACATTACAACGATGGCACTTCCGGCGTCTCTTGCTCTAGTCACATGATCAAGATCACCTCACTGACAGGTAGTGCATGGCCTACCTTTCAAGAAACCGTGCTGATGTTTACTGATAAGTCTCATAAAACTCAAATATTCTATTATGTGTTCTTTAACTGACCTCTCCATGATTCTGGAGATAATGGATGTGTGGTGGATTGAGCGGTAATTTTTTACATCTTGCATAGATCCGCTTTTGTGTCGTGGTATTATAGTTGCTTTTTTCAGTGCAAAGGATACTTCCCACTGAGAATAGAAAGTCTATATACATTAGGCAAAAAGAGGGGGATGTCTGGACCTCCGTGCTTGACTAGAATAGGCGGGATGTTATCAGGACCTGGTGAACATGATGGCGACATATGTCCCTAAGTATGAACACAGTAGTTTGGAGTGTGTTACTGCCTTGGTGTATCAGCCTGAGTTTAGCATCCTTTCTCGCTATAAGTAGAGATGTAGTAGGCTTTGAAGATCGAACATATGATTGCGCGATCGGTTATGGCAATTCCATCAGACTTTATAATCTAGTTACTATAGCTTGCTTTTCTAATCTGCCTACGGTCCAAAAGTTTTGAAATGAAGCCTACCACGTTGGCGCCCTTCAGTAGTATTACCTCCTCAGAGCAGAGCATTTTGTGGTGCTCATGGTTAAATGCTGTTAACAATCTGGTGTGAAGCATCAGTAGAGTAAAATCGTTCGTTTTCCTTAACTTTTTTTATTTTATGAACTTTAGTGGCTACCTTTTTCGAGGTGCCTGCAGCTGTAACAATGCTATTCAACTTCTTAGTACGTTTTGGAGCCACAACTTCATGAGTAAGAGCTGCGATAGACTGAGTAGACCAAACGGCATATATATATATATATATATATATATATATATATATTATCGACTATGCGAGGCACGCCCATGGAGGCATGATCAGATATGTACAACTGTACCGACATTTTATGACAACTGTAACAGTGACAGTAGAAAATTGTTCATATGTCCATGCTTGGAACTGTACAATGGTGAAGATGCGAAATAATAATTTGGCTGTTGTGAAACCGGGACCTCGGCTAATAATAGATTGAGAATCCTGAATGATCCATTGGAAAGTAATTGAAGAGCACACTCAAGAGAGATATGACAATACAGTGAGTTCGTGCACAAGTAACGCAAAGGTCAACGGTGATATCGTAGAAAGCTAAAAGATGACAGTATATGCAGTTGTAGAAGTTCCAGTGTAACGAACCTATCTAGAATCGTGACGCTAGTTGATCTCCCAGTGTGAAGTTATGGGCTGTGACTTTATTCGGTGGCGAGTCACATTCGCCACGTTGCAGTGTTGTTAAACGGACATTTGTGACTTTTTATATGGAGAACGCTTGCCAGGCGAAAACCCACCACGTCCTGAAACACTGCCGCCAATCCATTGAATGGCAAACTGTAACTGGCTATGTTCTGGTTGAACGTTTGTTTGCTCGGTTATTCGCAGTCAGGTTGCGTCCCATTTTTCTGCCGGCTGATGCGTTAGCCGAGTGTCTATTGCGTTCCTGAGTCCTGTCCTGTGCCCGATTGATAGGTCGGGAACTAAACTTACTTTTTGAATATGACGTGTTGATCCTTTGCAGAACCACGTGAAGTCTCCGAGGGATACACGTTGAAATATGTTGAATTGTTGTTGAAGTCTTGAAGGATAGAATATGGTTCCAAAGAAAGAATCGCAGATCCCCGGGGTATATAATAAAATTGATTAGAAATATAGGCAACCACGGCCAATTGAGCGGTCAACGCGGATTGAAGAACTCATAATGACCAATTGTTCTGGCTTTGTATCGCAGGAGAATGTGCCTTCCGAAGTCAAAAGTAGTTCTCCAGGCAAGAGTTATGTGGAAGAGATAGTGGTAGGCAAACTGAGCCCAAAGGCTCAAGCCTCGGAAAATTTGTATCCGTGCATGAGTTGTCCGGTTAGTAAGTTGTAAAAGGGTTGATAATCTTCCACTCATGTCCAGATAAAGGAACTGTGTGGCTTGTATTATTGTCGCAACGATGGACAATTCCTTGGGTGCGTGTCGCCGTGCCTGTGACAAACTCAGTCTGTCGTAGCTCTCACTCATGACCTTTAATAGCAAAAGTTCGTACTCCTGAACTGGCTTGTCAGTATTATGGGACTTAGTTCCGGTTCGAAATTGTGCCACTTTCAGCATCTGTCTTTACTACATGACTGACGTTTTATGTTCCTCAGTGAAAACGTTCATGGTCACAGTTTATAGCTAACATGACAAATACGCTAGTTATCTATTTATATTGTGCTCCCGTTTTCATCGGATTTCATCTCCCATCAGGGACGGGTTGTCAACCGGTTCGCGCAGGACATTTCCACTCTGGACGGCCCGCTGCTGCAGTCAATGAAAAGCGCCTTCGATTGCTTTCTTCAATGCCTACTTACTATTTGCATGGCCTGTAGCATAAATCCTTGGATAATTATCCCCATTGCTTTTCTCACAATTGTTTACGTGGTACTACAGGTACGTACATGTTCTCACCAATGCTGCGTATCCCCATGCAATTATCCTACTTCCAAATTAATAACATGGACCGTAATTTGTTCTTTGTTGTTCGCTTCAGAGACTCGCTCATTGCTTTTTGTGGCTTGGAGTTTGTTTATGCCCAAATTGCTGTCTGGGCTTGGATCACATTTAATCCCAATTTGGCGTATAACCTACATACCCACCTGCATGAACTCATCTACCTTTTGGATAATTTTCGCGTGGCCTATCATGCAGTCATGTTGCTTATGCGTTACTTTTGTTCCCAGAATGTCTATGTGACCAACTCCCGGCAATTGAAGCGATTGGAATCGGTCAACCGTTCTCCAATCTTTTCACATTTCTCCGAAACCCTGCTTGGCGTAGACAGCATACGCGCTTACGGGATGACGGAAGATTACGTACAGATCAACTCCAGCCGCTTGGACACAGACAACGCCACCACCTACTTAAATATGACTGCCCAGCGGTAGGTCTGACTGGCTACCTAGAGCGGCGGGATCTACATTTTCGTCTGTTAACTTCCTGTTCCCAAGTTTTATTATTTGCCGTCTCAAAAATTAAACGCTTATGTGTTAAGAAACTTGAACGTAAAAACAACCTGTAAACCTATGCAGCGCCAGATATTACTTTTGTCGTCTGCTCGCGACGAGTTTCGCATTGAATCAGATGTTTGGAAATCTATCGCTTGAATCCCTCCCCTGAGTGGTTCATGTTGCACTGTAGAAACCAGCGTGTCATTCCTTAGATCACGAATTCAAATGAATTTACCCTTCTTTACTACAGCATTCGCCCTCTTATTTACCTGTCAATGGTTACCAACACCTGAAAAGGGCCTATGACAATAGTCGGAGCATGAGTGAATGGGGCCGCCACGCCCACAGCTCCGTCCACCCACTCCATTCCAAGTGTAAACCCACAGAAATGAGACCTGGTGACATGCGTGTGGGAGTCCCGAACCTTTTGTAGCTTTCCTGCGTTCCATCAACGCGCACCTCATCAATGGGTAGCTGAATCTGTGTGGCAGTATCGCATTGTCATGACAGAATCTAGAGACTATAGACGCAACCTGTATCAGAAAAGTACACGTCCTTTTTGTGGGTATTTAATTCATGCGGAACCGTCACCTACCTCCTCATTCAAATACCATTGGTGGGGCTTTGTAGATCAGTGGCGACTAAGCCATTATCAATCCCATGCGTGAAACGCTTGTTTAACCTTTCTTTCAGTTTCCCGTGCAACAATTACCAGTTTCCAGTGACTAGCATTTGAGGCGGAAGTATCGGACAGGTAGGCATATTGTCAACACTCACGTCGCGCGCATTCAAGCTTGGCATATCATGTGCTCATACGTTTAGGTCTGGCCTAACTGCAGCAACACACCGCGTCGACCCCAAGTTCATCACAATTGCAACACTAGTCACTTTGGTAACGTTATTTGGATTGCACAGTTGATGATAGTTGGTCACTGACTGTACTATAATCGGACAACAGCTGGAGGGAAACTAACAAACTACGCCCGACGACATAAGAAATTCATGATCAAACCAAGTTCGCATGACAAATGCAAACACATTCCATTTGATGAAATATGCTTGTCTGCTGGTGAGATCATTGAAAGACTAATTAGTGAAACTGGACGGAGGCACATACGGAAAAAGTAAAAACGTTGTGCATTTTTGTAGATCAACCCTAACTGCTTACCCAAGTGCGTTGAAAAGACCGCCACGTACACTATGAGTGGATAATGACTTATTTATGTTAAATAACTTTTTGCGTGTAACGAACGAATAGGGCAAAACTGGATCTAAGTTCCCGGTGCCGAGCAAAGAAGCCTCGGGAAACCTCTGAGCAGGCTAACAGGTATGGAGGGTTTCGGTGTGGCTCTCCCCCATCGCTGCACTCCAGTGAAGTGATGGAAGAGTGCAACACCGAAACCCCTCACTTTGGTGACGGTCCCAATGATTGTACTGGTGGAGGCTGACTTAAAAGTCAACCGAGGCCACGATTAAGATTGCATGTCGCAGATGCTCTAAAACCCGAAAATCACCTTCTAACCGCTATGTCAAGCACTGCTCACGGAGCTCAATAACCTAGCGATCATGGGGATAGTCGCCAAGCACTCTGTGCCGCGTTCCACTCCCAGTTCAGGCTATCTATACTTTACGAGTCCAAATCAGGGCGAAACCGTCGGTCGTAGAGTGCAGGGATGGGAGAGAGCCACACCGAAACCCTCCACTTCCATGACGGTCCCAGTGCTCGGAATGGTACAGACTTCCTTCGAAGTCGACTGAGGCCTCAATTAAGATTGCGCGGCGCAATCTAAGACACACGGGGATACTCCAAAGCTTAACATTCAAGCTAAGAGATAGTTTGTCAGGAGAAACGCTTAATTGAGATGTGTAACAGCTAGTAACCCCAGGCTTGCATTTTTGTTGCGTACATCTCTTGATGTTTGTTTAAGTGAATCCTTTTGGCAGCCGTATTGGCCGTTAACAATCACTGTTTCTGGGGACTTACCATAGTTTTCCACCTAAGAATGAGCGCATCTGCTTAGTGCTTTATGTGACTGATTCCTTATTGGCTGACTCAGTGGGGTGTTTTTAGTGTCTTGCTTTGTCTTGACTGCAACTCGTCTACCATATAATAATGCCATTTTCTGACGGAAAGAACCTTGTCCCTTCTTTTCTTGGTGTCCTCGTTTTCGACGTGGGTTGTAGCGGTTGTAAATGACACTAGATACAGTAAAACCGAAGTTGGCCACCTCTATATGCTGACCACCTCTAAGTTGACCCCATTGTGACAGGACCTTCAAATTCGGCCGTTTTGTGATTTCTGTCCACCAGTTTATCAATACACAGGCTCATTTCCGTCATCAGTTTTCACTGTACGAATCGCGTCATGATTACCTGCGGTTATGACATTTTAAGAAATCTGTGTGTTTTCACGAACATGAACCTAGAACTTCGCCATGGTCAGTCTATACGGAATAAATGGAAAAGACTCACAAAGAAACGAAGTAGTTCCACAAGAAAGCACTTCGAAGCAAAAATCTCAGACTCATGAGTATACCTATTTTGATCAGTGCTAATGTCCGTTCCCTTGTGGGAAAATTAGAAGAGCTTAGAAGTATAACAAGTTTTTGCGAATACTCCCGAATTGGTGTCGTTATGCTACAAGAAACCTGACTGCGCGATGACGTTTAAGAAACATTTGTGACACTTGGCGGATTTACCGCGCATCACATTGACCGTCCATGTGCATACAGTACATCCATAACTTTTTCATGATGCACGCCAACAAAAAGTATTCTTCATTATTATGCGCAGCGTATTAGCTGTTTAATTATGAAATGTAAGCCACGGTACTTGAATGGCTATTGTTCCATTCCATTAGCCAACATTTACATTTATCCCAACTGTCCTATACCTGAGGCTGAAAACTTTTATAATGGTTTCATAACCACTGTCATTGACTATCTAGATATTTCTTTATGGATTTTTGTCAGTGACTTCAATCGATACGACACTAATTTCATCACTAATCTTGGACTGAAGAACATACTGCAGTCTGCAACTAGGTTACAAGCCACTCTAAGAAGCTCAGAGCATATCACCATAAAGTTATCTCCCATTATCTGTGGCAAAACGAATCACAAGAATATTATGCGCTCCAAGAATCACAAGTTAACACAAAGACAATTCCTTTCCCGCAACATCGAGCTACTACGCGCAGCTTTTGCCTATACAGACTTCGATCTATTTTAAAACTCCGATGTGTCGAAGTATTGTGATCAATTAGCTATTTGAACTTCTGCTTCGATATTACTCGTCCTCTGGAAACCACTTTCATCCGCGCAGATAGGTTCTCATAGTGCGCAGGCTCAAAGAAAAAGCTTTCAGGCGCAAAGACTGTTTCAGCACAGTTCTTGTCGACTGATATAAAAAATGAAATGTGCCGCCTTAATCATGTTTATGTCCAAATCATACTTGGAAAGAATTATTGTCAATCAGTACGGAAAATGATGAAGAACCTGATTGGAGTCGTCCGCGGCGTCGCACACACACTGCTCTTGATGTGGAAGAATCACACCGCAACTTTTGTGCTCAGATAAATTATCCAGCCTTAACTTTACCATCTTTACCGTCACAACTCTCTCCACAACATTCACCACTCATAGATGGCATAACTGTTCACACGGATTTCATACGCATACATTCGTGCAAAACTCCCGGTCCGGACGGACCATCTCCTATGGTCCTAAAAGAAAATGCTAACGTCTTAACACAGCCTTATTCTTAAATGTGCATTATGTGCTTGTATCAACACAAGATAGCCGACCGCTGACGAAGCGCCAGCATCACACGCATACCGAAGAAAGAAACATGTAACTATCGGCCTATTGGTTGCACATCGGCGGCTCTTAAGATAATTGAGCTAATCATTCTCGGAAGAATGCTCCTCCAAACCCACTCAAGTGATCCTTATTAGTTTGCCTACCGCAGTTCAAGGTCCATTTTGGATGCATTAGTGTCTTTTGCACTGCGTGTTGTCATCACTCGATAGAAAAAACAAACGCAAACGGAGCTGCTTCCTAGGTTGCAGCAATGCTTTCGGTTGTGCAAATGGTGAGCTGCTGTTACACGATCCGTTCGTTCCGGAGTGCAACTTCATCAGGACTACTTTGCCAGACTACTTTGCCAGTAGTACGTAGTTAACCATGTTAAGGGGAAAGTGATCTTCCTCGTTCACCACAAATTCAGCTGTCCTTCAGGGAGCTATTTTGTCCCCATTCCTATCTTCTACCTACCTATGACTTGATTGTGAGTGTCGTTCGCCTCGGTCAAACTGGTTAGCCGTCACCCCATGCGAACATGAGATTGCTCACCTGCTCTAGCAGGTGACTTTTTTCCTGGTTGACTGCGATATCGCCCACTAAAACAGTGTATCGGCGTTATTGCTACGAACAACTACTGCAACTGTCATGGAGAATCCCGAAGACCATTTTGTGGCATTTGAATAGCCTTTATTTTCTGTACACGTGTCAGAGTCTAGGTATTTGAGTTGTAGAGCGGGGAGAGGAATACCCCTCGACCTGACTAGTCGTTTTTATTTATCCTGTGTGTATACGCCGTACTATGACTATCAGGTGGAAAATTGCTCAAACAGCCGTTGCCTTCAGATACTGTCCCATTGACCGAACTGCTCGAGATTCACCTCAAAGTGAATTGAGGTCCCGATTTTACGATTCCGCGTTACAGCGGGTACTTCGGAATGCTCTCCCTAATGTAGGGGTTTCCAACCTTTTCGCAAAGAGGGCCACATTTTGTGAATTAAAAATATGTCGAGTCTTATTCAGTCTGACGTTAAAATAATAGCAAAAATCACACATCATAAATTTTGATTGCATTTTCGATGTGAATTTATTATTGCATGATGAGGCCGCGGGCCAGTTGAAATGTTAACGCGGGCCGCGTTTGGCCCACGGTCCGGACTTTGGACATCCCTGCTCTAATGAGTCGTGAACCTTCGTGACAAGCATTGTGGACATCCCTGCTCTAATGAGCCAGGAACCTTCGTGACAAGCATTGTTAGACGCGGTTCGGTGCCTGTGGGGCAGCGGTTTTGGCGGCTCTGCTATTGTTACGGAGGCGAAACAGCTGACTACGATGATGCACACTAGCGGGGCGAGATTGGCCAGCTCAAGTGAGCGGCTGACAGGCTCGTTGTCATGGTCAAACCGGAAGCTGACGAAATCAGACCGCCGTCGCCGCACGGGTTACTATGTTGTGGACGTGATCCTACCTACAGTCAGAGAGAGATGGCCGCTACCAGAGTGGAATATGTTCAGACAAGCGGTGCGACTCACCTCAGTGATAGAGGCGAGGTAAGCGCATGTGACCTATAAAAGTAGCCATGTTTTGTGCCTAATATACTTCGGCCTAGCACGCTCGGCCTTTTGTTTTCCCCGGATGGTTGGTAGCGCAGAGAGGCAGAGGCAAAGGGCAGCGTCACAACAGCTATCTCTATGGAACGATTGCAAACTAGAACGAAACCGATCGTGGGACGCAACATAGCTAGCGGGCTACTACACCTAACTTCATCAACTCAAGTCTAGCTCTCCAAATCTATTGAAATGCTTCAAGTTGTTCTAATCGGTGCGGTAACCTGATGAGGATTATCGAAAAGGACTTTCTTCGCTGAATTGGACGCTTAGACCGTGTGTACTGGATGAAAAAGGCTATTGACGTCCTTGGGTGTAAACTTGATATATGCGCCAAAATACAGTCCTACCTGCTATGGCGACCACCGGTCTATTGCGACCAGCCAAAAACATCCCCAATATTTTATCCTATGAGTAATGTCCCTATGCGTGAACCTGTCTATGGCGGCCACCTGTCCAAGGTGACCACTTTTTGTCGGTCCCTTAAGTGGTCGCTCTAGACAGCTTTGACTATAATTGCCGATATTAAAATCAACTAGAGAAGTTCCGATAATTCGGTGTGCCTAGAAATAGCCTTGATTGACCACACAACCAATCTGTAATCCTTATGTGTACCGAGTCAGGAAAAGAGCTTGAGAGATACTTGTAGCCACTAACCAAACAACGGGGTACCGGGAACATACTGTAAACAACCAGGGCAGTATGTGAAACATCTTATTGTTATGGATGGGTTCAGCTAGATTTTGCGAAAAAAGACACCAGAATACTAGGTGGTTGATGAGCCCGCCGCAACTTGGTCTCCCAGCCATGTGATAAGACTATTTGTGGTAATCTGTACCAAGGAATGCAGCGCGTGTATCAACGCGAGTCCGCCGTGTTTCAACAATTCTGGCATTTCGCAGCTGAGCAAGTGCTCTCTGCGTCTCACGCAGTGTCGGTGTGTCCGTAAGACACAACTTCATCTCTTGTTTTTGCAGCCCGTGCACCAGTCCAAGCTCTGATCGTTTGTTCAAGAAGCAGTCGAAATGCTTTCGCCAGATCTATAGTATGTCTGCAGTATGCGTGCAGGCAGCGCCAGAATTATCATGGACCAGGGTCCTCAGTGACTGGAACTTGAGTCCATACACCGCCTTTGAGGAGTCAGAGTATTCCTTATGTTGGCTGCGTTCGGATTAGCATTCCATCTGCTTCACCCTCTCCGTCCACTATGCATTCTTAAAGCGACGGAGCTCTTGAGTCACTCGCCGTCGAACTTCACGAAACGGACTCTACTTCTCGGAGTCTGCAGAGTGGTCCGCATGCGCAGAGAATGCTGCATATTTTCCGACACCAGTGCGCCAATGATCGCACTATTGTCATCACACCAATCGGGCCGTTTACAGTTTGCGCGCCCGATCGTTTCCTCGACAGCAGCCGTCACCTGTGAGTGCGACAGGTCACTGGCTGAGGCGATAGAAAGTCAATATCACCATGGCCTTCTCCAGTTCCATCTTCTTCACAATAGTACCTGCAGAACTGATATTACATTTCGCCAATTCATGGCGAGCGAGCAATGCATAGATTTACGAAAATATTTAAACAACTTCCGGTCAGTACACACAGCTGCACTCATTACACATGGTATGCGCGAAGTGCGCATGCCACGCTGTCGTAGTCGAGCAGGTGAACGTGACCACTCCGTGGACGCGTCCAGGTAGCCTGCTGTAGTATGTGTCCGGTCGAGGGTTCCGTGGGCGTAGGGGGTCGTAATCGACCCAGGGTCAGAAATGCAAAACTGGTACTTCGCAGGCGGTTGGACAGTTTCATCACAAGCACCTATTAGGAATTGGAGTTGGCTGGTTGGTGCTCCTGAGTTACACCTCATAGCAAGCCGGACGGCGTTGACACAGCTGCCGATGGAGGACCGAGCCTGAAAACGAACACAAGATGGCTGCTCTGACGATACCGAAGACGAAGTAGCAAAACAAAAGAGGAAGAAACGACAACGGCATTCTAGGTTAGACTGAACGACATCTTACCTGTTGGCTTGCAACAAAGACACTGACGCGTTACACCTGTTTTCGTCCCAGACGTGGTTTGAACGCGCTCTCTCGGGGGTCTGACTTTGCAACAAACACGCAGCTGCATAAAACAATACACACGCCACGCACACGTACGCACCACTGCGCAGAGAAAGATGAGGGGACAGGGAACCTTTGGGTCACTCTCTTTCATCGACGTGAATGTTTCTGGCCATCGAGAGAGGCACTTCAACTAACACGCTCTGCTTGCATCTTACGGGTTGCATTAGGTAGGGTTCCACCAGTCTGCAGTGGGAAAGTTCATCATAACAATTGAACAGACATGGAATAATTCTGTCCATAAGAACGTCTATTATCCCACATATTGCAATAATCAATTATCTTAAATTAATTTATTGAATTTCTAACTGTTAAAATGTTCTAACATGCGTACAATTAAACGAAAACTATTTTGTGTGGAAGAAAAGATGTGCTTCTTTGCGATAGGAGAAAAACGAACAAAACGGACTTTTTGATGAGTGAACAGCTACCAACGTGAAAGTTGTGTTTGTATATAAGTGCACATAATAATCCTATATGCCGCGTTCTCACAACCAAGTTAGGAATTACTACTCAAAACCGATGATGGATTGATTAAGAGGTTCATGTACCGAAAATCGGCTTGATCCGGTCAGTAGCTGCACTTCACCAGCTCCACGGACACCTGTGAAGACATTACTTACTCGTACCAGACGAATTTGTTCGGCCGACTGTCTGAACAATGAGCTAGTGTTAATTATAGCAACACTAATGGCCAGTGGCTACCCTCGAGGATCTATCGAAAAACACAGCCAACCGCGAGGGCCAAAGGACTTAGTTCACACGGCAGCCAAAAAGAAAGTGTGTACCGAGTAGCTTTGAAAAGGTGATTTTGCCACGCTGAAGGCAACTAAGCGTATAATTTCGGCTACACAAGGAAGGTACTATGCTGCACAAGTTTTCGTCATCAACCGAACCCGAAATCTGCCCATACCTCCAACGAAGTAAGTTCAGCCCATTGGGGTCAACTCACATTGTGTATACCAATTTATATATGACTACGGAAACAGTTACATAGGCAGAACTAATAGAACGCTGAGTTCCCGAATAAAGGAACATGTACCAAAATGGGTACAACGTGAAGTGGCTCAGAGTGCCTACCCTCGTCACATTGCATGTTCACGCAGACCGCCGGCTTCCTCGATAGGCAAACACCTATCAGACTCGGGTCACCGGCTAGAGCTGTTCTCAGCGTTTAAAGTTGTGTTGCGTCACACTAATCCCCGCTTCATTCGGTTTGCTGGGGCTGTCGCTATAAGCTGAATGAAGCCAGCCTTGTGTGTTTAGAAACAATTATTTGTCAGCTTAAAGCTGCTTTGGACGTATGTGTGAACTTCCGTCATTCGTCCTGCACCTCAAGCTTGTCTGGTTGCACCCACTGTTAGCTATATCTATGCATATGGGTTATTGTTAATGATACTGAGGAGACAATAAGAAATGCATGCATCTACCAACCTTCGTCTTCTTTCCGTGCTTTTCAAATTGTTTAAGGGAACTAACTGCTTTGAAAGCCAGTAAGGACCGACTATAATAGATAACCAATCAGATGTCCACACAGAAAAAGAAGTGAAAGCAATAGCATCAGAGTATGACTGCGATCCGGAAGCAGAATGACAGCTCTAAACAGCCACTGATGTTAACGGAAGGACGCATTGATCACTTCTAGCCCCATTTGTTTATTTATTTACTTTGAACTCCTTTTCAGTTGATGATGAAGCCGTCCATTCTTCCTCTTCGACATGTCTTTGCCTTGCATGAGGAGTGCTTCTGTAATTGATAATCTAACAGCAAGCAAGTCTTTCTGTTTCTGTAGAATCAAAAATTTTTATCAAATAATTGGGAGTAAAATTGCACCACGACATTTGAAATCTATGCACTAAAATTTCATCCATAGGACGTTGAACCTAAACACGGGATCTTTCATGTGCTACCAAGAGTGTCGAAGGTAGCAAAAAAGTCACAATCCATACTATTGCTAATAACTTCTAAACATTCTATCTCTGATAATTCATTCTGGTAACTTAGTAGCAGCAGTGAACAATAAGCTAGCAAATACTTTTTGATTCCGCTTAACTTACCTCCACTTTTTTAACGGTTCTCGAAATTATGCACTGAAATTCACGTCAAACCAACGTTCAATTTCATTACTTTCAAGTAGTTGTAACTTGAAATCAAACGCAAAGTGCATTGAACTGTTATAAAGATAGAATCTAATGTACATCCCGAAAAAGAAGGAAGGAAAATATGTGCACTGTAAGTTGCATTGGCGAAAGCAATGGTTTAATGCGTCTTCTCGACCTACGGCGTTAAGGGGTTAAAGCATTGTCAGTTAATGAGCCTAGTGAAAAGAGTCGGAAGTTCCAAATTTTTGCTTAAGCGTACCCGAATTATCATCCTACCTCCAACAAAGCGGAAATCCATTTGTAAGACTCGACTGTTTCCTTTGAGCATGGAACAATATGATAGTCAACATTAACCCACTGCTTCACTAACTTCTGCCCATCTATGCCTTAATTTCACCATATTAATGTCCAATCTCCAACCAATTAAAGCTATGTGGCATTCATCTCTTCATTTTGCGTGAATGCAATGTACGACCTATCTCACAACATGATTTCAGACCGCTGACTTCTTATTCCTCATGGATACTTTCGAACACTGGTTGTTTCCTGGCAGAAGTCCACATGAAGTTACGTTCGCTTCTTTATTAACTAATTTTTATGAGCTATTTCAATTTCAATTTTGACTTAGTCAGGAGTTTCAATTTCTCAGAGGAACCCGATACTCCTTCGCTTCTGCCTCTCTGCCCATCCTAACCTTTATCTTCCACTCTTTCTTTCACTCCAGCTGGTTGGCCGTTCTCCTGGAAACTATCGGCAACCTACTCATTCTCTCAGTGACTGTATTTTGTGTGGTGACCAGGGACAGGTTACCCGCCGGATTCTCTGGCCTTGTGATCAGTTACGCACTCAACTTAAACCAGACTCTGAATTGGCTTGTTCGGATGACTGCGGACTTAGAGAACAATATTGTCTGCGTCGAGCGCATCGATGAGTACACCAAACTGGAACCAGAGGTGAGTGACGACGACAACTGTAATGAAAATTCGGCATTCGGCTCTGTGATGGTCCAATACTGTTACCTTGCGAAAGTTACAAATAACTTCTACCTCACCTTTGCCACTTTATCATTGTGACACATTACCTCGGTCGTCTAGTTCCACCTCACACTGCCTTAACAATCACGCGTATTTCCTAAACGAAATCGAGCACCTATCGATTCTCCAGATTGCTCGCAGTGGCACGATTAACTATGCATACTGTATCACGCGTGGCCAGCTAGGCAAGCAAGCAAGAAAGGCAACCGTGCAGTCAACCCGTAAGCCTTCAAACCTTCTCTTCCAAACGTTTGCAAAGGTTCCAGCCTCAACACAATCGACCAATCCGCTTCTTATCACTACTCAATTAGATGTTATTTTGCTCGCGTGATAATGAAGCTTCCTTACGCGAGATAGGCCGCATGACCAATGACGTATTACGTCTCCGATTGGCTGATCATCCACGACACCATAGAAGTGTGCTGGTGCACCGATGGCATTCAACAGATAGGCGACCGACAAGCGTAGCCAATAGTACAGCGAATCCGCAAGCCTACTACCAGCCTGCAGGTAGTTTTAAACCAGTCAATCAATCCAAAATATGCTCTTGTTTAAAAGTACCAGCGCATTCAGTGCCGCACCAATGCGCGGCTGAAGGGAAGCCGAGGCGCTCTTTCTGAAGTCAGACCGTCCAATTGACATGACCGAAAGCGTCTATACAACTGCACGCGCGCACGTGGTCACACTTGTTAGTCTTCCTTTTTGTGTGGCCGCAGACTCGACCCCAAAGTGTATGGCTGAGACGCAGCGCACGAATGTGGTCCAGAGCACACGAGAAGTTTACTCGGCTACGAGTGCGAACGAACGGGTTAATTACGAACTGAAGCGATCGATAGTACTGGTTCACCAGTGGTTTCGTTGTCGGATTGAGGGAGCTCAGCCAATCGGAGACGTAATACGTCATTGGTCATGCGGCCTATCTCGCGTAAGGAAGCTTCATTATCACGCGAGCAAAATAACATCTAATTGAGTAGTGATAAGAAGCGGATTGGTCGATTGTGTTGAGGCTGGAACCTTTGCAGACGTTTGGAAGAGAAGGTTTGAAGGCTTACGGGTTGACTGCACGGTTGCCTTCCTTGCTCGCTTGCCTATCTGGCCACGCGTGATACAGTATGCATAGTTAATCGTGCCACTGCGAGCAATCTGGAGAATCGATAGGTGCTCGATTTCGTTTAGGAAATACGCGTGATTGTTAAGGCAGTGTGAGGTAATCAGAAACAATACAGTACTTCGTACGAAGGAGGTAAGGCTAGGACTTGTTCGTAAATAGAAATTGTAAAGCCTTTACAGCTACAAGCTCCCTGTGCTGTGTTGTTTCAACTGGCCGTGCACTCAGGTGAATAGTGTAACTACGTACTGCTGTTGTAGTCGGCGAATTGTATACTAAGGGCAAGTTCGCTGGATAGGTAAGACCATCAGTGGATCTGTAGCCATTGTTTTAAAGAGGAGGGTTCCTAGTGTGGCGGTGACGCGACATCAGTGAGTGTTCGTTCGTCTCCATACCTGTGGGCCACTTCGGTAATCAATTACCGCTTCAAGACCCATGAACCTGCATTTCAACATGATATTTACACTTCAATTCCAAATGATTGATAAGCTTGCAATACCAAGTGACCCTACGGCCCTGATATGACCGGCCAAGGAGCATTGCACACGCATTGTAAGCATAGGTTTTGACGCAATTTCCCTCCAACAATGCCTTCGGAATTACCTACTTTCCAATGAAAAATTGTTTCCGAGTAATTGTCAAGTCTATAACAACGTGTGTCACGGCGTGCACACATGACTGCTTCTAAGACTAGCTGAAACAGTGATCCATAGCAGGCTTAGTGAGCGCGGTTGCCTTTGTAAATGATTACAAGCACATTGTAGGAACGCCCATGGGTGAGACAATAGTGTTTGTCTGTTCCAAGTACTCACTTGAATTATCAGAGTAAAATGCGTGCGTCGCCACTAATTATCAGCCTTGCGTTTTTTTCCAGCAAAACGATATGGCATGTATAAATATGATAATCATTGTAGCCCCTTTAGGCGGTTCTCTGTTGAGTAATGCCGATTTCATGAGGATAGCATTCCAGTCCATGGACGTTATAGGGAGGTTCCATCTGCATGGACTGTGCTACTAATGGTGCCATTCGGAGAGCCACTTGTCAAAGCATCTTAACACGTATGGGCGACCATATGGAAGTAAAGCCTAATTATCCTACGAATACATAGGTTCCTATGACCTTTAAATAACGCCATACTTGGAGACACTGACGCGTTAACTGGTTAACAAAGTCGCCCATGGGTGTGGAGACAAACGAACACTCACTAACGTCTTGTCAACGCCACACTTGCAATCCTCTTAGTTTGTGTTTAGTCATCAACTGTGATATAAGTAAGCAAACAGAACTTTCGTTGTTCAGCTTCAGGTTGGTCTACCAACTTCAATGGGAACAATGTCCCCCATGATCGTCGTAATAACAATCGCACAAAATTGTCTAAGCGCCTAGCAGCCATTGCTGATTCAGTTTGGGTGTGCAGTGTCCAAGTCATGGCGCATGCCTGACCAACCGCAAATGCAGGTCTGCCTCACTCCCTCAGGCCTCAGGGACTGCGGAATACCAGTTAGAAGATTGCCTGTCTACGCCACCATGGTTAGGCCGCTGAATAAGCGATTACAGGTAGCCCCTAGCGACCGCTAAGTACAAACCGTTTCATGTGCTGGTTAGTATGTCTGTCCGCAATGGTTACGGCGTAAACTTCGGATCATGTGGTAGTTAGGCTCTCCTCCCTAGACAGGCATCACAAGTTGCCCATTGGACGATTTTAGTTTGGAGACCAATCATCGGGGTTCCCTTCAGATGGACATCAAGACATAACAGAAGATGGTGCTCGAACACTTTCATTGGACTGGCTGTCGCTTAGGCTGGGGGCTTCCAACCGGTGTCCCATTGGCTAACGTCCCATGACCCATGAGAGTGTCAACGACACCAAAACAGCGTTCTTAGCCTCGCTGACTTGAAAGCACTGTACGCTATTTCGAATGTGTCACGCCAAAAGCTTGGTACAATGCATTAACATGCCTGTAAAATGGTATAGACGTCACTTTAACATCCGCTTCATTAGAGGTTAATTGATGTCAACGACTCATCGTTCTGACATAGCTAAGGAAGACTGCTGTCACCTTTCTCTGGCTCAGCTTGATGATCAACCAGCATGAGCTCTATACTTGGACCCTGATGAAGCGAAAGCACCGCTCTTGCTTGGGCCTGTTGTTACTTGCCTTAGGCCAGATCGTCCGTGACCCGTCGCAATTCGCCTGCGATTGATCATCGTCACAAGCATGTCATTTACTGTGGTTGAAAGTATAGTTAATTTTTCTAAATCCACATCTGCTGCTTGTGAGTGGTCCCAAGCGTGACCTTAGCGATCTCTTTGGCCCCTGACTGAACCTACTCCTTACTGCGTCATATTTCAAACTTTGGAGTGAAAAGCTCCCAGTGGGTTCCAACCATGCAAGTGTCAAATTTTCCCCTTGGCTGATTATTCACCTCAGTTGTACATAAATTTCCAACCCCCGGCAGTTTTATTTCCGTAAACCCCGAAGTGTCTGTCTCCAAGGACTTGAAATGCTTGATGGTGAGAGCGCTTCCCAAGGATGGTGATCCAAGTAAAATAGAGAACTATAGACCGATCTGTTTGACTTTGATCTTATCCAAAGTTCTCGAAAATGTCGTGAGAAACTGTCTCCTGTCGTCGTTCAAATCGATGGACGTATTGACGCCAGCGTAACACGGCTTTACGAAATAGCGATCCTGCATCATCAACTTGATGTACGCAAATCATCAGTGGGTATGAGCTCACAACAAACGGAAGGATGTTGACGTGGTTTACATCGACTTTAGTAATGCGTATGCCAAAATGAACGACGAGATACTCCTTCGTAAACTGAGGACATTCGGAATCGGTGGCACCCTACTTCAGTGGTTACACGAGTTTATTGTGGGACGAAAGTTTAGAGTACAGGTCAATGACTACCTGACAGACTGGTTCCCATCGACCAGTGGAGTGCCTCAAGGAACTGTACTTGGGCGTGTTATTTCTTGTTCATATCAACGATCTCCCGCAGCAGCTCCAGTCACCATGTGCCCTATTTGCAGATGATTCAAAAATCTGGAGCATCATTGAAAATCAAAACAACTGCGCTCGCCTCCAGCATGATTTAGATCGACTGTCAACGTGATCCACTGAAATGCAACTCCTTCTTAATGCAAGTCGGAGTTTATCAGTATCATCAGACGTCCAGCCACTCGATCTGTCAAAGAATTAGGAGTTCTCTCGCGACATGATATGAGATCAGTAGAATAAACAAAGACTTCGTATTCTCTGGGCATTACGACGCAGTTTCTTCACATGATCCGAAGAAATCGTCCCTCGCCTATTCACCTCGCTTATTGGACCAATCCTTGAATACAGCGCCCCAACTTACCATCCGATAACCCAATGGGAAGCTGAAAAGCTGGAGAAAATGCAGCACATCGCAAGTGGAATGATACCCGGTCTACGAAAGCTTCCGTATGAAAAACCTTGTGAAAGGCCCGGACTCTACACACTGTCCTACCGCCGAGTAAGAATTGATCTTATACAAACTCAGGGTCCCCTGCTTGAACAATTTATCACATCAGCTTTGTATAGAACAAAGAATCGTAAACTCATGGAATACGCTATGAGAAGGACTAACAGAGGCCGATTCTATGGAGTATTTTAAAACACGTATCAACGATTATTTCGGAAATCAGTGCTTTCGTGAAACGGTGCGCATACACTGGAACATATACATCCTATACCTAAAATTAATGACACCAATACAAATTCCTAATCGATCGAGGATAAAACATTAAATGACCAAACACTACCACCGACGATTCGCAATCAAATGCTTTTTATTTTTTATAATTCTATAGAGTTGTACAAAAACCTTTCTGCTTTCTCTTAAATACAGTCTCAGTTTCAGCCCATCAAGATTTCGTTCCATAGGACAACAAACAAAGATCTAACTTTAGCGTTCTCTTATATGTGCAGGCATTTGTACTGTAACCTTATTCGTGTGTAACGTTTACCAACACATTTTTCGTGCTTTACTTACGACAAAATTATCGCGAACACTATCAAAATTTAGTCCATCGGCAAGTTCCCTCTGTCTGGGGAGAACTGTGAAGTCCGTGAGCATTGTTCGGTTTATTACTAATCGAAGTAACTATTTGTAAGCTAGGTTTTTGTAAAATGGCTCACAGGTGATAACATTAATAGCTCGGGTACGAGAGATCCGCAACAGTATCACGATATCCGGTGCAGATTCCTCAGAGCTCAAGACTTCAAACGGTCAACTTATTTTGTCGTTTCCTGAAGCTTTCACGAAATACTACAGTCTTCTCCTTTCGGTAAAGAATTCTCTTTTTCTATCCCTTCATCAACTTCGCTAAGCGGACAGTCGCAGTTATCATCAAGCAGATATGACGATGTCAGGAAAACATATTTGCATACAAGGTCATGAATTTGCTGAAATGTACGATATTTTTCATCATTCAACCTGTCTATGATAAACAGCATTTCCCATTTCAACTCAGTATCCAATCCCATCGAAGCCATAAATTTAGACATTTTGCGTAACAGACTCAGCTCTTCAGAGACTGTCTGGGGTCGTGTCAGCCCAGAAGATAGTAGATGTTAACAGAAACAACCTGAGTCCTAGAAACAGGTAAAGGAAACTCGTCCGTTAAACCCTCAGTACTATGGCAGTTTTCTGGGTAAACGAGCTTGTTTATAATTTCCTAAGGATAACCCAAAATAGTGGGAATAAGAGCAACTGCTGGCCAGTCATGTGAGGAAAACTTTATCCTTCAGTGGGTTGAAGCTCATTCCTAAGTAGATGGATAGTCACCTGCTCCGCGTATTTTGTGCTGCATGCACCAAATCGCAAAGTCGGTCCCTCGGAAGCAGCTCGACGCCGTTGGGTTCTCAGTTGTCAGAACGCTCCTAGATGTCATCCATTGCGACGTTGGATAGGAAGGTTGCTATTGGGAAACCCTGTCTTGTGCGGCCTATGTTACTAACATGAGGCGACAAGGTGCAGGACATCCGTAGGAGGCCCGAGGACTCAGAGTAAATGACTTCAAAGATATTAATACACTTCTCTGGCAGTCCCCTAAACAGACAATGAAGTTTGACCAATAGGGTCAGGCGCTACTCATATGTCTAAGAAGACATCAGTCATTAGCTTATTAGATGCTTACTGAGAAATTGGTATTTGCCGGAGCGTACACTGTGATCAATACAGTTCCAGCCTGATTGGAACCTACTTGCTGTTCGAGTACAAGTTGGAGACTTCTTGAAAGCATGGGGCGATCACTTTAGATGCAGCGCAGGTGAGATTGATCCGTTGATGGTTAGCGCCATCTGCCCTCTTGCCATCTTTGAAGGCGGATGCACCATGTGCTATGTTCTAATTGGACGGAATTGCTTCTGTTGAGTGAGTTCACCTGGTCCATAGGCTTTGTAGAGCTTAAGCAGATGAATCTCATGAGCAAACTCAGTCTCAAACGGTCACTAAATGTCTACACACCTAGGCGTACTAAGGGTTTCTGAAGGTAAAATCGTTGGTACTGCTTTCCAGTTAAGCAGCTGTTCGAAATGATCAGCGAAACGCACAAGTCGATTTTGTCGACAATTAATCGGCTTACCATTTTATTCACAGAAAACTGCCTTTACAGTCAAATTTTCTCTACTGCTCGCTCGAACTGAGAACACTACCTTAAGGAACTTATTCCTTCCTTCCTTATCAAAGTGGCTGCCTGCCGCAACTCTATGACATATTGCATCCATGAGATCTTACAATCTTCCCGGTGGAGGTTTCCAAGTTCAGTGTTGGTAGTCCTGTGCATTGAGTGATATTAAATGCCAGCGGGATCTTCTGACAGGCCACATCAGTGGTCCGATGTGACCCGGTCACGCAGTGTGCGGCACTTGCACTCATTCTCCACCTTATAACCTTTGGCTACTGCATCAAACGAATTGATTTTCCCTCAGTACTCTTGAATTGTTGCTATTCTCACACTTGATATGTTCGTTTGCTCGCTCTTTATTTTCGATGTTTGTCAAAGTTTCTATGTTCACCGCATCTGGCTGCACGGATCAAATTTGCTAAACTATTGTGAACGGGATCTATACGCAATGGCTGGGGCCTTGTGCTCCTCTAAAATGCACTCCCCACACATTCTACATGCGTGGAATTGCTCCCCCTACACTATGGGCTTGAAAATACCGCTTAATTTGATCAAACGCCAGCTAGTTAACTCGTTGATTTCCTGGTCCACCATGGCGACGTACACGAAGCCTATCTGTGGTTTACCTAACGTTTCTGGTTTGCAGAATTCCTCGTTTTGGTTATGAGACAGTGGGACTTGTAGCATTCTTATTGTTAGCTCTGATTTTCCTCTTGTCAGTTGCTTCTGTATTGTAGCGCACATCTCTTGTTTCCGTCCGTGGCGATTTTCAGGCCGCATGGGAGGTGAAGGAAACCAGGCCAGCACCCGATTGGCCAAATGGAGAAATCCAGTTCATCGACTATGGAATACGCTACCGACCCGATTTAGATCTTGTACTACGGTCCGTCAACATAATGATAAAACCAGGTGAAAAGGTGAGCACCCTTTAGTTTTGGTCCATTGCGTTTATCTCGCACCCACCAATCGTCCCTGTTCATCACTTACGCACACCACGTTTATGCTTGAGGTTTCTCGTTAGCACCTTACGTTTCCACGGCACATGCCAAATCCACTCTTTTGTTCGCTTTAAATCACTACAATCTTATTCGTCGCAAGACCTCCGAGTATGCATAATGCATTATGTGACTTGATGATCCCATAATACTTTTGTGAAGTCATGCGCAGCACCCTGACACTGAGATCAGCAAAGCGCTATTTCGCTTTATCTCGTTTGGTTTTCGTTGAATCAGTTAGTATAGAAGTGGGGAGCTGCGAGTCCTACCATGCGTATCTTTGTTTCCGATGCTGTCTATCAGTAGCTGTGACACCTGAGAGTATCCGTAGCAGAAACACGCGCTCATTGAGCAAAACTCATTCCCCTGGGAGTGCTGAGTTCCCTTTATACCACACTGTTTAACTCAGTTAACCGTAGGCTGAGGGAACTTGTTTCATCCCCACTGACGTAATTGCTTGTAACTTTCCTTGACGAAATTAAACATTAATTGGTGGCGAACAACAATCTTATCAGTGTGTACACGAAGTCGCCAAAGCCATTTGGTAACAAACCCCCATTGAATTGCGCCGACTAGTGCTTTACGACATTTTGTGGATCTTTCTACCGGATTAATTAACGGACAAAGATCCGATAAGCCTGACCTACTTGTCCTTCAGGTTAGGGGTTTTAGGTGAGATAGCACTCATCGGTGCGAAAATGATGACAAGGGAAATAATGAAATTTGTAAACTGTAATCAAACAGGTTTACGAGCATGGCGCTTCGATTAAAAGTGATAGTCGTATTTCTAACTTTTGACACCATGGTAGCATCCCAGACCCTAAACAACTATGACTATTCGCCTCCGGGTTCACGCGTAATTATGGGAGTTTATTGCAACAATCTTCAAAATACCACCTTTTTCGACCTATCATTGGCCTTTAACATGATGAATTTCGATGTTCACTAACTGCTGCTAGAAGATCAGTAGGTCCGGGGTTCGATTCCCCGTCGAGGCAGATTATTGTGCAGTTTAATCGTGGCTTCTACTTTCTACGAAATACACTATTCACAACAACCACCAATAATCTAAAAAGATCAGTTTGTTTATGTCACATTTCCATTTCTGACTTTGGCTCCACTTCACACGAGTTCTCTGGCTCTGATCACACTGTGTCCGGTTACTGATTTTCGTGATTATTACCTAGAGATACCTCAGATTATTTGGATTTGTAACCGACTTTACATTCAACTCGTGAATAGACAGAACTGACAGAATCCCTTACCGTTCATGCACTCGGCTTCTTGCGAAGAATATATATATATATATATATATATATATATATATATATATATATGCTTCGGTATCCGTGTCGAATCCAAACGCCACGGCATGAAATCGCCCTGCACAATGTAGAAATCTTTAGGAAAGGTTTGTTATCCACACCCCAAAGGATGACTGCTGAGGCGTCGGAAATTGCCAAAACCAACAGCTGCGTAGACAGATCGGATGGAGTGGAGTTATCAATTGTGTGGCGAGCTGTCTTAACACCGCCAATCTAAAGGGCGTTTACGGACGGATCTGGAGCAAAGCGCTAGCGTCAAATCACTCCTACTCTCACAGCAGGCAAAGACTTAAATGTGATGACCACATGCAATGAACTACTTGCGGTGTTGCCATCTCTAACGTGCCACTTAAAATGACACTGACCTTTAACGTGATTAACATCCTGCTGGCATCTCCATCACCGCGATTATTGTCCCTTCATGCCATACAAGTCGTACCAATTACCCTTGGTTCACTTTTCCTAACTAAGTTGCCGTGTGGAACGCAAAACGTTATCCTCCAACTATACCATGAACTAGTTTGTTTGGATTGGTTTCATTTTCACAAAATCTGTACCTACCTTTGTTTTCCGAAGCTTGGGCATTTCTGACTGAACATCTCTGCGGGAGATGAGGGTGGTGAGAAAGCTAGTCAAAGCTGCCGGCAGTCTATGATGAGTCATTTCGTCAAAGGTAGTAACCTTGTACAATCTATGGTTGAACACACTAAACTTTTGTGATATTTAACGTAAGCACATTAACAAGTTGGACCTGATTGCATTATCAATGCATATCGACCCGGATGGCAATCGCGCTTGCACAGAGGCTGAACAGGTCCGCAGTTTGCAAACTGCCCAGTCAGCTAATTTCTTGTCCCATACGATGCCTTACAGACCAGCAGATGAAATCCAATGTCATCTCATTAGTCCGCTCCAAAATGGGGGCAGCGTCATACTGCACGTTATATGACGACCACTTAGTTGCTATGATGTAGTACGATCAGTGCACCGTCAGCACGAGCTTTAAACACGGCTAACTTCGAGGCTGAAAGAACAGCTTCTGGGAGGATATTCAATATGTGGCAAACACGCAACGAGTAGAAGTTTCTTCGACATTCAGACTGGCTATATTGTTCTGCCAATTTGAGGTGATGACTTCTCAGGCTCTTGTCTTAACTTCAGCACGGGTGACTAGGATTGTTTATAATTTGGTTAACCATGATTAGTTCGCCGCGCAAAAGCCGTTAGTGTCCGCTGAAGATGCCTAGCACTCTGAGGTGCTATTCTTATGACAATTGGCGCAGCCCTTTCCTATTTTTGGTCGCCCGACCTTGCGCAATCTCCAAGGCAGCGAGATCTCACTTTAGCCATGGGGCCATACTTGCATTGCATATTTAACATGAGGGCGTATGTAATCGGGAAGTAATTGGCAAAAAATAGACGGTTCGAAGTATCCGAAAGCTCACCGTAGAAGCCCTGCGGTTTGGATCCCATTTTCCGATGCCTTTTGGACTGTTTCCAGCAGCCGACATCTTTCTGGACCAGCCCACCGAGATCCTTTTAGAGAAAAAGTGTTGCGGGTCCTGATCCCCCAGCTAATGTGTGAACCATTCGGTGTCGTAAATGGAGCACTCGACATTTACTTACATAGAAAAACGAGTGATTTTGGACCGACCATTCATAAATCTTGTCGAGATCACTTTGCAGCTGGATACGGTCTTCTGGAGTTCCGATCTTTCGTCAGACTTTTATTTCATCGGCGTAAACCGTTTGACCTGATTTGGCTCAGTAGATCGTTAACCAAGATAAAGAATATTCCGGGTCCCAGTACCGTACCATGTGGTACACCGCATTCGATGTGAATTGGGTCTGACATGGATTCACGTACTTTGACTTCCAAACGCCGGTGCGTAAGAAATTGCAGATCCACCTTAGGCTAGCGTCTCCAATGCCACATCCTTGAAATTTGGCGAGAAGAATACGATAGTCTAACCGATCGGATGCCTTCGAGAAGTTAAGCTATCTCAACTCCTGCACTAGCATCACCGTTTCGGTCCAGCTGTCTCGTGCCAACAATAGGTTGGTGGTGCACAACCAATTCTGGCGGAGGCCGTGTTGCTACTGAGCAATGTGACCAAAATCATCCAGATAATTCATGAGTGCGTCGGCAATGACAGCCTCTATAACTTTCGAAAGAATTGGCACAAGGGTCACTGGTCGATAATTAGCAGGGTCGGAACAATTACACCCTTGGAAAGTTGGAGTTGTTATCCCGTGTTACCACAATGCTGGAATGTGCCTATCGTCAAGCCAATGCTGAAACAGTCGCGCTAAGCTTTCACTCGAAACATTTGCGACCACAACAAGCGTCTTTTTGCAAATGTCGTCAATTCCGGGACAAACGTGCAGGCGCATGGAGAACAACTTTCGCATCACGGTGTCTGCCGTAAAACTTATACGAGTGAGTCCTGGTGGAAGCACCATAGTTTCCAAAGCTTCAGGAGAGCACGAGATGCAATAGAACGTTGGTGCATGTTGTTTTTGCAAACATTCGACGCTTCCTTGGCAGCCCGAGTTTCACCATCCGCTGTTTGAAGTGGGACGATCCACTTTTCACTTCGCGAAGGCTCTTTACATGCTTGTACAGAAGCTTAGGGTTTTGAAGTAAATTGCTCTGCTAAAGCCTGTTGATATGCTACTTTGTCCTCGCGTACCAATTGGGTACAGTGGTTACGGTGGACAAAATAGGCCTTCCAGGTACTCGGATTCCGATCGGTTTTGTGGGTATACCACGCCGCGTTACGTATCACCATGCATTTGCGTGTCTTAGTCCGTATAAACGACGCTATGTTTCTGAAATGATAACCTTAGTTTCCGATGCCCCACTACGCAAGATGTTAAACTTACTGAAGAAACCTTCCCAGGCACTCATCCTCGGTTAGAAAACTTCAGTCAGTCGCTTCAACGAGTCGTAGCTGGTTATGGTCCGTGTCGTTTGGGTTCTGTCATCTTAATATTTCGCATAGCAGCTTTACATGAAATACAAAGTCGCATGATCACTGCGACCTAGAGGAGTATTGATTATCACTCTCTCGATCATGAGTTCTTCATCAGTGCAAATCAGGTCCAGTATGGATGGCCTGTTTTCCCCCCTTAATCTGGTTGGCGAAGTGGCGTGGCCATAAAGCGGAAAATTTGCGAAAAGATCTTGTAGGTCTGCTTTGAATTGCTCGTCTCGTGCGACCTGGGATTCTAGAGCATTTACGTTGAAATTGTCAGCGACTAGAACGTGACTGTACTTCCTGTTCAGCACCTGCCTCAACGCGGCCATAAAATTGAAGTCCATCTCAGGTGTAGACGATGACGGCGGTAAACAACAGCCATTAGACCAATGTCGTTCGCTCTCAGCCGTACGCTACACCAAATGAAGTCGGGCACTTCGGTTTCCGAATGGTGTATGGGTTCTGTTGTGGTTCCCGCTGACTGTACGGATAACCTGCTGCTACCGCGCAAGCTGACTTGCCAACTTTCCAGATTAGAAGACAAAGGCCTCAGGCGAAAACTGCATTTCGCACCCGGCAAGCAGTATATACAAATCACATTATGTGAGCGAAGCATTGGTTTATAAGGGAATGGCCTAGCGCTCACTGGCGGGCTCCAAGGTAGACCAATCTCATTGGCAACGTTCAAGGTGAAGCGTCATCATTAGCCCGCTCTCATTGGTTGGCCAATAAGCTTCGGCCTGCGTCATGGTCAACTGTTCCGCACTGCTAGGAAAGGGGTGCCTGCCCCGTTAACACCTTCCCCCCGAAAATTAACATGCGATTTCCTTCTTCGATCCAGCTGAATTTTGATGATGGATCTCCGTAGTCAATCAGTCCGGCGCCGTGGTTGCATTTTCCGCTCTTCTGGAGCTTCTGTGCGATGTGCATCCGTAGCTTTCTGAATATTTGACGGCATATCAAAACTATCCAGTAGAATATCTAGTGGTAGCAGTGGATTACTGGTGCTTGCTGGGGTGCTAATTGGTCGCAGCTGATTCGCATGTTTGGTCCAACTCAAAGTACCTATTCTTACCTCATAAAGTACCCGACCAATCCTTCTCCGGATCGATCCTATCACCCACTGAGGATTTCCCACGCGATAGTCTCTGACCAAAGCATGTTGTCTTTGGGAAAATTGACATGCTTGCGTTCTGTGTCGCTTATTGTAGTACCTTTCCATTCGAGGGTGCCTTTGTTGTAAGATAGTGCGCCTCGGGAGCAGCAAGGAATTTACAGCATGGAGCTTATGGGGCTGAGCACTCCTACAGATCTGGTTGATGGGAACATCCAGAAAGTTGGAACTTTTGATCCACTCTAGCCCAAGTAGACTCAGGTTCTTATGATTTGTGACGAAAATTTTTCCCCAAACGGTGAGATCGGGAAAGCGGCACTCACATTCAATCTAACCGATTAAATTCAAGTTGGTGCCTGATGTGCTCATCGCTTGTTGTCCGGTCGGCTTAATGTCAGGTGCACCAACAGTCTTCCACAAGTTTTCCGAAATGACAGTGATGTCGGATGTCGTGTCAATTTGCAAACGTGCCAATCTCCCGTTGATGCTGATAGTGACAAACTTCCTCCTATCCTTAACATCTTCGGTGAAGTTAGCGTTTACTCTCCTTGTAGACTTGCCGCGACCTTGTCTTCGGGCAGTGTATGCTGGTCTGAATCATACTTTGAATCTGCAGTGGGTCTGCTTGTTTTCACGTCTATGACACTTCTGGCGGACATGTTTACGGAAAAGGCACCATCTCACAAATGCCAACCTCCGCATTGCCAGCAAGCTGATAGGGGTTTAGCTTGTGGACTTCTCTTGGGCTCATTTACCTTAGTGTTGCTCCTTGAAACTTACTGGACAGTAATATCACTAGTATGCATCTTTGAATCCTCCAACATAGCTGCGTCCTGCCTTAACGCTTTGTGTCCTGATGGTACTTATAAGTGTAACTTTGTTTTATTTGTAATACTGCTTCAGCACAAGCGTCATTATTGCCGGTACTCGCGATGCTACGTACAATGGCCTTCTGTTAATAATTAACTAAGGGCTACAACTCTGATACTTCGCTCTACAGTGTGTGGAGTAAACTATTGTGGTTCATGTCGAGCTATAGGTAAATTAATTCAGGACTCAAAAGGTTAACTTCATGGTCCTCTGGGCTTCAAAAACGACGTTCATATTCACGCTTCACTGTTGCTGCATGAACAGTAAAACTTCCACTGTCTTTCTTGCAAATCTTCCAACGATTGTATCGATCATTAAAAAGCGATGAGTGGTCTCCAAACACTTCTTTGAGCCAGGTAACTGTGTCATCAAAGCTGAACTCGTGGGCGCTCTTTGTTAAAATGTAGTTGAAATATCTATCATGCTCGACCGTTCCCAGTTTTCGAAACAAAAGGCTAACTTTCGACGCATCATCGAGATTTGACAACTCCGTCCTGAAAACATCTTCATAGCACCTAAACCAAGTATTGAATATTAGTCCTGAATCAGGATCAGAAATGAACTCACTAACGCTGCTGATCACTGCGTCAACTGCAGGCTACCGCGCAAGCTGACTGGCCGACTTCCCAAATTAGAAGACAAAGAACTCAAGCGAAACCTGTATTGCGCACCCGGCAAGCAGTATAAGCAAATCACATAATGGGGTCGAATCAATAGTTAATAAGCGAAGTACCTAGCACTCACTGGCGGGATTCAAGGTAGACCGTCCTTGTTGGTAGCGTACAAGGTGAAGCGTCACCATTAACCAGCTCTCATTGGTTGGCCTGCGTCATGGTCAACTGTTCCGCACTGTTAGGAAAGGGGTGCCTGTCCCGTTAACGGGTTCGCGCTGGAAGTTGTTACGAAAGTAGAAAGCTACCCCACCACCTTTGCTGGCTCGATCATTCCGGACAATGGACATACCTGTTAGCGCGATTTCGGCATCTGTTATCACACCGCGCAATCACGTTTCCGTGATAGCAATGACGTCTCAAGATGCTGACCCATGTCGAAGTCTCAATTCAGGTAATTTGCTGAGTACCCCTCGGGAATTTCTGTACATGTAGGGGAACTTCTCGAAGACCAGAAGCGTGTTGGATGTGATGAATGTAGCGAGTGAGTTTACGCCGACTGATAAAGGGTCGGCGGCCAATCGTTTTTTGGAGTGGTTGCAGTCTCCCTCAGTGTTATAACAGTGAACGTTTACGACAGTAACATGCCCAGAACGTTTACTTGATGCGCTTGGGTTTACCATAGGTTCATCCTATCCCTTTTCTTGCTCTTCAATCACATGGCCATCTCTTATCATTTCCTACTGTATGACAGTGAAATTTCGGTACTGTGTACTATCATACTGCTGTTGTTGATGATGAGTATTGATGACCACAGTCACAGTTTACCAAGCTAAAACTCCATAGCTCTTTCTTCTTAGGACAACTGCCTCCGTATCCTAATAATTTGCGGTACATTTATTACCAATGATGCATCAGCATCCATTATGCCTTAACTACGAATTCTTAGGACATTTTCACTAGACCTATACTCTTGCGCATGTAGCTGTCTTCTTTGAGATATTGACAAAGTTTGGTAGCCTGTTTTGTTATTTAGTCACTCGAACTGTTCTCCATGCCTGGAAACTGTGTAACAAACGTTTGGTCATCAATCGAGGTGACATCATGAGCACCTTGATGCGTACCGGGGTTGAGCTGCTTTACATCACAGAATTACTCCTTATCTTAATTCCAACTTCCAAAACAGTGTCTTGAGGCTACCTTTAGGTAAGCTACATCCTTGTGCACATTAATTGAAACAAACTACGATTGTGTCTCTTTTTCTATGAATGTCATGTTTTTATACATTAAAGCTGCCTTTTTGGCTTTTATTTTTTAATATTATTTTAGGAATAGATATTTCACCATTGTTTGTGAATCAGACGATGTAATAACTGCGCATGTCTAGTCGTTACATCACCCAAGATTGCGTCATACTTTTTATGGCTAGTAAGGTTTTTGTTTCAACTTCTTGCTTTTGTGATTCAGTCACTGTTTGAGATGGACGTGACTCCCAGAAGGCGCATGAAGATCGTGACCTTGCACGAACACACAGACAAGACCAACAGGGACATAGTAAGAATAGTAGGCGTCAGTCCGGAAACCGTCAGCCGTGTGGTCACAAAGAAAAAGGAAACGGGATGCATTTCGCCAAAACGCAAAGGGAAATGTGGTCCTAAGAGGAAAACCACTGTCAGGGATGACGCTTACCTAATACGGGAAAGTGTTAAAGATCCTCGAAAGACTAGTGACGCATGAAAACGTGATTTGGGGGAGAAAGGAATAGAAATCAGTTCTTGAACGGTTCGCAGGCGACTCCTGGAAGTTGGTCGGAAAGCCAGACGGCCTGTGAAAAAACAACTTCTGACAAAAGTAATGAAAGTTAAGCGTTACAAATGGGGACTAAAATGCAAAAACTGGACAAAAGAAGATTGGAGAAAAGTCCCATTCAGCGATGAAAGCCATTTCTATGTTCATGGTCAGAGAAGTCAGTATGTTCGGAGGTCAGAGGGAGAAAAGCTTCGTGATTCCCACATTGACCACTTTGTGAAACACCCCGAATTAAAGCTTGAATAAGTTTCTCCTTTGTCGTATAGTCCATGCCAAACCACAGCTTTAATCTGGTGAATTCCCAGGCCAGTCCAAGATGGTTATCTGATTAGTATTGAAAAAAGTCTTGACCATTTTTGATGTGTGGCACGGGGCCAGATCCCGTTGAAGAACTGATTTCTATTCCTTTCTCCCCCAAATCACGTCTTCATGCGTCACTAGTCTTTCGAGGATCTTTAACACTTTCCCGTATTAGGTAAGCGTCATCCCTGGCAGTGGTTTTCCTCTTAGGACCACATTTCCCTTTGCGTTTTGGCGAAATGCATCCCGTTTCCTTTTTCTTTGTGACCACACGGCTGACGGTTTCCGGACTGACGCCTACTATTCTTACTATGTCCCTGTTGGTCTTGTCTGTGTGTTCGTGCAAGGTCACGATCTTCATGCGCCTTCTGGGAGTCACGTCCATCTCAAACAATGACTGAATCACAAAAGCAAGAAGTTGAAACAAAAACCTTACTAACCATAAAAAGTATGACGCAATCTTGGGTGATGTAACGACTAGACATGCGCAGTTATTACATCGTCTGATTCACAAACAATGGTGAAATATCTATTCCTAAAATAATATTAAAAAATAAAAGCCAAAAAGGCAGCTTTAATGTATAAAAACATGACATTCATAGAAAAAGAGACACAATCGTAGTTTGTTTCAATTAATGTGCACAAGGATGTATGTCCACAGGCCAGCCTGGAAGTGCACTTGCAGGGTACCGCATATGTATCAGTTGCGCTATACCCGTCTAATCTTTATAATTTCATGCAACAAATTTTCACGTCTATTTCGTCGACAACATTTAGTTGTTTTATTTTCATGCTTGTGTGGATGTCAGTTACCGACGCAGTATAGTGTTATACCCCTGTACACTCTTCCTTTTCATGTGCGGTTCTGTGTCCGACTTTTTTAAGCTTTTGTCGATGAAACCGAAAGCTGTGTCGCATACTTTTTCAGTTATCCTTCTATGGGTACACCTTCGAGCATTCTTGCTGAAATGTCGTCGCCAAACTCCTTTTATTGATGCCTTTGAAGCGTGCTTCGCTCTTTGCCACTGCCACTTTTCCCTCCGAGCTTTTGGCGCAGGCGATGATTCTTTAATTGCTGCTGCTGCTGCTGCCATCAAGGTCCGAGCTAATGGATTGCTTTTTCATTTTCGTTTTTCTTTATTAGCTGCCTTTCATCAAACCGTTTTTAGTTCCCCGTTCACTTAATGTGGCGCGCATTTGCTTCCAGGTCGGCATCGTCGGAAGAACAGGATCAGGGAAATCTTCCCTTGTACTGGGTCTGTTTCGTATGCTTGAAGCCGCCGAGGGGCGCATTATGATTGACAATGTGGACATCTCACGGCTTGGGTTGCACGAGTTGCGCCAACGTCTGGCACTTATACCTCAGGTGGGTGCTTATTCTGCATTTGCCCTACTCAGTGTCGGCTGATTTTTCTACGGGTACCATTAGCTTCATCTCAGCTGGGCGACCACTCATCTCCCACAATATTTGTAATCAAGGTTTGCTCCGTTATGACACTTGATATGCATGACACCTATTATTATTATTATTATTATTATTATTATATTCAACACCTGACCAATATACAATTGGCAGTGCCATAACACAGTTAACACCAATAATAATAATAATAATAATAATAATAATAATAATAAGGGAAAACAGATAGACAGTGGAAAGGTTTGAAAAGTTTACAAAGTTAATCTACTCACTTCTGTAACCAGAAGCGAGTACCTAACGGAGGGCGGATGAACAACCTTGTTGGCCACCGGCTTCTCTGTTTACTGCTACTGAACACAAAGAAAGCGAATGAGCTACCCGGATGTCAACGGTCTCCGTTGATCGTCCCACTACCTTGCGGGTTAGGTCTTTATGACCAAAGGGGTAGGGTCCCTTAAGTCAATCCTCTTCCTCTACCTGGGCAACCGGGAAGATCTCTGCCCACACAACACATTAACCTTTCATGCCAGCTATTGAGCATCCCTCATTTGGGATGCTGCTGATAACTTGGTCCTGCTGCGTTCACTCACCGTGCTCCTTGACCTGAATGGTCTACCCGACACTATATGGTGGGCGAGGAAGATACTACACTACCGTCCATCAACATCCAGTTCATCCAATAATTTATCAAAACATTCACCTTATTTTCACTTATACCAAACCACACACATACCACTTCAGTCCAATTGTCCTCGTTCCAGTCGATCCAGAATCGGTCAAGCCGACTTTTGCTCGGCATAAAATAGACTGACTATTCACCTTTCGTGCAGGACTGCAGCAGCGCCACGCCTGTGATGACGCACCATGGTTGTCTTCTAGTTCAGCTGATCGCGCCCGTTCTCGCCACTGTCTCTGAGTTTTGTGCTAACGACAGCCTTCTCACCGGACCACGAGTGCCTGGATCGAGTGTTGGTCTTCAGTTGACTCTTAACACATTCTTCCAACTCTTTTGTTACCTCATGTCAGATAAGTCAAGGGCTTTTGGTCTGGTGGGCTCGGTCTAGGTCAGGGGTATCCAAAAAAGGCTACGGGATTCTATCGTCACACTTCTAAGTCGGACCAGGTTCCTACTGTCTTGTCGGTTCGACTATTGAGCATGGACTCAGCTTCAGTTTTTATGCTAACGACTGCTTTTCTCGCTTTTTTTACTGAATGAGCCTGTCGAGCCAAAGCCTTTATTTGGATGCTGTAGAACAGAACCCTCTCATGTAAGTTTCCTCTTCTCACTTAAACAAACATGCATTTACGTCGCCTATCACACTGACATGGAAACCAAGTCACTTTGTGAGCTTGGAGTACCATTCCACACTAGATATTTTTCACATGCACGTGATGTCAACAAGTTGCAGTGTCCGACTTTGCACACTCTCAGAGTCAACGTATTCCATGTAGTTGCGTCCTGCTACATTTGTGCCATCAACCTCGAAGCCCAGCTTCGAACATATGCGTTTCTCTTCGCCAATGATCCGAATTCGGGACTCGCGACAAGGCAGTATGGTGGTGTTTCTCGGAACAACTGCTCAATGATTGCTTTACCTGAGTAGGTCAGTGATCAGGCGCTTGTCCCAGTTTTGACTTTGGACCTTTTGCAGAGTCAATGAAGCAGCAGGATGACGGCGTTCGAACACTACATTATCAGCCGCCTTAATCACCTGTGCACCGAATGCAACCACTTTTATCTGCATTGAAACTCTTCAGCACAAGCGTTAGCGTCCCCCATTTCTGATCCACGCCGAACGGTAAGCCTCCCTGAAATCCGGTCTACCCTATAGCATGTCATTCTGAATCACTCACTTTCATTCCGCTCATGCTGTCGCGCTTTTGCATCACTCCCACTCTACTGGCTTCGGTATCTACATCCGAATTGCGTCGTCAGTTGTTACTAACACACGAAGGGATCAATGGAATACCAATCTGAAAATCCTCCGATGTGCTGTGTACAAAATCTTCGTCGCGCTCGCCGATCAAGCTTGCTGTACTCAAGCCGTGGATAGTTTTCTGATTTTACGATCGATTTAGCAGAAGTCAATTGGGCTTTCAACTAAATTATCCTGAGAACACTAGGAATCTGCGCTGATCAGGAGCTCTGTGGACGAAACGAACTTGCGAATTTTGGAGCGTCAGAGGTGTCCGTAACACGCGTACGCCGTTCCAGTTCTGTCGAATTACGGGTCCAACCTGGTTCCTGGAATCCCGTAATTTGTGTCTTTTATCAGGTATATAAATGGCTCCGTTTTATTGCCATCGCTTGTCATTTCGCTTTAGCTCAACTTAGATATCAGCTTCCTGATTTCCAGTCCAAACGTAAACCAATCCCTAAGATTTATTTTGAGTTTTAGAGCACCAGCTGTGCGTCTTGGATTGCGACACGCAATCTCAATTGTGGCCTCAGTTAACTTTGAAGTCAACCCCTGCCAATCCTTAAGATTCTCACTTGGTCATTTATGTCCAGGCTTCTTCACCTGTAGCAACTCTCTGTAACAGCCTACACAGATGGTCTTCATTGACCTGAATTCTGCTGCTTCCACTTTAGTTTATCGCACTTTCTGTTGCACGGTATATTCTTGTGACTCGGACTCAGAGAGTCCAAAATACGTGAATTGCGCATCGCGTCGTCATTTAAGTTCCTACTGGAAGCTGTCTCAATTCACCGCGATGCACCACGACCTCTACGTTGTGGACGCCCTTTCCGCCTGATGGAGGGTACTCTGGCGGAAATCACAGTCTATTGTGAACTTAACATGTTCGGACTCACCAGCACGACTGACATGTTGCATGCATTGCTACTCTACCGGTTCGACGGCCCCTGCCAATATTCAGCCGACAACTGAGACAAACAAGGCAAGACAGACTAGAATCGGGCGCCCTTGGGACCGCCAGCGTCTGACCATGTGCCACCCCATATGCTTGGGCGCAACACAGCACATGGGGAAATGGTGGCGATCTAATGCAAGTAAAATTGCAGAATAGAGCCGGATTACAAACTCTTAATTTGGACGTTGATGCCCGGTTGTAATTCGGTCAGTACGGCAGCCGTCAAATCAAACAATGTGAATCGGCGTTATTTCGAAGAAAGGCACGACTATACCTGTCGTGAGAATTCTGATGACGATTTTGTGACATCAACAACATTTCTGCCTTTATTTTCGTTACATTGAGGTTTTGGTGAGTTCTCCGGACAGAGCAGATTTGTTCCAGGCGTTCCGTCACCAATCTAGGTGACATCATTAGTGTTTGGTAATAAATAAACTGTTAGCAGATATTCAGTCACCAACGAAATCAGCCTCTGTACTCGGTCGTGGCTAAGGTCGCATGTGGCTATCCAGACACACTGCGGGTAATCCAGAAAACGACACTGTACTTTTAGCCATTGTGTTAAGCGTTGGTCACGGAACTCATTGGCTTAGTGACCAAGGCGTCAGTATCTGCAGCTATCTCCAACTGACGACTCCAGACAAGGACGAAACCAGTCGGGGAGTGCAGTGCTTTGAGAGAGCAACTCCAAATTAAGCTGGCCACTTGCGCGGAAAGCAGGGAGAGCAGTAGTTAAGTGCAAAGCAGAGGTGAGGCGATGTGAGCGGTTCGTTTTCACCGGCCAAACCTCAGAACTCCTGATTGGCCGGCTCCAGTGTGAAAATGAACGTCTTCCCTTCGGCTCAAAGCAAGGTCTACTCATGAGTGGGGTGTTTTCTATGTTAATAATTGGTTCTTTTCGCAGTACCTTCCAAATCAGGTATTTCTCCATATGAGCGACAAATTTGCTTGGGACTTGAGCAACTCGTAAAACTCCTGGACCAAACCAAAACAAGTACGAATAGTGATTACGGCACTGTTAAGATAAATTTCAATATGCGCTACGGACATATCTCAACAACACATGCTCAGTCGTGAAACAACCGGTTCTTTGTAAGGAATGTATAAATCACCGTACTTGCGATTGTACAGCCAGATCACACAACCCAAGGTCTGCAAGCGGAATCCCACAGGATCTTTTATTGGGTCACAATCTTAACTATAGTGGCTTGGTCGCTGTACTGTGCATAGTGGGATACGACGCGTTAGGTTCACTGGTGGCTTCCAGGGGGTGTAACGTGTCACGAGGAGGGCGTGCCCGAAGGCGTAAATGAGCAGATGGCTGGCAGGTGTGACCCATGGGGCAAGTTCTACGACCGGTACCGAGCAATTGTGACAGGTGGGGTTGAAATAAAATCATGGGCGACATCGAATAGGAAAGTATAGGGAGGGTGTGATAAGTAGATGGTAAGCTGGAATTTGGCAGATGAAGCACGTGTTACTTATCATGATCCACAACAATATTCCAATATCGGCTTGTGTCTTAATGTTACCGTCAACACTTACGTGCTCGGAAAATTACTGAACAGCCGTGTCTCGCTGGGCCGGCTTTGTGCTCTGCAACATGCCTAACTTTCATCGTATTGGAGAATTAGTCACACTATATCGCACTTAGCTTGTAACTCCTGACAGTCCTCTACTGTCCATAATGGTTTGGCGGCATAAGCTGATGGCTAGCGATACAGGTAGCGTCTGGTCATGTGTTCCGATCTTGATGAGCCGGTGGGTGTGCGCTACTGACGAGTCCAAATAACACGGAACGACCGTCTAATGATTTTCCGGGCATGTAGAGGACTATCTGATTTGAAAGCTGCTGCCAACAACTCTGAATTTGTTACATCAAAATTTTCCTACTCATAAGTACATCAAAATATTCATCACAACGGTTTCTTAACTAAGGTGCACATAGGTGCTAACTGAGGTGCCACTTCGCTGCATGTTAACTGTTTAGTCCATCTTCAATAGTCAAATGTAAAGTAGCTATGGATTGTTCTGCAGCCTGTCATATGATATCTTTATCACAAAAATAGGACTTAGCCCACCTAGAATACACATCGGTGAGACTGGAATGTACGTACGTGTTACAGACCCTCTTTTCGTTGGACTCGCTCAAATGCGACATGTTCCTAGAGTCGTTCCCACGCATCGAGTAATTGCTTACGAAATTCGGACCAATCAGACGATAACGCCTGTGCGAAACCTAGCCGCCATATGGACGATGATGGAACTGCCAATTGTCGTACACAATAGAGACGAACGTAGCAGTCAGGACTGCACCGCGACCTGAGAGAACGCACAAGGCAATCGTTTCCCCCGGGCGATGCAGCTAAAGACACCCCCTAGTTATTACACAATTTACTTATTACGCCAGCCGTGAGTTTTGACGGGATGATTTCTTCACAAAACCGCTGCATCGTGGTTTGGAAGTTGCTTGGTCACACTACGAGTGCAGCGCAGAGTAACTCTTTGATTACGCAAGCGAACATTGGAGTCCGTGCCATGGGTGGGTATCTTAGCGGAACCATTTAACGTTCCCACAACAGTACGTTAGGTTGATGACGCCTTCATACTTTACAAAATGAAAAACATATGGGTGCAGTTGGAAGCTTTTACTGACGCACATGATCATCTCTGATTCAACTGCGAACATGAGTACAGAAACCGGTAACGTTTTCTGAATGTGGAAGTAATTCGCAATTCTTGCAGCGGAATGGTGCACAGGAAGCAAACATGGACTGACTTCCACAGTACAATGATTTTGCAGCGTACCTGGGGTTTAATCCGATCGCAATATTTGCTCACTGGGTACCGTCAACAAAGAACTACAGAGAATCAACGACGCTCTGAGGGAAGATAGTTGCCCCAACTAGTTTATTATGAAACATTTAACGGAAGCCAAACGAAAGCAACCTAGGAGCACTACTCTTATGAAGGAGCCTTTCATACACCTACAATGTAAGGGCGATTCTGCTGCAGTTATCCTATCCTGAAGCCTGAGAGGTGCTGTTGTATTCCGCGGCCTGTCTACCACGATAAGCCATTGCTTTCAGATCCCCGAAAAACAGGCTGTCCTCGTTGACTCCTTCAATGCTCGTCTATCAGTACTCGAGCTCCTATTTTGCACGATAGGTGAGTCATTTACTCATTGTCTCAACGCTACTCCTAAAGCTCCCGCAAGCAGTCCCTGTTCATCGCCACTATCTAAAGCCGGAATTGTGTATGCGGAGGCGCTTCTTACAGCCAACTATACTGCCGTTGCCACCAGACACTTACTTAGCTGTTTGGTTTTTACCTAAACTATTTACGTTGGATTGTTGATATATACTGTACTAATTTTCATTTTTTTGATGGCTTGATCCTCTATACTCCGGCCTTGTTATCAGTTTGGCTGCTCAAACAACTTAGAGCTCAGTCCCAAGCCTGATTTTACGCGTCCAGCACAGTATCCCTATCATGGAAACGTTCGGATCGGATTAGTTTATCCGAAAACAATCCCTAACCCAACACTAATTTTAGGTCTTTTCTTATTTCTACATGACTCCACAAAGCATGAGAGTATTATAGTGTCATCTAACTAAGCTTTGACAATTTACGTGCGTTACTTGATTATTGTTCCGACCACTGGTTGGTTCAGCGGAGCTTTATGCTTCCGTGTGCGCGCCCTCAGGTTGAGGATCGGAAGTGCCTTCCTGGGGGAGATTACCTAAGTTTACCCAGACTGAGGTCAATAAACGCCTTCGTCCAACGCCGTGCATCCAGCAACATTCATTTGCCTCACTTATGCTCCCACTGGTTTTTCATTTACCTCAAACATACTGTAACCTGCACCCGTATGTGGCATTCTGTGTCCAAATTAACGATTTCATCATGTGATCCCGTAGAGTGTTGCTGCATTTCAACCGACCACATGGCACGAAATCACACCATCTTGCAACACTCGCGTGGATCCTTCTCAACACCCAAATCCAAGTGGTTCGACTAGGAGCCGTCCAGCCGCGGAGCCAGCATCCCTGATTCAGTTAACGTTGACTTCTATCCTCACTTAACCAACCTTCTTTAAAAATAATATGCTACGCGTACATCGTGCGGTCTACCTGAAACTTAAATGCGCAGATTTGATTTCGACAGCCAACACATTCAAGATACTATCGAGATAGGTAATATCTATCGTATACTTTTGCTTTGCTCCGATCCGGGCCTATTTCTATGGGACACAAACTTTCGCCGATCTTGGCGACAACGCGCCACTTAGAAGCCTCCATCAGCTTGTCCGCTATGGTTATGCATTGACCACATCGCCATCAGCTACGCTGACGAGACTGCATAAAGGACTTCAAAACAATCAGGTCGCGTGGTCGTGTATGCTAAGCTCGGTGCGCGTTTGGTGGCACCCAAGAGCGTTTCTGGAAACGGCTTGACGTGACTAAGCTTCCTACGTTCTCAACAACTTCCGAGATGCGTTGGCCTCTAACCTCAAGAGTGCCTCATGTTTTAGACATTGAGACACACTGGGCACACATTCTGAGCGTGCACAGTTCTCCCACCTCGATCTGTGGTTTCACTAGTGGCCCTGTCAGACACTGGATCTCCTTATGGTCTCTCCAGCTTCTTGAAGCTCATCGGACTATCCCGGTGGCGCAGGATTACCGACGCAGAACTTAGGAAGCTCACCTGGGAGAATCATGAGATCTGGTGGGTTCAGCATGTCATCGAGTTGAAGCAGGCAGTCACTTCGAGTAATTTCCTTAAGATTACTCTCTTGGTTCGATCCACTGGTGGAAGAAAGGAGACTGTGAAAGCAGTTTTGTGTAAATCTAACGATAATCCGATCCAATGTCGACATCGACTTATGCGCTTCGCTGATTATTTCGGACAGCAGTTTAAATGGAAAACAGTACCAACGATTTTTCCTTCACAAATCCGTAGTACGCCGTGGTATGTGGACATTTCACCACCTTCTGGGACTGAGTTTGCTTATGTGATTCGCCTCCTTAAGCTTTACGAACCCTATTGACCAAACGAATTCATTGCAGAAATTTCAGAGATGGAGACCCATCCTTCACTTCTGAGTTGACTTCTCCAAAAAATGTGAATCACGGAAGCGATTCCTTCCAATTGGAGCATAGCACATGTTACCCCGTCTTCAAAAATAGCAACCGATCAGATTGTACTATCCGCCTGGGGATCAGTCTTATCAGCGCTGCAGCCAAAGTGGTCGCCGCCATGCTTTTGAGGAGGCTCCACTCGGTGCACGGAGAGCAAGCCGGGTTCCAATCAGCTCGGACCTGTATTCATCAGATTTTTACTATCTGCCAAGTACCCTTTTATCATTAGGCGTCCAATTGGCTAACGATCGATGTTTTCTTAATCTTACGAGTAGCGGTTGACCCCATTAATCGAACCGCTCTCTGAAGTTGTCTGTTTTGGTGATGGTCCGAGAAGTATGTTAACAAACGTAAAGCCATTTACTCTGGACCCTCGGGCTTTGCGCGAATGTGCTGTAAACTTCCGCTTTTTTGGTATCACATGTAGCTCCAGACAGGGTTAGGTAAGGTATGTATGTTTAAAGTTGGGGTTCTTCACTGAAATAAACAATAACTGCGAAGTTGTTTTGTGTTATTTACGCACTGATACGGTGGAACCGCAGGTCTGGTGACAGAATGCAGTCTATCTGTGCAAGAGTTGTTTCCATCACATAATCTCTGTCTGCCTCAGTAGTATTGTCCATTCCGGATTTCTTTATTTCCATGAGACTTGGGAGTTTTCCAAACTAGGTTCAATCTGCAGGTTTAAAGGTATGCAATCACGAATTCATGCAGCTAGTTGTCCTCTGTCTACTCTATTGCCGCAGGCATTCAGGATTATGGTGTGGCCACATATCAGTAGCATAACCACACATTTGTATGAATTCTAAGCCTTTTAACCTTTCTCTGGTCATTCAGCGAGTTTTCTGCGCTCAGATACAAGACTTCGGCGGTCCATCTCCATACACGCTTTAAACTTGGCATTTAGCAAATCTAACGGGTACAGTTTGTTTTTCAACAGAACAAATATAAGTTATTAACCTATAAAGATTAAGCCGACTGGATATTTTTCATGCCGCATTGCAATCAGGCTACTTCAGCCCAAACGGTGGAATCAGTGCACACTATACCATTTTCTATTGAAGTTGGACATTCGGGCAAAACATTTACGCCTGGGGGTCAACGGGGTTGCTCCTCCGGGGCAATCAAGTTGAGTCTTCGCTATGCGGAATAGAACCACTCACTGGCATGGTAGGGGCTGTTTCATTGGCCAAGCGCCTTCAACAAATAGGACCTCAGGCGCTTGGCCAATGAAACAGCCCCTACCATGCCAGTGAGTGGTTCTATTCCGCATAGCGAAGACTCAACTTGATTGCCCCGGAGGAGCAACTCCGTTGACCCCCAGGCGTAAATGTTTTGCCCGAATGTCCAACTTCAATGGAAAATGGTATAGAGTAAGTCCTTTTGTTCGTGAGTGTCGTTCACCTCGATCAAAGGTAGCGCCCCAGTTGTCCCCTCTCCCCTATCGTCTTTGTGTAATGTGTGTGTGTGTATGGTCCTGTGCGTCCAATCCGCGTCTACGATGAATGCCGGGCCTCTCAAGAGAGGCGTACACGAACGCCATCGGAGGCCGTAAGGTGATACAAATAGTGGCAGTGAATAACTAAGGCATCCATCACTCACCTGTAATCGTGTAAAGTTCTCATTGTTCGTCGAAGAGCTTATGGTGCGTATACTCTACAGAGTGTAGATGATCGGTTCCTGTCTGACCATGCACAATACCAGAATCCACATGTCGCAGGATCTAAGTAGGATCATGGGCTCGTCTTATCAAGTGAACTTTCTGTCGCTCTGCGCTTGCATGCTAAACCCAGAAGGAAACATGTTTTCAAAGGCTAAAGCGTCGACGAGACGCCCGTTAACCAAACCGACGCCTGACCAGACGCTAAGTACGGTCATTCGAGTGCGCGTCGGAATAGTAACGCTGCAATACTACGCAAATGGTGTCCTCAGTATGAACCTGATAAAGTCAGCAGCGGGACAATCTTTAGCGTTAATATTTTCACTATTGTTAATAAACTGCTGCTTTTCTGTTTATAAAATAGACTGTATCCAGTTTTGTTGACTAAACTTCCTAACTGGTTGCAGAGTGTATTATTTAAAGTTAACGTCATTTAGATGCCCATCATTTCATGTAAGCTTCACTCTGCCTCAGTGCCGTCATTGGCGCTGGGGACGGTAGACTACAGTTAGGTCTATTGGAAGCGCACTGCTTCCTTTAGCTTAGATTATAGGATAACATTAGATATCTTGTCTTTCAATCCTATCTATGGCCTTGTTATTCTTGGGTAACGAGTGGATTACATTAACACTGCGCAAATGCGTATAGGATGCGCGCTCTTCTCTTTCACTGAAGTGCTCCCTTGTTTTGGATCTGGCAGATCACCCCATCCGAGGTGTTTACACTGTCTTTCCATCATACCAAGCAACTCTCATTCATTGTTCCGTCCAATCTGTTGTAACCGCGATTTTTTCAATTCACTCAATTTATTCTTCGTCTTTGTTTCGCACAAACAGGATCCTGTGCTGTTTTCCGGCTCACTGCGATTCAACTTAGACCCCTTCAATGAACATGCCGATGAGGTACTGTGGAGTGCACTAGAACTCGCCCATTTGAAAAAATATGTCATGGAGACGAGCTGCTCTTCGGGTTTGAATATGTTAATCACGGAGGGGGGATCTAACATCAGGTGAGAGTACCTTTTGGAACCGTAAATCCAGATATTCAGTGGTTTAGTGTCCTTGTGTTCCTGTACATTTCACAAGATCCCTGTCTATTGTGTTAGTTACTTCAACTTGACCGTTTGAGGCGGACGTGTCAGTCAATCAATTTGAACGGAAGCGCTCATTTAGATTAATGTGCCATTCCCACCTTACTCTCCACAATTTGAGTTTCATGATTTTCTGGTCGTCGTACCCTGTCTGAATGCGTCCTTTTCACAGTAGTACGAAACAACCTGCTTGCATTACTGATTTACGGGCACATGCTAGCTTCCTGTCTAACTCCTTACCTTTTGGTTTGATTTATAGACTTTTTTAAGTGGTGTAAAGTCCTCTTTTCATCTCAGCGATTGAACTCAATTTTAAAATGTTTATCGCCAGTACCAAGTACACCGGACGCTAAAAATTGCTACTGGATGACATGGTATTGCAAAACATCAGCACTTCCATATGTAAGCATATGTTGATGTTGTCATTGCGCGGACTGGAACTGTTATCGATTATAACGCGATGTAACTAGATCACTGGTGCTCTTGTTCATATAACTGTCTATTCTGTGGTACGTGGCCGTTTATCTAGCCGTTTCTTGTTCTCTTAGCATGGGACAAAAGCAGCTCCTGTGTCTGGCCCGTGCGCTTCTTCGGCGCACGCCGATACTGGTACTAGACGAAGCCACCGCTGCGGTTGATCCTGTGACAGACAATCTTATTCAGGAAACCATTCGGAGTGAATTCTCTCGATGCACGGTTCTGACAATCGCTCATCGTTTGAACACCATTATGGACTACGATACGTGAGTTTGTGCTCGCGATCACTTCTACTACTTTCTTGACGATCAATTACACACCAGTTTTGACGAACTCGTTTTCCGAGGCTATCCGTAATCAGTCATTTTGTGTCATCGGCTTACCTCCAGCCTACATGCGCTTTGTGCAACTTGCGAGCGATGTGCCGTCACGCTACTATTTATTTATTGTCCTATTACGGTCCTGCATAGTGTCACGCAACGTTGCAAGTTGTGTCTTCCTGATTCCCGGCTGCCGGTACATGCTTATCTCGCAACCTGCAATGCAAGTATGCGTTTGTTGGGTGACGATGTGTTTCATATTTTTCCTTACGTGTACCCATAAAAATGTGTTTTCCGCCCACGATATTGGTCATCAAGCTGGACTTAGAGTTACTTTTTTAACCCGGATTTGCTAGTGTCTAAAAATTTCTGCATTCACGATAGCTCCCAGCATTGTCTATTCACTTTTCCTTCCTTTCCTTCACCTACGTTTAAGGCGTTGTTTCAGCTCACGACTGACTGTCATCAGTTCTTTTTCAGCTCAGCTGTGCGCTACCTGGCACGATCGCAATCGCCGCATGCAGTTTTCTGATCAGACAGTTTATTACTTGTGTTTTCGATCTAGGCGCTCTTGCAACATTTACGTTCGGCTGGAGTCAGCGTGGTCGTTACTGCCAATGTGCACCCATTATCTGATTATGTTTCATAATATATTATATACTAATATTAAAGTTTTTAATAGGTATACTTTTAATCAAACACGTATGCCTCTTGCCCATTACCCTCACTTGACTTTCACTGCCCTTTTGGTGACGAGTTATGTTGCGTTCTTTTGTGATACCAGTGCTTTTATTTTCGCTTTTTTTTACCTACACAGTGTACTTGTCCTAAGTGAAGGACGCGTCGTCGAGTCTGGATCTCCCAAAGAACTATTAGGAAATCAAGCTTCCAAGTTTTACGCTCTAGCTAAGGATGCAAATCTAATCAACTGATACTGTCAAATTATGGATCGCCTTCTGCCTTTTGTACAAGTTACAGTCCTACTCATTTTAATACGTATCCCCATTATATCAATGCTTAAACGAGCTTGGCCATTTTCGATTCCTCTAAGTTCCCACCGGTGTTTTATGCAGACACACATTTCTTTGTGCTGTGACGTTTTGCATCCTCACCATTTTTTCTAACCTCTATTTCCATTCTGGTCCGCTAGGCCAGATGAAATCGCTCTACGATTCCTTGCCTCGAGCACTTTTGACCCGAGCTAACTTATGATGTTTTTGCACTTCTACCTCATTGCGTTTCGTCCGATCACCCAGCTCTCTCGTGTGCACTCTCACCACATGCACCTGCATTACCATTGTTGCTGGTCTTACCGTGATCTTAACAACGATATTCCTCTCAACCTACTCCGCTTAGAACTGCGCACCTTTCACGCAGCGACTTCAATCCGCCTGTGCTGTTTGCGTGTTTGTTAACTTCGTTACTTTCCATCTCCCCGCTAATCAAAAGTTGAAGTGTCGAATTCCATCTTCAAATGTTAATTCCTTGTTGTGCTGATAAGCTGTCATAACGCGGCATCTTAGGAGTGCTCTGCACTTTGGCTCGCGTATCTGTAACCGGGGATCTCTACATTTCCATTCAATTCAATTTATTCACTCAGCGATCCTTGATTTAAGAATGATCGGAGTGCTGTAGTGTGGTGAATTCCCTTTCCATTTTGTAACGGTGTGATCCCACAGTAAGCACAGGATAATAGCTGGAAACGAAGACGAAACTTGATCGAGCATATAAAAATCGACGTGAAAGTCGTCCTGAGAAAAGTGGGCATCATCGAGAGATGATAGGGGGTAACGGCGATGTGCAGGAGACAGTTTGGAAAACTGCAACTGTGTTTACCGTTGCCCCATGTCAGTTAACGCATCTGATCATCTATGTGGCCGGTCCCCAAGGCTCCTATCCACAGCGCCGGACGTACTCGTTTGATGATCAGTCGGTCAGCTCAAATTTTCAACAAACCAAATACAACAACGACTAACAATGTGCAATGAGACAGTCAATCGGTAAGCGCAGGAAGAATATGGCTCAGCGAAGATATACGGCAGGCTGTCTAGTGTGGCCCTGAAGTGTTTGTTGTCAAACTTCCGCCGATAGATCTCAACATCATTGACTCGGGGTCCCACCAGGTATGATAATTGCATCCCACATACTGTATAGCTTCTTTGTTCGCACACGGGAACCTTTTCTAGCGCACCACAATAACTTCTACTAAAACAAGCGCGAGGGACCAAGGATATTGAGAAGAAAAACCGCTTCCTTTACGATTTTGTGCCATTTCCAAAGTCTTTCTGTCTCTGTTTTCATCGCACGCGTCACCTACTATGGGCTAACGCTTTAGAACAGAGGGTCATACTCCCAATTACTGGTGTCCGGGTCTTTTGCGCACACGCTAATAATGCCAACTCTTTATTACTCCAGCCCTCATCTGTGACAGCTCCCAGATGTGCCAAGCTGCAGTGGACAGATTCACACTAGCTGTCAGCCGCTTCGGGCTTTGCTTTGCACCATCGAAGTGCAAAGCTTTCCTCCAAGATTGGCAGGGATCACCTCCTGCGCTGACCCTTGGTGGGGATCAGCTAGAAGTCGTTCAGAAATTCAACTACCAGGGAAGTTGTATCAGCGCCTTTGGGATCAAAAATAACATCACGTACCGTATAGAAAAAGTTCTAAGTGCTTTTGCTAGTCATTGCCATCTATGGTGCCGGCGCGATATCACTCTCGCCTTGAAGGGTAGGGTGTACAATGCAACGGTACCTTTGACCTTACTGTACGGTTGCGAAACCTGGCCCCTTAGATCAGCGGACACAAAGAGGCTAGTTTTGTTCGACCATCGGTGCCTTCGCAGTGTGGCTCACATCTGGTGGGAACACCGCGTGAGCAACGAGCGTGTTCGACATCTTGTTTACACCAAAGGAACTGAACTGCTCAGCACCGTCATTTCACACATGCCAGCCCACTGGCTCCAGCGACGTGCGTTGTCTGCTCGCCGTGGGTGTGGATGGAAGAAGAGGAGAGGTGGCTAAGCGATAACTTGGTCGAGAGGAATGAAGGCCCTCATTTCGGAGCTGGCTTCGATTGGCGCCTCACGGCTCCCTGGTTGGGGTTCGAAAGACGATGAACACGTTTAGTTGGACACACTTGCTTACATGGCTAGGAGCCGACCTCAGTGGCGTTCCTGCTGTGAGTTTCCTTTTCCCTCCCCCTTCCGCTTAGCTTCCCTCTCCAACCAGGATCTCAGTTCTTGGCATAATATAATTTTACGTAATAATTTTTTGTATCCTAGTAGCCGGCTGATAGCTTTCCGGAACGATGCCCATCCGTTGTTGGTAGCTGAGTTGGCATGCAACTGTTGCATTTATTTTCCTTGTTTTCTTTTATGTATTGCGGCACAGTAGCTGAGGTGTTTTACACTTCCAGCTAACGTGTATAATTATGATGATGACTTTATTACTGCAACTCCGTGTTGGAGCGTTTGGCTATTGTTGCTCGTCTCCGCAAATGTTGGAGACTTGAAAGTTCATAGGGCTTTAATAATTTACACAATGACCTCTCGCTTATCCAATCAACAGGTGCTATGATCACTTCCAATTCCTGCTCGGCACTTATTTGACGCAGGGTCATATCCTCCCGGTCTCACATTAGCACGTCACATCATGAAAGTACGCGGCACATGAGGAAGCGCACAGAGCTCTACCACAGCCTGTTCAGGAATCTGTGTAGTGGTTAGGTCTATTTACACAATTGCGTTTTACGGTAGCTACTGATCGAGTGCGAAGCCAATGCGAAAGGTGCAACAAACGGTTTTCGTAAGTCGCATCTTTTTATCGAAAAGGTATAGTTCCAAGGTCCGTTCAGGGTAGGATTATGCACCATATGCGGGTACAGCTGAGGAAGGCCCCTCGACACTGGGTGCTTGCCTGTTTGTGCGTGTGTGTGCAGTTTGTTGCTACCTATGTGTTTTCAACTGTGGATGAAATATATGCGGTAAAATATATCATCGTTAAGCTATGCTTGTCCTGTTTTTTGATTCCTGCGTCCCGTCCGATTAACTAAATAAACATTGTGTTTCTCGACGGTGTGAGTCACAGACCAAATGCGTTGTCTGATCATTATGTACAACATACTTGGATGACGGAGAAAAACTTTTGACTTTCATCATGTAAGTCCCAGAGAACTTAGTTATAAGTAATAAATGTGCGGAAAGTAGAGCGTCGGAATCGATGTAGGTACAGCAAGCAGTTCAAGTATATCAACACGACCATCAATGGAACCGTCTCCTGGGGATCTGCTTTTATGCGGCGTAGTCCCACGAAAGGTTTCATCCGCACTTCCACCCCTCATCTGGCCATGTGCTAGTATGGAATAAAGGTAAGTGAGCCGTCATTATGTTGACTGGAATTTTTGGCCGCTATTGTAAGTAATAGGCCCTCGTCATGAAGATTCTTTTTTATGGCCGCTGTTCTGTCTAATAGGCCGTCAACATGTAGACTCGTTTTTTGAGTCCAGCACCTTTTTTGCCAGTGGGTTTGTGGCAATTCGCCTTACATGGGTATAATTATTGACCTTGGAAGCTTCAATCCGTCACTTCTCCTTCTCTGGAAGTAGATGTGGTCTGTCGGTTTTCTTTCTCCTTTTGTACAATCAATCGAAGAGGGCAAGTAAATGAATAAATAAACATTTGTTTTCGGCAGTGCATTTGAAGTCTTCACAAACAACGAAGCTCCTGAAGGATTTTCTGCTGGTTCCATTGCTTGCAGCTAATCGAAATAATAGATATTGTAATCGAACTGGATTTTGCGGAGTACGAAAAAATCCCAGCTTATCACTCGCGTACGACCTCCAAGAAGGAATAGAAGATAATTAGCAGAGCAGCAGAAATGCAAAGGAATAAAATAGAAAAAGACTACTACAAGTTTTCGTCTTAGTAAGCTCAGATATAACACTGGTCGGGGAATTTGCGTTATTTAAAGAAGTAATCTGATTCACCTGTTAACGTTGGCTTAATCAATGGAGTCTGGCGAAAAGTAGGAGACAGGGCATTTAAATCATATCTACCCCGCTCCTGTTTCAAAAGGACATTAATATATCAAATTTGGTCCCCGCATACCAATAGCTGTTTCAACGTTGAGAAATGAGGGTAATGCCTTACGAAATTGTATCCCTGACTGAAGTTCACGCATCTCAATAAAGAGCCTACTCTATAATACGAAGTGTCGGTTGAGGAAAAAGTTATCCGACTGCCTAGTTCTTGCTCTTTTCACTAATACTTTGTTGTTGTTTCTAGTGCGATGCGTTACCAGATCCTTTAGTTGCAGTACCGGATTTGATGGGTGTATTTTTCTTGGTAGGGTACCAAAAAAGACGAAAAGGTTAAGTTTCTTCCGGCGCAGCCATCATGGATCAAGTTAAGATACTACATCGATCCATATATAACACTGTAGAAGAATAGCCCATGAGAGGTTTAGTAAGTGGCTGTTGCACTCGTTCTAATGGTATACAATCACCCACTGTGGAATTGCAATAGATTATGGAGCCATAATGTGGTAACAGATGTGGTTGTATTTTGTAAAGGGCGTTAATGGATTCTTTTAGGGTAAATGTTTTAAACAGAAGCCCGATGCTCCGACGACCGTGAGCTGCAGTACGTCCGGCGCGCTCAGCGAAGTTTAGGGTGTTCGAGTAGTGCAGCCCTAGGTCACGGATGGTATGGCATTGAGACAGGGGCTTAGCTTCAATAGTAAGTGTAGGTTACTGCGTGGCATTTGTCAACGGAGAATGACGTTTTCCAGTTAGAACACCATGTATCAAGCGTAGGCACTTCCACTTGGATTACACTTACACTATCACTGACATCATTGGGGTTAAACATGTATGCAATCTTTATATCATCGGCTAGTGGAAAAGGTTTACCAAAGATAAAGACGTCAGAAACGTTACTCAAATACATTAGGAATAATAAAGGGTCCAGGACACCGCCTTGTACCACGCCACTAGTGACTGGCTTTAGCGGGCTTGTTACACTTTGGACCTGGACAACCTGGGTTCTGTTCGCCGTACGAATCGAACCACGACAGCAGAGAGTTGCGTATGCCATATGCAGTTAAGTTGGATAAGAGCAGCATGCGGAACTCGATCAAATGGCTTCATTGTCAAGGTAAACGACCATAGCTGATGAATCGCAATCAAACAAACTAATCGGAAGGTCGATCTGACATGTTATATAAGACTGCGAGCTTAGGAAGCCGTGTTGCGAGGTGTTGATAAGATTACACGTCATAAAAACATCAACAGTTTTGGACTTTATGTGACGTTACATCATCTTATAGAGGATGAAAGTATGGTTTATTGGACGGTAGTTTCTCGTTTTGTGCACAGAGCCTGATTTGTAACGAGTCGTAACTACGGCGTTCTTCCACTGTGCTGGTATAATACCGACTTTCCTGAATAAAATTGGTTCAGAAGTAGTATGGGGATATCGAGGCTTTTGTTTTTACCAAGGTCGGCGGTAAATTGTCAGGTCCATCATACCAAAATAGTTGTGGATGAAATAAGGCGATTAATGTCACGTAGTTCGAATTCTATTGTGCAGATCTTGTCATCAGTAAGCATGGGGAGAATTTTCGCATGAAGCTCAGTAGTGGTGTTGAAGGTGGAGCTAAACTAGTTGTTAAAAGCTTTGCTTGTGTGAGTTGCATTGCTTGTTCTACGGTTGACACAAATCAAAATGGGAGGGGTTTCTGTTCACTGGTTCAATGGTGTATGATGGGATAAAAAGCATAAATTTACAAGACCCACAGGATGGATATGCAAAAGAAAATTAAAATCAAAATGTTCCAACGTGGAACGTAAAGTATCGGTGGTTAAATCATTGCACTTTAACAAAGTGTTGTGTATCGTTTATCACTAAGATGAAAATCTAAGAGTCTTTCGAATGTCGTCATGTCTGGTGCGTTCACCACATAGTTTGATAATGCATTCCAGTGAGAACAGATTCTAAGTGAGAAAAAATACTTTCTACAATTCAAACGAGAGTGTTGCGTCATAGTTTCAGGTGGTTGCCTCGGTTTTGTTTGTATGGGGCTAGAGTCAACAGTGATGTACATGGATGCTCACTTTCGGTTAATATCCGGTATGTGAGAGTAAGATCTCCGCGAAGCCGTCGGTATTCTAATGAGAACACACCGAGTACACGAAGACGCATTTCGTAACTTATACCGGATAGTCCACGCGTTGCTTTTGTGGCTCTTCTTTGGGGCTGTTCCAAGAGGCGGATGTCTCGTTTTAACCATGGACACCAGGCCTGAATTGCATATTCAACATGAGGACGAATGTAGGAGTTAATCAACAATGGTACTAGCTGTCGCTCAAAAGTGCCGAGAGCTCGCCTCAAAAGTCTCAAGTTCAAGTTCGCTACACTTGCTGCTTTCGAACATTGGAGCGAATTTCCAAGACTCTCTTGCACGATTATACCTAGGTCGCGTTCACTAGTCACGTGTTGCCCCAAAAGGTATGTGTTAACGAAGCTGTTGTGCACCGTCAGCAGGTGGCACTTTGCAGGGTTCAGTGGGAGCTGGTTCTTTTCTGCCCATTCGTTAATCCGGGTCAGATCTTCCTTTAGGTAGACACGGTCGGATGCTGAGCGAATTGCTCTCCATATTTGAGCATTGTCTGCAAATATTTGCATCGGAGATAGAATGTCTGCTGGAAGGTCATTAATGTAGACTAAAAATAGCAGCGGGCCGAGGACGGATCCTTGTGCAACACCACTGGAGACGTAAAGGCTTTCGGAATAGGTGTCGGCTACTCTTACCTTGATTGCTCTGTCGTGTAAGTAGTCTTCCAACCAGGTGAGCAGGGAACCGTTGATACCGTAGGCAGCAAGCTTTTGGAGGAGAAAGAAGTGATTGACCCTGTCGAATGCTTTAGAAAAATCCAAGTAAATCACATCTATGGGACACTCCTTCATCAGCCGCCCTGGTCCATGAGTCGCGAGTAATCAGCAAATTGGTGAGACAAGATCGTCTGCGTCGGAACCCATGTTGGGCATTAGAAATTATCTGTTGACTTTCAAAGTATCTCGTCAGTTCATCTGCGAATACCGATTCCATAACTTTTGACAAAACAGGAAGGAGAGTAATAGGTCGGTAGTTAGCAGGATCCGAGCGCTTACCTCCTTTATATATTGGAGCGATAATTCCATTTTTCCACTCAGATGGGAGTGTATGGGAGTTAAGCAGACACTGGAAAAAGGTTGCAAGTGGTGTTGCTATGGTGGGAGCAAGGGCTTTTAGTACTTTCGGGCAGATCATGTCGATTCCAGAGGCACTGTACTCCCGGAGAGACTGTAGTTTGCTTGCAACAGCTGCTGGAGTAAAGGTGACGCTGGATAAGCCAACGACATTTGTTGGGAGTTGATAGGGCGAAGGTTCCATGACATTTGTAGCTACCGAGCCAAACTGCAAGAGTAGAGCATTCGCGGCATCCACAGCAGTAGTTGTTAGGCCATTGGCCGTCCTGAGTGGTGGTATTCCGTGCTTAACCTTTCTTTTGCCATTCACAAATCTGTATAGCAGTTTGGTGTTACTCGTAAATTTCAGCACCATATTCTGCCATTCGTACTTATCGACTCTAATGAGTGACGTGCAGTAGTTTCTGATGACTTTGTAATCCTGCCATGTGATATCACATGGGCTTAGCAAATGTTGCCTCCAGATTTCATCTCTTCTGTTGATCCATTTACGTGTTCTGCTCCGGATCCACTTATTGGTCCGGCGCGATGCTCGTAATGGTACAACCTTCGATGCTGATTGTATGACCCAGTTAATTTTGTCTTTCAATTCATTCCACGCGTCATTCGCTGAGCTGTGCGTCTGTATGTCCCAGTCAACGGTTGCTGCTAAGCTGCGCAGCTTATAATAGTCCGTAATAGTGCGTTGAGTCTCTCTTTCTTTGGCAACAATACTGGCATAACATACATAACCGAATGTTAGGACTGAATGGTTGCTACGGCCCAGTGGAGGATCGTATGCTACTGACTCAACCATCAACTCTTCATTAGTCAGGATTAAGTCCAGGAGTGATGGCTTGTTTGAACCGCGATGTCTGGTTGGTCGATGCACATGGTTAAACAAAACTGCCATATCCATGAATTCGAGGAGTTTCGATTTAAATGATGACCCATTAGGGGACACTGATGCTATTGAAGGAACATTAAAGTCACCCATTATAAGATAGTGAGAGTACTTTTGTGAAACAGCATAGCGGAGGGCGTTTAACTGATTGTTATCGCTGTCTGCTGATGAGTTCGGAGGTCTATAAATAACTGCTAAGAGTCAAGCATCACTCGTCTTCTGTGAACCAACATCTCGACCTGCTAGGTGCAGTCGGCAAAATAGGGCGTCGGGAATAACAAGGGAATTTTCAGTAAGTGCCTCACATTTCAGATAATCTCGATAGTAGAGAGCGACACCGCCCCCGCGAGATGGACGATCATTTCGAATGACTGACATCTCACTGAGTTCAATCTCCGGATCAAGTATGTCGTTTGAGAGCCAAATTCCAGTGACTGCTATGAGGTCCCAAGTTGTTGTTTCATGTCGGTGGCGCAGCTCCGAGAGCTTAGAGTACAACCCCTGAGTGTTGGTGTAGCAGCATTGTATTTGTTGACGCATCAGGAGCTCGGTTTGCTGTGAGTGACCGGCACAAATAGTGCCGGTCTGCTGAAGTTTTTTGAAACGGTTGTTTTGCACATTTGGCTGGTTTGAGATGGGTACAATTGAGGCTGGCTCATCTGTATCTGAGGTCTGTACTGATTGGAATGGTCTTAACCGCACTTCTGGTGGCCCAAGTTTCCTGTTGTCATGCCATGCTTGGATTGCCACTGATACCATTTCGGGCGCAGCCAAGGTAACTTTCAAAATTCGTGGCCCGCTACCTTGGTAGTTTGTGGAAGCAGTTAGACTGGTGACGTCAAT
>OX104063.1:55474183-55549536 GCA_944474145.2 Dicrocoelium dendriticum
CAAGCAGGTAACGTATGCATCGATTGTCTCGACGAACACACCGGGAGCGACCCACATAGGTCCATTTTCAGTACCGAGAACGCGTGGCGCAAAGCAGCTTTCACCGTCAACTTCAGTGGTGCCTTCTAAACAACCTGAATTGCCGGCAAAAAGTATAAAGCCAGAACCCGCTAGACGAAAGCACGCTGCAGTAACTCTCGTGTGCACGAATGTTCGTGGATCCAAATCGGGCACAATAAAAGGCAAGTTTCAAGACGATCGCAACCAGTGGAATTTCATCTGTTGAACAGGCGGTCCAAGTGTTGGCGGAATTCCATTGCGACTCAATCAGACGGTGCCTTACGGTGTTATCGAACAGCACAGCAACATCTAAGGGACGCCAGACATCGTTATGAAATGGAACTGGCAAACACGGCTTCGACCAACCCGAAGCCTTTTTTCGCCTATGTCAGAAGACGAGGGCGTGCTAATTCATCGATCCCGGCATTGCAAGGACCCAGTGGGGTTGTCGCGCACACCGATTACGACAAGGCCTGTATGCGGGGACTTTTACCACAGTCACCTTTACCAATTATCGATCTAGAGGAGAAAATCCCGCCTAACTCTTTGCTGACTGATAGCTCAAGGTCCAAAATGCTCGCACTGCTGGTAGAGCTAAATCCTACCAAAACAGCTGGTATCGATACCATTCATCTGAAGTTGCTAAATAAACTGGCAAATGAAGCTTGTGAGCCGGTAACGCGCTTGTTCGAAAACTCTCTTGTTAACTAGGCGTTATCTACTGACGGGAAGGAAGCTGTTGTCCGTCTCCTCTTTAAAATGGGTAACAGACACCTTCCTGTAAATTACAGACCCATTAGTTTAACGATTAAGTTGCTAGAAAAGCTAGTGAGCGATGTCCTCGAAAACCATTTTATGGCGTTTGAGATTCTCAGCCCATTTCATCATGGTTTTCGCAAGGGATATTCTTGTCCGATTAATCTACTGGTTGCTCGAGAGAGCTAGATGAATTCTGTCAACCAGGGTCAACTGTTGGACCTACTGGTCATTGATTTCTCCAAAGTGTTTGACTCCGTACCACATTATCGTCTTCTCTTAAGATGCGTTCCTGCGGTGTCTCCGGATACGTGCTTCAATGGCAATCAGCATTTCTTGGAAGAAAAATATGTGTTCTAGGAAGCACTAGTCTTTCCTTCCGACAAGCTGTTCTGAGCGGCGTCCCACAGGGATCAGTCCTTGGTCCGCTGCTGTTTGCTGTGTACGTTAACGAACTGTCGGAAGTGCTGGGGATGCCTACCCTCATGTTCGCGGACGACTTGAAGTTCAGGTGCACGGTGAGCGACTCTAGTGGCTCCCAGGCTATGCAAGAAGCTTTCGACAGGCAGCTTGATTGGCATCTTCTGAGGTAAATGCCAATGAACCACACAAAGTGTTCAGTGATGCGCGTAGGATCAAATAGCTCGAAGTAGCACTACATGTTTGGCGGGAACGCATTATCTAACATGCCCCAACAAGTTGCTTTAGGTATTACATTAGCTCCAGAATTTAAATCCAGCGAGAACTGGAAACGAGCGGCTAGCAAGGGCTTCCGAATGCTCTGGATGATCCGGGCATCATTTGGGATGTTAACGGAAGACATGTTGATTAACTTGTTTACAGCCTCTGTTAGACTGCACCTGGAGTACTTCGTCCAGGCTTGCCCTCCCTGTCTAACACGTGACAAGATGGCGGTAGAGCGGGTCCTGAGGGGTGGTACCAAGATGGTCTGAGGGCTGCGGCACCTGCCCTATCCAGACAGATTGATCAAGTTAAAAATGTTCTCACTACACTCTCCCCCTCTTCGTAGCGATTTAATACTCACATCCTATACTAACAGGGTGGATCGGCCCAGGCCTATCCTGGCTTTTTCGTCAAGCTCAGTTACCTACTCTTCGTGGGCACCCGTTGAAGTTGCACAAATTTCGATCTGATCAGGTTCGGGCTGACACCCGTTTGTCACGTAGAGTGATAGATTTCTGGAATGCGCTACCCGAGGACGTCGTATTGCCATCCACGGTGACAGAATTTAAAACTCAACTTGACATCCTCACCATGCAGCTCCCAATGTTCCCATTCTCTCTTTAATTCTTCTTTCGATTGCTCTTCAGTTCCTTTCCTCCTTAATTACTCGTACTATTTTCCTTCAAATTTTGTATCTCTTCCACTTTAGGCCTAGACTACAAAGTTACTCTTCCTTTTCTTATTGCACGTGGCCGGCGCAGCGGGTCTGCTAACGCAGGTCGCGTGGGTCTTGATTGGTTGACCACGACGTGCTCTGCATGTGCTGCTTTGGCTCCTACAATTGGCCAAGCGTACACGACACTCGAACGTGGATCAACGACGCATTCAGGATGGAACGACCATGGGAATGTCTTTTCGTTCCTACCCTATTTGAATCTGAAGTTACCAGGAACTTACTAGTCATGCGACTGCGAATAGGCGAGTGAAAAATCGGTTGATAAGACGCTTTGCAAAATGTACATTATTGTTCAAAATGATCTACGGCGGTGTCTCAGGACGTGGTGGGTTTTCTACTGGCAAGCGTTCTCCCTACACAAGCCACAAAAGTCCGTTTAACAACACTGCGACGTGGCCGATGTGATTAGCTACCGAATAAACTCACTACCCACTACTAAACACTGGCAGGTTGACTAGAGTCATATTGCTATTTTCTCGATACGTCGGCAAAAATGATACTCCCTGTCTGCACATACCAACACCACTACATTTATAAGGCTTTTACTGTTTACTCTTTGCACCCACGAGCCCAAATTATCATCACCTCACTGACCACATTGTCCCTCACTAGTACCTTGTCCATTGTTGCAAACTGTACAAGTTTCGGACCTTGCCAATTACATGCGTAACAACGTGTCTGCTGCGAAACATATTTGTTTGTAAATTTTTATCATGCTTGATATGGTGTGCCCCGATGAAAGAGAGAGAAAGCTGTTTATTTCTTCATTTATTTATGGAAGGTGTGATCATTAGCAGAGGAGGGCAGTAGTGCTGGGTGTTGTGGGGATTTGTTTTCTTGAAAACAGCTGCAGTGTTATTTGTCGATACAGCGTCACAAGATGTTCTTGCATGTTTAGCTTACATTTGTTGAATTTCCGTTTTAATACATCTGGTGTTCCTGGCGTTGTCCTTTAGCACAACGAACTGTAGGCCAGTCGCGGAACCTTTAGTGATCCAACAAAAGGTGACACAGCTAGGGACCCCTTAGGTATGGCACAACTGGCTCAATATGCCGAGCATGAATTCTGCCGGAACGAATTTGTTCACGGACAGCTGCTACTTTGTGGTTTGAAGTCATGTGGTCACACTGCGAGTGCCGCGCAGCGTAACATGTTGATTACTCATTCGAGTACTGTAGTCTGTGCCGCGGGCGCGTATTTCTGCGGAATCACTTGGAATTCCAGGAACAACCGCTGCCGACTACAGGAGAACTGTGGGCCAGCAAGACTTATGGCTTCTTTAACAGGGCTTCTGCATAAAAGGAGGTACAGGTTAAAGACAAAAGTCGTGGTGACAGAGACGGTGAGAAGGTTCATGTCCATTACCCCCCCCTAAAGAGTAGAGGAGTATTCATACCGCCAAACGTTGACCACTTGAATTTTCGCTGCTTATCTTACGTTAAGAGTGCTATGATTACGCAATGCACCTACATAAAATCGTCGAATTCTCAACGAATATGTTTCACACTGCGTGCAGTGCCATTTCGTCATATATCATGGGTAAGTGGGCAAAAGTTCTAGGGGCATCATCGGGTATTTTGTGTAGTGAGTACGCACTTGCCGGCCGGTAAATTGTCTTTCGTCTAGTTTCTCAAAACATGTGCACATTAATGAAGCATCAGTTGCGTCTTCGGTGGCAAGAAACATCAGTTTACACTAACGCAGAAGCTGGCTGCTCCAATCTCTACTAAGATAAGAAGATCTCCTTCTGTGAAGCAATCCCCATAATTCAATTTCTCCGCGAGTCTACAGTTGCGCGTTTCACTTTATTGTCACATTGTTTGAACTTGCGTATTTCACATACACCATCCCACGAGACTTGTCGAGCCTTGCTTTATTTTATTCGCATTTTACCTTTGCCCGATGGTATTTAATCACGGATCACTACTGCTTATTTATCCTATCTTGCCAACACCATTATGCGAAATTGTTTGAGTGACCTACGCTCACTCCTGTTGGCTATGTCGGCCTGTTATTTGTCTCACAAGGCATTTGTAACTGGCCTCTTTAATCAGACCCGTTGGTCTGAAATCCTTTAAACAAGCTCGGAAACTGATGTGTCCTGTTTGCTACTCAGGTACCATCTATTCCTCGTACCCCAACGACACTCTCGTCCTGTTGGATTGACGCAGGCATTAACACGAATGCTTTCCTGTCTCCGACACAGATCCGTTAACTGCTCAGAATACTACTACTTACCTCACCAAAGCGCGATATCAACAAATTACTGACCAAGACTGATTGTTAAGGTGAATAGAACCATCATCCTTAAGCTTAACTATTAGACTAATGCCTTTGCCACTGGCCTTCTTAGGTACATATCTGAGGACAACGCTTTGGCCGCCGATGCCGAAAGTCTCACGTGCCTGACGCCCTTTTGCATAACGTTGAGCGTGGCGTCCAATGCGGTTTGCTTTTCTCTGTTACACTGCAAATTGAACCTCCTGTCTCCCCAGATAATGGATAAGCTTATTGTCGGCCAAAGCCAGACGACAGGACGTGTGATTGCCTTGATGGCTCGTTTGCGCATTGTTTCGTCGGAGTAGTCAAGTTCGCTAAATGGTTTATCCTCATATCTTGTTACCTGTGGTGGTGAACAGCATAAACGGTGTATGTTCAACTTCTGCCCACACGGCGAATGCGCTCTATTCGTCAACAGCGCTCGGTTTGCGTGGTTACCAGCAACGCTGGTCTCTTGCTTGCTGCCAATGTGTGTGTTGTGTGTATTGGGACCCGTATCGTAGGTGTAATCCATTTCCCCAAGGACAGTCCTGTGGACAAAATGGAAACTCCGACCTACAGTCCCCTGGGAACCGTGATGAAGAAATTAAATATTCCGCGCCTGAGTGAAAGAATGTTAGATGAGTATAACAGTATACGTGGGTTTATCCACGAGTATGTGCCCGGGCGTATGCGCGGAGGCGTCACCATGACCGTAGGGGAGTTCGACAGTGTACTCCCAAAGTGAAAATGGCACATCCTGGTGACCATCTGCATGTGGCGCTCGTGTTTCTGCATACGTGTGGGCAAATACTGCAGAGCTAACACAGGAAGGAAGGAAAACGGGATACCTTCAGTGAAGCCGGTATCACGGGAGATATAAAAGGGAAAATCCATTTGAAGAAGCCAAAACACTTGTGTCTGTTCTAAATCGGTGTTTTGGAATGACAGCAATCCTTGTGAACTGGATGGGCAAGGAAAAATACCATGCTTCCACCGTGATTTACTGCTCATAAGAATCGATCCATACCATGCTACTTCGAATTGTTTGTCTACAGGAGAGAGAACACCAGTGAGCTAATTGGGAATTATCCTATCATGAAGTGGCATAGGTTTATATACATGGCTCCAGTGAGTTACTTTCACATAATCAATCAGTAGATGTCGTGCATCATTTAGCCAGTTTTCTGAGGCGTCTAGCACATTCCGTGAATTTGTTTCCCTCATTTCGACATTTGTGATAACTCAGGTTGTACCTCTGGATACTACATGCCATAAGCTTTGTATTAATCTCGGTCTAATGCTTTCATTTGGAGATTGAATAAACTCTTTAGCAGTCATCGTTCGTCGCGTGACAGTGTAGTTGAGCGAAAACAGCAGCATTTAGCGTTTATTTCTGTTACACGAAGTTTTCCCTGTTCACGATGTTATAGTTCATCTTTCAGAAGGCGAGGCTGACAAGTAACATCAATCTTCAGTTTTTGCTAAAGCTGAGATAATTGTTGTCATATGGTCATCCGTGGAGTCGCATGGACACAAAGGCTTCAGGGGACCAATGCCTTGCAGTGCCTACCCAGACATGTCAGTATACCGATTTTATGCGAGATATTGTTTCGGAGTTGCATGCCTTAAGACAGTAAAATTCAACACACGGGATTTAATACAAAAGCCGAAGTTGCCTTACCACCTGCGACATTATTTGTTAGTTTACAAGTATTGAAAATTAGTGAGGTTCAGTTTGTCACGTCCTTAAAGTTATGTGATGTCCAGTGTACACCAGCAAAACTGCTTAGTATGACGCACTCAAGGTATCACTAGGACTAGCGTCTAAGCGTCTGCCTCCGGATTGCAGACTTATCACTCGTCTAACTCATTTTTCTATCCACTTAGGTACTTTGCGACATCAGACCGAGTCGAACTAAACATCGATGGGGAATGACCCTTCACTGTATGCGCAACTCTTGGGCTACAGCAACAAGGAACTAGCCGGTCGGTTACTTTCATGCCTGTGGGTGTGCTACTAACGCTCCGGAGCTGAATGAACTACAGTACACAGCGACCTCTGCTCCACATAACAGCCAGGATGCATCTTGGTCTCATTGGTTAGAGTAGACAGCAATTGACAACAATACTGTGCCAGTTGGCAAACCCTCCCGTCGCTCACATCCGACTACATGTGCACTTGCACGAGGTACTAGACACTGCCTCTGCATGCCAAATCATAAACGTGAGCTTCCGGCTCAGCTCCATCATGTGATCTCACCTATGGTTCCATGTAACCACGCCCTCGTAGCTCTCAGCCCATCCAGCACCAGAACTACTTTATTCAGTACAAGTTCTTATGCCATGTGATTACTTGTGCGTCCAGTTGTTTATCGCGTCCAAAGGTACTGTTGGTTTGATCAATGATGGCATATTCTTACTACTATATTATGCTAATCCGTTATTCCGAGTATAAAACCAGGGCAAATCCAGATTCATGTACTAACGGTATCTCCACATAACATAATAGTAGTAGTAATATTACCAATAGGTATATAATTGTTTAAACGAGAAGCCGCGTTCATAATTGACACAGAGCATATATGTACAGGTAGGACATTGCTCTTGCATGAGCAATATTAATTTTTGGCGGATGAAAAAACAACGGCGAGAGATACAGTCCAACTGGATATTACGATTCTTGATCTACAGAAGAATCGCAGGTAGCAGTTGTTTTACTTTCAAATTTCCAAAGCAGTTCCACAACTATCTTTTGGCAGGCATTGCTAATTGATCAGTTGAATCTCTCGGGCTGATTGCGTGGTCGTCAAAAAATAATAAATATGAATAAATCTAAATATGTAAGTGAAGTAATACGGTCATTACTGGGACCGCCTCCTGGGGACCTGCTTCCAAGCGTGTTATTTTTTCGATGCGTTTCACTCGCACTTCTATGCTCCATCTGGCCGCGTGCTGGCATGGCGTTTAAAGCAGCTACGCCATCACCAATGTGACTCATCTTTAGGGCTGTGTTTCTGCTTGTATAGTGTGGCCAGTCTTGCTGTGTAGCCCGTACCATCAATCAGCTTTTCTGAGTCAAGCACTTTTCTCTCGCCAAGCAACCATTGGCAATGCGCCTTGCATGGGTATAATTATTAGCGTTGGAAGCTTAAATTCGCCACCTCAGGAAATCGACCCAGTCTTGGCCAACTGTGAAGAATGGAACAATATGAAATATGTGCTAGCGGGGTAGTAGTAGTAGTACTCATATATAATAAAGTAATATCATGTTTTGCTTCTGCGCAAGTACGACCGATAGATCAATTTGTAGAGGCGAAGTGTCCACAACGGATTACTGCCCGAAGTAGCGATTTGCAAGACAGTTCTGACAAGAATTTTCTGGTTCCTCGTCATTTGCATGCGTTTGAAAAATACCGGAATTGATGGCTTTGAGCAATGCGACTTGCTCTCTGTTACTGGGCTATCGCCTTCGTTAAAGACGGAGAAAGATTTAACAGTACAGTAGGAGTGTAAATGTAGTCATAAGTAAGCAAAAATAAAACAACATTTTATATCTCTTTAGTGCGGGATAGACCGTGTGTTTAACCCGATAACGTTTGCCATTGAATCCGCAAGAAGGGTTTGCGTTCCATCCGCTCATAAGGAAAGCGTTCACGTGTCAATTTTTCAACGGTTCAAGCACATGAGGCAGCCGAGGTGTGTAGGGAGTGATATCGACGGATTTCAGTAATTAGTCGGTATTTTGTTGTTTGATACCTTCGAAAGAAAGAGAGTTAGTGAGAATTTCTGGAAAAAGTAAGTTGGTGGTTAAGAAGGTGGTAGTGGTGAGTTGACTTCTAATCAGATAAGTTCATCATTTGCTATGTGGCACCCGGCCCTTCCTCATACGATGTGCTTATACACACGTCTAAGTTAACCATGTGCTGTAACAGTTGCGGCCGCGAGTGCCTGAGTCAAGCAGACCTAGCGAGCCAAGAGGGAGGCCACTCGACGCTACCACAGAAACGAGTAGGAGTCCTGCGGACGACGTAGGCAGAACCGGTGCAGCATTTGTAGGTACGCTGCATCCGATCTACTAACCGTGTGCTTGCATACTATCTCATTATTTCAGGTGGTGGGTTTGCTATCTTGTCCTAGTGCTTTTTTATCTCATTTTAATGTCTACCTGAACTATCTTCTATAAACTTTTACACTACGCTTAAGTTAACTTTGATTTCATTTTCGCTTTTGCCGCATTTTCTTAACATATATTTTCTGACGTCTTGAACTTATCGCAGATTTGTTCATAACCAATTTATTTTATACGTTCATTTAGTGGAGAGTTACGTCAAAGTGTCTGTATGCACTACTCAATTTATTTTCTTTGATATTGTGGTTTCAAGCGGTTGGCTGTTGTTCAACATCCCGGGTGTGGCCGCGCTTGATGTGCATGTTGACAAGGTGCCTAGCTGTCCATTACCCACAACCTCCTCCACACTGGCTTCAGGAGACAGTTGGTCGTTGCTGGAGGGGCGGGGTGCGCGGTTCTTGTGGTCGTGCTAGCCTCAACGAGTGATTCCATGCACTCAGTGTGGAGCGGACTACTGTCCAGCCACCGCCTTGTGTGTGCTTGATTCCCAACTACAGCGTACTTGTGTTTGCCTGTGAAGGAGTGTGGGATGGCTCCGTTGATGAAACATGGCTCCCATGCACATGCGTCCCGGTCTTATTCCTTCGGGTTTACACAGGATATGGGGTGTGTGTATGTGGGTGGTGAAGCGCAAGCCACCCATGGTCCCTCCGTAGGCGCAGGCGTCCTGTGGCTAGCCAGAGTGAAAGGCAAATCCAAAACCGGACGCCGGCAACTACGTTGAGCGTGTCGCTCACTTTATTCACTGTCAATTCTCCGCTGAAATGAATTTGGAAAACACCCTTTCAATCGCACGTTCTCAGATTCTGTGGTAACTTGTTAGACAAAACTACGTAGCGGTTAAGAAAGAAACCTGATCTTAAGCTAGTTCGTGTCTTTTCGATTTGTAACGTGCTATGCCTATTCCTTATATTGTAATTGAGGGAAGGTTGAAATACAACCTCAATCTCTGAGGCAATGACGCTTTGGTGGATCATATCAAACATGAAATTCAGATTAAGTTTTAATCACCTTAACTAGAGAGGTTCTATGTTCATCTCACAGCAGCGGTCATAATAAGTAGGATCACCAGATTTTCTCATTAGGTGCTTCGTAAAGGAGCGCTGTATATCTATTGCACTTCTGTCACTTTCTCTTAGGTTGGACTATATCTATGAGCAATATTCTACTTGGGGACGAATACGAGTTTTATATAGGTAGATTTGGATTCATTCAAAACTATGGATTTTAGTATTAGCCATCCCAGTTTACGGGCTTTTGAAGCAGTATACTGCACCAGTTCGGCGAAATTGAAGGAGCTCGAGTAGTGTAGCCCAACCTCACGAATTGTGAGACAGGTGGATGGTGTCTTACCGTCTAGCGTCAAGGAATTTGGTGCAATACTGCACCGATAGCAAATGCAGCTGCGTATGATGTCGGTGCAGTATTGTACTTCTCGGATGAGAGTTGGATTTTCCAGTTGCTGCACCATGTTTCCAGCTCATGCAGATTGACTAACACGTCAGCTAGGTAGCTAATGATGTCTGAATCAAACTCAAATGATTTCGATGTCATCGGCGAATACAAATGGCTTGCCGTATTTAATGACTTCAAAGACATCGTTAATGCACCTCATAGGTAAAAGAGGCCCTAGAACACTTCCTTGGATCACGACACTTGTACATTCTCTATTTGTGGAAGTATGGCAGAATGTTTCCACTGCCTGATGCTGACCAGTAACGTACGGTGATATCTAAATATATACATTGCCAGCAATACAGAAGAAATATACTTTCGATATAAGCTTTCCATATGGTACTAGATAGAACGCTGTGCGCATATCAAGAAGCATGATGATGAGACGGTTACCACAGTCGATGGAACAAGTAACAAAGTTTAGTAATTGTAGTTGACAGGTGAAACATAACCGTATTCTCAGAAATCCGTGCTGGGAAGTGTTGATCGAATTTCGGGACGATAGGAATTCAACAGTGTTGGCTTTTATTGCCATTTCCATTGTTCTACACAGACTAGAAATATGGCTGATGGGCCGACAGCTCGTGTGAGCCACTTTTATATCTTGGTGCAACCAGTATAGATTTCCACATACCTTGAACAGCCCCAGAATTTATGGTTAACGTGAAAATATTTTGAAGCAGTATAGGGACATCAGGGCCTTCGAATTTGAGCACTGCAGACGATATTCCATCTGGGCCAGGATAAAAGCTAGATCTCACTGAATTGCGCAGAATTCTTATGTCCGGTTGCTAAAATTCAACAGTACTGATGTAATCCACAGTTTTGGCAGATGTTAACCATCGGTAATTTGCACGGCTGTGAAAAAAGATGAAAAGTGTTCACTGAAATCCTCATATCTGAGCCGGGTTTGCAGAAGGTTGTTCTCAGGCAGTATGATGGAAGTTGGCACATCATGCTTGATGTTGCTCCTGAGCTGGAATAAGCTAATCCTTTTTTCGATTTGTTGCAAGAAGCTAAGGCATTGGTCTCGTCTCTGAGAAGTTTTGAGGATCGAGTTGTTTCTAGGGATGACATTATCTGATTTTGCTAATTAACAGGCTAAAGTCGTTAGTCTTTTTAAGTCTGCAGCTTAGGTTCTTCAGCTTTCGTGTTCTATGCGAAGGGATAGTGCTCTGTCTCAGCTTGAGGGAAGTATGCTTATGACGCATCGGGCAGTAGATATCAAGATACGACATTACATTTTTGTATAAAGCGTCCAGAAAATAATTATCCCAGTATAGAGATCTCAATTTGATTGCCAAACCTTTTCAGTTGTATTATGATTGTCAAGAAAACTTATAACCTTAATCTTATAATCTTCACTGTTAGCGATTCCTTCGATGCAGATCTGTGCGTCTGGAGGATGCATTTACTCTAAGACTTATGTCGTTTGTAAAGATTAGGCTTAGCAGTTGTTCTCCTCTCGTGAGAGATGAAATTTCTTGGATTCACTCAAATGCGCGACTCACTGAAACAAAATGCAGATATTTTGATGGGGACCGTGTTGGATACTAGGAGATCTTAGGCATATTGAAATCTCCATCAAAAATTTTATGGGTTTCTGGCTGCTCAGAAGTATCTGAAAAGGCTTCCACGAGACGACTGATATCCGATTTACGACTGTGTGGTGGCTTGTGCACACAACTGATAAGGATGGTCTTACACTTATTTGAATGTTAAGCCAGATAGAGTCATCAAGACCATCTAAAAGTGGGTCGCACAAAGAAGTTGCATTGTGTTTATCGTCCACATATACGCGGCAGCCGTCACCACGGCGGGATATGTGACTACTGCTAAAGCTGCGGAAGTTTGGGATGTAAAAGTGGGTATCAGGAGTATGTTCGTTTTCTCAAGTCTCCCTGGCAAGTACAATATCAGTACAGAAGAGCAACAGTAGAGAACGTTTGTGGTGCATTTTGTTGTTGAGAGACCGAACATTTCAAAGGTGTAATCTCAAAAATCCTTGTTGCGTAGGTAGGTTTACTGTCTGTTTGTTCATGCTTAAAAAGGGGCGTCATCCCGTGTAGCGCAGGAACTTGCGTGAGTACAGTCAGCGTACGCGTTGCTGGTTTCATACATATGTGGGCTATGATCTGTTGGAAGAATTACAAGGCCTGTTGATTCATTGGGTTTGACGGCCGTGTGGCCGCCGATCAGCCTTGGGGCTTGATATATATAGTATTCAGACGTTTGGACGTCCTTTGACACACTATTTGCAACCTTCGCTCTCACGCTTGGGGTGAGTGAAATTGTAGCAAACATAGTCTATTTGCCTATTGAGCTAGAAGTATACGGCTGCCTACATGTTAGCTTCTTCTATGGTGTTAGTCGGCGGAGTCTAGCACACTGATTAAGCAAGCAATTCATGGTAGACTGCTCAGAAAGAAAGAGCCTCACAGGGCGGGGATAATCGGTTCGTCTTTGTGTTAGCCTGCTTACTGACCATAATTTACCGATTAAATTGAAGTATTCGGTAAGACTTTCTAATACTTCCCCTACTGGAAAAGTATCAGGGATGTTATACGCTTTGAACTGCTCAGTCCATGTTCGGTTCATTGCTGATCGAACGTAAATATTGTTAAGCTTACATTTTTAGCAAGAGGCTCAGAGCTATGATGATAGATCGGATAAGGGAGATGCGCATCAGGATCATGTTATTCAGTGCAAATTCCCCAGTGATAGTTGCGTATGAGACCCAAAACTTCTAACGGTCAACTTGTTTTATCATTTTCTGAAGCTTTCATAATATTCCGAAAACTTCTCCTTACCGAAAAGAATTGATCTCTTTCTATATCTTTATAAAGTTCGCCAAGACAGTGATCGTAGCTATCATCAAGCAGATATGATGATGTAAGTAAAGCAGATGTGTATGCAAGGTCATGAATTCGCTGAAATCTATGGTACATTCCATTTGTCAACTCATGAAAAACAGCATTTTCTTTTCAACTCAACCTTAAACCCCAAACAATTATTCGTCATTCTTTCGTTTCTTTTGGCGGATTTGGCGCTCCATGTATATCCCAACTACCGAGAAGGGTTCATTTATCGTGTTGTCCACCACCTTTATTCGGAAAAAGGCAGATTTCTAACCCATTGAGAATGACAGAACTTTGTGGCAGATACAGCGTCTGCGTGATGTTTTCGTCCTGGAGCCTACTGCATCGAGTGATCAAGCGGTGATCATGTCCAGCTTTGAGTTTTTGCTGTCATACTCGCGTCCACGGCAGCCATCCTACAACTACTGGAAGACTGACTTCGATGGTCTTACTGGAACCGCTAGTCAAGTGTACTGATCGCTGCTGCAGGATGCACCTGTTGAAGCCTGTCGGTCTGGCGTAATAGTGTGTGTGGAATTGTTGTGCACTCGAGTTGTATCCATCAAGTATCGAAAATCTGGGCCATTGAAGTTCCCACTGGTCCGACAAAGAGCATGATAAGTTGGATCGACGGCTACACATATTGTAAACTATATCCATCATGTCTGTCTCTGCCAGTGACTACCCGAAGTGTAGAAATATCGGCAGTTCGAAGGGGAGGTCGCATTCGCAGCGAAAACGGCCAGAAGCGAATTTTCACTTACGTGAATAGGCGCCTGAGACTTGCAAACAAGATAGCGGTGTTAGAAGGCACTGTCAGACAGCCTCTGATTTCCGCGTTGGGGACGCACTACCATATTGCATTTGCAAGTGGACTTACCTACACGCCAAGCTCGAAGTTTGTAGCCCCTATGAAACTTGACAGCCTGGATTGCGACGTAGAAGAGGTCCGTAACTTTTGACAATCTTGACAGCACGAAGCCTACTGGTCCACATTGGCTCCAATTGCTGATTTTCAAGCAATTGTCAAGTATCCACTCGCCCAGCGTGACTGACCTGTTAAACAGATCGCTGTCCGAATGTGTGTTGTCGAGCTACTGGAAATGCTGGTTAGTGAAACCGACTCCGAACGGCGGTGACCCAATAGGGTTGACAATTACCTGCCGAATAGTCTGACCCCTTTTTGTATAAGCACTGAAGAAGATCGTGAAAAGGAACCTGCTGTATTGCTGGCGCCGAAAAACCTTCTGACCACCGCATAGCATGTCTTCACAAAGGACCGCGGTTCTATCATTAATTGTCTGTTGACGTGGCGTGAATCGATGGTTGCGTTGAACCGGAGGAAGTTGGTGGATGTGATCAACATTGATCTCAGTAAACCGTTGACTAAGCGAACCCTGAGTTCATCCTCAACAAGCTGAGGTTGTGTTTGGTTCGTGGCTTACTGCATAAGTGGATCAGCAACTTCCACATTGGACGTAAATGGATGATACAGGTGGATGACCATTTAACAGACTGGTATCCCTCCACCAGTGGGTTACCCCAAGGTACAATACTGGGGCCTATATTATTCCTGATTAGCATCAGCAAATTTCCTCAGCTTCCTCGGTCGCCTTGTGCCATGTTTGCAATCAACCTGGTTAGGAGAATACCTGATGCTCCCGACGACTCTGACTTATTTCGGCATGACCTCGACCCGCTGTACATAGGGTTTGCATATGTTGATCTGCCGGTCAACCAAGTCAAATCGTTATATATATATATATATATATATATATATATATATATATATATATATATATATATGTCTGGGGAAGGGTTTGGTAGGCGCAACTACACAGACAGGCCAACCGCTACATCCCACATCTTCCGTGAAGGATCTCGGCTTACACTCACGCTGCGATTTGAAGCCCGTAGATAACACGAACAAGCTATAGTGAAACGGACTGCGCATGCTTTGGGCGCTCAAACCCAGCCTTTGCATTTCATCCGAAGATATTGCCACGCGCCTCTTTTCTTCCACCATAAGGCCAATGCTCAGGTACGGATCACCCGCTTATAGTCCAATCACACGGCGCGAGGAATAAATCCTGGAATGTGTACAGCATGTGGCTACCAGGCTCATCCGCAGTTTGTGGGGTATGTAGTGCGAAGGCGGATGCCCACGACTAGGGCTATACACCCTGTCGTCCCGTTGGTTTAGTTTTGACCTCATTACGACACACCGGATATTACATCTGGGTCACTTCCCCATGCTGAGGCCAATGCTTTGCGTACAGCGCACCAAGCAGCAATCGCAGCCACCGGTACAAACTGGTCGTACCGGACCTAAAGCGGATAGCTCACCCTCTATGCTTCGAGCGTCGAGTGGTGAAACACTGGAACCGTTTTTCCGAGAAAATAGTTAAGGCCAAATCGGTGTAGGAATTCAAGAAACTCCTAGATGCCCACTGCGGATTTCAGATTCAGCGAGTGCATCGCACACGAATAGCATATGACGCTACTGTAATAATAAGCAAACGCGCAGGAATCAGTGATGTAGTTCCGAGCACTTTCCCGAACTAACTACGATGGAGCAACCCAGAAGTATGTCTGCTAGCTCTCTATTTTCAGTATTCAGTATCTTTTTTGTTTGCAACGTGCTTAGGGGTGACACTTTTATGTATAGCACTATCACTCAAGGCAAGCATGCTAAAACTCAAATTCAAGTTGCCATAGAATGTATAAAAATCTCCCCAGATGTCATGTGAACAAAATATGGGTCATAATTGGGACCTAGAGAGAGAAAAGAAAGTTGCGCAGTTGACCTTTCACAGGAAAGTGTGGGACCATCACCGAAGGTACATGCGACAGTTTGACAACAATGTTACAACTATGTTGTGATCCCATTCAGAGAGACCATTCGCTGTGTTAGTGTTTATCTAGAACGTGCCTGAGGTAAAAAGAAATAGTAGTATATTCTTGCCTCTGGTAAACACGAGAACATGTTGCTCCTATTTGCTACTTATTAGAGAGGTTATGAGTAAAGCATGCTTCGCATTTGTTAATACCTTGGGCCAACAAATATCAGGTAGATGGTAATCCCCACTAATAACTTTAGTGAATGTAGTGAATGTTGTTACACAACCGAAAATGTCGCTTAACTGATTCTCCTCAAGTAGGCTGGTACAAGGTGGGTGGTATAGGCAACTTGAAAGTGATGGCGTAGCAGCGAGAGATAAGATCAACAAACAAGAGTCGATGGAAGGGCATGAATGTTGTATTAGCGCCTATGAGATGATGAGATCACGAACCGTATAGCAAAAGGTCCCCGAGCTTTTGCCAACCTTCGTCACCTATGGCGGCGGCGCGACATCATTCTCGTTCTGAAGGGTAGAGTGTACAATACAGAGGCACGTTAGACCCTACTGTACGGTTGTGAAACCTGGCCCCTTAGATCAGCGGACATAAAGAGGCTAGTTACGTTCGACCACCGGTGTCTTCGCAATTTAGCTCACATCTGGTGGGAACACCGCGTGAGCAACGAGCGTGTTCGACGCCTTGTTTACGGCACAGGAAAAGGAAACGAACCGCTCAGCACCGTTATTTCACTCACCAGGCTCCGATGGCTCGGCCACGTGTTACGCATGTCAGCCCACCGACTCCCGCGACGTGAGTTGTTTGCGCGCCGGGGGTGTGGATGAAAGAAGAGGAGAGGTGGCCAAGCGATGACTTGGTCGAGAGGAATGAAGGCCCTCACTTCTGAGCTGGCCTCAGTTGGAGCTTCACGGCTCCCTGATTGGGGTCTGAAAGACGATGAACACGTTTGGTTGGACACACTTGCTGACATGGCAAAGAGCCGACCTCAGTGGCGTTCGTGCTGTGAGTTTCTTTGTCCCACCCCATCCCTCTTAGCCTCCCCCTCCAACCACGATCTCATTATTTAGTCTTATATAATTTTGCATAGCACCAGCTGCTTTTTTTTCTTCTTTTTTCTATTTATTGCGGCACAGTAGCTGAGGTGTTCCCCACGTCTGGCTAACGTGTATGATGATGATGATTCCAAAGAACAATAGTGGAAGAGGAATATTGTTGGATGACACTGTCATTTCGTTTATTCTCATCGACCACGTACATGCATATAACAAAGAGACCACAGACTTTTAACAGGCATGGTGCCATCAGAACCATGGCGGAAGAAAGAAACGGAGAAAATAAAAACACGAAATACAATAAAAATAACGGAAAATGATTATTTTGGTTTTACACACCTCATTTTGATTCTTTGTTTCGTTCGTTTTGTGTGCATTAAAAAAAGGATAAAATGGCAGAACAACATTGACGCCAGTGATGTCTGTTGCGGGCCGTGACATCCAGTGTTTTCAACCACTGAGATTCAGCATCTCGTGGTCCCCAACTAGTCGGACGACTGCCGCCAAACTTGTGGTTGCCTTCATCATGCTCCTTTTCCACTTGATTGGTTGTCCACCGCGGCACTTTTCCGGTCGTTTCCTGGGAGTGCAAATAGCGCTAGACATTGAAGGCGATGGGCTGGCGTGGGGAAAAAGTGCCCGAGCCAACGCATGCGATGTCGGAGAATAACGTTCTGAAGACTGGCACTACTCGCTCCAAGCATTCGGTCTCGGACCTCTGCGTTGCTTACGTGATGTTGCCACCACATCCGAGCAATCCTTCGTGGACAACGAGTGCCCAAGCATAACAATCGCTTCATGTCTTCCGAGCGAATAGGCCAAATCTCACAGCCGTACAAAGGTATTGCACAGAAGGAAGCATTGTACACCCTGCCCTTGTGCTCGAGACTAACATCACGACGACGCCATAGGTGTCTCAGTTTTATGAATACAAGACGGGCCTTTGCAATCCGTTGTGAGACTTCATCTCCAACGCCACCACCAGCCGTGATGCAACCCCTTAGATAAGTAAAGCAAAGGACTTGTTCTAGAAGATGTCCAGTAATGGTGGGCGCGGGTTCAAGCACCTGCCAATGCTGGAGCAACGTTTTGCATTTTCCCGGAGTGAAGCATAAGCCGTACTTCGACGCCTCCATCGCTAAGCGCTTCAAAGAGCTCTGGACAATTTGTGGATCGGCCCCCAGCAAGGCGATATCATCGGCGTAGTCCAAGTCCTTCACGCGGTTTTCAGAGATGAGCTCAACACCGCAATTCTGGGTCCCTTCCAGTGCTCCTTGGACGACATCTTCGATGGCTAAATTGAAGAGGAAAGGTGACATAGGGCAACCTTGGCGAACATCGCTGGTCACAGCAAATGAAGAAGCGAGCGTGCCGTAAGCCCTGACTTTACCCGACGTGTGGTTGTAAAGTAAGTTCAGGATGGTTACAGACTTGGGCACACCTGTTCAGTAAACAGTTTCACAACGCAGATCTATCTACTGAATCTAATACCGCTCGGAAGTCCAAGAACACTACAATTTTTGTCCGCTGGTGGATGTGACGGAGTTCGAGAACTTGGCGGAGGGTGAAGATTTGGTCGATGCAGTCGCGGCCTGGACGAAATCCGGCTTGTGCTTCTTGGGAAAACTCCTCTCTAGTCCTTGATATCCTGTGAACAGGCACGGACACGAATATTTTGGATGCGACAAAGATTAACGAGGTTCCACGGTAGTTACAGCAAACATCGCGGGAGCCTTTCTTGTGAATCTAAACAATGACCGATTCTCCCCGTGAGTTCGGAACCTTCTCAGTCCAATCTTTCGTGAACAGCGATAGAATTTCGCTGACAAGTGCACTGCCGCCATCTTTGAATAGAGCCGGTGGTAGGTTGTCGGAACCAGGAGGTTTGTGGCGTTTCAAAGATTGGATTGCATCTCAGATCTCTGCTACCTTCGGGAGGCCTGTGGAGACAGGCCAAGCATCATCCGTTGGGGCTGGATGTGCCACAGGGGACTGTGTTGGGTGGTTGAATTGAATAACGAGATGTCTGCCCAGCGACCCAAACGCCTGTGTAGGTTGATGACCTTCGTGCCTTCTGATTCGCAAACCGTCTGACTGATAGCGTGAGAATTGCAACCGGTGGCCTTGATGATGTAAAATAGACGGCGGAATTTGCCAGCTGATGCAGCGGCTTCCATATTATCAGGAAAGTAGGAGGAAGGAGGAGTAGCACCTCTGGCAAAGGACCTGCCTTACGCTCCGGGGTAGTCTGCCTATTTTGGGTCTCCACCAGTCACCCAGCTCTCACCTGTGTCTCCAAGAAGCTGCTTGCACACGGCAGTGGCCACACCCCGGTCAACCGTCACGCAGGCTGGCTAACCCAGGTGAGGGTAGCCGAAAATACTATTCTCGGTAAGTTCGTACTCGCGTGCAACGTCAGTCCTGACAACTGGGCGGAAGAGATCGACCCTTGATCCAACGGCCAGAAGTTAAGACAATTTCCCAGATCCTTGCTGCCTTGCAGGTAGCACTTGGCTGTGCAAAGGCTAGACGTGAACCCTCGAACAAAAGCCGGATGAGGTTGGAGTCCTCATATGTACCCATATTCCCCAAGAAACTTCACGCGATGTCTGTTACCAGCGATTCTTCTCATGCTACGGCGTTCCCGGTAGGCGACGTGCTCTGCACTAACCCAGTGGCCAGAGTGAAAAGTAAGCTAGCTGGGTCCCTCAATCCCCGGAAGCCACTATGCATTGGGTGCTGGAATGTCAGAACCCTGTTGGATGTCAGCAGCCAAGTGTTGACGATGCACACACAACATTACTACCAGATCGACATACCATGCCTATCAGATTTACGAATATCCGGCTATGGATCTCCACAAATCAAAGTCCCTGGTGTTGACACCTCATATTGGCTTTACCACAGTGGGCCCGAATATAATTCTGGCAATCAAGGGGTAGCCATGGTTCAGATTTGCTAGGCACACTACGCTCTCCTTTCATGGAAGCCAGTATCACCTAGAATAGCAGTTGCACGATTCAAAGGTCACCCGATGCATCAGACCGTAATCTCTGTCTAAACACCAACCCTACCCTCAACGGAAAGTCGCAAAGATGAATTTTACGACGTTCTACAGACAGTAATGAACCATGTTCCAAAACGCGACAGCCTCATTATTGCTGGGGACTGGAATGCACGAACCGGTTCTAGCAATGATCAAACCTGTCACATACTCGGGAGATACAGCCCTGGAGAGAGATGTGCTAATGGAGACCGGCTTGCTCAGCTTCGCTGACCTTAACCGGTTGTGCGTAATCAATACTGGCTTCCAGCATCCCAGGAAGCATCTTCTGACGTGGTAATCCAACGATGGTCGTACAGTAAGGCAGACAGATTGCGTCTTAATCTGATCCAGGTGGAAGTCTTGCATCGATGACTGTCGAGCGTACAGAGGAGCTGCAACAGGCAACGAAGGTGGTTGGGATCACTTAATCCTGCGCGCCATATTCAGACTCCGTTTGACAACGCGTCGAAAGACCCTCCCACCAAGGCTGACCAGACGTCCTTACAAGATCATCAAACGGCGAAATTGCTCCTTGGGATATATCACGAGGCTCCAGACGATGTTTAACTGATTTTTCGGTCTTTAACGACCAGGACCTGTCACTTGAATGTGATCATCTTACGAACTACATCAAATATTGCTTTGATATGTTTTCCCTGTTGAAACGATCTATCTAAGAGAAGATAGATTTTCATCACCACTACTAAAGTGACTTCGAAGGATGAAAGAATGGGCCTACGAGTGCAAGAATGCTTCCCGTGTAAAAAGCCTAACAACGGCAATTAAATCCGAGATAAAAAGACTAAACCAATTATACGTCGAAGCAGTTCTAGGCAGCCATAACTGTCGCGATCTATGGGGGCTTCTGAAGCAGTTCTGTGGTAAGAGCGTTTTCAGCTAGCGAGGTGCGTGGATGTGGATAAATTGAATTCAGAGTTTAGTTCCACCTCACCAAGCTCATCTTCCTCGCCCTCCTTCATTAGGTCAAATCCAGACGCACCCTCCAATCAAAGCAACGTCAACAAGGAATTCAAAAGAGTAAAGGCAACCAAAGCTTGTGGTCTGGATGCTCTCTCATCATTAGCTTTGAAGGAGTGTGCTAATTCTCTCATACTGGCTCTAACAGACCTCTTTAACAAGTGCCTCACTACGGGTGTGATCCCGGACATTTGGAGAACGGCCAGTATCACTCCGGTACCAAAAACTGGATCTCAAAAGTATTGCCCAATTGTATGTACATCTGTGCTCCCAAAAGTTTTCGTAAGACTGTTAATTCCGCGAGTTTTATCAACCGCTCCTGAAGACGATATCTACCAGTCTGCGTATAAACCCCAGCGCTCCACGTTGGATGCAGTGGCATATGTTGTTTATTCTATAGCCTCTGCATTAGATCAAAATGTAAATCCGTACGGCTTCTCTTCCTGGATTATTCGAATACCTTTGGAAGCCTAGATAGGTCAAGGGTGCTAAACCTGCTATCCGAAAATGGAGTTCACCCTGGTGTGTGTAATCTGTTACGTGACTATTTGACAGATCGTAGTCACTTCACCAAGTTGAACGGCAAGAAATCCCCTATCCTCCGTGCCGACTGTAGTGTACTACAGGAAGCGATCCTATCACCTTTTCTATTTTCCTTGTGTGTTGAACATCTCCACATACAAACCAAGTTTATAGCGTGTAAAAATGCTGATGAGGTTGTGCTGGGATGTATGTCCCCCATTAACCGTGATTCCTCATCATTTCAACGTGGGCTGGAAGATCTGGTGGAATGGTCTTCATCCAGACCTCTTATGATTAATGCTTCTAAATACAAGGATGTAATATTTTCTTTTCTACGTGGCGATGAGTTGCAGTCCCTCGTAGATTTCTCCCCCACAGTTACTGTGAATGAAAATCCCATACCCAGCTCTTCCACCGTCAAGTATCTCGACGATTTTTTGTCCTAGAACTTTTTTGATCCACGCACGTCTGCAAAACTTTTCAAGCAGTCCGAAAACTTTCTTTTTATGCCCTCAGACTTAAGATGCTTTCAGTATCTGGTATTTTAATATTCAGGTTTGTGAGCACTTGTATTATTCCCCACTGGCTATACTGCTCTCCTGTCATTTTCCCTGGACTACTTCAGAAAGACTACGCCTTATTGGTGTGATCTATAAAGCACATTTCTAGATGCAGCGGCTTGTCTAGAAATTCTTTAGTTGATTTGATCATTTCTAGACAGCTCGATACTGACAATGATTTTTCTTCTAAGATACTAACTGACCGATTTCATCCACTTCACAATGATCTTTCAAATCTCTCTCTCTTCTACTCGTTCGAAATTCAGAATGTTATTCTCCCGCAAGTCATCATATGGTAATACTGTTTGCCTTATCTCTCACGTTTACTTGCTGACATTGCAAAAGTCACTAACATTCTGAGCGAGCGCTTGTTGGAGTAACAGTTCTGCTTTTTCCCACTTTTCTACCCAAGCATGTATATTGATATTAGCATCCAGGGGTCCGCAATAGGTGGTGTAAATGCTGAAAATTGGAGCCGTTAGGGTTCATATAACTTATTTTGCCTCGGCTTGACTTGAACACTGCGCCACTGGAAAATACTGACTGCTGCCGATCTCTTGAGGTAGCCATAGAAGTAGAAATTACTGCCAGTGCACTACGCCTCATAATTACAGGAGATGCATCTGTAGACGCTCGTTGGTCTAGGCTAAAATCATCAGTTCAACGCGCCGCCTTATCTACGCAGGGTTCTACGTCTAAGCCTGTGAAGGAATGGATCACTGAAGATACTATACGTTTGTCCACTAAAGCGAGAGAAGCAAGTCTCACGAATTCCCCAGACTACCGTCAATTGAGACGTGAGGCAACCCGCTCAGCACGGAATGATCGCAACCGCTACTGGTCTGATATCGCAGGCAACATAGAAGCTGCATCAAATTTTGGTAACTTGGGTCATCTATTTCGTCTCGTCCGTTTAGTCTGCGGCAAGCGCCATTCACCACAGCCGATATTGCGGAAATCGGAAGGCCAAATCATCCCCAGTACGGAAGAAAACCTTTCCAGATGGGTAGAGTGTTTTAGCAACCTCTTAAACCGCCAAGTACACAATACCGCACCCATTTCAGTATTAACCCAGCCAGGATATGACGCAGATTGCTCAACGCCCTCTCCCACAGAAATTGCGGACACCGTTCGTCAGCTGAAGCTAAAGAAATTCCCAGGAGTGGACGGGATTCCAGCGGAAGTTTGTAAATCTTGTCTACCAGCTCTCCTTGAACATTTGCACGAGCTCTTCTGCTCAATATGGGAGACCGAAATCTGTCCTTCCTCGTGGAGTACCTCAGTACAAATACCATTTCCCAAGAAAGATGACCGAACTGTGTGCAGTAATTATCGCGGGATTAGCCTAATCGATGTGGATGACAAAACCGTCGCACGAATCTCGCTTTCCCGCTTTGGTAATGAGAGGAATATGCGAATTCACCATAACCAAGGTGGCTTTCGTCCAGTCGGAGACTGAACTGACCAAATCTTCACTCTACATCCAGCACTCGAACACCGTTACCAGTCCCAGCAGCCTCGTTGATTTTCGAGCTGCCTTTGACTCAGTTGACTGCGAAGCACGCTGGAGAATTCTACTTGCCGACAGCTTGCCGGTTAAACTCGTTAACATATTACTCGCGAGTAGCAGGATTTTAGTTGTAATGTTGATGAGATAATACTACTGCCCGGATTCGGGTCTATGGAGAAGAAACAAAGGAATTCGACATCAATACTGGAGTCCTGTAGGGTCGCCCACTTTCTCCAGTGCTGCTCAAGTTCGCAGTCGACTAGGTTATGCATCATGCCTTTGAGGGCTATCATGGTGTTCAAGTTAGCCCTGAACTTTGGCTGTCAGATCTAGAATGTGCTGACGATATCGCTATCCTTGCGGAAGATGCTACATCACTACAGTCACTGCTAAACCGGGTAGAACCATCAGCCTCTATGGTCGACTTTGAAATTAACATCAGCAAGACGAAATACTTCGCATCGTTAGCCACCCAGTCCGCGCCGTCGCTCTTCTTAAATGGACAACTCATCGAATCTGCTCCTGAGTTCAAGTATTTTGGATCCACTATACTCCCCAGTGGTCAGGCCACATCAGAAATCCGGAATTGTATTGACAGCGCTAGAACAGCCTTCCTATAAGTGTGAAACACATTGTGGCAAAGGACGGAAATTAGTCTGAGAACGAAGAATTGAGTATTCTCAGCAACCGTTCATGCCAATTTATTCTATGGTTGCGAAACGTGACTGCTGCGAGCCGAAGACACACGGAAGCTGAAAGTCTTCGACCATTGGCGACTAAGGTTTATCTTGAAAACGCAGTGACTTAAGTGTAACACCAATAACGAAATCCGTAAACGCTGTTACACTTTGCCGAAGCCCACAACGCTAATCCAACCCCCGCAGACTTCAGTGGTTCGGTCACGTCCTCCGCAGACCAGACACTAGCTTCACTAGGGCCGGGGTTTCACCCTGGCATTGGCAGGATTGGTGTTGTTGCCGTGGTGGAAAATTGAAAACGTGGCTCACTGCAGTGAAATCGGATGTCGATCTTCTGGGACCCAATATTGTGCATGGTGTTCGTCACTGGAGGTTTCATTGGATCAGTATCTGCGTGGAGCTTGCCGCCGACCGCCGCGCTTGGGCAGCTGCAACTGGCGACATTCATGAAGCCGGCTCATCCTGTCGAGGGAGCTAGCCGCAGTAAAGTAAAAGTAAGTAAGTATCTCATCAGCTTGTTCTGACCACCAGGATCTAAGATCAGAGAGACGGCTTGCTTTCAGTTGTTGCGTAATAGACCGACGGTGTTCGTTGTGCTCTGCGCCAGAAGGCACCGCCTGTCGGCGATCCAGCAATTCCGAGGATCTTCCCAAAATCCGGTTTTCGGGAGTGGAGCTAGCCAGGCCAAAGCTGGACCAACCGGCCGACAGCATGGATTCTTGCAGACTTGACCAGTGTCGATCAACATCCCGAGTGGGAGAAAGAGCAAAATTTTACGAAGTCTTTGTTGATACTCTTTCTTCGCCATTCGGTCCTCCAACTTGTAGGTGTTCAGTAGGTGTGTTTGAACCTAGGTGAACCATCGAAACACATGCAAACGGTCGCACATACCTGTGCATGATAGGTGGCGACGCAACTGCGGGAGAACGATCTCCAGCTCTACGAATCTTAGTTTCTAGAAAACCCTCCACATAGTTGAATAGCTGGGATAAAAAGTCATGAAAAGATCCACGCCAGTTCGTTCAGTAAATGATGAGATTTTGGGGTTGTCTGCGTCCTACGTAATGCATATCGATCGACTGAGCTCTAGAGGGTTCTTTTCAGGCTACTGCTCCTGATGTTTTATCCATGACGACATGATTGCTAACGTAAACAAGTGAGTCTGCTATTCGGTGGGCAGTAGCGGCTGCCGGCTTCCGAATCACCCAACTGGTAACGAGATGGTAGTTTGCAAGATGGCTTTCCAACCGTGTTTCTTGCAATAATGGTATGTTAGTAGCTAAAGACGGAATGCAAGATGCAAAATTCTTGATCGAGGCTAATAAGCACGCTATTGATGTCTCCGTTGGTAAGTGTAACCATTTGTGGGAATAAACTCTAAAAAGTCTATCCATGTGCTTCAAGATTTTACGGTGAACCATAGAGACAAGGTATGAATATGGTGAGGAAATAAACACATGTATAAAATATCCAATCTCTGATCGGGTTTTAGGGGGGCATGAATAATCTCCTCCAGTTGTCTGTGAAGTGCATCCAAAGAGGTGGGAGACAATTTTCCTATCCAGATAAAATGTAGTCCTAGTAATGTAAAACGTTCATCAAGTCGTATCGATGGGATTAAAATCTTCCACAAACAAATAATAAAGAATGTATATTCTCGATGTTACTCGGCACACGAAAGAAGGCATGAGCAGTTTTGTACAAGCAGGTATGCGACAACTGCTGTTTGACCAAATATTAAGCTTAACAAACTGTGTTGCTCTATGTGACCCAAGATATGGGATGTGACTGTGATAAATGTCTCCACGTTGAAATAGACAAGTGTTTCGTGAATGCGACGGAATCGATAGGTACGAGAGAATGATATAGATATGTATCGCAAGTAATTTTTCAATTAGTGACTCAAATTGGGATCACGGTACCTTAGAATGGTTTGACCTCGAAGAGTTTACTTGAACCACTATCCGCAGTCACCTGGCTTTCATTTTCGCCCGCTTGACATATTCAATGGGACCGTCGAGTGCACTACCGGCGAGGTTTTATGTGTTGGCCGTCAAGCCGAAATCCGTGGTAGAACAATTTTAACTTTGAATGCCCTCCCTTCTCTGATCTACCTCGCGCAGTCCAAAGTTCGCGGGATAGAAGAGGTCCCGGCTACCGGTAGAAGAATTCCCCGCTACCGTTGTCCGTCTGCACAGCTGAATTCTGTGTGCTCTAGTGATATGCGTAGTTAGGCTATGTTCCCACTTAGCACCAGTGTACGACGGCGAGTGTCCGATGAGCGCCCGATGGGTGGTCGATCGAGCGCCCGATAGGCGCTCCAGTGACAAAAAATTGTGTCATTGGTCGGGTGCTCGCTGAGAAAAATTGTGCGGTTCTCCCTTCGAACGCCGGGTTCTCCAGATTTCGCTCTCTGTAGGAATATTCTGGCCACATTAACTTCCATGCCATCACCATTGATTGCACGTTATTACAATTCCACACATCTGGTGGCCCTACCAACACGAAAGTCCGCCGACAGACCACTGAGATTCTGAAACAAGTCCGAACGGAACGTTTCGGATTGTCAATAGACTGTCGGAGAAATGTTCAGCAGCACCCCCTTTACAGTCCTTTGTGTATTCTCCAAAGCATGACCTTAGCTTACCTATGATCTTGGCCTCAAACTAGCCTGTTAACACAATTGGTGCACGCGATTCCGTCAACTTCCTCATCAAGTGTGGGAAAGTGCGTTTACTTTCCTACTAATACTCACCAGAACAGCGAAAAGAGGAGAAAGGCGCAACCGCAACGACCCGCCGCCCAACGATATCCAGTGATACAGTTTAAACCACCCCCGCCACAGATCTGAACCCCGACCTCCAAAACACGAGACGAGCACTCTACCACTACACTACGGAACTACGCCGACGGGTCATCACTGCTCATATTCCTACCACCATGACGGTCCGCTGACATTACTCATACCATTTTGTAGGGTATCCACGCAATCCTTCTCTGTCACATGTTGAAATTAACGTCGGAATCTACGAGTAGTCTTGACTTGGCAGCTCATCCGTTGAATCCAGGATTGAATTTCTCTGTATGGCGTCCGCAACATCTTTCGTTAAGCGGACATTAATCGCTCACCGATAACAGTGGGAAGAATCTGCTGGTGGCACGACATTTCGGATACTGGGAGTGCAATTCTGTACGCTAATATCATTGTGATGGGCGATATGGGTGTCACATAACCGAAATGAGCATCGTACGTGTCTCAGCAGTTATGCATTATTTGGGCGTGAATTCCGAATTCAAGAAGGGAATGCTTCTGCTAACGTTTACTGAGTGGTTAATTTGTGCTAAGAAGTTAATCGAAGGACTAAGGATATTTGAAACAATTAGATCCCTTTAGTAATTTGAATAATGCCGTAAGAAGACGAACACTGGCAGATGTCAACATTTCGTATTGTCTTTTCAGTGCCAACACAATAACATGAAAATATAGAAGACGACAGGTAGGGTGAGACCGGAACAAGTTAGTACAGGGTAGAGGGGCAGGCGTGACACCCCTACGCCCAGGGCAGCCGTAGGCTTACGAACAGCTGTTTCTGCACACAGAGTGCGTGTTTGATACGGCTGATCGCGACTGCCTCTGCAAAACGTAGGAAACGGGTGTTAGCATGTCTTAACATGGTTGTAAACATTTTGGCCGGATCAAACTGGTGACAGGTGGCCAGTAAATGCCTACCTATGGATGAAGCAGGTTGTTTACGTGAATAGATGGTATGAGCAACCGACGACTAGGTGATTTGACGCTGCAACCATTTAGGTACATGTTCCCTTATTCTGGAGTTCAACGATCTGTTAATATGGCCGATGTAGCGTGTAACACAGCTACAAGTAAATTGGTAAATACGATGTGAGTTGGCGCCAATAGGTTGTCTTTCCGTCATTGGGGTAACAGGTATTCGATTAGTCCGGTTGATAAGGACAGTTTCGGCAGCATAATAAGTCTTCTGGACTGCGGAAGTTATGCGCTTCATTGTCCTCATATTGGCAAAATCTCCCTTAAATGGTAGCTCGTTGTAGATCTTCTTTTTAGACACTGTCGAAACTTTCTGTCCCGGCACCCTCGCCTGACTATGTTTGTTGATGAATCTACTTGGATAGCCATTTTTCAACAGCGTATCCTTGAGCGAGTTTATCTCATCATCTAAACTGTCGGCAGTGCATATTTTCCTTGCACGGTTGAATAGCGTCTTGACTAAGGTCCGCTTGTACCGCATTGGGGAGAAGCTGGTAAAGTGCAAGTACTGCCCTGACCAAGTCGGTTTTCGGTAAACCTCTCTTTTGATGGACCCATCTGCTCTTCGGCAAATCAACACGTCTAGACATGGGAGGCAGTTGCTTTTCTCTGTTTCGCTGGTTACTTTCAGATTCGTGTGCACGTTATTCAGGCGATCGACCAGACGCTCAATGTGCCCCTCTGATGAGTTAAACATTAAAATATCATCCATATACAGCTTATAGTAGGAAAGAAGCGATATTTCCACACTCAACTTCTTTTCAATCATCGACATGAAAATATCTGCTAGCACTGGGCCCAACGGACTACCCATTGCCACCCCATCTATTTGGCGATAGGAAATGTTTTGGAATTGGAAACCGATGTTCTCAGTACATAGTAGTAAGCTGTCTTTTAATAATTCGACTGGCATTGAAAGAGTAAAATCGAAGCACTCTGCCATTTCACACACGTAATCAACTGTTTCATGTAGCGGAACATTGGCGAAAAGCGATTGTACATCCAATGTGGACATGACTTTATCGGATAGGTTAAACTCATCTAAAGCCTCTGTAAGTTCGAAAGAGTCCTTCAGACGGTGTGGGATAGTCTGCTGTTTTAACGGCGCAAGAACTTCCACCAGCCAACTTGTGTTGTGCCGAGTTTGCCATTGACAAGATTGGTCTAAGCGGTATACCAGATTTATGGGTCTTTGGCAAACCGTATAGCTGAGGTATGTTGGATCCTCCCGGTTTTAGGTTGTTATATACCTCATCATCAATTACGCAGTGCAAGAGGAGCAACTTTAGGTGTTCCGCGATGCGTCTTTCCACTTCACTAACATCCTCTGTTCTTGTAAGGAGTTTAAATTTGCTAGCATCACTCAGTAAATCTTGCATTTTCTGTGTGTATTCTTCCTTTGCATATAATGACGGCTCCTGAGTCTTTGTCTGGCTTAAGTACAATCACCCCCTTCGTCCTCAGCTCTCGTAGTGCACAAAGGTGACGGCTTGTTAGCAAACACTTCTCACTCACTGATGTCATTGTGACCACATGGGCAATACCAGTTAGTTTGTTCCTAAACCATTTTGACATATCTGGACTAGACGCCTGTAATCCTGCTAACTGTTCATAAAAAATATTCAAACTGTGCCTCTATGAACAAGCGGTTTAGCTTACCAGGTGGGACTTTGTAATCCATTCCGAGCGATAATGCTTCCTGTTGTAAGGCATCAAGGGGAACATTTGAAAGGTTTAAAACGTACGTATTAGGGTCACGATAAGCAGGCTCCTCCCGGTTGTCAACTAGTGAATTCTGCCACCGGACTTTACATTTCTCCTTTGTACGATCAAGGGTAAATTTGCAGAAGTTAGTAAACACAATCCTGCAACACAACGATAAGCCATCCAGTATTGGCATTAGGCGGGAATGCGTCTTGAGTAGCGCAGTGAGTCGAGTCTGAGCAGTCTCCAATGGCGCAGAGGCAAGGCGCCGGAGATTTCCATTGGACGGCTTTAGCTTTTTTACTCAACACCTTACAAATCGAACATGGGTATTGAAGTACGGTGATACAGTTTGAGAGAACAGATATTTCCGAACGACACCCAGTCGTCGGTTGCTCATACCATCTATTCACGTAAACAACCTGCTTCATCCATAGGTAGGCATTTACTGGCCACCTGTCACCAGTTTGATCCGGCCAAAATGTTTACAACCATGTTAAGACATGCTAACACCCGTTTCCTACGTTTTGCAGAGGCAGTCGCGATCAGCCGTATCAAACACGCACTCTGTGTGCAGAAACAGCTGTTCGTAAGCCTACGGCTGCCCTGGGCGTAGGGGTGTCACGCCTGCCCCTCTACCCTGTACTAACTTGTTCCGGTCTCACCCTACCTGTCGTCTTCTATATTTTCATGTTATTGTGTTGGCACTGAAAAGACAATACGAAATGTTGACATCTGCGAGTGTACGTCTCCTTACGGCGTTATTCAAACTAAGGATATTTGTTCAGTTGCAGATGAACAGTTGGTGCCTATAAGCAGATTTCATATGCCAAATTTTACGAACTCCGATGAGTGTCCTGTGTCGGGCACTCAAGTGACCGATGGTGCTAAACAGGGTTGTTTTCTGATATGTTAATGGTGTTCCTAAAGGAACTCCGAAAAGCAGAAGATTGCAGTGTTAAATGCTTATTTCATGAATCGGTGAAAAATGCGAAATTTAATATGGGACCATTAACAAGTGGTTAAATATGAAGCTGAAATTGTAATTATTCATAGAAACCCAACTCCTAGCTGTCCGTATAATGAAAAATGTGAGGGCAAATGCACTTAGCGGTCCTGAATGTAGGTGTATGAGTGCAGTCCAAGTGCCGTATATAACTAAATAAATAGATGCTTTATTCTCGGCAGTGCGCTTCATGCCTGCGAAGGGATGATCATGATAATACCAACAGGTATAGTCTGTAGTCATATAAAAATATAACAAGTTAAGCAGTAACACGCTGGATTTGTGTGTCTGTATATATGTAATTGGAGTATTAGTGGTAAAACTGGGTGAACTTTGAAGTGTGACAGAATACGTGAGTTTGCTGTATTCGCCATCGTACAAGTTCAGTTGGGACCGGAACGATAAGATAAACCCTTGTATGTTCCTGATTTTGCGTATCGTTCAATCGGGAATTGATAGGTCTGCCTGAGATGTTGAAATGCCTAAAACAGAGACCGCATCATACCCTGTCCAACCAATTACTGCCCACATTTACCTGCCCAGCCGGCCCTGTCAGACCGGTTTGTTAGAAGTAAAAGTGTGAAGGAAAGCTAAGAAAACAAGAGGAGAAATGCCAGCCAAATAATGATAATACTAAAGTGTGAAAAGTAATTTAAATAAACGAACGGAAAGATGAAGATACAAGTCGGTTAAGAGAAGGGGAAGGTTTGGTACTACAACTCAAGAGCATCTAACTGACGATCGAAACCCTCAACCGTAGACACCCTAACGACGTGCTCCGGAAGCGAGTTCAAACGTTCAATAACCCGGCGCGACAAACGAGTTTTCGTCCTTACGCGGTCAGATAAGGGATCAGCCATCCCGGATAGTGACGTGTCCATTACCGAAATTTCGGCAATCCAGGATGTGAAGAGGAGGGTCAGGCGGACTGGAGGAGTGTCATGTTTCGGTGACGAGCACCATCTGAGGTCTAGCTAAAAAGATAAAGGGGCGTAACAAGTGAAACTCACGTTTCATTGATCGAGCTCATGGCTAGATATAGCTGCAGTAAGGGCAATAAGTTCAATATCGTCATGTTTATCCATACTCGCTTGCACCATCCTCCAATTTTGTTAGATTTTGATGCTGCTTTCGTTGTAAGCGTGTTGCATACATTCGTAGATTTGGTAGGTGAAAAGGGCATGATCGATGTATTGGAGGAGTAGACGTGACTCGTAGTAGTAGGGGATTGTAGGCAGTTGCCTGATGAGAAGACGATGAACCGGTACAACAGATGTGATCTTTTTCATTGTAGGGTTTGTCATCTACCGTGGTGGAGTTGGCAGGAGACAGCCGGGTATTGGATACCAATAATTTGCCGGAGCTGAAGACATAGATAGAATTCTCGCTAAATGATATACGTCAATTGTGCTCTCCATTTGGAATGGGTTGGCCAGTCGCAACCCGCCACATTCCATAAAAAGGTCTGGGTGTTGTTGGTAAGAGTGGGGCAGATGCTCCAAGTTGTTGTGTAGAACCAGAACGCAATGGATAACGGTGGGAACTTTGTCTTGTTCTGTTATCCCTGTAGTTTCGTCCGTCAGACAAATTATCTCGTGATTGCTTATGGAGAGACGATCGATGTTGTTGAGTAGGAGGGTATCAGCTGCAATTTGGCGTCTTCGGTGTCTCCAGTAGATCCGAGCGTTGGGGTGATTGCGTGGTCTGCTGCTATCGAGAGTTGACTTGTGACAGCAGATGTCTCTTGTGGGATGTACAAGCGATTTTCATCGTGGAGGATGTGGGGTTAAGTACGTCTTGCGTCTTCTAGGTACTTTCTTTTACCTGTAGCAAAAAGGTGGACGGAATAGAATTTTCTAACGGAACACCATGAGAGTCTTTAGCAGCATGAAGTGGGGCGCTATTGATCTCAAGCTCACGGTCTGCATCCTGCAAGTTGGAGTTTCTGTTTTGAGCAACGATTGTAATCGCAATAATAACAACATTATTAAGACGTGTAAAGAACTTTGCTGGATCACCGACGGCCTCCAGTGTCGTTCGCTAGGTAGCTTTATGTTTTCCTGTGGCCGAAATGACCTGCTTGGGGGTGAGACTAGGTCTATGCCCGGCGTTATGGCCTATCTAGCAGAGCTTGATCTCTGTGTCACAGAGCTACTATGTTACACGACAGGATCTGCACTTGAAGATAAAATCGATCTATGTGGAGGGGTCGTACTGGGTTTAACTACGATCTGGCCATCGTTCTCTTGGGCTATTAAATGAAACCAACCGCCCAAAAATGACTTGGCTAACTCCCGTCTTTTAAAGACGACGGAGCAGGTTCGCACCGACAAACGGATTGCAGACAAGCTCCCAGGAACGTGACCTTGGTGTGCTCGTACAGAGCAACCTCAACTGTTCAAAACAGGCTGAGGGAGCTGCGAAAAGACGCAACCAGCACGTCGGCATGCTGCGAAGGGCATTCGGGAGATTCGACCCATCAATCTTCCCAATGATGCACAATTCCTAAGTGCACCCGCATGTTGAATACGCTATCCAAGCTTGGCAACCTTGGTTGAAGCGCGACCTAAAGACGTTAGAAGCACCACAACGAAGAGCAACAAAGAATGTAAAGGACCTGCGTTATCACTCTTACCACCGAAAGCTGAAGTGGCTGGGAATTTTCAGCGGACGCTATCGAAGACTGCGCGGCCATCTCCTATTAGCGTATCAGATATTGAGTGAACCCAACCACGTATGCCGCTATTTGCTGAAACTTAGGCACAACACGCAGCTCAGGGGTAACTGCTTAAAATTAAAGGAACAATATAGCCGTCTAGAGTGTCCACGTAATTACTTTTCCCTTCTGGTTTGCCAACCCTGGAACGCACTCCCAGACGCAGTTGTATCATCTCCTACCTTGGAGTTTTTCAAAAAACGATTAGATGTTGCCCTTAACTCCCAGCATTTTGTTACCTAAACTCCTCTATAGTGGATTACGCTAAGCATGCCTTTCAACAGGATTTATGTATCAAATGGACCTAAGTGAGTGACTATTTTTTTACATTTCTCACTCCTTACATCAACGATCACTGCACCACACTGTCTTTCTGAACGTGTACGCTCGACAATTTTTTTAAAAAGTTTACACTGATGTTAATTATCAAAGTATTCATCTCGACAGACATTCGCTAGATCACCCACATATAATTTGAGTTCATCTTACTCACCCCAACCATGCTACGAGACGCGTCAGTCACTTGTTTTTATCCCGTGATAAATCATTGTTTATTGAATGCACCATTGATACTGACACCTTGGTAGTCCTAGCTGTTTCCACGGACGTATGAGCATGCTTGTTACGTTTAGCTCGCCTGATAGACAATGTAGTGATACTGTAACCCAGCAACGATGTTGGGGTGAAAAATAGGCGAAACTGACCAGACCTGACACTGTACCGGTGTGGAGGGAAAAAGCTAGATAGACATATCGGTCCAAATTTGGACACAAGAACTGATGGTATTAAAGTGTTACTTTTTGGTAACAGATGATTTAGCAATGAGTTTACGTTGGATTCTGACTGAATCCAAGTGAACAGATGTACGGAGAAAAATTTGGCGCACCGTGCAATCCGTAAGTGGATGGTGGTAACAAGAACAGACATTCTTCTCTTTCCATCCACCACAATCCTCGTAGCCATAGAATTTAGTTGAGTAACAGAGAGACCGAGTCGCTGCGAGCATTAGTGGAGACGATGCAGCTGGTTCTCCAAAGCCATTCAACTAACAGCAGAAAAGATAAAGTCTACGAAAAAGCAAGGTAGTCGACAAGACTTACCGAAGAAAAAACAGGGATTGATGGACTGGGTCTTCGCTGAGCTCGGCAGTTTGGCCGAAAACGCTTCGTCCCCACTCGAGGTGACAGTCAGTGCGCACTGATGTAGCGGAGAGGCGCGGTACGAAGCGTCAGTGAAAGTGACGATTTTCTAGGCGAACAAGCCGTCAGTTTCAGTTTGACTTGTTCGACGGCCACATGACCACCGAAATCGCTTTCTGATTAGTGCCTCGTACCGTAAGCACGCATACAGCTTCGGTTGACGTCGTCGTTTGACGCATTTGTCCGGCGTTTTGCTCCCCTAGATTTAGTTGACTAATTCGGTGATCTTTCATCCGTAGAGCTGCATATATAGCATCTGGTTCAACGCGTCGGTTTATTGCATTACCTGTAGAATGCTATGCTTCCAAGGATTCTCTGGCTTGCCTCGAATTTCCACCGGCTGGGATCTTTAGGTTCTTTAGATCGAAGTGGTGGCCTACTTGCTCTTCATGCATGGAAACCAGTGAATGCGGATGGTGTCTCTGTATGGCGATCTATGTTCGTTGATCCGTGTTTAATGTTTCCTTCCAGTTTGTCCGATGTGGTGTTTGTCACACTCTTTGCACTTTACATTGTAAAGGACATCATTCTAATCGCCTTGTTCGACTTTGTCATTCGACTTTAAAGACGATCCTCTCAAAGTGCCAGTTGGTTTATGGACTGCCAATCTTCCATGTGGTCGTAGCAATCTCGATGTTAGTTCAGATACATTCTTGACGTAAAGAAGCGCAACCCGTTTGTGTACTTGTTCCCGCTGTTGTTGAAACACACGATTCTTTAGGGTTCTTCTGCTGAAACATCTTGGATACCCATATTCTTGCAATACTCGGTATAGATGTTTCTCTTGCTTCTTTCTCCATTCTGTCGCGCAACAATGTGTTACGGTCTCTCTGAAAAGGCGTTGAATGCAGCTTGTCTTATGGTTCATTGGATGGTTGCTGTGGTAGTTTAGTAGTTGGTCTGTGTGGGTTTTTCTTCGACATGCACTTGTTTGAACAATGAACAATGGGTAAAAAGCAGTTGCTTGACAAGTCCCGCAGTATCGTGGAGATAAGACTACAATTATTAAATACCTGTGGGTTGTCTGTTTGAGCGTTTATCTATCAGATACACTGCTGAATAATGTTAGGGTAAGTTAAAATTGAATGCGAACAACGAGGCAAAATGGGCACAGTTTTAGTTGATGTACTCCGTAAGAAAAGGAAAAACGAGAATACTCACTTCTGTAACGCATCCTCAGGTTTATGTCACAGGTTAATCCAGTTTGAAGGGATAATTAATATATTCCAAAGTAACACAGTTTAGGTAACGAGATGATGGGGATCAAAGGCAAGATCCAATTGCTTTTTGCAAATATCTAAGCTGGAGAAGGAAACAACGAATTTCGGGAGAGAGTTCCAGGGTTGGCAAACCCGAAGAGAAAAGAAACTGCGTCGGCATGCCAAGCGGATACTGTGCACACAATTTCGGAGCGTTACCTCTGAGACAGGTGTTATAGCTGTCTCAGCAAGTGACGGCATACGCGATCAGGTTCATTCAATATTTGGTAGACTAATATCGCCGCGCAGTCTTCGGTAACGGCCACTGAAAACACCCATTGACTTCAGCCTTTGATGGTAGGACAGATATCGCAGGCTTTGATGTCCTTCGTGGCACTGAGTTGTGGTTTCTTTAGCACTTCTAAGTCGCGCTTCAACCAAGGCTGCCAAGCTTCGATGGCATATTCCACCTGAGGGCGCAAGTAAGCATTGTGCATCATAGGGTCGAATCTTCCGAATGCTCTCCGCAGCAAGCCGAGGTGCTTGTTTGCCCACTTCGCAGCTGCATCTGACTGCTTTGAACAGTTAAAGTCACTTTGAATGTGCACACCAAGGTTGAGTTTTTGGGAAGTTGTCTGCAATACATTTGACCCAAGCCTATACGCTTAGCCATGCGTATGGCACAACTGAAGAGCATGCTATTTTTCCACAATGAAAGCCAGTATTCAGACCAGTTTGAAATCGTGTTAAGGTCACGCTGGAGCCTTTCGTTGTCTTTCGGTTCTCTGATCGTTCGCCATAACTTGATAGCAGCAGCGAAGTACAGGAAATCGGAAGTACTTTCCCTTGCCAGATCGTTTATGAACAGCAAGAATTGACAGGGCCTGAGCACCGAGCCTTGTGGTGCCCTATACTTCACCTCAATTGCGTCGGACAGGGATTCTCGTACTCTTACTTCCAACCGAGGTTATTGCAGCAAATTGCCTATCCAAAGCAGCAGTGGGTTGCCAACGCCATAGAGCTGAAGCTTATGGAGGAGAATCCGGCGGTCTAAGCGATCAAACACTTTCGAAAAGTCCAGGCAAATGACTTCCACTTCTGCTTCAATAACAACTGCTTTAGTCAAGCTATTGCGTGCAGTTAACAGGTTCGTAGTATACGAGCGCTTTTCTCGGGAGCCATATTGCTCTAGTGCTACTATTTTGTGATTTTCCAGATACTGCATGAATGAATCAGCGAAGATAGACGCCATAACCTTGGGAAGTACAGGGAGCAGCGTTATAGAACGGTAAATAGTTGGATCTGTGCCAATACCCCCTTTTGTATAGGAGTGATTGCCCCTGGCTTCAGTATTACTAGAATATTGTTCTCCTCCATACAGCGCTAATAGAACATAGTCGGAGGTTCCGCCAGATCATTGGCTGCTGCCCGTAAAGCCTTCGGTCGAATATTATCGGCACCAGGAGAGCTATTGATGCGCAGGGACAACAGTTCCTTTGACAGGCTTTCTGCAGTAAAATAATATTGGATAAGGCTGATGATGGGACAATAGAAACAGGGATAACCGTTTGGCCCGTTACTCTCTAGAACGTTCATGAGTAATGGAATCGTAAGAGATCGGCTGCTTCCGTTGCTGATCGCATACGCCCGTTAGTCGTGATCAGTGCTGGCATTTCGCGTTGTGCATTACGAAAGACATTAACATGGCCGTATAAGAGCTTGCAATTCGTGCAAAATCTCTTCATTAGCTCCTGTTGATGCGTCACCTTGTCCTCGAGGATCAAACTCACACAGAAGTTACGCTGTGCCACATAGGCAGTTCAGGTTTCGGAATTCGGTTGCTCCTTGTGAGCTCTCCATGCTAAGTCCCTCAAGGACATGCATTTGCGTGTTCTGCTCCTCAGAAATGACTTCCTTCACTTGACGATGGAAGGATTTCTGCTCAGACGCGTGCGTTACCAGTGTAGTGAATATCCTTGTGAAAGTGTCCCAGGCGATTTCTGGGGCATTCAGTTAAGAAGGTCCAAGATACCTCCTTAACAAGCGCGGATAACACGTTGTAGTGCGTGACCGTATACACTTTATCATCCTCTTCCTCAGGATATTCCGCATAACATACATAGTTAAACAGTAGAGTCACATGGTCACTGCGGCACAGTGGTGTGCTTGTAATTATTCCGTCTACCATTGGTTCTTCGCCGGTGAGCACAAGATCAAGTATCGACGGCTTATTAACAGTTCGAAATCTGGCAGGAGAGGCCATGTGGTTGCGCAGAGGGTAGCTGGAAATTACCTCTTGTAAACAGGCTTTGAAGTGCACGCTAGCAGTCGCCGCTATTTCCAGATCGTGCACATTAAAGTCGTCTGCGACGAGAAGGTGATTGTATATCTTGCTCAAAGTAACCTGAAGAACGTGGTTAAGTTTGGAGTTTGTTTCACAAGTAGAGTTTGGTGGACGGTAACTCATGTGTCTGTTCCGCAACCATAGCCGGCACCAAAGCGAATCTGGGGCACGGATCGCAGGGTGGTCAATAAGTTCACTTTTGAAATTAGCATTGTAGTACAGAATTAAGCTTTCCGTCAAAGTTTCTGTGGAACAGTAGATCTAAGAATCGCAATTGGTTGTCCAGTTGGAGTTTAATGGTAAAGTTGATATCCTGGAATGTGCTATTGATTAGTTCACGGGTCTCTTGTATGGAATCTCCTTTGGTGATGGCAAATGTTTCGTCCACGTACCGGATCCATAAGTTAGGTTTTTATTAAAGGTATTGCGATCCTCTCCAGCTTTTGTATCACAGCTTCTGCAATAAGTCCGAAGATGGGCCATCCTTTGTGTGTTCTTTTTAGTTGCCGATATACTTGCCCATCAAAGTAAAAATAAGTGGTCATGTGAAGTTCCCGTACGCTCTCCGGCTTGAGTTTTCCCACTGCATTCAGTTGATTTCGAAATATTTCCATCATTTTTTGCAAGTTCATCACCGATCGACGTGAAGCGTGCGGTGACATCAAACGACAGCATGATTTCATCTTCCTTTATCGTAACGCCAATCAGTTTGTTGAGGATTTGTTCAGTATTGAGAATGGTTTCTTCAGCTCCAGGAATTAGATGTTTTACTTTCTTCCACAGACATTTCGCTAATTATTGCGATGTGGAGCCTTGAACCTAGACGATTGGACGCAACGTGGCTCTGTCTTAGTGTAGGTTTGACAGTCCATAGAACATTGCAATGTTTGTATCCTTAGTTTTTATATTCCATCGTTCCTGCTTGATAATTCCCAATCGTAGCTTGTAGTCGCTTCAATGTGGTGTTGATTTGAGTAACCAGTTTCTTACTGATGTCTCCATAGATAGGGTGATTTGTGGTCGTGTCGGAAAGGAGTTGGTTGGCCATTGCAACAGAATCGGATTTTTCCATTATAACTGCCATGCGTCCCTAGTCTGCTGGTAGGATTACGACATTTTCCTCTTTCTGGGGCATTCTGAGTGCTTCCCGATCTTCCTTTGCAAGAGTATGTGTGACTTTGTTGCCAGTAATCCCAGGGACAAATGTTTGTCTAAGTTGCTTCCGCGTTTCTTCTGACAGTCCATTTGCGTTCAAAACCTGTTCCACACTAGCCAAGTAATCTTTATATAAAGCATTCCTCAATAAACTTAGAAGCCTTACGATAGAGGAGGATGAAAACATGCTGTCGTTTGATGTCACCGCACGCTTCACGTCGCTCGGTGATGAACTTGCACAAAATGATGGAAATATTTCGAAATCAACTGAATGCAATGGGAAAACTCAAGCTGGAGAGCGTATGGGAACTTCTTGCTCTTTGCATGACCACTTATTTTTATTTTGATGGACAATTATATCGGAAACTGAAAGGAACACACATAGGATGGCCCATCTTTGGAATTATTGCAGAAGCTGTGATTCAAAAACTGGAGAGTCTCACAATACCGTCAATCGAACCGAACGATTTATTACAGCGGCGGTTCATTCGTAAAACAAGTCCCTTGGACAATCCTGTGGCGCGATCGCAGAAAAGGTTCCTTTTCCCTCTAAATTATAATGGAAGTGGACCAGGAATCCCAAAACTTCTGCTTCAGTCAGAGCATTCAACGTCGGTAGTGTTGGAAGGTTGGCGGGGACATCAGAAACGTCTACCATCTGAACTGCAGTTTAAAGCTGCTGAAGCCTTGCAAAGACCACACATGGACCTACGTGAGAAAGCAAATCGACAAGCGATAACGCGGGAGCATCACATAACCGTTCAGTCACGCGATTTTGCAGTAGGTCCGGAGGAGAAATGTGAGGTAACTTGGCCAAATCAGTTTGCGAACGACGTGTCATCATAATCCCATCCAAAAACGAATAACGGCCGAGCTCAAATCGGTCGGTATTCTACCACACATGCATCCTTTGGCTCCTGGTGGACTCCTAGAAACCGAAAACTATCCTGCCAATGCTCAAGGTCTTTTCAATGAACTGGCCGAAATTAAAGATCGCCAAACTTCGAAGCCGTGCGATATCATCGGTGTCACGGAGATATGGTGGCCCACTTGAATGACGGACGCTAAAGTCCCACTGCCTGGCATGTCACTCAGAGGAAACAACAGGCTTACGAAAGGAGGAGGGACAATTCTGTATTAACATAGCGACTTACAGCGCGAGACCGATGAGGATTCAGACTTACAGTTTGTCGATTCTCTTTGGTGCAGATTGCAATTACATGGCAGAGACACCTGACTTATAGCTTTGCCTTATCGCCCCCCCCCCCCCAAATCTACACCAGAAACCGACTGCCACCTCGCGACAGCTCTAAGATGAAGTCTAAAGCGAAAGCATGCCCACAGCCTTATCATGGGTGATTTCAACGTACGCTGTTTAGAAACCCCTGTTACAATCGGAGAACCACTCAAAAAAATGTGCAAGAGCTCACAATCAGTGTTTCACTTTACAGTCACGTCACTCTACCCACTCCTTTCTGAACAGGTTATAGTCCATCTATGCGGGATCTTGTCTTCACCAACGAGGAAAATACAATGTACGTATTAAGTGTAGAATTCGCTTCGGACCTCAATAATCATGCACTCATCAATTTCGACTTCATCTGCTATCTGAAACATCGCAAACAGAACCCTGAAATGGTGCTCAACATTACGCGCTACAATCGCTTAGCCAAGTTCGATGTTACATCAGGCGAACCAGTGCATTAAAACTACAATGTCGTCCCACGCACCTGAACGTCAACTTCACTCTCACGCACTGGATTACTGTTGTCCATATGGATCAGGCCGAAGACAATCTGATGCATACCCTCAACTTAACCTATATGGAAACAATTAATTCCCGCGGAAAGTATCAGCAGAAAGAGTAAAACAAGAGTACCATAAGATTTCACTCTCGAAAAATTTCTGCTTACTTTCTAATGTGTACTACAGTCGTGTGAATTTACAGCATCATGAAAGGAGCACAGTTAAAATGGCAAATCGACCAAACGGTACACACCTGCATTCATGTCACCTTGTCATCTGTTTCTGACCAGCTATCACAGCAGGACCAGGGTCACAAATGCGCCCTTCTGCACCCACCAGAGTTGGGCGAAGTTGTTTGATAGCCACGGCCTCAGCATATCGTAAAGGTAGGGGTTCATTGATGCATAGGTAACACGGGAGGCCCGCACGGGGTCTACACAGTGGTTATCAGTCAGCAGGTGGCGGGTGTTTACTCACGCAAGCCAGTGTGTGCTCCGCGACCCTCACCCTCAATTGTCGTTCTGTCATGCCCACGTATTCGGCCTCGCAAATACATGTGAATTGGTATAGGATGTGTGAACGGCTGGACAACGACAGCGGGGGTTTAACCGATGCAGTAGGGACACGATTCGTTGTGTAGATGAGTACTGGTTCCGCCGCAGGTTATGCGCGTGCCACTGCGGATTTCAATCGGCGTTGGAAAACCTGGCATAGGTCGTCGCCCTTGAATAGCAATTGCAGGGTTATCTTCATCTTTGGTACCGTGGGCACACATGTTTTCTCTTTCTCAGCACTAAACTGAGCGATGAAAGACGGTGGGTACCCATTGTCTACGAGGGTGCTGGTTATCAGCCGCACCTCTTGTTTTAGCGTGTCAGCAATGCATATTTTGCTAGCTCTGTTGAACAAAGTCTTCAGCAGACCTTGTTTGTACCGCTTGGGGACAAGCTGTAGAAGTTCAAGTACTGTCCCTTCCACGTCGGCTTGCGATAAACTGATCTGTGTACTGAACCCTACGTTCTATCAGGATGTCCAGCAAAGGCAGCGTGTCATGCTGTTTGTGCTCCGTTGTCACTCTAATGTTTTGATGTAAGCCATTCAACTTAGTAATCAGTTGGGTCAAATGTTACTTGCTGTTGCAGATTACCAAAATGTCCACATATCTACCGAACAACACTGTTTCATCTATCTCGTCCCTGACTTGATTCACGAGATGGGCGACGCAAATGTCTGCTAATACCTTTTCCAGTGGACTGCCCATTGCGACACCATCCACTTGAGTATAGCGTTGTTCTTTAAAATGGAACTTGACATTTGATGTACATAACAAAAGAAGTCGTGCCCATTCCGAGACTGGTATGTTTATTTCTACTTGGTTCTCGACCACATGATTACAGATAATCTGGATTGTCTCTTTTAGTGGCAAATTGGTAAATGGTGAGATGATATGGATGCTGGCCAGGAATTTTCCGCGCAGTTCGATACCGTTCAGAAGTTTCACTAACTCAAACGTATCTCTTAGACTCTGTTTAAACACTGATCGCTTAACTGGCTCCAACAGTGCTACTAGCCTCTTAGCTAGCTTGTATTGTGGGGAATTGCTCATTGACAGAATCGGTTTCAAATGGGCGTCCACCTTGTTTAATTTTGGCAACCCATAATGCTGCGGTATTTGCATACCCCTGGGTCTTAAGGATTTTGCTGTCGCAGCATTTATGAAATTTCCTTCTAACAACGTTTGCAGTTCGCCGTTTATTCTTTTATCCAACTCGATTGGGTTGCTTCGAATTTATTGCGGTCGCCCAGTACTGTCATCATCTTTTCTACATAAGCCGTTTTGTCTAACACTACCACACTCGAACCTTTGTCTGGGTGAAGGACAACCACCTTTCCCTCTGATCTGAGTTGTTTTAAGGCCTCTAAAAGTTTCGCCTCGAGGGGAGATATGTGACCAGAGCTAGAGATTCGATACTGGTGTTCAATATCCACGAGTTTTGCTTTAAACCACTGTTCGTTATCTTTGGAGGTTGGCGTAAGTCCGAGAAGTTGTTTGTAAATCACCTCAATTTCAGTTTGGGTTTTTATGCTGTTTGTCTTTTCATGTGAAACACAAAATTTCAACCCACGTGACAGTCTTTAGAAGCAGGACACTCAAGGGCACAGAGGAGAGGTAGTTAACATACTTTGACGGTTCAAACGGTAAACTATACTTAAACAGTTTGTTAATCAGCGACTTAGCTAAACGCTCGGTCCGGATCCTTTTAGTTTCACATACTAAAGTCCGACAGAAGTTAACAAATTTTGAAATAACATACCAAAGTTAATTTGTGGATTGCTGATCACCTAGCCAAGCACATTTCGCGGTATTGTTTGCGCTTTTCTGCGACCTGCTCGAGAAAGCACCTGGGCATTCGTCCTAAATTCCTAGCGGTCGATCGTAGTTCCTGCGCTCCTAGACGCTTGCAATAAGCAGCGGGGAAACGGTTTACATTTAAACATTGTTCCAGGAACTTCTTTCGCACGGACAGTTGGGTAATTTTACATTTCAACTTGACAAGACCTTCCAGATGTTTCACGCTGTTTCGGGTGGTGGCATTTGAAGTAATTGAAACAATTAGTTCCCGAGGAAACTTTTAGCAGAAAAGTTAAGATTGCAGCACGATATAATTCCGCTGCAAGTGAGACCGAAAACAGATTGCATTCCTATCGAGATTTGGCATTTCGCCCAAAAAACGCATAGGTACCGGCCTCTCATCGGTCGGAATGAATCTACATGATTCGTGTTCTCCTATTCAACTTTTGACAACCGAGGAACTTTCTTGTATATACACCAACGCTCAAGGCTTACTGAGTCAACTTTCCGAAATGCGGCTGCGCAAAGGATCCAAAGCCTGCGACCTCATCGCTATAACGGAGACATGATTCCGCCTTCACATATGTGACATGGAGATCGTACTGACAGGCATATCCATTGTTCTGCACGACCGACTCTTGGCTCTTTACTTTCGCAGCTACCAATGTGAGCTCATAGAGGATCCGGTTAGCAAGGTACAAGGTTCCCTTTGGTGCCGTCTACGTTAACGAGACGACGACACTTGCTTAGTGGCGGTCATTTAACGCCCTTCTTCCTCTACCCCCGAGATGGACTTCTATCTGGTATCCGCATTAAGGACGGTGCTAAACACTACTTACAGTCTCATTCTCATTACTGGCGATTTCAACCTCCACTCTCTGGAGTCCCAAGCATCTCCCAGAGAACAGCTTAAGGCGGATTTATAAGAGTTTGTCTTTCGTTACCCGCTGTATGGCCACATCAACAATCCCAGGAGATACCGAGAAAAAGATAAACCTTAGTACTGGATCGGATATTCACTTACGAAGAACAAATGAAAAGCACGGAAAGAAAATAAAGACTGGTAGATGCATCCGGGAAAAATTTCCTTACATATTCTCAAGTGCGTACTACCGAAGTGCGAATTTATAGCATCATGAAAGAAGCGCAGTTAAAATTGGAAATTGACCAAATTGTACGTTGTTGTTCGGTAGATATGTGGGCATTTTGGTAATCTGCAACAGCAAGTAACATTTGACCCAACTGATTACTAAGTTGAATGGCTTACATCAAAACATTAGAGTGACAACGGAGCACAAACAGCATGACACGCTGCCATTGCTGGAAATCCTGATAGAACGTAGGCGTGACGGTTCAGTACACAGATCAGTTTACCGCAAGCCGACGTGGAAGGGACAGTACTTGAACTTCTACAGCTTGTCCCCAAGCGGTACAAACAAGGTCTGCTGAAGACTTTGTTCAACAGAGCTAGCACAATATGCATTACCGACACGCTAGAACAAGAGGTGCGGCTGATAACCAGCACCCTCGTAGACAATGGGTACCCACCGTCTTTCATCGCTCAGTTTAGTGCTGAGAAAGAGAAAACATGTGTGCCCACGGTACCAAAGATGAAGGTAACCCTGCAATTGTTATTCAAGGGCGACGACCTATGCCAGGTTTTCCAACGCCGATTGAAATCCGCAGTGGCACGCGCATAACCTGCGGCGGAACCAGTACTCATCTACACAACGAATCGTGTCCCTACTGCATCGGTTAAACCCCCGCTGTCGTTGTCCAGCCGTTCACACATCCTATACCAATTCACATGTATTTGCGAGGCCGAATACGTGGGCATGACAGAACGACAATTGAGGGTGAGGGTCGCGGAGCACACACTGGCTTGCGTGAGTAAACACCCGCCACCTGCTGACTGACAACCACTGTGTAGACCCCGTGCGGGCGTCCCGTGTTACCTATGCATCAATGAACCCCTACCTTTACGATATGCTGAGGCCGTGGCTATCAAAAAACTTCGCCCAACTCTCTCTCTCTCACTCTGTGTGTGTGTGTGTGTGTGTGTGTGTGTGTGTGTGTGTGTGTGTGTGTGTGTGTGTACAGAAGGACGCATTTGTGACCCTGGTCCTGCCGTGGTAGCTGGCCAGGAACAGATGACAAGGTGACATGAATGTAGATGTGTACAGTTTGGTCGATTTGCCATTTGAACTGCGCTTCTTTCTTGATGCTATAAGTTCACACCTACTTGTAACTATGCAGAGAAATTTTTCCGGAATTATCCTTAATGGTCGCCTGGCTTGTCTGTTTCATTTGACTTGAGATTTGGTCAATACACTGTTCAGTGTTTTGAAAGTCGTTGTTCTGACCTTTCACCGCCCCATTAACCGCAATTATTACACTGACGATGGCGATGGTTGATCATTTACAGCAATTACTACAGCAGAAGCATGAATACATCTGGCAGCAACAGCGGGCTATACGTCAACAAGGACAAAGACAGATATTGTTATTCCAAGCACTCATTGAGAAACTGTCATCCCTAAATTTAACACCCACCAGATTGAAAACTGGGTCTACTGCGGCTGGAGCATTGTCAAACGGAATGCAAGATTTCCAGTAGGACGCAGAGAACGGCAGCACATTCGCAGCTTGTTTCATGTGGTATAAATACATCTTTCTGTTTGACGCCACCACGCTTGATGATGCGGCGAAAGTACAGTTAGTTCTACGGAAGCTTGTCGCAAATGTACACAACCAGTACTGTAATTTCATTCTACCGAAACATTCCCGTGAGTACAGGAGACTGTAGATGTTCTCACTTCCATTTTTGGGGAAAGGTCACCAATTTTCGACATTCGTTATCAGTGTTTGAAGCTGGTTAAGAATCGATCCGTTCTGTTTCCGATCCAGCCTGAGTGAACCATTTATGCCAACGTTTCAAGCTCAAAGCACTTACGGTTGATCCGTTCAAGCCACTCGTTTTTGTATCTGGTTTGACCACTGCAGCTGATGCAGTAATAAGAGCGTGTCTGTTATCCAACCGGACTCATCTCAAGATTTCACCATTCATGACGTCCGCGCAGTATCAGCGTCTGTTCAACTTAAAAAGTGACTCACAAATGTTGCAGTCGAGACAACTGATGTCAGAGATCGCGAGGGCTGATACAATTTCTACCCGAACATCGATAAATGTCTGTAATACCGCACGACGGAAAGCCTTAGGGGTTTGTTGGAGTTGTGCTGAGTGGCATTTTTTCAGAAACTGTCCCTTCATCAATCACGAGTGTATCGTCTGCCACAGGAAAGGCCATAAAGCGACGCATGGCCGATCAGCCACACGAAGTCTTCATCGTGGGGCTCAATTAAACCGTTATAACTACGAGGAATTAAATGGGAGTCTAATGTGGTTTACGTAACTGCACAGGAAGTATTTCTTTCACTGCCTAGGTTTATCGTTGCCATTATTAATGAGCGCTCAGTGCGCCTACAGCTGGATACCGCAACTGACATTACCATCATCACCAGCCCGACTTGGTCGGTCATCGGTAGACCGATACTGTGCAGTGCGGAATATAACACAAGGAGTGCATCGAACAGTATCTTGCAGCTATATGGTAAATTTTCCTGTGACTATGTTTACAGAAACGATAAGCGAACTGGCATTTGTCACGTTTCTGACAACCCATAATTAAACATACTTGATATTGAGTGGATAACTGCATTGCATCTGTGGAGTGTTCCTCTTGACTCTGTGTCCGAACAAATCGAAGAAAGTCCACCCGATCCGGATACGTTATCACAGTGTTACGCGGCGTACAATTCTACAGTCGCTGATCACATGGAGAAGCAATTTCCGGAACTGCTCAACCTCATACTTGACTGTTGTACCAAATCCAAGACATCTCTGTAGCTAATTATGTAAAGTCTTTTTTTCGACCCAAAAGGCCGGTGCCGTATGCGTCTCTTAAATTAGTTGACATTGAATTGAATCGCTTGGAGATTATTGACATTATTCAAACGGTCTGAACGCAGCACTGAATCTCCATCAATACCCACTGCAACTACCAGAGAATCTTTCCGCCAAACGCAACGGCAATCGCATTTTCGCAAAGATTGATCTCTCCGATTCCTATCTTCAAGTGGTAGTCGATCATTACGCACGGTGTCTTCTTAGAAGTAACACTCACCGTGGTGTGTACAAGTACGATAAGCTACCGTCTGGAGTGAACGCCGCTCCGGGACTCATTCAACAACTGATGGATACCATGCTAACGGACATACCATTGGCTTATGCATATTTGGATGTTATTATCGTCGCATCAACAGACAGAACCCATCATAGCTGCCACCTCTAGCAGGTGTTTGAACGCCTACGGGAATATGGTTTGACTCTGAGAGCTGATGAATGTTATATATGTTTATGTATCAACTGAAATACATTGGTGTTATTGTCGACCGTGATGGGCGAATACCTGATATTGTAAAAATGCACCTCATCGAGGAATTACCTGCACCACACGATATACCTACTCTGCAATCGTTCCTGGGCATGCTAAGTTAAAACAGTACATTTATTCCTGATATGCATCGAATTCGCGGGCCAATGAATGAGTTGCTGGGTATAAATTGACCCTGAGTTTGGTCATCCAAATGTGAGGAACCCTTTAGGCTCATTAAGAAAGCTCTTGTATCTAACTTAATGCTGGCACATTATGACCCAAAAGCGGATATCGCTGTCTCCGCAGATGCCTCTGGTTATGGTGTCAGATCAGTTTTCCGTCAGCGTTTCAACTCTTGCATCATGGGATTGGTTGCCTACGCATCACACGTCTTAAAGAAGTCTGAAATCGATTACTCACAGTGCGATAAAGAGGCACTAGCTTTAACTTATGCTGTCAAAAGGTTTCATCAGATGTTGCGGGGTCGAGAATTCGCATTAGAGACTGGCCATAAACCATTAGTAGCTATTTTCGGTCTAAAGAAGGGCATACCTGTGTACACGGCGACGCCTCCAACACTGGGCGACACAGTTACTTAGATATAATTTTACAATAACTAATCTGCCTACGGCAGATTTCAGGTACGCCGACGCGCTGTCTCAAGTTATTGCAAAACAGCCGAGCATAAAAGAAGACCAGGCGAACGCATCAGTTGCGCTTGAATCGGACGAGAAACCGCTTCTGGGTAATTCAATCAGAGCGCTCCTGATTATTTCTGTGGACAATCAGGAGCACACCAAACTCCACCCTCTTTTACAAAACGTTATTCGTTTTTAAACAAAATGTGGCCAGACCGGATTACTGGCATACCTTAAACAACTTTATTGTCGACGTGTCTCGTTAGCACTAGTTGATGATTGTGTTATGATCGGTGAACGCGTGGTTGTTCCGAAGTCCCTGCACCCAAGGGTATTAAGATATTTGCACCTACATCACCCAGGAATATCACGGATGAAAGCTTCAGCCAGGAGTTACGTATACCGGCCTTTTATTGACAACGTTACCCATGATTGTGTCGCCACACGTAGCAATTGTGTATCAACAGCGGAACTTCCAAGCAAAATCATTCAACGCTGGATGCTAATCTCTAAGTCTTTGGAGAGAATTCACGTTGATTTCGCCGGTCCAGTACAAGACCAGTGTTTTCTCTGTATACTAAGTAGCCGGACGTATACCTGATGAACACAACCACGACAGCGGCCACAGTACGAAAACTACAACAGTTATTTGCACCGTTTGGTTCACCAAACACGTCGGTTTTCGAAACGGTTCGCAATTTATTCGACGATTTTGGTGCTTTCTGTCAGCGTAATGGTATCAAGCCTCGGGAGCATGCCTGATCCAACAGACAAGCAGCAAGTTCTTGTATACCTTCAAACGTTCACTTTTAAAACTGCGGGGTGAAGTGCCGACAGAGGAGATCATACAGCTGCTCCTGTTAACTTATAGAGATACATCTAACCCCGCTGTACCAGGAGGCAGAAACCCAGCTGAAACCATTTTTGGGCGTAGGGTAAGTCTTCTACTTGATGCAATACGCCCTGAGTTACGCAACGGCCACTCGCGTCAGGCGTGAGCAGAACTTTGCTACCAGGCGAGCCGGTGTACGCATTAGATACAAGGATGAACCACCAAACCTGGCAGCCTGGAGTGGTACGAAAATGGAAAGGCACTGGGCCTTAGGAGGTATCTATCTGACCGTTGTCTCTCGTACGGCACGATGAGCAGTTACGAAAACGACGGATCGAACACACAATCACTTCTACTTTCGACTTACCGTTCGATATACTGCTGGACATGTTTGAACTACCAAAAATTGTGGGGCTTATTAAGCTGACGGATACTCATACAGAGCCATGCCACGGAGTCACTGCGAGACCCATGTGGACAAATAACCCGATCCGACGTTTAGATTTGAACCCAACACTTCATTCGTATGTGTATGGAGGTGTTTTAAAAGGTGCAAGGGTGCCTTAAAAGTACAATGTCGTCCCTGACCGTCAACTTCACCCTCACACACTGGCTTACTGTTGCTCACAGGCATCAGGCCGACGCCTGTCTGACGCACACTCTCACCTTAACATATAATGTCGGCTGTTTTACCTGTTTCAGGTGACTTGAGATCTGGTCAATACATTGCCCGGTGCGGCTCTAGGCCCGAGTAACCGCCATCATAACACTCGTAGTTCCACAACCTGGACGGTCCTCACTGATGAACATCCAGAAGTCGCCTGGCTTGAATGCACCAGTAAATACGATCAACTGATTACGGAAGCTTCAGAGACAACGGCTTCGATTGGGACCAAAACCGCTTATTTCCTGAGGAGCAGAACTCGAAAATGGATGGCTGTACGCAACGCAGCCTGGCGAGAGTACAAATCAACGCCAACGCTAGATAATTCGGACAACTACGTAGCCAATCGTAAACAATGCACTCAACTGTTCAGAGATGAAAAAGCTGCATACCGGAAGAATATGACGAAAACTTTCAGGGCCAATCACAAACTGCTGTCCAAGTATGCCAATGGCCGTCGTAAGGTGATACAGGGAATTCCTCCGCTCCGGACGGCTGGTGATCCAACTAGAACAGTTAGAGAGGCAGCAAGCGCTTTGTGGACACAATATGCTACCACATTTCAGAGGGGCTTACTACTCGGCCATTTCCAACCCTTGTTTTCCCGCCTCCAGGACTCACATATCTCCCTTTTACTGCCAAAGCTGTTTTGCGGAAGCTGACGTCTCTGCGCAATAGCAGCTCCCTTAGAGTCGACACCATTCGCCCACAGGCACTGGGAGCAGCAGCAAGATAACTGGCAAAACCATTAGTTCGGTTCTTTCAACACTACTTAGACCAAAACCAGATTCCTGCGAGGTGGAAAATTGGAATACTAACTCCGATTCACAAAAGCGGAAACAGAACTGAGCCCTCAAACTAACTCCCAGTGTCTCTTCTCTCTGTATTATCCAAGGTCATGGAATCTATCGCTGTGGATGCGTTTGTGTGTTATATAGAATGTAACATGATCGCTCCTGAGCAACACGGCTTTCGTCGAAAGCGATTGTGTACGACGAACTTATTAATCGCGTGCAGTAGTTGGACCGAGTCAGCTGACGTTAGAAAGGATGTTGATGGGATCTACTTGGATTTGTCGAAGGCGTTCCATCACTTAGATCACCGGGTTCCCTTTTCTAAGCGCCAATTTTACGGGGTCAGTAACTCTCTTTTGAGCTGGATCGCCAACTTCATCCTGCAACGACAATTAGTGGTCAGAGTCCGGATTTCCCTATCTGAACCCATACCAGTCGAGACTTATGTGCCCCAGGGCTCAGTTGTAGGTCCACGGGCATTTTTGGTATTCAGCCATGACCTTGCACGGAATATCGCTTCCAATTCCCTGCTGTTTGTGACGACATCAAAATATGGTGCCGAATTCAGGCGGATGCCGATCAGAATTTACTTCAGAGTGACCTAAATACGGTACATGATTGGTCAACCCAAAAGCTGTTATAGTTCAACGCGGGAAAATGCAAGGCACTCGCCAAACGAAACCAGAGTACCTATTCCTACAAGCTAGGAACGCAAGTACTGCAGCGAGCATCCGTCGAACACAACCTTGGCGTCCTTGTTCAAGATGACGTAAGTTGTAACCAGCACGTCGGCTTCCTACGACGGGCGTTCGGACAACTAGACACCACTATTTTCTGACAGATGCTGAATGCGTCTGTTCGTCCCCTTGTCGAATACGCAGTCCAAGCCTGGCAGACATGGCTGAAGCACGACCTTACTGCACTGGACCCATCTCAATGTCGGGGTTCTAAATACCTTATTGGAATGCGCCACCTTCCATACGAGCATAGGCTGGAACGTTTGGGATTATTCAGTGGGCGTTATCGCCTACTATGAGGCGACTTGACTATGGCATACTTGCTTTTACAACTTCAAATCATGTGTGTCGCTCTTTACTGCAACCCAGCAGTAACACCAACTTTAGAAGCCACTCCTTGAACTCAGTAGAATACTACAGCCGACTGGCGTGCCGTAGAAATTTCTTTTCCATTCGCATATCTCAACCATGTAATGCTCTCCCCAAATTGGTTGTTTCTGCACCCACACTAGCTCTACTTAAATGTCGGTTTGATGACGCACTCCGCCACTTACATTTTGTCACTTGACCCTACTCTCCATTCTTCTCCTGAGAAATACGTTGTATTCATTTTTTTCACGTACTGAAGCTGTGAAAACATTCGGAGTGCACAGCTGCTGCCTTACATACGACAAGTCCCTTCTTTTGACGGTAGAAAAGCTAACTACATTCTTTCATTAAAGTCTTTAGATAATCCACCAGACTGCACAAGAGACTTGTAAATTAGTGCTTCTTAACCCGTATAAAATCATTGTATACTGTTCATTGCTAAGTTTGTCATCATCAAACGAGATTCCATAAAATATACTCATAAACTAACCAATAGCAAATTCCAAGATGTCAACTTTACTACTAGACTCGAACAGGACATCCAGTTACCATCCTTGGATATACTGGTTCACAGAAACACTGAAGGAAAGCTTCAAACATGCGCATATCGAAAGAAGACCCACACAGACCAACTACTAAACTACCACAGCAACCATCCAATGAACCATAAGACAAGCTGCATTCAACGCCTTTTCAGAAAGACCGAAACACACTGTTGCGCGACAGAATTGAGAAAGAAGCAAGAGAAACATCTATACCGAGTATTGCAAGAATATGGGTATTCAAAATGTTTCAGCAGAAGAACCCTAAAGAATCGTGTGTTTCAACAACAGCGGGAACAAGTACACAAACGGGTTGCGTTTCTTTACATCAAGAATGTATCTGAACTAACATCGAGATTGCTACGACCACATGGAAGATTGGCAGTCCATAAACCAACTGGCACTTTGAGAGGATCGTCTTTAAAGTCGAATGACAAAGTCGAACAAGGCGATTAGAATGATGTCCTTTACAATGTAAAGTGCAAAGAGTGTGACAAACACCACATCGGACAAACTGGAAGGAAACTTTCAACTTTCAACTTTCAACACAAATATAAATCGCCATACAGAGACACGACCCGCATTCACTGGTTTCCATGCATGAAGAGCAAGAAGGCCACCACTTCGATCTAGAGAACCTAAAGATCGTAGCCCGTGGAAATTCGAGGCAAGCCAGAGAATCCTTGGAAGCATGGTATTCTACAGGTAATGTAATGAACCGACACGTTGAACCAGATGCTATATATGCAGCTTTACGGATGAAAGATCACCGAACTAGTCAACTAAATCTAGGGGAACAGAACGCCGGACAAATGAGTCAAACGACGACGTCAACCGAAGCTGTATGCGTGCTTACGGTAGGAAGAGCTAATCAGAAAGCGATTTCGGTGGTCATGTGGCCGTCGAACAAGTCAAACTGAAACTGACGGCTCGTTCGCCTAGAAAATCGTTCACTGTGACTGACGCTTCGTACCGCGCCTCTCCGCTACATCAGTGCGCACTGACTGTCACGTCGAGTGGGGACGAAGCGTTTTCGGCCAAACTGCCGAGCTCAGCGAACACTCAGACCACTAACTAAAGAACTTGAGCTACTAGCATTTGCTTTGATATCTCAAATGATGACTTGTCATCTACTGCATGAAATGCATCATCTAATGCGGTAATGGAAAGCAGAGTGAAAAGGGGGTGCAGACTAATTCCATTAAATGTTGAAAATGTAGTCGGACCATATAACCACAGCTACTTTGGGAGGAAATGAGGCGTAACTAATGCGGCAGCGACTCGTAACAATCAGTGATGAGAAACTGTATCAAAGGCCTTTTATATATCCACCGTTGCGAAAGAGAGGACTACAAGAGTAACGTGAATAGCAGAATGCAACGTATAAATTAGTAGGTACATGGAAAGATCCTTTCCTGTGTAAAAAACTGAATTGTGTCCGATCGGATGACCATGAGGTATCCAGCATTCAAATGTATATGGTGCTGTAGACGCGTGAACACCGACATAACGAAGATGGGGCAGAAGTGCTCCAGAGAAGTCTGTTTTGTTACCCTGGACACAAATGCAGTTCTGTCAGAGTTCATATTTGAAGGGAAGAGAGAGGAAGCGAGAAGGCAGTTACAGAAATAAATGACGAAGTGTGTATCCATTTTCGCTACCTTCTTGGCACAGTGCGATCCATTTTCGATGCCCTGCCTTGCATGAGTCGAAGCACTGTCTGCATTTCGTCCTTGGTCATTGGTTTTATCAGATCCATAGTAGAAAGTAGAATGGTTCGAGCGAACCTCTCGGCGACTACTGGAGGCTAAGAGAGCACACTGGTCAGTATGTCTTCCTGGATGCTGACTCAACCATGAGTAGAGTCAATAGCTTAACACCTTTGAAGACATGGGCAGCAACCGAAAGGCTAGGCCATGTCAGCACACATGCCACGGACGATAGAGCCTTTCGCCTAGCGAGTGTCCTATTTCTTGTGCCGGTAAGTGAAACACAACCCCCGACACTTCGACGTTTGTTTGACTCTTTGTGCTTCTGCAGAAGCATGAAGCATGAAGTCCCCTGTCCCTGGATATCCTGTTTCTTTACTTATGAGTGGAGGGATTTTGGTGAGTGTTTTGTTCATCGCAATCAGCGCACCACTGATGAGCCCCAATAGGGCGAAACGGCCGTCTGATGCTTTTCCTGATAGCTGGTCGACATATCTGAATTGTCGGCTGATTGCGACGAACAAAAGTACTCACCAAAATCCTTCCACTCATAAGTAATACCAATTCGCCCTTGCGGATTCCACAAAATGCTATGTCGATTCATAGCTGCCGTAACCGGGAAGTCCTGACGCCGGAAGGCCGACCGCTGTCATCTGCATCGCAGGTGCCTGCATGGCAGTGGAGGATGGGTCGGGCTATATCGCATTTGGCTAACAATTCGTGATAGTCAGATACCGTCCTCCATGGCGCAGTTGCATAAGCTGCGGGCTAGTTGGCAAGAGCCACTAGCAGTCATGGGTTCGATCCTCCGCAGAGGACCGAAGGATGCACACCACTGATGAGCCCCAATAGGGCGAAACGGCCGTCTGGTGCTTTTCCGGATAGCTGGTCGACATATCTTGATTGTCGGCTGATTGCGACGAACAAAAATCCTGTTTCTTTGCCTATTCACATATCTGATGGCGCAATTAGTGCTCGAGTGGAAGAATTGTGTAGGGAATTGCAACGGTTTACATGTTTAATCCCTTAACAATTGCGCATGAGAAAAGTGAAAGAAATCGGCGTGTGAAAACGAGTATTCTGTTCGATTTCTTGTACGAATGTATTTTCATCGCAATGAGGCTGGACCTTATCGGGGTGCGATGGTTTATGTGCCTCAGCGATCCATTGAGCTATGCTGGGTGGTGCTTTTGCACCTTCAGAGTCACTCATACCAGATGAGTCAATGGTTAGAGGCCAGACAAACTCAGCCTTCTGGTCCTCCAGGTTGGGGGTTGGAATGAGGGTGGCACCTTATTCCTTAAAACGGACTCCTTGCAGCTCAACGCAAACCTGCTGCCTTGTGGTCAGGTTTTTGAACCAAAGACTTTGGTTGAGAACCCTAATCGTTCTCCTGTCTAGGTCTGCGCAACCTGAGAGGATCCTGCCCAAGCAATACAATGAATCTCTCTAGTTGACGTGTATAATGATGATGATGACAAATGTATTTCCCTTTAATCTCCACGGATTTTGTAATGGGAATGTCCACTTTTCGGAATGGTTATATATATATATATATATATATATATATATATATATATATATATATATATATATATATATATACAGTCGATTCCGGTTAATCGGACCACATCGGGACGAGACCATTTTGGTCCGATTAAGCGGCTGGTCCGATTAACCGAAGTTACCCGATGTAACAAGATTGGACGTGCTATACATAACATAGGAAACTACTATTATGACCTGTATTGGCGGCATATATTTATAGCAAACACACAAAAAAGAAGTGCTTCGATAACGAACTTTGTTCACTGAAAAAGAAATTTACAAACAAATTCTTCGTAACGACCTACAAGATATTCAGCATGCGAAGTGCAGTTTTATACAAAGGGATTACCCAATTCCATTCAGCGTTTGAAGACCGTATTCAGTGTGGTTTGACGCATTCTTTTAACAGACTGCATTCGCACAAAATCACCACAAACATGTAACGCAGTAATAGGACTACCTTCATTTCCTTCCTGCATGAAATAGCGGTGCAATATTACAATGCATTTCCTTGCATCCTGTTTTGTGACTGGCATCAACACGTTGGGGTTCTCTTCATCACTTCCATGGTCTTCTGTTGCTGTCGTGTGTTTCGCTGCTATTCGAGCAACAATGGAAGCACCGCATTCTTCATTTCCATCATGGGGTTGAAGTTCGTTGTCGATTGACAAAAATTCTTTGTAATTTTCAACTTGTTTCAGCTCCACATTCTCGCCGTCATTTTCATTTACAAGCACCATATCCACATCCATCTCCGAGACAATATGCTTAAAGCCACAGTGAGAAAAACAGTTCCGAATTGTCGCACTGCTCATTTTTCGCCAACTTTCGGCCACGAATGTAACGGCTTGCAAAATGTTGACCTTTGCACTGATTTTTCCGGCCGTTGAGGATGAGGTCAGCAAGCCTTCCTCAATTGATTCAAGGATGTAATTCACCAACCTTGAACGATAAAAGGTCTTCAACCTTTTTATGATGCCCATGTCCATTGCCTGTATCAAAGAGGTGGTCTAGGGAGGCGGAAATTCCATCTGGATATTCTTCAAGAAAGCCAAATTTGAATGTGCTGCACAATTGTCGAGAAGTGATAACCCATTTCTCGACTGGCGTTGTAGCTCTGTGTCCCAATCCTTCACCCATTCTTTAAAAAGTGTAGAGCTCATCCATGCATTTCTGTTCGCACGATACACAACTGGTAAACTGTCCATTCTGAGTCCGTTAAAGCAGCGAGGCTTGGCACATTTTCCTATAACCAGCAACTTCCTCTTGTCTGTTCCGGACATGTTTGAGCAGCACAAGACAGTTACGCGATCCATTGCTTTTTTGCAGCCAGAGAGAGTAACATGTTTTTAACTTAAGGATCCGTCCGGTGTAGCCCTATAGTACAACCCGGTTTCATCAGCATTATAGATGTCATCTGCTGGAAATTTTTCAAGAAACTCCGGTAGTTTTGTTGATTTCCATTCTTCAGCTTGAGCGCCATTGGCACTTTCTTTCTCACCATGTGCTTTCTTAAATTGTACATCATGTCTAGATTTCCATCGAGACAACCAGCCGTCTGTAGCTATAAAATCTTCGTGGCAAGGCATTTTAGCGATTTCTTCTGCTTTGTACTTTAACATTGGGCCACTTTCTCGCACGGCTCGTCCAGTAACAAAGGCAAAGCAATCATTAAGGGCCTCATCGACGTCTGGATCCTTGCCTTCACGCTTCCGTTTTTGGGAAGTACCTCGTCAACCTTCACATTGTGCCCATTCTTCTCGCAGATCTTTCTCTTGTTTTATCAGGCGCGATATTGTAGCTTTTGCCAAGCATGTACTTTACACCAATCGACGCTGACTAGGGGTTGGTCCCTGTTTCTTGATCTGATCTAGAAAACGAATCTTCTCAGCCAACGTCAAGTCCCGTCGTGGCATTTTCTTAACATGCAACAAGACACGCACAATTCACTGAGGTGAATTCGAGTCTGTCTCCCGGGAATTTCTATGGTTGACCTAGCCACCTGCTGTCCTATGATTTCCCGGACCTGTGTCCGCGATCACTTGCCGTGCTCGAGAGTAGGTCCGCAATGCGGGCTCAGGGCATTCGGCTCAATGGACGTGCGGTACATCGATCGAGCGGTTAACGACATGTGAACTGGCATGAATGTCTTCGCTCCTTCTACAAGTGTTGGAAACTACAGTCAGTTTCGGGCGGTTCTGAAGCCAATTAGATAGGTGTGCCTCAAGGTTGCCGCAGTTCAGTTTATCCAAAGGCCAACTCGGATTACCGTAACTGAAAGATACGCTTTCTTGCCCGACATATGAACTGTGGGTTTAGTCCAGACATCCAGGCACAGAACTTGATTTTAACACCTCTGTTACCTGCCACCTTCTATCGTCTGGTCCGATTAAGCGGAATTTCGGTCCTAATAAGCGGCTAAAATTAGGCTAGCGTAATAGGATTCGTTTCGGTTCTTCAGAATTTGGGCCGAATAAGCGGCTGGTCCTATTAACCGGTGGTCCTATTAACCGGAGTCGACTATATATATATATATATATATATATATATATATATATATATATATATATATATATATATGCTTTGGCGGCATCCGTATCCGGATATGCCTGTCACTGTGACCTCCATGGGGACAGTCACAGGACGCCTGCGCCTACAAAGGGCACCATGGGTGGCTTGCGCTCTACCACCCACAGTTCCACCCACACACCCCATATCCGGTGTAAACCCGAAGGATTAAGACCGGGAGGCATGTGGATGGGAGCCATGTTTCATCAACGGAGCCGGCCCACACTCCTTCAGCAAGCAGAACAGAAGCGTTTTGGCCTAATTGGGAAATCATGCAGACGAAACGTACACATTGCGGTGGCTGGACCGTAGCCCATTCCACACAGGATGGAACCACTCTTTGAGCCAAGCACCGTCACGAGGACGGTGAACCTCATCCCCACTAGCCACGACCAACTGTCTCCTGGAACCAGTATGGACGAGGTAATGGGTAATAGACAGGTAGGCACCTCGTCAACATTCCCATCAGGCGCAGCTACAACGGAGAGCTCAAGAAACATGTACTTTTGAAATGCAAGCTTACTCATCACGCAGGCAAACCTACCGCATACACCGCCTTATTGGCGTGGATTAGTAAATCGAATGGGAGCGTACTCATGTTGCTTCTATCCCACCTGCAATAGTGCCTTCTCCTGCACCTGAGCAACCAACCTTTATAGTAATCCACGGAATTCGCATTGATCAAAATTTGACTTGGACTCACAACACCTGTAATCAACATGAATTTGTCATAAACTCACCTTCTTCATGTTCTGATAATGTTATTTTCGGTTTGCTAGTGCCGTTTCCCTGCACTAAGTTGGTCGTACAAAAGCGGTATGAGTATGCTCGTCGAATTCATTCGATATACATATATACATGGATTGGGATCATCCGTGTGCGATGACAGTTCGAATACAATGTATGCACATGCGTTTATCCAAACTGAAGTGTGAGATATCACAAACTGGATAGAGACAGAGTAGACCTCATGATCAATGGTACGACAAACGTGTATGGGTTTCGTTTGGAGGTCAGGCTAACAACCACTTTCGCAAGCATGAGTATAAGTACCCACTAGGAACAGTTGATGTTTTCTTCGACATTTAGACGTGGCGGCCTTAAATCTTGGGCATCCAAATTTGAAGGAACCCGAAACAGCAATAGTGAAGCAACTGCTAGGTAGAAGGATAACTAAACTACTGGTACAGTGAAATATTGTGCACTTAGGTGTTGCCGTCTACAAGTACAGTCTGTTTTGCCTAGCTGATGGGGAAGATCACACAGAATGCGAATGTGATGATGTGTCCACTTCTGGCTCTCCGTGTCGCCCATCTGTCCGGTCATCCGCTACCCGAGGTACGTGCACATTCTCAAAGTACGATTGATGCGCAACCTTTGATACTGACAGGTGACATCAGTTAAGTTCTGCTGCCCACTGTCAAACATGCGGCTTTCCATACAGTGCTCGCATTGTTTTGCAAATGTCCAAGTATTCCAACGTTTGTACATACCTTTGTGTACTCTGTTGTCACCAAAAGCTATTTGCTAAAGATCTGCATCGTGCGTCTCCGAGTGCAGCCACTTGGTGCTCATAAAACGATTGTCGATATGCGGCGATTCCTTGCCGATGTAATATACTAATATACTGACGTACTATTCCCGTTGCGTTTGACATTTTACTTCGTCTATGCCACAGATTGGCCATGTGCAATGAACTTCTGATAGGCGTCTCTGCGTCTCCGCATTCCATCCGCTTAGTACGTGCGTTTTCATAAGCCCCGGTAAATTCTGTATGACTGAGGAACAACTGTAACTATAACTGTGCTCCCTCACATTACTAACCTGTGGAACGGAACATGAACTATCGACATCGTGATAATCGCTAGTTTGTTAATTGTGTGGATTATTCACTGGCCGCAGAATTTCCAGGGAAATTTCTCTTCGAAAACATAGTCCAATGTGGTCACATGAGGGACAATCGTTGAGCATTGTATTCCAAGTGTCAAACTTTACATTTTATGCGTACTGTAAGCGGGAAAGCGATGATAACCTTTTGATTCAAACGTATCCATCGAACTAGAAACATAATTTGCCACCCGAGCATTGATCCATATCAAGCTCACAATTGGCTCGGAAACATCGCGCGCACGTCAATTACGAATGAACTCATGGATGGACTGAACCATTATTCTGCGATGCACCGGCTCTCCAAGCGTCGTGCTACTTTGCATTGAGCAGCTGGCCAAGCTGGGGTTGTGTAATCATGCATTACTCTAGTATATATATATATATATATATATATATATATATATATATATATATATATATATATATGACTCATCAACACACCCAACCGATCCTATTCTAATTGTATTCACCCATATTCTTTCCCAGTTCAGTGATGTAATGGATAAACCGCTGAGTAGGCTAAAACGGGATCGAAGTTTTGCTGAGTATGTCTAAACTTCTTGCCATGTCGTTTGATGGTCATGCAATTTATGTCGATTTAGTTGAAGAGTCTGGCAAAGACATCATCACAGCTCGCTCGGGGATGCACAATATAGGGCAACAGTGAACGTTAATTTATCGTCCAACCTCACCAAGCAACCCAGACTAACATCTCTAGGAGTGTACATAATACGTTATCAGGATCTACAAGAAGATCTCATAAATCTGTTGGATATCCCGAAGTACCTCAAGTAATATCGCCATCATTTTCTGAAAATCAGCCAAACCACTTTATTTCTGAGGGTCCATCGGTTTAAGCTGACCACGCAGTACTGCCTATTATAATGTCAACAATAGTTTTCTCTTTCCGATAGTCATAGCCTTCGAACTTCCTCTCATCGCGCATGGTTAGCCCAGATATCTCAATAATAACAATAACAATAGACAGTTTGCTTCTTAAGTGAGAAGACGAGTCTCGAGTTGGCACAGGTGATATATGTACAGGTAATGCCATACACTTGTATGAGCGAAAAAACTTTATGCACTTATATTTGTCTGTGTTTCTGACAGGGTTTTGTAGCCGGTCTGCGCGCTTCTCGGTAACAAGTTAAAAGAGAAGAAGTCCATGAACGTTTCGTCCTCTTAGCATTACCCACTTATTCCTCTTCGGCACTCCTTCCCTCTTTCTAGGTTTCTTAGCTGCCCCCTTACACGTGCCTCTTAGTAGGCGGTTGTGGTAATGAGTATCCAGCCGTCTACGAGGTATTTTTATGTTACAGTTCTAATGATCTATTACGGCCCGTCGTACTATTTGGACACGGAAGAGTTTGGAACGCCGGACCGGAGAAATATTACTTATTTGGGGTCCCTGCCAGTTCACGGCAGCAGTCCAAAAAGCTAGATTATAGCCCTTGAGGAAATCATTAACTTTTCGGCTATCGTCCTTCTTGTCATTAATCACCCGAGTCTTATGTACCGCACTCAACACCACTTGCAGGTACATACGTTGATGTCAGTATGGGCCATTATGAGAGCGGAGAACAGCGTCTGCTAAAAGAGGGGATATTACATCCGGTCTGCGGACGTTACTGTAACAAGCTAAAAGTTCAGAGATTGATGAGTATTGCTCTCACTTAGCCTTATCATCTTATTCCTCCCTAGCACTCTTTCCTTCACTCTTCCGTGCTTTCTTAACTGCCTTCTTTACATCGGCCTCTTACCTGGAGCTTGTGCTATAAGCATCCAGCCGCTTACCTGGTAGTTATATGGTGTTGCATCTCTGCGGATCTGTTACGGCTTCGTCGTACTATTTGGACACGGAAGAGTTTGGAACGCCGGACTGTAAGAAGATTACAGCATGTATGACATATGTTTAGGTTGTATGCGAGAGTAGGAGGCACTTTTCTTTTGAGTACATTTCAAACACTGAGGGTTAATTGCGTTGCATAAAGTTGTGAGACTACACCGATTAACCATTATCTTAGCCTTCAATTCAATAGTTCAATAGTGTATGGTGGGATAAAGACCATAACTTTACAAGACCCACAGGATGGATATGCAAAAGAAAATTAAAATCAAAATGTTCCAACATAGAACGTGATCCGTGCTTAAACCATTACACTAGCAAACTGTTGTGTAGCTTTTATCACTAGGATGGAAGTCTGTCTTTCGAATGTCCTCATGTCTGGTGCGTTCACCACATATCTTGGTAACGTATTCCAGTGAGAACAGGTTATACCTGAGTAAAAATTCTTTCTACAATTCAGACGGGTGTGTTGCGTTGTTAGTTTCAGGTGCTTGCCTCGGCTTTGTTTGTAAGGGGCTAGAGTCAACAGTGATATATGTGGATGCTCGCTTTCAGTTAGTATTCGGTATGTGAGAGTAAGATTTCCGCTAAGCCGTCGGTATTCCAATGGGAACACACCGAGTACACGAAGATGCAGTTTGTAACTTAGCCCGAATAGTCTACGCCTTGCATTTGTGGCTTTTCTTCTGGGTAGTTCCAATAGTCAACTGTCTCCTTTTAACTATGGACACCAGGCCTGAATTACACATTCAACGTGAGGATGAATATATGAGTTAATCAGCAATGGTACTAGCCGTCGCTCAAAGGTGACGAGAGCTCGCCTCAAAAGTCTCAACTTCAAGTTCGCCACACTTGCTGCTTTCGAACATTGGAGCGAATTGCCATGACTCTGCACGACTATACCTAAGTCGCGTTCACTAGTCGTGGGTTGCATGACTTGTTGCCCCAAAAGGCATACGTTGAGGAAGCTGCTGCGCACGGTTAGCAGGTGGCACTTTGCAGGGTTCAGTGGAAGCTGGTTCTTTTCTGCCCATTCGTGAATCCGGGGCAGATCTTCCTGGAGGTAGACACGGTCGGATGCTGAGCGAATTGCTCTCCGTATTTGAGCATTGTCTGCAAATATTTGCATCGGAGATAGAATGTCTGCTGGAAGCTCATTAATGCAGATTAAAAACAGTAGCGGGCGGAAGACGGAACCTTGTGGCACACCACTGGAGAAGCACAGGTTTGCAGAGTGCATGTCGGCTACTCTAACCTTGATTGCTCTGTCGGGTATGTAGTCTACTAAGCAGGTGAGCAGGGAACCGTTGATGTCGAAGACAGCAAGCTTTTGGAGGAGAAAGAAGTGATTGACCCTGTCGAATGTTTTAGAAAAATCCAAGTAAATCATATCCATGGGGACTCATTCTTCAACCGCCCTGGTCCATGAGTCGCGAGTAATCAGCAAATTGGTGAGACAAGGTCAATGATGAACAATGAACAATGATTTATAACGGGCAAAAAAGCAGGTACTTGACATGTCCCGTAGGTTGTTTAGAGTGAGAAAAGATAGATCAAGAGATAATGGCGACGTCAGTTCGGGAGATTACAGATTTAACTGCACTGCCGTATAAATGAAGTTTGAAATGAGATGGCACGCACACAAAGCAGTACGGGGAATGGTTATTGATCACGTAATAGGCGAGAGAAAAAAATAAAAATAGCAAGGACAACGCTTAGTCGTGTGCAACTATGCTGGGTCGACGGAATACAGAAATCCAGTTTTTCTAGTAGTAGTGTTTATCAAATTTTGTGCAAGAGTTTGCAGTCACTGGTTCTCGAGTAGGGTTGTGGCATTATCCCCTGTCTGTTGTGCATTAGTGCCAGCATCTGGTGGTCATGGGCTATAACAAGTAGTGTAAATGTGACAGCGTATCGTCAAGGCTTTTTATGAAAAGAGATATGGTGAATGCATTAATTACATGTTCCTGGAGGGCGCTCCAAGTTTATGGCACTCGAAGGAAGAAATAGTTTTGCCGACATTCCAGGCGGCTGTACTGCGTAACTAATTTAAACTGGTGACCACTTAGTGAGGTGTTTTGACTGAGTATTAGAAGGGAATGGTATGGGTGGTTAAGGTTTCTCAGGATCAGGTACCCCTTAGACGCTGATAAAGCCCACTGTATAGTTTGAGAGTCGCCAGCCTGAGTGGCTTGAGGAGGGTGGTCAAACCTCTGGCGCTCTTCGTTGCCCTACGTTGTGCAGTATCGAGCGCGGTGAGATGGTGCTTGAGCCAGGGTTGTCACGCTTGGATAGCGTATTCCGCGTGCGGCCTCACGTACCCATTAAGGATTTTTAGAAAGACTGAAGGGTCAAAATTCCCGAAAGCTCTGCGAAGAAGGCCGAAGTACTGGTTTGCTTTCTTAGCTGCCCTTTCACATATATATATATATTTCCAACAGCCTACGAATAGACATAGAGCCATCAGAAACCATGGGACTCAAAACATGGTACAGAAATAGTAAAAGGAAACACAACACAACGCATCAAAATCCATGGTTTTGTCAGAGAGCGAGATACAACCCGGTTGCCCAAGCCGAAGTTGGGTGTTGACTTAGGGGACACCACCCCAAAGCCTTTGGCTGAATAACCTATCCGCAAGGCAGCGGAGCGAATTCAGTGAATCGCGCCCATTGGGAGCCGGTGACTGGTTGCTCAGTTCATACGCCTTTCGTTTGTTCCTTTGTCAAACAGGGGCCCAATGCTCCCCAGAATTACAGCATAAACTTGCTGGAATACAATGCTTCGCCAGGATGAAGCAAGGGGCAGTGACTTTATTTAGTGGCGAGTCACGTCCGCCACGTCACAGTGTTGTTAAACGGACATATGTGGCTTTTAATAGCGAGAACGCTTGCCAGGCGAAAACCCACCACGTCCTGGAGCACTGCCGCCGAACCATTTGCTGGAACGGGAAAATCTCGAACCACCCAGCTGGCACCAGGAGGAGGTTGTTCGGCAAGCCAGCCACCTGTAACACTGTGTGACCTTCCCGTGCAGCTATAGTACGCCATACCTTTAGATCATCGGCAAATAGCAAACAGTTAGAAGATAGCACACTCGCGAGATCATGTATGAAAACCAGGAACAGGCGGGGTCCAACTACCTAGCCTTGAGGTACGCCGCACTGAACTTCGATGGATTCCAACAGCTTGCTTCTAACCCTCACATGCAGGTGACATTGCACGAGAAAGTCTCCTGTCAAGCCCAGAACAGGATCGCCGATTCTATATTTTTAGTTTGTGGAGGAGAACGTGATAGTCTAGACGGTCGAATGCTTTTGAGAAATCCAAGTAGGCCTCGTCGACTTCTTCACCAGCGTCCACAGATTCCGTCCAGCTTGCACGAGCAATCAAGAGATTAGTTGTACAGGAGCGATTTTGGCGAAATCCATGCTGCTCTGGAACGAGAATTTTGTTGTTCTCAAGGTACCCCATTAAAGCCTCAGCTACGATGGAATCCATAACCATAACTGGTTTACTTCCTTAGCTGTCTTTTCAGTCTTCCTCAAACAACCGAGGTCATCTTGAACTATCACGCTGAGATCGCACTGGTGAGAAGCCCGCTGTAGAATTTGTGGTCCTAGGCGGTACTTGTGCGTCCTCTTGTGCCGTATGCCGGGAACTTTGCACTTGGTGACGTTGAAATGCAGCATGTTCTTGATGGACCATGTGCACGCTTTGTCCAGGTCCTCCTCCTGTAAGGATGTGTGATCCTCCGCCGCAGCTATAGTACGCCATACCTCTAGATCCATCGCAAATGAGGCTGGACCTTATCGGGGTGCGATGGTTTGTGTGCCTCAGCGATCCATTGAGCTATGCTGGGTGGTGCTTTTGCACCTTCAGAGTCACTCATACCAGATGAGTCAATGGTTAGAGGCCAGACAAACTCAGCCTTCTGGTCCTCCAGGTTGGGGGTTGGAATGAGGGTGGCACCTTATTCCTTAAAACGGACTCCTTGTAGCCCAACGCCAAACCCGCTGCCTTGCGGTCAGGTTTTTGAACTTGGAACTTTGGTTGAGAACCCTAATCGTTCTCCTGTCTAGGCCTGGGCAACCTGACAGTATCCTGCCCACGCAATACAATGAATCTTTCCTCAAACAAATTTTTGATGCTCTGGCCACCGCAGAGGATTATCAACGGTGCCCTATCTGCTGCATCGAACAGGGTGGATAGGGGTTTGGATGCTACTGCTCAAGCCTTCCTATCTTCTTATTCCCCTACTTGCGATTTTTCACCTTTATCGTCCTGTTCCAGCTTCACTTTTATCCCCCCAGTTTTCAACCCCGATTCTTGACCCTCCCCCAACATGCTTTGCTTGGCATTTATCTTCTAATTTCAACTCACATGTGAACGCGGAGCGTCACTCCTCTCCTGGCGACAAGCCCATATCCAACCAAGTGGTCCATTCCAGTTCATCGGCTTCCATTTGGAGCCCTCGATCCTCCTTCAGATTGGCATGCCTCAATGTACGCACACTGCTACAAATGGGTCAACAAGCAGCACTTGCCCGAATATTGGAGACCCTCTCGATCGATATCTGCTGCTTATCAGAGACCCGCCTGCAAGACTCGAGCTCTGTGCTCACTCTGCGATCCCCTTCAGGTGACGCAAGCAGTATTTTCTCATTGCGCCTATCCGGTGACGATGCACCTGCGAGTACCGGCCAAGCTGGTGCTCGCATTGCCCTGAGTCCCCGGGCTGAACCTGTTCTGGTTGATTGGATTCCAATCAGTAGCCGGATGTGTGCGGTCCGATTGGCTGGCTCGTTTAAAGCTTCAAAGTCGCGCGGGACTAATAGGTGTCTATTCATCATCGCTGCCTACGCGCCCACAAACTGTAGCGATGATTCGGTAAAGAACGACTTCTACCGCCAACTGACTCAGCTTCTTCCCCACAGAAGAAGCACGGACACTGTTGTGCTGGCGGGGGATATGAACGCAAAAGTTGGAAAGTTGTCCACTGATGAAATGCATCTGGGTGGTCAGCACGGTGTAGGCTCCCGTAATGATAACGGTGAGCGGTTACTTCATTTGTGTGAAGATGCTCTCTTATTACTTGCGAGCACTAATATCAGACACAGCACAGGCCGAAGGGTGACTTGGCGCCCACCAGCCTCGAACCAGCTATGGACGCAAATCGATCACATTGCAATCAGTTACCGCTGGGGAGGCTGCATCCAGAACTGTCGCTCGATTTGGAGCACATGCGTGGACACTGATCATGCACTTGTATGTGCTGACATACGGATGCGTCTCGGCGGATGCCCACGAGGACGCTGTGAGCGCATTGACACCAGCCAGCTCGCGAAGCCAGCTGTTCTGAATGCGTATCGAAGTACGCTGACATGCGAGTTGAGTAATCGCTCACTGGAGACAATTGATGGTCACTGGTCACATGTTCGCCAGACCTTACTAGCAGCGGGCAAATCCTCATGTGGTATGTCTGATAGCCAACATGGGCATTGGGTCCCTTCGCGGTCTGTGGAACTTATAGATGCTCGCCGACATATCCCGGCTGGAAGCGAGCATAATGAAACTCGCAAAGAGCTCCGGGCAAAACCCCGCGCTAGCCTGAAGAGAGACCGCGAATCTTGGTGGTCTCATCGTGCGTCAGAGATGGAAGTGGCCGCTGCCCTTGGCAACCATCGTAAGTTATTCCGTATGATACTGGAAACGGGCAGCAGGAGACTTGTCTTTAGTGAAACAAGTTGTGATGAGAGTGGACAGCCTATCCACAATTTGTCAAAACGCTTAGAGCATTGGGCTGAGCATTTTGAAAAGCAATTTAATCGGCTAGAATTGTTCGATTCGCCGGTCACTGATCGCCCTGCTCCGTGGGCTGTCCCTTTGGATACACCCTCTTGCTCAGAAGTCGAACGTGAGATCGGACTGTTGAAGTTGAACAAAGCCGCGGGACCAGATGATCTTCCTCCAGCCCTCTTCAAATTCGGAGGCTGTGCTATTGTTGATACTTTACATGAATTACTAATGAAACTGTGGGAGAAGGAGACTGTCCCAACCGACTGGAGCCGCTCCGTTATCGTTCCCATCTTCAAAGGCGGCTCGCGCTCGGAATGCGGTAATCATAGAGGAATCAGTCTGATCTCCATCGCCTCCAAATTACTCGTCTCCATAATTCTTCACAGACCGAATGGCGCTGGTGAAAGCCAGATTCGTGAGGAGCAAGCCGGGTTTCGTCGTGGTCGTGGCTGCATCGACCACATCTTCACCTTGCGTCAGTTGTTGGAGCACCGTCACACATATTGGCGGCCCACCGTAGTCGTGTTCCTCGACATCAAAGGTGCCTTCGATTCGGTTGATCGATGTGCCCTTTGGAATTGTCTACTCAGGAAAGGTGTGCCCGAGAAATACGTAAATATTATCCAAGCATTATTTGCCCGGAGCACGGGCAGAGTGAGGGTTTACGGCAAGCTGTCGCCACCCTTCAATATCTCCAGCGGTGTGAGACAAGGATGCCCGCTATCACCTTTCCTTTTCAACTTCGCTATTGACGAAGTCATGGAGTTTGCATTTACAGGACATGACTTGGAAGGTGTGGATCTACTCCCAGGAGAACGACTTCTTGACTTGGAGTATGCAGACGACATTGCCCTCATCTGTGACAGCTTCCAGACATGCCAAGCTACCCTGGATAGATTAGCACTGGCTGTCAGCCGCTTTAGGCTTTGCTTTGCACCACCGAAGTGCAAAGCGTTCCTCCAAGATTGGCAGGGATCGCCTCCTGCGCTGACCCTTGGTGGGGATCAGCTAGAAGTCGTTCAGAAATTCAACTACCTGGGAAGTTGTATCAGCGCCCTTGGGATCGAAGACGAGATCACGAACCGTATAGCAAAAGCTCGAGGTGTTTTTGCTAACCTTCTCCACCTATGGCGACTGCGCGACATCATTGTCGCCCTGAAGGGTAGAGTGTACAATGCAGCGGTACGTTCAACCCTACTGTACGGTTGCGAAACCTGGCCCCTAAGATCGGCGGACATGAAGAGGCTAGTTACATTCGACCATCAGTGCCTTCGCAGTTTGGCTCACATCTGGTGGGAACACCGCTTGAGTAACGAGCGTGTTCGGCGCATTGTTTGCGGCCCAAGAAAAGGATCTGAACCGCTCAGCACCGTTATTTCCCGCACCAGGCTCCGATGGCTCGGCCACGTGTTACGCATGCCAGCCCACCGACTCCCGCGACGTGCGTTGTTTGCGCCCCGGGGGTGTAGATGGAAGAAGAGGAGGGGTGGCCAAGCGATGACTTGGTCAAGAGGAATGAAGTCCCTCACTTCGGAGCTAGCCTCGGTTGGAGCGTCACGGCTCCCTGGTTGGGGTCCAAAAGACGGTGAACACCTTTGGCTGGATACACTTGCTGACATGGCAAGGAGCCGACCTCAGTGGCGTTTGTGCTGTGAGTTTCTTTGTCCTTCCCTATCCCTTTTAGCCTCCCCCTCCATCTACGATCTCATTTCGTAGGGCAAAACATAATAAATTATTTTTTGCCTAGTAGCCGGTTGGTAGCTTACCGGAACGATGTCTATCCGTTGCTGGTAGCTCAGCTGGCATGCAACTGTTGTATCTATTTTTCCTTTGTGTATTGTATTATATGTATGTATGTATGTATGTATTTCCTGGCGGGAGAGCCTATGGTGCGCTGAGGCTGGTGGTGGCTAGATCCTGACAGATGGTCTACCCACTGCTGCTACTGTTGCGCCATAGTCTCATGTCCTGGGCGCCTCCACGTGGCGACCGCTGGGTGGGAGTTAGGTTTCGCCCTTCTCCCTGCTAAGATCCAGGACACCAATCCGCATGAGTCAGTGAACTGACCATGTGCTAGACCCGCTGCCTTTCGGGTGTTCATTTAATCGAAGGCTTTGGCTGAGGACCCGAGTCGTTCTCCTGTCAGGTGTGGGCGCCCTGGCAGTATCCTAGTCCATCCTCTCCGGAGGTTAGGAAGTGGTCGATGGCCCACTTCCCGTAAAACCTAGCCATGGGAGACAACAGGTTACGGGTTATATTCTCAATGCTCGATTGGCGTAGAGCACGAGTACCACGCATTGTCTCTGACGGTGGGAGGACACCTCCGGGTGTTCAATGGTTTGCTACTGCCCGCCTCAAGCCAGGCAGCCCCTGGTCAAATTGGTGCAAACCCGCCAAAAACCCACCTGCGTCTGGCCGTGGTCGCAGGTGCGTATCCAATTACGGTCGCAAAACATATGATAACTGTTCCAGAACCTCAAAGGCTGCGTGTGACGGCCGTCAAGCAGATCCCCATCTGTCTCTGCAATCACATTCCCGAGCTGGATCTGCTCTCCACTGCCTTGTGGGTCAGGCTATTGAGCCAAAGGCTCCGGGTGGAGTCCTTCAAGCAAACCTCCAAACCACCCACTGCCTTGTGGGTCAGGCTATTGAGCCAAAGGCTCCGGGTGGAGTCCCTCAAGCAAACCTCCAAACCACCCACTGCCTTGTGGGTCAGGCTATTGAGCCAAAGGCTCCGGGTGGAGTCCCTCAAGCAAACCTCCGAAGCACAACGACCACCTCGCGTGCGATTGCCCACCAATGCAATCGTATGCCTGCGCGCAAAGCACTCAACATCGGGTGCTGGAACGTGCGCACACTACTGGACCGGAACTCGAGCGAGCGCCCGGAGCGACGCACTGCACTGGTCGCAATGGAGCTGGCGCGCTACCACATCGATATTGCGGCGCTCAGTGAAACTCGGCTCGCTGAGCAAGGTAAGTTACATGAAGCAGGTGCTGGCTATACATTCTACTGGGTGGGGAACGCCGCCTCAGCACCACGTGAACATGGGGTCGGATTTGCAATATCCGATCGCCTGAATGGCCAGCTGGTGGGTGAACCAACGGGCATCAGCGCGCGACTGATGACTGTTCGCCTGCGACTCGGAAGAGGTAAGTTTGCTACTTTTATAAGCACGTACGGTCCGACCATGTGTTATCCTGATGACACGCGTGATCAGTTCTACACTGAGCTATCCTCCGTGATACGGTCTGTGCCGAGGAGCGACCGACTATTTCTGCTGGGTGATTTCAACGCGCGCGTTGGGCGTGATGCATCAGCGTGGACAGATGTTATCGGTGCGCATGGCATTGGTTCAGCGAATGCGAACGGTGACAGGCTGCTCTCACTGTGTGCCACTCACGGCCTGACGATCACGAACACTCGGTTTGCACTGAGTGCGAGTGATATAGCAACTTGGACGCACCCACGGAGTGGTCACGCTCACCTGCTCGACTATGTCATCGTACGTCAGCGTGATATGCGTGAAGTGCGCATGACACGTGTACTGCGTGGAGCTGAGTGTGGCACTGATCACAAATTGGTTCGGACCAAACTGTACATATATTTTCGTAAATCTATGTATTGCACTCCCGCCGTGAATCGGCGTAAATTTAACATTCTCTCCCTCGGCACTGTGGCGAAACGTGCTGAGCTGGAGAAGGCGATGGCTGCACGCCTGTGTGGTGATGTGGACTGTATAGCCACAGTGGGCGACCTGTGGCACCACATTCGCGACCAGGTGACAGCTGCTGCGGAGGAGACCATCGGGCGCGCAAACTGTAAGCGGCCTGATTGGTTTGATGACAACAATGTGACGATTGACGCATTGGTGTCAGAGAAGAATGCAGCATTTGCTGCACATGTTGCAGACCCCAGTGACTTGGGGAAGAGTAGTCAGTTTCGCAAACTTCGACGGCGACTGACCCGAGAGCTCCGTCGCATTAAAAATGCATGGTGGACGGAGAAGGCGAAGCAGATGGAATGCTACGCCGAACGCCGTCAACACAAGGAATTCTTTGACTCCTTGAAGGCGGTGTATGGACCGAGATTGGAGCCGCTGAGGACACTGATCGATGGTAGTTCAGGCGCTACCTGCACCCAGACTGCAGACATAATGCAGGTCTGGCGGAAACACTTTGACTGTCTCTTGAACAACCGTTCAGAGATCGACTGGCCTACATTGAATGGCCTGAAGCAGCACGATGTGAAGGCGGATCTGGCAGATACGCCGAGACTGGATGAGACGCAGAGAGCACTTGCTCAGCTGCGAAACGGCAAATGTGCCGGAGGTGACGGGATCCCACCTGAAGTATTGAAACACGGTGGACCCGCGTTGTTGACTGCGCTGCACCACTTGGTGCAACGCGTGTGGATTGAGGAGGAAGTGCCTTCTGAGCTGAAGGATGCCCTTGTGCTACCACTGTACAAGGGCAAAGGTAGCAAGCAATGTTGCACGAATTATCGTGGCATCAACTTGCTGAGTTGTGTGGGCAAGGTGATTGCCCGAATCCTGCTCAATCGCCTCGTGAGTCAGATTGTGGAACCTCACGTGGCGGAAGAGCAATGTGGATTCCGTTCGGGTCGCAGCACTATAGATATGGTGTTTGCGGCTCGTCAGTTGCAAGAGAAGTGCAGAGAACGACACCAGCCTTTGTACTCGCTTTTTGTTGATTTCACCAAGGCATTTGATACGGTGAACCGCGAGGCACTGTGGCTGGTGTTGGGTAAGTTTGGTTGCCCGCGTAAGTTTGTAAGTTTAATTGAATGTCTGCACAGTGGTATGCGAGCGAGGGTGCAGCTGAGTGGAGAGACCTCTGATGACTTTACAGTTGTCTCTGGTGTGAAGCAAGGCTGTGTGTTAGCTCCTGCCCTGTTTAATATCTATCTTCATGCAATGTTGTCTTGTGCTTTTGATGCGGCTTGTGTTTACGGTGTTCGTGTGGAGCACCGTATTGATGGTGGGTTGCTGAACATCCGTCGTTTCGGTGCGAGAACTCTAGTCTGTGAGACAACTATCCGTATGTTGCTGTTTGCTGACGACTGTGCGTTGTTTTCACACAACGCGGATGAGTTGCAGCACATGACTAGTGCTCTGGCTTCGACAGCGGCCAAATTCGGGCTCACCATCAACACAAGCAAAACTGTCTGTCTGTTTCAGCCTTCACCGGAGGTGCAATCTTCAATATTGCCGCAAATCAGCATTGGTGCTGAAGTATTGGAAACCACCTCCCGCTTCTGCTACCTTGGGAGTGTGATGTCGACTGATCAGCAGCTACACATTGAGTTGCGTAATCGCGTGTCGAAGGCGGCAGCGGCATTCGGGAAGCTAGAGTACCGAGTGTGGAACAACCATCAGCTTAGCATTGGCACGAAGCTGATGGTGTACAAATCCATGGTACTGTCCGTTCTTCTATACGGCAGTGAAACGTGGACGATGTACCGTCGGGATGTGCGATATCTCGAGCGGTTCCATCAGCAGTGTGTGCGACGAATTCTGCGGATCGGCTGGGGCGCCAGAGTTGCAGACACGGAAGTGTTGCGCCGAAGTGGGATGTATGCAGTGGACTGCATACTTTTACTGCGACACCTGAGATGGCTCGGTCATGTGAGCCGTATGGATTCGACGCGAATACCGAAACAACTTTTATACGGTCAGCTGAGTATAGGGAAGCGGCATGCTGGGAAACCCAAGTTACGTTACCAGGACATGATTAAAGTGAGCCTCACACGTTCTAATCTTGATTGCAGATCATGGGAATCGAAGGCGGTTGATCGTGGTGCATGGCGCGATCTAATCACGAAGGCAGTTGCTGAGGTGCGGGAGAAAGCCCTCATGCATGCAGAGAAGAAGCGGCAAGTGCGGAAGCGGCAAGCACCGATGAATTGTACTCCATCGACATCGAGCGCATTGTGTTGTAGAACATGCGGTCGCGAGTGCCTTAGTCAGGCAGGCCTAGTGAGCCATGAGAGAGGTCACTCGGGACCACTGCCGAAGCGACGACGGGTCCCGCAGTGAACGTAGGCAGCACCGGCGCAGCGTTTGTAGGCACGCTGAATTCGATTTACTAACCGCATGCTTGCATGCTAAGTCTCTTTATTTCAGGTGGTGGGTTTTCGGTTCTCTCCTAATGCCTTTCTTTCTCATATAAATGTCTAGTGGGCCATGAGCTAGGTCCTTTGGGGCCACTACAGAAGCGACGATGGGTCCTGCAGAGAATTACGACGAGCCGGCGCAGCGTTTGTAGGCACGCTGATTTCGATTTACTAACCGCGTGCTTGCATGCTAAGTCTCTTTATTTCAGGTGGTGGGTTTACAGTTTTTACCTTAATGCTTTTCTTTCTTATATAAATATCTCCATGTACTCTATTCCATTAACTTGCACATATCGCTTTAGCCAGTTGTATTCGATTTCCATAAGATTTTTGTGTTCGTGGCATACCGTGAACTATACTTCCTGACCTCGTGCACTTAGCTAGGATGTGTTTGTAAACAACTTATTACGTATGCTATTTAATTAAGGTTTATGTCACCGTTTCCTTATGCATTAATCGAGTTTTTCTCTTTCTCTCTCTCTCTCAAGTGATTGGCTGTTGTTTGATATCCCCGGTGTGGCTGCGCTTGATGTGCATGTTGACAAGGTGCCTACCTGTCTATTACCCACTACCTCGTCCATACTGGCTCCAGGAGACAGTTGGTCGTTGCTGGAGGGGACGGGGTGCACGGTCCTTGTGGCCGTGTTAGGCTCGAAGAGTGGTTCCATGCACTCAGTGTGGAGCGGACTACGGTCCAGCCACCGCCTTGTGTGCGCTTGATTCCCCAAATACAGTGTGCTTGTGTTTGCCTGTGAAGGAGTGTGGGCCGGCTCCGTTGATGAAACGTGGTTCCCATCCGCATGCCTCCCGGTCTTATTCCTTCGGGTTTACACTGGATATGGGGTGTGTGGTTGGAGCTGTGGGTGGTGCAGCGCAAGCCATCCATGGTCCCTCTGTAGGCGCAGGCGTCCTGTGGCTTGCCACAGTGACAGGCAAATCCGAAACCGGATGCCGCCAACCATGTATGTGGCGGGAGAGCCTATGGTGCGCTGAGGCTGGTGGTGGCTAGATCCTGACAGATGGTCTACCCACTGCTGCTACTGTTGCGCCATAGTCTCATGTCCTGGGCGCCTCCACGTGGCGACCGCTGGGTGGGAGTTAGGTTTCGCCCTTCTCCCTGCTAAGATCCAGGACACCAATCCGCATGAGTCAGCTAACTGACCATGTGCTAGACCCGCTGCCTTTCGGGTGTTCATTTAATCGAAGGCTTTGGCTGAGGACCCGAGTCGTTCTCCTGTCAGGATGTGGGCGCCCTGGCAGTATCCTAGTCCATCCTCTCCGGAGGTTAGGAAGTGGTCGATGGCCCACTTCCCGTAAAACCTAGCCATGGGAGACAACAGGTTACGGGTTATATTCTCAATGCTCGATTGGCGTAGAGCACGAGTACCACGCATTGTCTCTGACGGTGGGAGGACACCTCCGGGTGTTCAATGGTTTGCTACTGCCCGCCTCAAGCCAGGCAGCCCCTGGCCT
>OX104063.1:55550032-55589880 GCA_944474145.2 Dicrocoelium dendriticum
AATATCACTAGATCATACACAAGGATCGCTGTGTGGTGAAGTCTTGAATATGGAACATGTAATGTACGCTGTTACCCTGTCAACTTTATCAAAGCCGAAGGTTTAAATCACCGTTCGTTTCAGTCACTTTTGTAGGAAATGGATTCAGAGTTCAGGGATCTAGCTTATCCTACAGAGGTACGGTGTCTAAGTCGTGGAAAAGTTCTCACGAGATTTTTCAAGCTGATTCCGAAAACCTGCCAGTTCATGGGAAAAGTCCGGCTCAGCACACAAGCGTTCTATTCCCAATTCTGAAGTAGTGCACACTCCGCTGTGTTCTCAAAACTCACACACTCCCTCGATAGGTCGCCTGATCGAACTCGCTGAGACAGACACACGATTTGGCCACGATAGCGTGTACTGTCTGTGTACCTGACGATTGTGAGCGCGTGTGTGAAACTGACATTGCACGCTCTACAACTACCACCACAAACAGAATAAGCTGTGAGGGAGAATACATGCAGTACAAATCTTAGAAGTAAAGCACGGAGAAGAGAAGACATTTAAGCCTGAGTGCATAAAAAGAGAGCCATCTAACTTTTTTAGATGTCTAACGAACATGTGTAAACCAAGATAAAGCGTGTGATAGGAAAACTCCCATATCTTTTACCGTAGATGAACGAGATAAGCTTTGGTCATCCACAACCATGGGAGGAGAGCTATGTACAACGGACTGCAGTCCGTTGGAATGTAGAAAGCAGGATGTTACGTCACAACACTTGAATGGATTGAGTGAGAGAAGGACCGTGAGCTGGACCAAGTCACTAGTTCGTCTAACCCTCCATAGAATCTCAAGGGGTCCTCGATGATTGAGGCTATGCAACCCAGAATGATGTCATCAGTAGGTTTACATCTAATGATGTATGATGGAATATCGAGACTTTCGACATAGGCGGTGAGTAGAAAAGGGGATAGGATGGCTCCATGCAAAATACGACTTTCCGCCACACGGCTGTTTGCAATGGGTGCTATTTATGAACTAATCACAATGGGGGACACCATTTTCGGACAAAAGGATGATTGGTATTGAGGTGTCGAGGCTCCCAAAAGCGTTGTTGTAGTCAAGACATGGGAATTGCATGCTCGTGCATCTATTATCCAACGCTAACTCAGTGGAATGCGCCAGGTAAGAAACAGCATCCAATATAAAGCACTCTGTTTTATGGACAAACTGACATCATCATCATGGTTGCCTGTGGAAATGCGGCGTACTTGTAGTTATTCCAGTACCTTAAGCAGCACGAACTTGCACGCAATTGGACGAGATTTCCGAGCTCCCTTTTGGGGACCGGTGTTATTCTGGCTGGTTTCCAAATGTCGGGGATGGTTCCAATCCTAAAGCATCGATTCTTGATCCCTATCAGAGGTATTGTTAAGACATCTGCGCATCCTTTAAGAGTGGTTTTTTGATAGAATATCCGGTTCGCTAGCCTTGTTGGGCTTCAGATTGTGAGCTCCTTGTAAACACTTGCAGAATCAACTGAAATGGGAGGTTCAGTAAACATGAGGGAAGGCAGGGGGAGTGTGTTGGGTGATGAGGAGCTGAATCCGGTGTTGAGTTTATTTACATCTTCAGTAATGAGCATTCTGAAAGAATACTTTCCGGTGAGTTGTCTTAGAAATCTTGACACGTCACAGCAACTGGGGTTGCCGAAAACGGTTTGAATGCACAGAGGGCTTAATCATTTCATTTCGGCTTTTATAACTAAGGTTGGACGTTCAAGACAAGCAGTTGACTTATGTTTATGGGCCTGTACATTTTCCGCAGTTGCTTGATCAATGGAGATGAAAATCTGTCATTTTGTAAATAAATTGTCTCAATGTGGCGACATAAATCAAAAGAGAAGTTTATGTAGTCTGTGACATGCTCGCATTGATTTGACAAGTGTTTACTTGAGAAAATTGTAAAACAGTTGAACCGCGTTTTGATTTAACTTTTTCGACGTTATCTGCTGACCAGTTCCGACGTTTAACGATTCTGGATGACATTTTTGTCAGCGCAACATAATTAGCCTTACTGTGTAAGTTGGGACATAGCTTTAGTACGCAGTGATCGGAATCACCAAGAGATGCACACTTTTGTGTAGAAAATAGCCCTAGTTTGTTGGTAAAAGCTAAATATAGGTGTACCTCGAGTCTGGTGGGGACTTCTACCACATTGTCTAAACCCGAGATGTTAATGAAAGTTGTGTCACTCCTATTTAAATCGCCGGCAAGAACGAAAATGGAACATACTAAGTTTGTTTGCAACTCCAAGGTAAGTTGGTCTGCAAACTTTTGCAGCTCGAATAGAGCTGTGTCTGGAGCCAAATACACTTTTCCAACTACGAGAGTTAGAAAACGGCTCAGAAACCTTGATTTATACACCAATAAACGATAGGTTAGTTTAGGGTATTCCAAGAGTTTCGAAACAAATTTACGACAATCTTTGTTAACGAAAGTGATGACACCTCCTCCAGGATGTTGGGGATTTCCTGGGCTGCCGGATCTAATGTGGTGTTAACCAATGAGACTAACGACTTCATGAACAAGGTCAGGATGCAACCAAGTTTCGCACATCACTATACAGTCCAGCGAACGGCAAATCCAGTAGTGATAAACAGCAATAAAACAGGCCGGTTAAACGATCTCCCAAGTCTCACGTAACGCTCCAAAACATGCAGAGTTACGCACAAATTGCACGACTACCTCCGTAGGTAGCTGAGCAACAACTTTTAGATCCTACAGATAGTGAAACTAAAAGCGTTGCACGTAAAAATCTTGCTGTAGCCTTGGCCTGTCGTCAACGGGAGACAAGCCAGGCACTCCCACACGACAAACCTACGCTTACAAGGAAGTGCAGAAGAAACAATTTCTACGCAAGCAAATGAAGTTGACAGTGATATGTTCAAACATCCCAGAACCCACTAGCGAATCGCTAAAAGGTAGACAAGCCGAGGAGCAAAACCGGTGGGCTGAAATAAACTGCGCACTCGGACTGAAAGTTCTCCCAACTAGTCTTACAAGCCTTTCACGAAATCCATCATCTCCACACGTAGGGGAACCTCGGTTACTGCAAGCAAGGTTTGACAACACACGCGACCCGGAAGCTGTTCTCTTAGCAAGCCAGCTTCTAGTGAACTCTTCTGTCAGTGCCCGCATTTTTCCTGACAGGCCATGGGGAAAAAGACGTAAGCGGGAATCCAACCCTAGTGCGTCACGTCAAAACGCGATGAAGAAAGTGGTACTGGTTCATGGTGTGCCAGAATTGAAGTATGACGATAACTGAGAACGGCAAAAGCACGACATGGAAGAATGGAAGAATGGAGGTACATCACAGAGCTTTATGACATGCAAAATATCGTGGCTTTTGACGTCAATCACCTACTTACTTCCACAATCTACCAAGGCAGTGGGTTATCAATCTGGAAGTTACCTTGGCTGCGCCCGAAATGGTATCAGTGGCGATCCAAGCGTGGCATAGCAACAGGTAACTAGGGCTGCCAGAAGTACGTTTAAAACTATACCTTCAATTAGTATAGACCCCAGATACAGATAAGCCAGTCTCGGTTGTACTTATCTCAGATCAGCCAACCGTGCAGACAACCGTTACAAAATATTCAGCAGACCGGCACTATTTGTGCCGGTCACTCACAGCAAACCGAGCTCCTGATGCGTCAACAAATACAATGCTGCTACACCAACATTCAGGGGTTGTACTCTAAGCTCTCGGAACTGCGTCATCGACATGAAACAACAATATGGGACTTCATACCAGTTATTGAAACTTGGTTTTCAAGTGACATACTGGATCCAGGGATTGAACTAAGTGAGATGTCAGTCATTCGAAATGATCGTCCATCTCGCGGTGGCGGTGTTGCTCTATACTATCGAGATTACTTGAGACGTGAGACCCTTGCCGGAATTTCCATTCTTATTTCCGACGCACTAGTTTGCCTACTAAACCTATCAGGTCGAGATGTTGGTTCACAGAAGACGCATGATGCTTACCTCTTAGTAATTATCTATAAGCCACCGAACTTGTTAGCAGCCAGCGATACCATTCTGTTAGACGTTCTCCGCTATGCTGTTTCACCAATTTCACTATCTTATAATGGACGACTTGAATGTTCCTTCAATAGAATCAATGTTCCCTAATAAGCCTTCATTTAAATCGAAACTCCTCGAATTCATGGATATGGCAGTTTTGTTTAACCATGTGCACCGACCAACCAGACACCGCGGTTCAAACAAGCCATCACTCCTGGACTTAATCCTGACTAATGAAGAGTTGATGGTTGATTCAGTAGCATACGATTCTCCACTGGGCCGTAGAGACCATTCAGTCCTAACGGTTGGTCATGTTTATTATGTCAGTACTGTCAATAAAGAAAGAGTGACTCAACGAACTAGTACGGACTGCTTTAAGCAGCACAATTTAGCGGCAACTGTTAACCTACAGACGCACAGCTCAAAGAATGACGCATGCAATGAATTGAAAGACAAAATTAACTGGGTCATACAATCAGCATCGAAGGTTGTACCATTACGAGCATCGCGCCGGACCAATACGTGGATCCGGAGCAGAACACGTAAATGGATCAACAGAAGAGATGAAATCTGGAGGTAACATTCACTAAGCCCATGTGATCTCACATGACAGCATTACAACACAATCATAAACTACTGTATGTCGCTCATTCGAATCGATAAGTACGAATGGCAGGAGACCATGTTGCTGAAATTTACGAGTAACACCAAACTACTATGCAGATATGTGAATGGCAAAAGAAAGGTTAAGCACGGAATACCACCACTCATGACGGCCAGTGGCCTAACAACTACTGCTGTAGATGCCGCGAAGGCTCTACTCCTGCAATTTGGCTCGGTAGCTACAATTACCATGGAACCTTCGCCCTATCAACTCCCAACAAATGTCGTTGGCTTATCCAGCGTCACCTTTACTCCAGCAGCAGTTGCATGCAAATTACACTGTCTCCGGGATCAACATGGAATCAACATGCTCGGCCCAAAAGTACATAAAACCCTTTCTCCCGCCATAGCAGCACCAATTGCGGCCTTTATCCAGGGTCTGCTTCACTCCCATACACTCCCATCTGAGTGCAAAAATGGAATTTAAAGCAGTTAGTTCTCCTCAACAATTTGAAAGGCACGGAAAGAAGACGAAGGCTGGTAGATGCATGCATTTCGTATTGTCTCCTCAGTACCATTAACAAAAACCGGTATGCATAGATATAGCTAACAACAATGATTGAATCGGTAATCGCAAATGAACTGATGAGATACTTTGAAAGTCAGCAAATGATTTCCAATGCCCAATATGGTTTCAAACGCAGACGATCTTGTCTCACCAATTTACTGCTTACTCGGGACTCATGGACCAAGGCGACTGACGAAGCAGTCCACATAGACGTGGTCTATTTGGATTTTTCTAAAGCATTTGACAGGATGAATCACTTCTTTCTCCTCCAAAAACTCGCTGCCTACGGTATCAACGGTTCCATGCTCACTTGGTTGGAAGACTATTTCCACGACAGAGCAACCAAAGTAAGAGTAGCCGACACTCACTCCGAAACCCTGTGAATCTCCAGTGGTGTACGGCAAGGTTCCGTCCTCGGCTCGCTACTGTTATTAGTCTACATTATATAAATAAATAAACTGTTATTCTCGGCAAATCGAGGCACGCCAGCATAGGCATGATCATGGTAAGAGCGCAACAGGTGATCAAGGAAGGTACAATAGGATTGTCATAGGAGTGTCTATATGTTGATACCTGAATGTATTTAAGTGTGTATGTAGGCGTGTGCAGCTGTGTTGCTTGGCTTTGTAAAGATTTCGTTGCTTTTGCTGGCGTCTGAACATGTCGCCAGTGCTAAAGGGAGGCTTGACGTCCGTGGATTTGCAATTATTGTACGGATGAACATTATGGTGTTGATATACAATGCTTCGCCACTATGTAGCAAGAGGCAGCGACTTTACTAAGTGGCGAGTCACAACGGCCATTTCACAGTGTTGTTAAACGGACATTTGTGGCTTTTTATAGGGAGAATGCTTACCAAGCGAAGACCTACCACGTCCTGGAACACTGCTGCCGAACTATTTGCTGGAACGGGGTAAGCCCGAACCACCCAGCTGGCACCACGGAGAGGTTGTTCGGCTAGCCAGCAGACATTCTATCCCCGATGCGAATATTTACAGACGATGCTAAAATATGGAGAGCAATTCGCTGTATCCTACCGTGTCTAGCTTCAGGATGATCTTGTTCGGATTAACGAACGGACGGAAGGGAACCAGCTCCCACTGAACCCTGCAAAGTGCCACCAGCTGACGGTGCGCAGCAGCTTTGTCAACACATATCTTTTGGGACAACACGTGACTAGTGAACGCGGCTTAGGTATACTCGTGCAAGAGAGCCTTGGCAATTAGCTCCAGTTGGGATGTAGCAGCACCTATCTGCCGCTGTCACTGATAGTGGCTAGCCTGCGATGTGATGTCGCCCTCTCGCTAGACACTATATCCATAGCATTTGAAACTATGAAAAGCTATTTATTTCATATTACTCGTTGTAATTTTAAGGTCTTCATCCCAGTAGATCACAAGATACATAGCACAGCCGTCCGGAAAATCACCAGACGCGTTTCGCCCTATTGCGGCTCCTCAGTGGTGCGCATTCCCTCGGTCCCTACGAGGGAACGAACCCATGACCACTAGAGGCAGATGCCAACTAGCCAGCAGCTTAAGTCACTGATAAATGGGGAACGTTGGCTGGGCTATATAATTTGTAAGCTAATTGGGATATAGCACCACTTATCTTCCAGTTTCACTGTTAGCGGTCATGGGTTCGAGCCCCAGTAGGGGACCGAGAGAATGCGCACCACTGACGAACCGCAATAGTGCGAAACGCGTCTGGTGCTTTTCCGGACTAGGCTGTGCTATGTACCTTGATATTTACTGGGATGAATACCTTAAAAGTACAACCATAATTCGCGCTAATTTTCCAATGCAGTAAGTGTGGCGAACTTTAAATTGAAGCACTTGAGGAGAGCTCTCGGCACTTTTAGGCGACGACTAGTACCAATGCTGATCAACTTCTGTATTTGTCCTCACGTCGAACATGCAATTCAGGCCTAGTGTCCATGGTTAAAACGAGACATTCGCCTATTGGGACAACCCCAAAGAAGAGCCACAAAAGCAGCGCGTGTACTCGGTGTGTACTCATCAGAATACCGACGGCTTAGCAGATTTCTTATTCTCACATATCGGATACTAATGGAAAGCGAGCATCCATCTAAATTATTGTTTACCCTAGGCCCTTACAAACAAAGCCGAGGCAAGCACCTGAAACTAATGACGCAACACTCCCGTCTGAATTGTAGAAAGTATTTTTACTCACTTAGAATCTGTTCTCACTGGAATGCATTACCAAACTATGTGGTGAACGCACCAGACATGACGACATTCGAAAGACTCTTAGACTTTCATCTTAGTGATAAAAGCTACACTACAGTTTGTTAAAGTGCAATGGTTTAACCATTGATACTTCACGTCCCATGTTGGAACATGTTGATTTTAATTTTCTTTTGCATATCCATCCTGTGGGTTTTGTAAAGTTATGCTATTTTGTCATCCCATCATACACTATTGTACTATTGAACTACACCTGCATTCATAAATTCCCTTCACTGCAAAATGTTTGCGAGCTCATCCATTTTCCCGAGAATTGATCGGATATTGCTGAACTGCATCAGCAGAATTTGCCCCTTGTTAACAAGACAGCACTTGAGTACTAATTGCCAGCCCGTACGACGCTTTTTCTTATTTCCTAAGAGGTTCGTGATAATTCTTCTTAAAGCTTTTCTAATCTTATACCCGTATACAACATGTAGCGATTTTCGCACATTTTACCGAAGACAACTGCAATCGTCGACCGAGTATGACAACATCCGTGACTATGGAATTAATTCACTTAAGCAAACGGAAAACCATTCCCGTAAACACAAAGAATCCGCATTGAGTATCGTAAAATAACATTTCGATTGTATCAGCAACGGCGGAATTTAAAGTCCCCGCTTGGCAACGTAAACTGAAGCGCGACCTGGAGGTGTCAGTGGGCTACTAAGAACGTCTGCGCACTCTGTCCTACCAGCAAAAGTTGAAGTCACTGGGAGTTTTCACAGGACGTCATCGAAGGCTGAGCGGCGATCTCATCTTAGGGTACCAAATATTGAGTGACCCTAATCACGTATGCCGTAACTTGCTGAAACGCAGCCATATAACATCAACCTCAGAGGTAACTGCATGAAACTGAGTGAACAATACAATGTGGATGCAGCTGTGGGTGATGCAGCACAAGCCACCCATGGTTTCTCTGCATGCGTAGGGGTCCTGTGGTTGTCCTATGGAGGCCACAGGGACAGGTAAATCCGGAACCGGATGCCACCATCTAAGACAAGGCGTGAAAAGGTTCTAATTAAATAAAGCTAACCGCCGGAACAATGGAACAGTGATATAATACGGATAAAAAAGCCAAGTCTTGACAAGTCCCGTGAGATGGTTTGCGGGAATAACGTTGGTTCAAAAATAAGTTGCACAAAGGAGAAAAACGCATCGTGGACTCACCATATTATCCGTTAACACATAGGTATATCGGTCTACCCCGATCTCCTGGGGTTGTTGAGCACAATGTTTGTCTGCGTCTTGTCGTCAGTCAACGAATAGAAATAAGATCAAGTAGTGTAAATGGTGTAAAGCATCGTCGAGTCGTTTTTAAAACTGGGTAGCGTGGGTGCGGAAATTACAAAAATTGCAAGAACGTTCCACGGTTGACAAACTCGAAGGGAAAAATGATCCCGGCTGCACCCAAGCCGACTGTATTGGGTGGCAAGCCTCAACTTATGACCCTTCAATTCTGTGTTGCGGCTATGCTTCAAGAGCTAACGACAGGCGTGATCGGGATTTCCCAAGGTCTGGAACTCCAGCATGAGATTACTATGAGATTAGAGTTTGGTATCGCGCTTCATGCCAGTCCAAAGATGTTCTCTGAAACTAGCTAAAAATTGCTCATGTAACGTTGGTGAGCGGGCGTTGGTATATACAGCAATCAAGGGGCTAGCGGGAAACTTAGGGCTGTTTGCCACCAGGTTACGCGTGACCTACTCTGAAATCCTCCTGGTTAGCCTCCTCTCAGTTGTGCCCAGATACTCGGTACCGCAAGTACAATGAAAAAGCTAGATTCAAGTGGCGGAAACTCTAGAGTTTCACTTGTCCAAATCGAAGTTGCAGAACCAATTTTTAACTTAATGGAGTAGGATTAGCTCAGCCGCATTTATTACTGGACGGGAAGAGACGATATCGGAATTGCCTGTCACTTTTGCCCCCTTTGAATTGCAGCTTGATGAATATCTTCTAAGGGACGTCGGTCATACGTTTTTCGATTGTTTTTACCTTTGAGTGGCACGCAATAAATCTCTCAGGATACTCATTTTCTCGTAATGTTACTGAAACACGTCGCAACACCTTGTTAATAATCTCTTCCGAGCAGATCATATAAGCTTCTGAGAAACTAGTCCGGACGAGTGTTCGTTCGTGGTTAATGGGGCAGAAACTAGTAAAGCTTGGATACTGTCCCGTCCAAGTAGGCTTGCGGTGCACCGATCGGTTGAGTTTACCATCTGGATTTCTGTTCAGAATCATATAAAACACCAACAGGAATCGTTCAAAATCTTCATTCGACTATGCACTGCTCGTCTGCTTCAGTTTACGGAGGCTTCAGCGATTCGTCGTCTGAAACCTAATTTGTATAAGTAGACGGAGCTTGTGACCACCCTCCTCTTGCCCTGGAACCTGCGTTCTACTCGCTGATCTGTGAACACGTTGTTTTGCCGCCGTTCTCAGTTGCATTTTGTTACACAAACCAGAGCTTGTGTGAATCGCCTTTTATCTCCCCATTGCGGTTTTTGGGCCATCCCCGCAAAAGCACAATAGAGGAACTTTCCGAATCACAAACCGCACAAGAATATTTGTGGTCTCAAACGAAAGCTAACTGCACGTTTTCTCTGACGAATCAGCAACCACAGCTGAGGACCGATCATCAAAGTAGCCATCATACACTTTGTGTCCGTATCGTTCATTCACTCTGTTTGCCGCGTTAACCATCTAGCCGCATAAATGTCCCCCGCTGGGCCAGACGAAGAGAATGTGACGACATTGAACATGCAGACAATTCAGCGCACACGCGACCGGCCGGAAACCATCAGCTCTCGGCCTCTATGGGTATAACATCGAGCGACGCAATGGATGGTAGCGACCAATCAAAAGTCTGTGTTACCGCATACAGATCGACAGTAGTTGGTGACCTTCTCTCATGACATAAAAATGTACGGATTGGAATCCGTTGCAGCAGTTACCAAGACCAGTTCCATCGCAAATGTTTCAAGCTCACAGTGAACCAGTTGAAGCTACCAAATAGTAAACCAGATTCACCATGGTTCTGTTCAGTATGTATCGTCAACCCACTGGTAAATATTGTACATGAACTATCGCATAAGTACGAAAGACTAGTGGCAATGGTTGAACAAATGAGGAGCACCAAAAGGGATTCATTTGTAGAAAGTGTGACAGAGAGTAAATCCCAGTCATTCCCATCCAGCACCGCATTAAAACTGAGGAAGAATGGTAAGCAACGCGCTAAAAATGCATCATCTGTGGGATTAGGCGCCAATATCACCAGTTGTTCAAATATGCATGAAACAACCACCGCCAGTCCGATTGCAGTGAGCACGGTCAGTGCCTCCTCCACTCTCCAACCAGTTCCGAAAATTCAGAAGGGCTTCGACGCCAATGATGGTTGGAACTTGGTTGCTGCTAAAGGTGACCGGAAACCTAGATCTTCGGCCACTCTCACTGGACCCATAGTAAACGAACAAGACGAAGCTATACCAAAACAACCCCCATCGACTGTATACGTACCAGCTGGTCGCTTGGCCCCAGCCAGAGTAGTACTTAGTATACCAGCGGTAGTCTGCACCAAAGTCCCAGAAAATGAAAACAACTTGATGACGTGAACCAGTGGAATTACAAATGTGATACTATAGGTGTTGTAACTAATCCCATCAATTTGACACGCCGTACCCGTCATCAAAACTCACAGCGCTGCGGTGAACCAAGACTTCTCCGAGTTGTGCTGACTTCTGCCAATGAAGCAGAAGGTGTCCTTTTGTCGACAGCTCGCCTCCGGAATGGGTCATGTTCCATCTGCCTATTCCCGGATATTCCGTGGAGCGAGCACTGACAGGCGAAACACTACTTGGACGAAAACCAGAAGGAATGCGTAGCCAGGAGCATCCTTGTACACGGGGTTCCCAGGGCTGAAAGTCATGATGAGGACGAAGCAGTCACTCATGACCAGGAGCAATGGCAGTACATTCGCGAGACCCTCTCCCTGGAAAGCGTCATAGCGCAATCCATCTCGAGGCTGCGCCGATCGCCAAACTACCGAGGATGTGGCCCGAGGATTGTGAAAGTTGTCTTTCAATCTAGCCAAATGTCAACAATGGTAGTGGAGGGACGGTATGCGGGTCGCTGCAGCCTTCCTTCCGAGCAGTATTTGCTAAACAATCACACGAGAGCAGCTACTTAGTCAAACCACTTACCGACAATTTGGATAACTGCAAGCAAATAGCCAGTGAAGCTGGCGAGCACACCCCATAGATTATATACAAAGAGAGAGGCAAAGAGGTAACGGTAAGATCCATGAATCGGACACAGATGAGTTCATCCTCCCACCCAAAAAACGATTAGTTGCCGCCCTTTCGCAGGTCGGCATAAAATTTAATTCAAAATACGCATTCCACGATTCATCGATAAAATCAGAGAAACTTTCCCGCATGTACACCACTGCACAAGTTCTCATGAACAAGCTTGCTGAACTGCGGCTACGTCAAGCGTCACATGCCTGGGACCTCACATTCGTTTCGGAAAATTGGTTGCATTCAGAAATTACCGATGCCGTAGTCGCGATAAATAATATATCCCTTCTCCGAAACGACCAACGCAGCAAAGGCCGGGGGAAGTATTGTTATACTACTGCAACGACCTGCAGTGGGAACCTGTGGCCGATGCGGAAACGTTGATCATAGGCTCACTCTGGTGCAGTATGCGACTGAGACGAAACGACACTTGTCTTTTGGCTGTGGTTTATCGTCCCCCAATGTCCACCGCTGAGATGGACTCCCGCCTGACATTATCCTTGGGAAGGGTTCTACGAGGACAATACAGTCATGTTCTCATCTCAGGTGACTACAATATTCATGATTTGGAAGTTCCGGCATCCCCCCAACGCAGACCTGCAAGACTATTTTGCAAGCATTTCGCTCTTCAGCTATGTTAGCTCACCCACCCGATTCAGAGCCGGAAATAATCCATCTGTGTTTGATTTAGTGCTCACGAACGGAGAGCTCGTGGTTGAAAATCCACGCATGAAGTGCCCTCTGGGGCGAACTGACCACGTAATCCTAATTTTCGACTACGTGTGTTATGCGGATTATCCACAATAACATACTAACTTGTTTCGTACAATCACCCACTACGACGTACTGGCAGAACTTGTAGGAGATGCCAGCTGGGAGTTTCCGGACGACTGTTCTATTGACAGTGCTTTGTTGGATATTACTGGCAAGTTCAGTGATCTGATTAAATCTGCATCGGTCAACAAACCCATCCATTCTGCAAGGGCACAATCATTCATTCGGAGCAGAACGCGACAGTAAGAGACGCCGCGTGGCATGTGTATAGAGCCCTGACATCTGGAGTAACTATGTTGTGCATCGTAGTCACTGTGCCACGCTTGTGCGTGAGGACGAATTCGTACACCAGCAGTCTAGCGGAAAAGTTTTGTGCTAACAGAAAGCTTCTATACAGACATGGGAACAGCCTCCAAAATGTGAAACATGGTGCTTCTCCGCAAATATCTGCGGATGGATGTGCTCAAGCCGCCGAGGATGCAGCCAACTTTCTAAGGCTACAATATGCCCCACTTTTCTGAAGTGCTCTCAGCATTTGTTACATACCTGCCCCATTCTCACAGATGCCAGTATTTAGACACGTCACGTTTAATTCAGCGACCATTTTGAGGAAACTTCTGTGGTTGTACACCCATAGTTCTCCCGGAGTTGACAACATTCCCCCGAAAGCATTGCAGTTGGCAGCTACGAGAATAGCTGAACTATTAACGAGATTTTTCCAAAGATGTTTGAAGAACAGCAGGTCCCTAGCGTGTGGAAGCAAGGCATCATTATCCCGATTTTCAACGGTGATAGCCATTCAGAGCCAGCCAACTATCGTCCAGTAATTCTGCTCCCGGTGCTCTCATAGGTGATTGAATCGGTCATAGCTGAGGCTGTAATGGGCTACTCCGAAAGTTTCAACATCATAGCACCTGAGAAACACAGATTCCGTCAGCATCGGTCATGTACTACCAACCTACTGCTTGCCCGTGGCAGTTGGACCGAGATAGCCGACAGCGGGACCGGCATTGATGTCTCTACCTAGACTCATCCAAAGCATTCGACCGCGTAGATCCTCGCATCCTTCTTTACACGCTGCAAGCATACGGAGTTAGAAACTATGTCCTTGGAGGGATCGGAAACTTCATCTTTCAGCGGCGCCTTCAGATTCGAGTTCGAGGTTCATTTTCTGTTCCATTTGGTGTGGACTGCGATGTTCCACAAGGGACGGTATTAGGGCCGCGGTTATTCTTGTTCTTCATTAACGACCTTGCGAGTGTCATCATGTCAGATTTCCTGCTTTTTGACGATGACATCAAGACATGATGGATAATCAACATTCAGGAAGATCACGATAGATTGCAATGAGACTTAGACTGCGCTTTTGAAGGGTCAAAGGTAAATCTACTTCCGTTTAACACGAACCAATGCAAAACCGTGCATGTCTGCCACAAGCGCACGTACGCATGTAAGCTTGGAGGTGATATTCTAAAAACCGCTTTACAAGAGCAAGACCTTGAGGTGGTGATCCAAAACGACGTCAGCTGTTCGACGTAGTCCTTGAAGTCGTCCAAAACCGTGAACCAACCTGGTTGTCTATTACGGAGGGCGTTCGGGAGGTTCGACCCCTCCATCTTCCCTCTAATGCTCAATGCGTATGTGAGGCCCCATGTAGAGTACGGGATCCAGGCTTCTCAACCCCGGTTAAAACGCGACTTGGTTGCACTGGAGACCGAACAGCGACGAAAGATATGAAGGGTTTGTCCCACCTGCAATAAAACAGGCGACGGAAAGCCCCAGGGAGTGTTCAGCGGAAGATATCGTTGTCTACGGGGTGACTTCATCCTGGAGTTCCAAACCTTGAGAAATCCCGATCACGCCTGTCGTTAGCTCTTGAAGCATAGCCGCAACACAGAATTGAAGGGTCATAAGTTGAGGCTTGCCACCCAATACAGTCGGCTTGGGTGCAGCCGGGATCATTTTTCCCTTCGAGTTTGTCAACCGTGGAACGTTCTTGCAATTTTTGTAATTTCCGCACCCACGCTACCCAGTTTTAAAAACGACTCGACGATGCTTTACACCATTTACACTACTTGATCTTATTTCTATTCGTTGACTGACGACAAGACGCAGACAAACATTGTGCTCAACAACCCCAGGAGATCGGGGTAGACCGATATACCTATGTGTTAACGGATAATATGGTGAGTCCACGATGCGTTTTTCTCCTTTGTGCAACTTATTTTTGAACCAACGTTATTCCCGCAAACCATCCCACGGGACTTATCCGTATTATATCATTGTTCCATAGTTGCCTAAACTGCCAGTAGTTTAAAGTTCAGCAACACGTATCGGGTTCTACTGGCCGAATCCGACCCATTTCCGCACGTTTCGCACACATCATGACAAAGTTGGGCGTTTCCCCTGTGTGAAGAAATGGTCTATATCCTGACCCTAACAGATCGATGCTCACGTTGACCTAAAGGTATTCGGATCCCGGGTGTCGTAGCCAAAACCGTCACACAAACTTTTGAGGATCGCCGGGTCGCCGCTCAGGGTTGACCTCTGACAATGACCGCTGATAGAAGCCCTCAGTTTGAATGTAGCACCTTTACTGACGCACAATGCGCTAGGCCCTCGTCGCATTCGCACTGCCACCCATCATTTAGCTTCCAGCGGTACGACTGAGCGTTTCCACAGGCAGTTCTAGACGTCCCTCAGCGTAGTTGACGCATTCAACTGGATGGGAACCTTACTGACGGTACTACTGGGTGTCCGCACAGCAACCAGGACCGAGGTTCAAACTTTTGGTGCCGGATTGCTCTGTGGACGAGTCTTAGGATTTCCTACAGGTTTCTCCCGCGCTCCAAGCACTTGTCGGTTCGACGCTACTAGTGCAAAATAAATGGTTGCTGAGCTACTTTTATCTCGACCGCCTGAACCCAGGGTACTCAAGAGTAAATCATTTGTTTACCATGACCTACATCGTTAGTTCCACGCTTTGTGTTTGCGTTGACAGCCTCCGTAAACCATTAGATTGCTCATAAAAAGGGCAACTTAAGTCAATCATCACAAAGATTGAACATTCATTATCGAATGCAACGGTAAACGCGAGGTCGTCAGGCCTGATCTGCTCAAATTCGCCCATTTCGAATACGGCCACCTCGAAGACCACCATAAATCCCTAGTTCCATCGCTACCAGCCTAACCGGACAGCACATCCTCTGTCGTTCAATGAATTCGCGACAAGAGGCAGTTCCGGAATCGACCGCAACAGCAAGCGAACCTTAAAAGTCGACTAGTTCCGTAAGACGAGATTACTGGCCGGTGTGTCCAAGAGACTGTTAAAATTTTCCTTTTTCTGCACTTTGTTGTTTAGCAAGACCGAGAAAATACAGTAAATATGTTAAAAACCAAAGAAAGGACGAAAGCTTAAGAAAGCTGTTGTGATCTACCGCAGTGTGCGCGATTCCGATTTAACTAAATCGTTCTCTGCTAGCTCCGAATCCTGGCCGGAAAACAAAAACCTTGGAGATAAAAGCGTATTGCAGAACTAGCTACCGAAACAAAAACAAGTAGTATGAAATTAACAGACATTTTTATAAGTCTATCAAGAAAGATTCACGGATCAGAACAACTAGGTCAGCTGTCCTGACCGGTATATCAGTTCCGCTGGCCAATGGGAAGGCTTGTGCGCTCTTCGTATGGATACGAACGTTCCTGAAGCGAACGATCCTGAAAGCATTTGAGGTTTCGGTTGTACATCATTGGCTTAGCTTGTTTTCCCATCAAAACAATGAGTTCTGGGAGACTTACTACTTGTTCCGCATTTTCAGTGTTTAGCGAGAACGAACAGAAAAAGCAACATAGTACAATGTTTTAAAAGCCAAAAAGGAGGAAATGTTTTGAAAACAAGAGGCTTTCCTTTGTATCCCCTTATCGCACTCGGGAACTTCCGTCGCTCTTCGCTTGCTCCGGTCACTTGCGTTTGACGTAAAGCATTTTGCTTCCCTTTCATATCACCGATCCTCCAAGGTTCAAACATTACCACACATTACGTACTTAAACACTGTGATCGAACACTATGTCATACTCTTTTTCGGCACATTTAGGAAGGCGACAGTTGCAGCCCACTAAAGTCCGTTCGCTTTGGTGCTCACTCAACGTCTGCATCAGCTCTCACCACCTGCTGACGCAGAAGGCTGACCGGCGACCGACGGTCGTCAGGTAGATCGAAGGATCACTCACAGTTCCCTTCTAGAAGAGGGGCTGTGTAATGCTCTGGAGATCTCACCGTACGATTGTCGTTTCATTTGTAACCAGCATAATTAGGCGGTTTGTCTGTCACATGTTGACAACTTTTGTTTATATTCATGCTACGCAACCAAAGGGTTGGTTGATTGCACAAATCTAGCGTTCGACCATCGATTGAGTTATACATGAACTCCGCATCCAAACATGATTGTGTCCCAACAAACCTAACGGAATCTTTTAGGCAGTGTGTGTGGACAGGAGCGTGCAAACAGGGCCTAAGAGTTTCGCCAACCATCGAGTAACCATCTGGCAGAGCGGTCTGTCTATCCGCATAATCGGACGCCGCATGTTGCTTGTTTTGTGCAACTTGGGCGTGATCCTTATTTTTGGTGTCTCTGTGTCCGCCGTTTTCAGTTTCCAATATGGTGATTCAAAGATATGTCGCTGGAGCAAAAGAATTCGTAATTTGCTTGCGATATGCTTGTCCACTGAGGCAATTGTAGCCCCGTGTCGTGTCAAGCTGAAAATTGCAACCGTCTCAGAGATTAGTTTCCATTTTTGTGCTACAATCAGATTTGTTAGTAATAACAATAGGCGACTTGCAAAGCGGTTCAGAATCTCATGCGACACTGGTACATCTGAAGGACTCACTCCCAGTAGGTGGAATGAATGTCTGTTTGCAAGATATTCTGCAAACCATACCAGAGCACCTGCTCCTACGGGCTCGGAAGACAGAAATTATGTGAGCACGAATACAGTAAACGGAAATTGATTAGTTATTCTGTAAATTATCATATTGTACGGCGGCGGAAGCCACCGACTACCTTGGAACTGGAAAAACAACAAAAACGGGATAGTAAGGAATTATAAACGAGCGCACTGGATGAGACGAAACAACGCAGTGCGAGTCTTGCGGATCGAGTCGAGAGCGGATCACGAGCGACGTCTGATACTGAGTCTGGGCCCCTAACAACGGAGGAGGCACCTGTCGAGAACGCAGTGACTCAGATAAAGACGCCGCTAGCAAAGCCCACAGGACTGAACGCGGCCCGAGTGATGCAGTAACGGGAATGCAAATCGCGAGCTTTCAAACGACTCCTGGCTGGCCAGAATCGGATATGGCGATGCGGAGATACAGGATGAAACCATGGAGGGACTGTTACAAAGTTCAAGCTCTTAGGCAGATTGAATGGCCCATCATACAACTCCTCATTCGCGTTGCGTCTTGGGAAGGAAACACGGTCCATAACTGTACGGGTTTGTGAGTCGTCAGTTGCACATTGTTGTGTCAATACACGCTCTTCCCTCCCCTCCTGCGTCATTCCCGCTACACTATTCGTTTGTCCTAAATGTTCAACGTCGAATACTGAACCAGAGATGCCATCGGGTTGAGGACTATAAGATGCAATGCGAAAATCTTTGACCTATTGCTCACAAATTTCCGCTGCGGTTTTTGGTCTACAAAGTTTAGTTGAGAGGTAGATCTAAGCCCATTTCACACTTTCTATTAGGCTTGGCGGGTGTACAAGAGCCTGGTCTACGACCCGCAAAACCACGGCAACATCCAAAACAGTGAGATTTCATAAATCAACTAAGGTAGAACTATGCATAGTAGCCCCGCCGACTCAGCTTAGTGACCTGCTGACCATCCCAGACGATATTACCAGCTTAAGATCATAATTTCGTCAATTGATAGCTATCAGTGCTCAGCGCACTAGAACCTATAACTACCTTAATGAAAATGACGACGAGTCCTAGAGCCGAGCAATTGTAACCCGCAAGTGCGCTTTTCGACTCGATCGCCGCAGAAGTAGTTAGTAGGATGCGCCGCTCTAACAACGCAGTGGCCTTTCGTGCCCTGGATAATATTCCTCACGATGCCTTACGGAATATCCTACTTAAGGCTGGAAATATGGTTGGCACAGATTGCGGCTGCATAAGGCCTAATAAAAAAGTTCAATGCAACTCGTGTCCAATCTTATTCAAATTCCACAGTTCATTAACAGCCAGTGAATCTATAAACAAAAGGGAACGAATTGCTGACAACACTACTTTCAAAACCCTGAGAATAATTGCTGATAGAACGCCCTTACAAAGGATAAGGTGCACAGACAGTCTGACTCTATTCAAGGAGGCGACACAATGCGCCCCAGTGTTTCCTCATCTACGACATCTACTGGGGTCATCATTTGAAACTGACAATACAGTATAGCCGGCTTGAATGCCGTAGAAATTTCTTTTCCCTCTGCTTGTGCAAGCCCTGGAACGCTCTCCCTAATTATGTCGTCCCCGCTCCCAATCTGGCGACATTAGAAAACGAGTTGACGATGCAGTCTCATTTGCATTTCATTTTGTAACTTAGTAGCCACGTGGCTACAAAACGCAATCCAACGGTGTCTTACCAAACTCCCAACCAATGGATTTTGACTTTTAAGACGCGAACATCAGCGCTATTCTACATAAGTCCACGGTGAGTGCACCAAAACGCTTGTAAGTTTATCGTATAATTTTAGTTTCGCAATAATTTCCATCGTACGGGACTTGTTCAGCTTTGCATTTTTGCCCACAATACACCATTTTTACATTGTTACATTTAATCTGGGTACAGTGGGAGTGGCCGTCTATGTTTTCGGTCACTTTTGGCAGCAACCAAGTTCCAACAAACACTGGCATCAAAGCCCTACTGAATTTTCGGAACCGTTTGGAGAGTGGACGAGGCTCTGGATGTGCTCATTGCAATCGGACTGACGGTGGTTGTTTCAGGCAAATTCCAGCAACTGGTGGCATGGACGTCTAAAACCACAGGTGGTGCATTTTTAACGCACTGTTTAGCCTTCTTCCTCAGTTTTAATGCGGTGGTGGATGGGAATGGCTGGGATTTACTCTCTGTCACGCTTTCTACAAATGAATCGATTTTTGTGCTCTTCATTTGTTCAAACATTGCCACTAGTCTTTCTCACTTCTGCGATAGTTCACGCACAATCTTTACCAGTGGGATGACTATACCTACTAAACAGAACCACAGTGAATCTGGTTTATTATTGTGTGGCTTCAACTTGTTCACTGTGAGCTTAGAACATTGGCGATGGAACTTGCCTTGGCAACTGCTACATTGAATACCGATGGGTAGATTTTTATGGCATGATGGAAGGCCACAAACTACTGTCAATCTGGATGCGGTAACACAGGCCTGTGATTGGTCGCCACGATCGTCGAATTGTCTGCCTGTTCTAGGTCGCCGCGTTCTGTGCGTCTGACCGGAGCAAGTTTAATCGGCTAGATCGTTCACACGGCAAACAGAGCTACTGAGTGATACAGACATAAAGTATACGATAGCTACTTTGATGTTCGGTCCAAAGCTGTGGTTGCTGACTCGTCGGATAAAACGCGTAGTTGGCTTTTATTTGAGACCACAAATATTTCTGTGGGGTTTGTGATTCGAAAAATTCCTAAATTGGTGTTTTTTGGGAATGGTGTGAAATCCGCAATGTGGAAATACTATGCGATTCACGCAAGCTAGCTCTGAAAAATGGAGTGCACTAGATAGCGCTGATGAAACCGGATCGAGTGTAGGTTAACACACGTTTGTGTGACCAAATTCAGCTGAGAAAGATGACAAAAGAACGTGTTAACAGATGAGCGATTAGTCCGCAGTTTCATTCAAAGTCCCAACCCACAGGTGGCAAAAAGCGTGACTGGGGCTTTTCAAGATCTGGTACGCCAGAATGAGGACACCTCGTAGACGGTGATAAGTTCCGCAGTATATGACATAGAGAAATACAACTCCATGTATGTCCGAACACGAGCTTATCGTTCGCCAATTATTCCTCATCTAGCGCGACTTTGCTGAACCCTAACATAGTCTTCTGAGATTTAACCGACCATTTTACGCTATGATGGAATTGGGTTTTCCATTTATTTACCGACCTTTTTGAACTGCATCTATATCATGCTACATCGTAGAAAGTGTGTGTGTCACAGATGAATATTCACTCGCTATGGGTGCATAAAGCACATTCTTGACTTGATTTGACTTGAATTCTTCGGAACAATATGGTGTTTGAATCTTTGTCTGTAGAAGGACCAAGTGTAGTCTATACGTTCCTTTAGGTATTTTACAACTGTTTTGTTTTTCTGCAGGAAATGCACCCCTCCCTGACCACCATCGCAGACGCATTACTGGCAAATTCACCATGTTCTAAGGAAAACAGGGATCACATTGATCGGCTTTCTAATCCGCAGCAAACTTCAATGCAACATGCTTTATTCACCTGTCACCAAATGAACGTGAAGCTGCCCTTGAAGCAGCTGGACGAAAAGCGACACGAGTTGAGGACGCATTTCGTGCAACGACGTCCTCAGTGCGCGAATGATGTTACTGCATACAACCTACTGCTCCGCTCACACCCAGTCCATAGCCTTTTGCCCAGTGAATTGGCTTCCTCAATGGACAGTACTGAAGCCGCAAAACGTTGCCATTTTTGTCTCAAAGTAAGTCAGCAAATGACAAGAGGACAGGTCTGAAAATTTACGGACTTCATATTGTACAGGCTCTAAGGTAATCGAAGGATGTCGTATCATACTCAATATTTCCTCGGGTGCGAATTGTCTACACTTTTACATGCGAATCACTATTCACTTGGCCACATATCTGACCGTGACGGTGAAAGTAGATCAAATCAAGGGGCAACGCAGTGAAGCTAAGTGTCTCCTGTTGTCTACTGATGTTATCCAATATTAGCACCAGATTGCTTGCAAATCACTTATTAAGTTGCTTGAGAAAATAGACCTTGACAAGAGAGTGATGAACCAGAGGTTTGCGCTGGTATGTTCGAGAAGCCATGTGCTGCAACTCAATCAGTGGTTTGAATACAACGTAGAAAGCGCATTCAACGCTATAGCATTGGGACATGTTGCCGTACTCGAACAACGGCTGCGAACTGTAGCATTGGGTGCTTCATGCGCTTATGAAATGTGAATACCAAGGTATAGCACACATCTCACGGACAGGGATAACTAAGGTATCAAAATATTACATCGGATAGGTGTAACCCAGCAGTCCATAAAAAGTTGACATCTAACTTTAGCTAACCTTGGGAGTCATTTATTGATTGATTAAATTTTGACCCTTCAAAAATGTCTGACTAGTCGGTGGATTGTGAGATTAATTAACCTGTTTCGTGGTTGCCAGAATTGGTGCTAGGTTGGAATGTTATTGTGTATACCTGTAACTCGGGATGTGAGTGAGAACGTTGTCCGGTTCTTCCAACTGGGGATTTTTGTTGCACATGCCTCGTTGCCAAGCTAGGAAACATCTTCAGTGCACCTATCAAGGTCTGATTCGTAGAGCCATAAGACACTGCCGGGTCCCAGTGACTACTAATTGTTTACCGCTTTGAATGTCAGCCTTCGGCTTGCTCATGACGGTCGGCAAAGTGACCACGTCTTCTCCCTGTCGATCTGGTGCTCATTGTTGACTTAACCGGCGGAGCTTCGCAGACACCCTCTAGATCCAGGTGGTCGTTGACTGAGTTCTGGCACGAACGCCAGGCCACTATGAACTCACGCGCCCTGCGGTTCCTTGCTCTCCTAAGTATCTTGACGTTCTCCTAATCGAACTGATTATCATTGGCGTCAGTATATACTGACATTAGCGATTTCAAACCACTAACGGCGGATGACCAGAGTGTGTTCGTGCAGTCTGTGCCAAGTATCTATCCTGTTTGGCTCACGTAGTATTTACCACAGTGTTTGCAGGAAACCTGTAAATCATACTGTTACACTCAACCGAAATCAGAACAACAGTATTGCAAATGGAAGTTTAGTAGACGCAATGGCAATGGTACATCGGCAGTCCACACTGGGTACAGAGCAACTGTTTAGTTTTACGCAGTTCACATGTTTTAGCTAAGCACTCGCTTTTGAGCCAATCAATAAGCATCGCTGGTTAGTCGGGAGATGGACACTCACGCACTAGCGCGCACAATGCAGCTCCACAGGTTAGGTAGTGTAGCGTGATCTTGACGCGCTCAACGTCTGTATCACATACCAGTTGTTTGTTCTTTACTCAACTGGTCCTTTACCAGGAAGTTTGAGCTGAATATTTTTCCTTGCTTCATGTGTAATATCTATCCACTGAGACATTGGAGGTCTCGCTGCTACCGCAGGAATTCTATGCATGTAAGTTAGAATAACGCTTAATCTTCCTTTTGCACTGGTGGATGCGAATTGTGATTAATTCCTTAACATAAAGCAAAGGCAAAATGTCTAAGGTACGAATCCCGCTGAAACATGTTAAATAGTTGGTTTTCCTCCGCTTTCCACAGTTGCAGAGTGTTACGTAATGTTTGGACCCGTTCACAAAGCGTTCTCACGCAACTGCGCTTGTACATAGCCACATGGTTACTGTGATAGTTCAGATTCTGATCAGTGTGCATTGGTTTCCAGTAGACTTTTTTCAAGGCTTCACAAGCATAGCTTACCATCAGCACGTTCAAGAATGGAAACTGGCCACTGCTTTCCTCCTCTTTAGAGAAATGGATGCCAGTGAAAATGTTACTGACTGTTTGATGTGTTTCTCTTAGCCAGGAGCTTTTGGGGATGACAGAAGTATCGTCCAAGTAACGTACACAAACTTTGGGCTCCACTATCGGCAGTGGCTTTTGTTTCAGTGTTTGCATCATTGCTCCGGCTATCAGTCCAGAGATTGGCGATCCCATTAGTGTGATAGTTACCAGTTTGTACGTTTGGCCGTTGAGAGTGAAATGTGTAGTGAGACAGAAATTAAGGAACTACATCATTGTGCGGAATAATACTGTTTGAACCACAAGCTTATTTACAAACACACATCAATAGACTTAATGTGGTGCAGTGTGGAATCCCGCCAATCGTTTTGGTTGGTGAATATACACATACAGCAAAAGAGGTGATCAACGCCTTAGGGGTCCAGTGCCTACCTACTTTTCAAGGAGTACAAGCCTCAAGCCTGATTCTGTCATTCCGCCATCAGTTTTATCAGGCAACATATCCAAAGCAGAAACGGTGATGAAAAAACTGCTATCCTTGCATGCACACAGCTCTGCTGGAGAGTATAACACTCACTCCAAAGCATTTCAGGTTGCAGCCATGTACCTAGCCGAACCACTAGCTGAATTCTTTCAGCGCTGAGTGGACGAAAATATAGTTTCGTCAAAGTGGAAACGGGGTATTAGCACCCCTATTCACAAGGGAGGAAACCAATCTGATCTTGCCAATCACTGCACAGTAACGCTATCCCAGTGCGCACCAATGTCACAGAAGCAATTATCGCCGACTCACTGATGGGTATCTGGAAGGCTACGGCATCATTGAATTGGAGCAGCACGGGTTTCACCAACATCGATCATGTACCACGAACCTGCTGATCACATAAGGCAATTGGACCGAAGCTGTCGAAGTGGGGATAGAAATCAATGCTATCTTCTTGGGTTATTCAAAAGCGTTCGATTGTTTGGATCATCGTATTCTACTTCACAAAATTCAGCACTACGGCGTCGGAAATCCAGTGTTAAGACGGATCGGTAACTTTCACCGCGAACAGCAATCGGAGGTTAGGGTCCCGACATCCCAGTCCGACACAATACGAGGGGTTTCGGTGCTTGGACCTCGTTTGCTCTTAGTTTTCGCTACCGATCTACTGAGGATTATCACCTCAAATTTCTACCTTTCGCAGCCGACCTTAAGTTTCGGCGCGTGATTAGTGATTGGATGATCACGGAATCCTTCAGAGCGACCTCCATGACGCGTGAAATTAGTCGGTGAGGAAAGCCCTGCCATTCAATGTGTACAAATACCGCGTTTTTTACATCCACCATCGACTCGCCTACATCTACAAGTTGGGGGCGCACGATCTGCAGACAAGCTATCGGGAATGTGATCGGTGCGCTGATAGAGGACGACCTCGGTTGTCCCAGACAGTGAGAGTCTGCATCAAAAAATTCACCCAACATATTCGTCTCTTTCGGAGGGCATTTGGGAGTTCGGATTCATCCATCTTCTTTGATGCTCCATGCCTACGTGGGTCCAAACGTCGAATAGGCTATCCAGGCTTGGTAACGTTGGTAAAGCATGACCTCGCAGAACTCGAAATCACCCAACATCCAACCAGTGCCATCACTTAATCTCCTTGTCTGAATAATTCGCTCAATTGATTCATCGCACTTAAATGCTCAGTGTTACTTATATTGCTATTCGTCGTGATGTGAGCGTGATGAAAACCACCGAAAACAAGCTTGTTTACCTAACTGTTATTTGCTTCTGACGAATTTACAATTCCTTCTGTTATCAACAGAAGGGCCATGTTAAGTTCGTGCTTTTATACCCGTGATCGCAAGCGAGAGTTCAGGGCGGCATAACACATGCAGAAAAAATCAATTCATATTCAAGAGCAGGGTTAATTAAACCCTTTAACAGCGAAAACTGATTGTTCACATGTATTTGTGTGAACAGTCAGCGCCAGAGTTCTTCCATACCAAGTCCGTTCACGAAGTTAGCTAACAACTTAGTATGAAAATGCGTGAAGGTGTCAACTTGTATGTTTTCAAAATGTTCACTGTGTTCCAGGCGGCAGATTTGCAACTGTTTAGTACGCCGGTCGAAATGTTACACCACGCATAGTTTTAAACTGGCGTCATTTTAGGCTAACTCTGTCCGGACACTTAAGAGCGTGATACGGCTTTATCGTCCTGTGCACACGAATGAGAGCGAAGTATTTCGAAGAGGTGGACCTGCGTTTCAGTAGTAAAGAATCAGACCCACATGGTACTCATCACAATAAAAATGGATCACGATTTATACGATATGGGAAAACAGACGCTGTGGTCTGGTGGGGAGTTTCTGGAACCCATCAGTGATCTGGTCTCAAGTATCCGGGTGACACAATCCCTGGGTTTTCCCCAAGGTACACATGTTGGCAGCTGAGGCTAAGGGCAATTAATTGTCTCCCCTACTGATCGATACACTAGCAAACGGACAGTCGCCACTGACGTTTTTTGATGGGGATAGTTTCGACATTCAGTTGTTCCGAAAATAGCTAGACGACATGGCTGTGTGAAGTCAAAACTGTTTTAGATGTGTGACGAGTTAGTTTCAAGATAACCAAACTCCAAGTACGGTACGGTGGTGGCCTTTCGGCGACAGTTAGTTAGGCAAGCAGGCAGGGAGGCAAACATATGAGCGGTGAGGCAGATAGATAAACATCTCAGTGCCAATCAGTAGCATATGTTCGAGACCAAACGGTGAAGTCTCTGCAATCATCATAGGGTGTGGTGGTGTTGGTAGCGGCGGCGGCGGTAAGATACCACATCGAGCTTGAATTGTGACGGTGATCCCTTGTCACACCGGATATGCTAGTGGCGAATCGAATCGGCGAGCTGAAGGAACTTGGATCAACAGGCTGAAAGCTAACCGATTATCGCCAACACAAAACGTAAGATAGTCCATGACTGACGCGAACGAAGCTCAAGCATAGGACAGGAAAGAAGTAGCCAGAAGAAATGCGCCGCGTTGGGAGTGATGCAAACAGATACGAGATAGTTGAGAAAATATTCCCAGGGAAGACATTAGAAATGAGATGGGGCAAACAAGCTTGTTTTAAGTGGTTCATCTTCAGGACAATGTACTGGGGTGGGTGGGGTCAGCTCAAACACAAAAATCAAGTGCGATGAGCGAAGGGATCGAAATATTTAGCTACTATGTCTAAAGCATTAGTCTACCCAAGGTCAATTCAGGGGACATGGCATGATCGCCATGGTTAGTCGAGGCGATTTGTGGACAAGGCAACCAAATGGCCGGTACGAGTTTTTTTAGGGCGCATAGCTCCGAGACATATAAGGATTATTTTATTCATATATAACGGAGGTTGACCGAGGCCCATACTTTGATTTTTGGAGACCACACGTGACTTACCATTACGTATTCAGTCGGCAAAGTTTTCGCTTGGTAGTATGGTGTGTGTGAGGATATGGACAAGTTGGTTTGGGAAAAAGACTATTTAAATCGCTACTCCTCCAAATGATTTGGTTCAGTGCGGCTGAAATCCGATTTAGTCCAGGCATGTTGCCTTCACTCATACAGGCATGCTAAGGTTACTGATAGCAGTGGCAGGGTGGTGACCTGAAGATTTCTCCGAATGGTTGTCGTATGATGTGTAAAATATCATGCAATTATGATTTCATTTTGTATTCGGGATAATCAGGCTGTTCGTTTGTCGCGTGTTGACTACTTTTGTTTATCTACGCGTACATCCGGACGCGACCCAAAGAGTGCCTCGATGGTCCTGGTTCATTCTCGCTTGTATCATCCTAGCTAGATTTTGTTGAGTGCCAGTCGGATTGCATGTAGCGTGAACAAACGTATCCCCCACCTATTTTTACTTTTCTACATTTTGTTTACTTAACTAGAATTATATCAGTGATTTATGCTTACTTCCTAGAGTTCATTTAAATATTATCTCTACTGACCGAGACCTTAGTATCTGGTATGATGAGTTAGAGGTTTAAGCAGTCTGTTATGGTCAGACACGTATTGTGTTCACACTCTTTTTGACTCCTTGCGTTTGGGAAGCGGGTGTGGTAAGAAAATCCTCCGCCATCGAGAGGTATGTAAGAAGTGATTATTGAGGTGATAAATATTTTAATCAAGAAACGCTGCATACTTGCAAACAACGATCATCCAGATCGCGGCGACGGTTAGCGAAAAGTCTTGAAAACAACCTGACTCCAGTTTTAGGCTTTCATAGCAGTCGTAGGCTGTAGCCCCGTAGAGGATAGATGCGAAACGACTGTACTGTGATTGTCTAGATGTGTGATGACAAACTGAGTCCAACTGTTCAGTTGTTGCGGTGCTCACCTAGATGGGTAAGCTGATTGCAAAGGTCTCTTCCCCAATTGAGGTGACATTACCGGTGCGGTTTCGTGACGGTCAATACTCCTTTCCTTGTAGAGGCTTTTTGTGTCATGAAGCTGGATTTATATTGATTTATTACCTACTGTGCTTTACATGTGCTTGGGTAATTGAAAAAGGTTGCAGAAAATATTGCTGCCGCGTGGGTGGGACTTTCACATTCGGATTGGTAGAGGCAAAGAGACAGCATTCTGGTTCATGTCTAGTGTTCTGCTTATTGTCTTGCTAGCGAAACGTTATCTTCTGATATGCCTGAGTGGACGGAATATAGAATTGGTGTCGATGCGTATATTGAATGAGTTTGTTGTGGAAAACCAAGACTTGGGGAATACTCCGCTTTCGTGTTCCTACGTGGTTCAGTACCTTTTATCTGTTCAGGTGGATACTATGCCCTACTTCATCCAGGTGTGCAGAGTAACAGGGTTGCATAATGATTTCCACATGATCCTTTGTGTTCCAAAGCACTTGATGATAACACCCTTCCACACCGTCCAATGTGACGTTTATTACGATTGCTGCAATATGTTTCGTGCACATTTCGCTGCTGATACGTTTCTCATTTTCCTTTTGGGTTTGACGGCGTTTTCTCAAAGTGACAATTAGTTTGTGGGCTACTAGGATGTGTCGTTGCTGAAAGAAACTCGCTTTCATTTTTGACATGTTATTGTACGGTAAAACGACCGGTTTAATCTGTGGCATCGGCTCACTGTTTGCGAGCTTGTGAGTTAAATAACTGCGAATGAAAATGCGTAGGTTTCATTACTTACAAACGACCCGAAGAGGTGCTTCTCTTCTGGCGACTCTACAGTACAGCCGTACCATTTTATTCTGAGAGACAGGCTAGGTACGCAGCTCGTTTTTTGGCATTTCCAATGGTTACTGTTGATATTCAGAATTTAGTGTGTGTGTTTGCATATTCTGCAAACCACTGTTTTAGTTCAGGTGCATTGTTTCGGTCACAAATACGTCCAAGTAAGGAAGTTTGTTTCTTGACTCCGATTTCATCTCTAACTGGATATCATCCATGGCATTGCTGAGCTGGTTTATAACTGCTGAGTACAATTGAGTAACACAAACGTTTATCCAGTGTGGTGCACTTACATTTTCTGGGTTTGCTTGTAATTGTATCGAAGTATACCAGACAGTACATGCTTTTGCTGTATTGGCATGTTACACCATGGTGTGAAGGGGTTGTTTGGCTTGCCATTTGATTAGGAAATAAGGTAGTTGTAGCGACCCATTTTATGGATTTGAAGAAAATAGACCTCATTGTTAAGCTATAACCTGACTAAATACGCCAATATTTTACAAGAACGTGAAAAATCAGTAACCTTAGTAAACAGTTGAGACATTGGCATGTTCAACGAGTTGTGGAAGTTAGTGACAGACCTCTCGCCAGCAGTCTAGATCGCATGTTTAGTGCGAAGTAGCAAAATGGTTTGTTAGCATTAGATGAGCTTTATGCAACTCCGGAGATTTCCCAGATGCTTTACATAGAAGCTTACCAGTGGGGCAAGCTAGTTTAAAGAATCCAAAAATACATAATTTATACTTATCGCATCATCGGGAGCATAACATCCCATATATATATATATATATATATATATATATATATATATATATATCGGTCAGAAGGACACCGTTCATGCTCTTTTCATTATCCCACTCTTTTCCACAGGAGTTTACTGACGAGATGGCCGTTCTAAGGCACCAGGTTCAGTCTCACAAATTGCTGGAAAGTCCAAGCAACAGCATTCTCCAACCCTTGGACATCGTTCCTGAGCTCTCTGCCACACGTCACTGTTCAAAACCGGCGTATATATGATCATTTCGTGCAAAGCTAGTTGAGAAATGATAACCTAATGGCAGTGTGCCGATGTTATCGCTGTAAAAATGTTTAAATGTGAACGGTTCATCTTGCAGATCTATTTGCTTTTTCCCTTTAGTCCATATGAAGCAGTAACTTACTGCGCTTCGAGCTGGACATATACAGCAATATCTGCTCTGTTACAAATCGGGTGTCATTGTAGACAGACCTCCCGTTTCTTATAATCCATATTTTTTGCAGTCACTTTGCTCCGTGGTGATGAAGATTGAAACGTATCATTACGAAAGTCAAAGGCAGTTCAGGTGGAGATCAAAATTTACTGTTCATGTAAACTAGAATCCTTCGTGTCCCATACCCGCTTGAAGCGCTATTCCATCGTAGCAGCTCTTTACTGGCAAGTTCTCGCTACCTGTTCTACGCCATATGCCCAAATTCATTGAGCTGTATGCACGGCTCATCCGCTGAACTCGTTCCAACCACACCTGTCCTGCCTTGAACAATGCTGAACTTGATTTATGCTATCGTACAATTGTGGTCAGTTCGCGTGGGTGGTGTCTTTTTGGCTTCATGATACCAGTTACGTTACAATCACAGAGGTCAGATGGTTAAGTGGGCGATTGACTACCACCTGGATGCATGTCAGTCTCATTTTTTGGATACTCATGAGGAGACGGAAATATTTAAGTCTCCTCGCAAAGTATCCAAACCAGGTAAGCTTCCGCATATCAGGAAAAACACTAGACGACCGTTTTAGCGTGTTAGGTCTGGTCAGTAATGCGCATCTATTGGATCCATCAGAACCCGAACTCACTAGTGACTTGCACCGGCAGTCAGGAGTTTATGTCACTGAGCACTGGGCGACAGCGGCGGACCATCATGATTAGAAAGCTGACAGTCAATGTGATCGGCACAACGCTGAGTCAACAAATGCATCCAATCAAACGCGTTCTTCTTACGAACCATAACCAGAAAACTGAGAAAGTTCAACTACGGCAAACTTCAACATTCATTCGTTCTGACCAAGTCATAGTTGCCTTCCCGCCTTTTATTCCCACCATACTGCAAGGTGTAATAGTCCAGAAGTAAGGCCAGACCAGTAAGGCCAGACCAAAGAATTACGTGAAAATTGATTCCGGCGACGTAGCAGGGTAATATGGAGGTTTAACACAAAATCAAGAGCCCGGAAAGAACACAGCGGCAGGCAGCCAGTACGAATTACGGAAAACATAGGTCGAAATCGTTCAGATGGAACAGGACATGAACACATCGAAGTTAGAAACATACGACACAGTTAAACAGACGAGTATGTTTGTGAGATGACAGCAAGAAAAAACTGGGTTAAAAGATAGGAAATAGCACACACACACACACACACATTATACACATTAGTTAGAGGTAGGAAACACATCAGCTACTGTGCCGCAATACCTAAAAGAAAAGGGAATAAAGTGCAATAGGTGCAAGCCAGCTGAGCTACCGGCAACGGATGGGCATCGTTCCGGTAAGCTACCAGCCGGCTACTATGTAGCAAAAAATACCATGCAAAATTATGTAAGTCTAAATAGTGAGATCGTGATTGGAGGGGGAAGCTAAGAGGGATGGGGTGGGACAAAGAAACTCACAGTATGAATGCCACTGAGATCGGCTCCTAGCCATATCAACAAGTGTATCCAGCCAAATGTGTTCATTGTCTTTCGGACCCCAACCAGGGGTCCGAGACGCTCCAACCAAGGCCAGCTCCGAAGTGAGGGCCTTCATTTCTCTCGACCAAGTCATAGCTTGGCCACCCCTCCTCTTCTTCCATCCACACCTCCGGCGCGCAAACAACGCACATCGCGTGAGTAGGTGGGCTGGCAGGCGTAACAAGTGGCCTAATCATCGGAGCCTGGTGAGTGAAATAACGGTGCTGAGCGGATCATTTCCTTTTCCTGTGCCATAAACAAGGCGTCGAACACGCTCGTTGCTCACGCGGTGTTCCCACCAAATGTGAGCTAAATTGCGAAGGCACGGTGATCGAACCTAACTAGTCTCTTCAGGTCCGCTGCTTTAAGGGCCAAGTTTCACAACCGTACAGTAGGGTCGAGGTTACCGCTGCATTGTACACACTATCCTTCATGACGAGAGATGTCGCACCGGCGCCATAAATGGCGAAGGTAAGCAAAAGGGCACCGAGCTTTTGCTATACGGTTCGCGATCTCATCTTCAATCCCATGGGCGCTGATACAACTTCCTAGGTAGTTGAATTTTTGAACGATTTCTAACTGATCCCCACCAAGGGTCAGCGAAGGAGGCGGTCCAGGCCAATCTCGGAAGAAGGCTTTGCACTTCGAGGGTGCGAAGCAAAGCCCGAAGTGACGGAAAGCTAGCGCTAATCTGTCCAGTGCCGCTTGGCACGTCTGGGAGCTGTCACAGATTAGGACAATATCACCAGCATACTCCAAGTAAACAAGTCGTTCTTCTTGGAGCAGATCCACACCTTCTAAGTCGTATCCTGGGAACCCGATTTCCATGACCTCGTCAATAGCGAAATTGAAGAGGAAAGGTGACAGCGGACATTTCTGTCTCACACCGATGGAGATATTAAAGGGCGACGACAGCTTGCCGTAAGCCCTCACTCTGCCCGAAATACGCGTGTATAATGCTCGGATAATATTTACATATTTCTCCGGTACACCTTTCCTGAGTAGACAGTCCCAAAGTGCACGTCTATCCACGGAATCGAATGCACCTTTGATATCGGGGAACACGACAACGGCGGGCCGGCAATGTGTGTGATGGTGCTGCAACAACTGACGCAAGGTGGAGATGTGGTCAATGCAGCTACGACCTCGACGAAATCCAGCTTGCTCTTCACGAATCTGGCTTTCACGAGTGCCAGTCAGTCTGTGAAGGATGACAGAGGCAAGCAATTTGGCGGCTATGGAGATCAGACTGATTCCTCTATGGTTGCCGCATTCCGATCGTGAGCCTCCCTTGAAAATTGGGACTATGACGGAGCGGCTCCAATCGGTTGGGACAGTTTCCTGCTCCCACAGTCTCACTAGTAACGCGTGTAAATCATCCACAAGAGCAGATCCCCCGAATTTGAAGAGGGCTGGAGGAAGGTCGTCAGGTCCCGCGGCTTTATTTAACTTCAACAGTGCGAGCTCTCGTTTGACTTCAACGGGAACTAGCACCGAAAATGGTAGGCACAGGGGGATGAACAAGGGGAATGCACTACAATACACCCGGCGCGAAAGACGCGTCACCGGGTAGGTACGCTGGTGTGCGAAACCCGTGGCGAAGCATTCGGAGCCTCGTGAGTGCAACAGCGGTGATAAGCGGTCCATTTCCCATAAAAACACCGAATAAGCGTATCGTTCACACGGTATTCCTGACAAACATGAGTTAAATTGCGAAATCAGAAAGGGCTGCAGGTAGTAAGCCTCTTTAGGTCTGTCGATCTGAGGGGCCAGGTTTCGCAAACGTACAGCAGGGTTGGAGGCATAAATATTTGAAAATTCCGCTCTTCAGGGTGAGTGATATCGCGCCGGTGCCATAAGTGGCGGAGGTAGACAAAAGTGCACTGAGCTTACGCAATACGTTTCATGACCTCATTTTCTATTCCACAGGTGATAATATACCTGCCCAGAGACTTAGCTTGCCGTACGACTTCTAACTAATCGCCACTAAGGGTTATTGGAAGTGTGGGTTCTTGCCACTCTTGGCGGAGTTAGCATTTCTAGAGTGCAAAGCACAGTCCAAAACGAGTGACAAACAGAGCTAATTTGACCAGTGTTTCCTGGCATATTTAGGAGCCGTCAGAGATGAGGGCAATGTCCTCGGCGCACTGTAAGTCAAGAAATCGACCACCTGGAAGCACTTCACACCTTGAAGGTCAAGCCCAATGAACGCAGTTTCCATGACTTCGCTAATGGTGAAGTTAAAAAGGAAAGGTGACTGCGGGTAACCTAGTCCCACACCGCTGGAGATATTGTAAGGTAGCGATAGCTTGCCATAAACTCTCTCTGTCCGAACTACGCGCGTAGTGCTCTAATGACATTTTCGTCTATCGGGCACGCCTTTCCTAGGCAGACATTCCCAAGGAGCACACCGATGCCGAGAAATACGACTACGGTGAGTCACCAATATATTTGGCAGTGTTCCAACAACTGACGCAATATGAAGAGGTGGTCAAGACCGAAGAAGCCCAGCTTGTTCCTCGCGATGCTGGCTTTCAGGAGCCAGTCAGTCTATGGAGAACGACAAAGGCAAGCGACTCAGAAGCAATTGGGCTCAGACTGATGCATATATGATTTCTGTATTCCAAAGTGAGCGTCCTTTAAAAATCAGGACAGCAACAGAGGCTTGTCTATTGGAACAATCTCCGACTCTCACAGCACCTCATTAAAATGTACTGACTAGTTTCACAGTGCGTTATTTTGTGTGCGGTTAATCAGACTCCATGGGTTTCCTCGGAATCCCATATATACAGTTCGGTGTTCCTTTGTTATTAAAAAGTAACACTTTGTTACCATCGTTTCTTTCTTTCCATCTTCTGGCACCCGAATCCAACCGTTTTTTCTTATACGACTGGCGAGTTATGTCCGGTCAGGTTTTTATATTTTTTACCCAGGTTTGTACTCCTTTGTACTCAGCGCTAAGATGACTGCAGCTACAACCACCTCGCTAGTCGTCAACACCTTGAAGCAAAATCATTCCATTTGCCTTCTCCGGATTACCACTCTCTTTACCATGTACCGGAATTCACTGTGGAGTCTACCAAATATCAAGCATTATCCAACGCTACCTTGTCACATACCAATGTCATCTCAACAGTAGGGTAAACCTTCAAGAGGATGCTCTACTATTCACATTATCTGTATTATCATACAATTTTTGTATCCTGGACCTGATTTCCGATTAGCTGGCATCATGCTAAAGTGCATGCGATGTATAACTCGCCAGTGGGATGCATACAGAAGAATTCACACTTTTTATTTGATTCATCGCAATTAGTGTACAAGCCGCAACGGTGAGCTACTAATCCAGAAAAGAATCAGACGATAGTTTCGCCCTATTAGCGCCCGTCAGAGGTCCCCTGCAGAGCATCGAGCGCATGACCGCTAGTGGCATGCACCACTAGCCAGCCGCGCATACCACTGAGCCATGGGGGACGATAGGCGACCAGCACGGATGGAAATCTAACTGCGATATAGCCCGACCCATCCTCCACTCATTAGTAATTCAGTGTTTCGTGCATAAAGTAACACGGCCAATTATCTTTGATGGGTTTCAGAAAAAGAATATCTGTAACTCAATCATTGAAAAATCGACCTCCTGTTCATCATCTCCCGGAACATGCCAACAACCGGACAGAAACCATTGATAATCGGGGGGCTGATGACTACAAGCAACAAGAATTCAAGTTAACCGTGAGTAGGTGGTACACACTTGAACACAGATTGTACTTCCCAAGCAATCCGTCTTTCATATGTGATCTCATGTCAAACGTCTTACTTCTTACTACTGCTTGGTCGCAAATATTTATTTGGGGTTTGAGCCATAGTCTTGTAACAAACTCATTGGCTAGGTTTATCAAGTATCGGACCATACACCAAAATCTTGGCACAGTTAACTATTGTCGGTGCCCGTTCAACTGTTGATAACTGATCAATGGAACAATGGTACAATAGGGATAAAAATCTCAAGGCTTGATAAGTTCCGTAGGATGGTTTGTGGGAATAACGTTAGATCAAATAAGTTACACAGAAGCGAGAAACACATCTGCGGACTCACCACATTACCCACGTTAACACATAGGTATATCCGTCTAACCCGATTTCGTGGGATTAGTGAGCACAATGTTTGTCTGGGTCTTGTCGTCACTCAATGAACAGAAATTAGACCAAGTAATGTAAATGATGTAAAGCGTCGCCGACTCGTGTTTAAACCTGGGTAACGTGAGCGCGGAAATGACAAAAGTCGAAAGAGCGTTCCACCATTGAGAAATTCGAAAGGGAAAATAATTCCGGCGGCACTCAAGCCGACTGTATTGGGTGGCAACTTTCAAATTATGACCCCTAAATCATGTGTTGCAGCTAAGATTCAAGAGGTGGCGGAAAGCGTGACCGGGGTATTTCAAAATCTGGAAAGCCATGATGAGGTCTACTCGTAGACGGCGGTATCCACCGCTGTACACACCAGGGCTTTCAGTCCTCTTTGGCATTGCATGTGGGACAAACCATTCACATTTTGTATTTCCCGTCCCTGTGCGGCATCTAGCGCAGCTACATCGCGTTGCCAAGCCTAGATCGCGTACTCTACATGGGGCCTCACATACGCATTGAGCATTGAAGAGGGGGGAAGCTGGAGGGATAGAACCTCCCGAAACCACTCCGTAACAGACCAACATGTTGGTTCACTGTTTTGGACGCCTTCAAAAACTGCGCCGAATAGCCGAGACCATCGTGCATCACCACCCCAAGGTCTCGCTCATGTGAGGCGGTGTTCAGCATATCGTTTCCAAGTTTATATGCGTACGTGGGCTTGTGGCAGACATGCACGGTATTGCACTATTCCGTGTTAAACGGTAGTAGATTTAGCTGTGACTATTCAAAAGCGTGATCTAAGGCTCGATGCAACATATCGTAATCTTCCTGACAGTCGATTGTCCTCCATATCTTGATGTCATCGGCAAAAAGCAGGAAATTTGACTTGATGACACTCGCAAGGTCGTTAATGAAGAATTAGAATAACCGCGGCCCCAACACCGACCCTGTGGAACAGCGCAATCACATCAGTTGGATCAGAAAATGAACCTCGAACTCGAATCTGAAGGCGTCGCTGAAAGAGGAAGTTTCCGATCCATCCAAGGACAGGATTTCCAACTCGTATGCTTACAGCTTTTGGAGAAGGATGCGGTGATCTGTGCGGTCAAATGATTTGGAAAAGTATGGGTAGATGGTATCAATGCCGGTCCCACTATCGGCTATCACGGTCCAACTACCACGGGCAAGCAGTCGGTTGGTAGTTTATGACGGATGCCGACGGAATCCGTGTTGCTCAGGTGTTATGATGTTAGAACATTCACAGCTACGATCGCTTCCATCTCCTTAGACAGCAACGGGAGGAGAGTCACTGGGCGATAGTTGGCTGACTCTGAACGGCTATCACTGTTGAAAATCGGGGTAATGATGCCTTGCTTCCACATGCTAGGGACCTGCTATTCGTCTAGGCACCTTTGGAAAAATCTCGTTAATGGTTCAGCTATCCTCGTAGCTGCCACCTGGAGTGATTTCGGGGGAATGTTATCAACTTCGGGGGAACTATGGGTGCGCAACGACAGCAGCTTCCTCAAAATGGTCGCTGAACTAAACGTGACGTGTGTATAGACCGGCATCTGGGAGAATGGGGCAGGCATGTTACAAATGATTGGAGCACATCGGAAAATTGGAGCATATGAGAGCCGTAGAACGTTGGCTACATCCTTGGCGGTTTGAGCACATCCATCTGCTGATATTAGTGGGGAACACGACATTCCACATTCCGGAGGCTGTTCACATATCTGTACAGAAGCTTATTGTTTACACAAAACGTTCGCGCTAGACTCTGCTGGTTTACTAATTTGTCCTCGCGCCCATGTGTGGTACAGTGATTACGATGCACTGCATGGTTACTCCAGTTGTCAGGGCTAGGGTTCACTCTACGCACATGCCACGTGGCTGTCATGTGTTTCCGGGTTCTACTCCGAATGAATGATTGTGCCCTTGCAAAACGAAGGGGCTTGTTGACTGATGCAGATTTAATCAGATCACTGAGCCTGCCAGTAAAATCCAACAAAGCACTGTCAATAGAACAGTCGTCCGGAAACTCCCAGCTGGCATCTCCCACAAGTTCTGCCAGTATGTCGTAGTGGGTGATTGTACGAAACAAGTTAGTATGTTCTTGTGGATACTCCGCATAACACACGTAGTCGAAAATTATGATTACGTGGTCAGTTCGCCCCAGAGGGCACTCCATGCTTGGATTCTCAACCACGAGCTCTTCGTTCGTGAGCACTAAATCAAGCACAGATGGTTTATTTCCGGCTCTGAATCGGGTGGGTGAGCTAACATAGCTGAAGAGCGGAATGCTTGCAATATACTCTTGCAGGTCCGCGTTAAACTGATCGTTGGGGGATGCCGGAACTCCAAATCATGAATATTGTAGTCGCCTGAGATGAGAACATGACTGTATTGTCCTCGTAGGACCCTTCCCAAGGATAATGTCAGGCGGGAGTCCATCTCAGGGGTGGACATTGGAGGACGACAAACAGCAGCCAAAAGACAAGTGTCGTTGCGCCTCAGACTGCACCAGAGTGAGCCTATGATCAGCGTTTCCGCATCGGCCACCGGTTCGCACTGCAGGTCGTTGCGGTAGTATAACAATACCGCCCCCGGCCTTTGCTAGGTCGATCGTTTCGGAGAAGGGACATACCAATTATCGTGACTTCAGCATCGGTAATTTCTAAGTGCAACAAGGTTTCCGTAACGAGTATGAGGTCCCAGGCTTGCGACGCTTGACGTAGCCGCAGTTCGGCAGGCTTGTTGCATTGGGGTACATGCTGGAAAGTTTCTCTGTTTTTAGCAGTGAATCGTGGGATGGGTGTTTGTGACAAAATGATGTGCCGACTGGTAAAACGTCGGTCACTAATCGTTTTTTGGGTGGGGGGATGACGAACTCATCTGTGTCCGATTCGTGGAGCCTACCATTACCTCTTTGTTTCTCTCTCTTTATGTAATGTATGGGGTGTGTTTACCAGTTTCGTTGGTTAGTTGATTGAAGTTACTCGAATTCTTGTCGGTAAGTGGTCTGCTCTCGTGTGTTTGCTTAGCGGATACTGCTTTGATCCGGAATTCGGAAGGAAGCCTGCTGCGGCCCGCATACCATCCCTCCACTATCATTGCTGAAATTTGTCTAGATTGAAAGACCACTTTCACAATCCTCGGGCCTCATCCCTGGTAGTTTGGCGATCGGCGCAGCCTCGAGATGGATTGTGCTATGACGTTTTCCAGGGAGAGGGTCTCGCGAATGTACCGTCATTGCTCCTGGTCGTGAGTGGCCGCTTCGCCCTCATCATGACTTTTAGCCTCGGAAACACCGTGAACAAGGATGGTCCTGGCTACGGATTCCTTCCGGTTTTCGTCCAAGTAGTGCTTCGTCTGTGTGCGTTCGCTCCAGGGAATATCTGGGAATAGGCGGATGCAACATGACTCATTTCGAAGGCGAGCTGTCGATAACAGGACAGCTTCTGCTTCATTGGTGGAAGTCAACACAGCTCGGAGAAGTCTTGGTTCACCGTAGTGCTGAGATTGGGTGACCGGAAACACGTGTCAAATTTAGGGGCTTAGTTACAACATCTATAGTGTCAAATATGGAGTTCCACTGGTTCACGTCATCAAGTTGTTTTCCTTTTAAGGAATGTGACGTTGATTCCGGAAAGTTGGCATAGATTACCGATGGTATGCTACGTGCAACTCTGGTTGTGGTCAAGCGGCCAGCTGGTTTGATTACAATCGATGGAGGCTGTTTAGGCACAGCTTCTTCTTCTTTGTTTACTATGGATCCAATGGGAGTGGCCGAAGATCTAAGTTTCCGGTAACCTTTGGCAGCAACCACGGTCCAACCAATACGGGGATCGAAGACCTTCTGAATTTTCGGAACCGTTTGGAGGGTGGACGATGCTCTGACCGTGCTCATTGCAATCGGACTGGCGGTGGTTGTTTCAGGCATATTTCAGCAACTGGTGCTATTGGCATTTAATGCCACAGATGGTGTATTTTTTCGCGCTGCCTAGCTTGCTTCCTGAGTTTTAATGCGAGGCCTGATGGAATTGACTGATTTACTTTCTGACACGCTTTCTAGAAAGGAATCGCTTTTGGTGCTTCACATTCGTTCAAACATTGCCACTAGTCTTTCGTGCTTCTGCGATAGTTCATGTAATCTTTACCAGTGGGATGACTATATCTACTGAACAGAATCACAGTAAATCTGGCTTACTATCTAGACTGAGACTGTATTTAATAGCAAGTAGAAAGGTTTCTGTACAACTGCATCGAATTACGAAAAATCCCATACATGTAGTTGTGAAGCATCAGCGGTTGGGTCTGGTCCGTTAATCATGTATCTTTGTTCGGTTAGGTATTTGTATTGGTGTCATTATTTCCGGGCATACGATGTCTTCTTGTGGCATTGTATGTGTATCGTTTCCTAAAAGCACATGTTTCCGAAATAATCGGCGTCTATTAATCCTTCTGGTAGTG
>OX104063.1:55590377-55618000 GCA_944474145.2 Dicrocoelium dendriticum
CAGCATCAGAACTGAGCATAGTTTTCAGGCGCGCGAAGGCCTTCTCGCATGCGAGGGACCAGTGCCAAGGAACAGGCTTTTGCAACATTTGATTCAGAGGGGCCCGTACATCGTGTAGTGATGGTAAGAAAGCACTGTAGTAAGTGATGAAACCAAGGAAGGACCGCAGTTGATGAATATCGTTGGGAGGTGGCATCTGGTGAATGGCTTCGACATTTCCGGGGTCGGGGTGACGGCCATTAGCATCGAAGATAAAGCCGAAGTACTTGACTGACCGTAGGAAGAATTGGCATTTATCGGCCCTCAGGCGGAAACCATATTCCTGGATCCGTTTTAAGACCGAGACCAGACGTTCTCGCAATTCTTCTGGGTTGCGACCTACAATAAGGAGATCATCCAGGTATGCGGCCGTACCTGGAATGCCAGCGATCATTGCATCTATTGTCTGCTGGAATAGGGCTGGTGCGGTCTTGACGCCAAACGGCAGTCTGGTGTACTGAAGGAGACCGCGGTGTGTGTTGATCGTCAAAAGCGGTTGCGACTCCGGAGCCACCTCGATTTGTAAGTATGCGTCTGCCAGGTCGATTTTGGCAAAACACGTCCCGCCATTGAGTATGGTAAAGAGGTCCTTTGGTGATGGTAATGGGTAGCAGTTCGGCTGTAGGGCGGCATTGAGGCCCGTGGAGAAGTCGGCACAGATGCGAAGGGATCCATTTGGTTTCTTGACAACAACGATTGGGGTTGCACAAGCAGAGTAGGACACCGGTACCAGGACACCCATATCTTCCAATCGTTTAAGTTCAGCATCGACCAATGGTAAGGCTGCGTATGGGACCGGCCTTTTAGGACGGAATGCCGGTTGAGCTCCGGGAGCAAGCTGTAACACGGCGCGGGTGCGTGAACAGCGGCCAAGACCATCTTGGAACACTGAGGCGAACTGTCGGATGAGGTCATCGGTTTCGTCAGTTGGTACGGCCAGAGGTTGTACCGCGCTGCAGATGGTTCGGAGAGGTAGATCGACCATGCCAAGCTGTTCGAGCCAATCGAGACCAAGTGGATTGAGGTTTGCCTTGGCGATGTAGCAGATCGCGTCGAATGCGACAACTCAGAAGTAGACGGAACAATGCAGCTGCCCGGTTAGCTGCACGTGGCCATCACAGGCGCTGGTGGCGGATTGAAGGGTTGGCTGAACTTGTGGACTACCAAGCGACCGTCAGAGTTTCTCGGAGATGATCGTGATGTCCGAAGCAGTGTCCGACTGCAGTCGGACGGTCTGGCCATTAATCTGGACGTCGACGAACTTCTTGCGATTCGCATTGACTTGAAATGTGGCCAGCAAGCTCATGGAGTTGCCAACCGGACCAGTGTTGAGTTTGGGTCTGGATCGTGACCTCTTCTTTTGACTGTGGATGGGGGCCAGGCCAAATTTGGTCCCCTTGGGTTGTGCGGGTGGGGGCCAGCCCAGGTTTGCCCCCCTTGTGCGACGTAGGATAGCAGTATCCATCACGGTGCCCAACCCTGCCACAACGGTGGCATCGATGCTGTCGGAAGTTGCAATCTCGGTGAAAATGGCCTGCACCACAGAATCGGCACGGATAGGGTGGGGACTTTGCTCGGTTGAGTTGGGAGAGCCGCTCAGAATATTGAGGCTTGGGGGCTGCGACCACCTGGACCAGACCAGGCGCGGAAGCGTTCTGGATCATCGCGGAATCGTGTTTCAGATTGATCAGCGATTGACACTCCTCGGCCAGGTTGTGGAGTGTGATTGTGCTGTCTTGCTGCACCTTGGATAGGAGGCGCGTTCGGATGTCGGTATCATGGGCGGAGCGGAGGCCAGAAATGAAAAGCAAGCACTTGAACTGGTCTTCTGTGAGCGAGCCAAGCTGGAACCGTTCGCATTCCCGATTGACGATGCCCGCGTATGTGACGAAATCATCGGCATCTCGCTTGGTCAGCTGCAGACATTGGTACCGGGTGTTGAACAGCGAGGACTGTTCGCCAAAGATCTGCGACAACGTGCGGACCGTTTCACCAAAAGAAACATCGCGGGGCTTCTTTGGCAGGATGAAGTTTGTATAACGTTGGTGTTCGACCGTACCCAGTTTGCGCAGAAGCAGCCGGACCTTCCACGCGTCAGCCTGGGAAGCCAGGTCAACGGTGAACAGATCCTCGTACCGCTTATACCAGGACTCGAAGGTAATTTGAGCGCCAGGGTCATACAGGAATTCGGAATGTTCCTGCAGATATTGCCAACCGAAGGAGTGCTGCCCGTGGAACCTGATTGAAGAGAAGAACTGGAGAGTTTTCCGTTAAGGCAGTCATTAAAGCAATCTGGTGCTCCAAAAGTAATTTAAACTCACTATATGCAACTGCCATGGGTTCAAATACTTCGTCGCCACTGTTGAGTACTGCCTCTTGAATACGTCAGGTTCTAACAATGTGATACCAACTCTCCTAGTCGGATGAACGAACGTAGACTCAGAATTATTTCTCGCACAGCACGGTAACTGACAAATCTCCAAGTCTGTGAGTACTCGGAACTTAGCCGCGAAAGATCAATTCACGCGAGTCGAACGGGTTCCTAGACCGAACGCAAAGTTTTCTACGCACGATTTCCCAACCCAAGACTGAAGCAAGAACAAGACAGGCCTTTTGCCACAGGCGCTTTTACTGGCGAAAGCTAAGGCGATTCTAGCGTTCTACAGTCTCATTTTTATATCATCGTGTTCCCCACTAATATCAGCAGATGGATGTGCTCAAACCACCAAGGATGTAGCCAACATTCTACGGCTCTCATATGCTCCAATTTTCCGATGTGCTCCAATCATTTGTAACATGCCTGCCCAATTCTCCCAGATGCCGGTCTTTCCACACGTCACGTGTAGTTCAGCGAGCATTTTGAGGCAGCTGCTGTCGTTGCGTACCCATAGTTCCCCCGAAGTCCATAACATTCTCCCGAAATCACTACAGGTGGCAGCTACGAGGATAGCTGAAACATTAACGAGATTTTTCCAAGGATACGTAGAGAATAGCATGTCCCTAGCATGTGGAGACCAGGCATCATTACCCCGATTTTCAACAGTGATAGCCGTTCAGATTCAGCCAACTATCGCCTAGTGAATCTTCTCCCGGTGCTGTCTAAGGAGATGGAATCGATCGTGGTTGAGAATGTTCTAACATCATAACACCTGAGCAACACGGATTCCGTCGGCATCGGTCATAAACTACCAACCGACTGCTTGCCCGTGGTAGTTGGACCGAGATAGCCGATAGTGGGACCGGCATTGATATCATCTACCTATACTTTTCCAAAGCATTTGACCGAACAGATCACCGCATCCTTCTCCAAAGACTGTAAGCATACGGAGTTGGAAATCCTGTCCTTGGATGGATCGGAAACGTCCTCTTTCAGCGACGCCTTCAGATTCGAGCTCGAGGTTCATTTTCTGATCCAACTGATGTGGACTGCGCTGTTCCACAGGGATCGGTGTTGTGGCCGCGGTTATTCTTGTTCTTCATTAACGACCTTGCGAATGTCATCATGTCAAATTTCCTGCTTTTTCCGATGACATCAAGTTATGGAGGACATTCGGCTGTCAGGAATATTGCGGTATGTTTCAACGAGATTTAGACTACGCTTTTGAAGGTTAAAAGGTAAATCTACTTCCGTTTAACGCGAACCAATTCAATAGCGTGCATATCTGCCACAAGCCCACGTACGCATATAAGCTTGGAAATTATATGCTGAACACCGTCTCACATGAGCGAGACTTTGGGGTGGTGATGCAAGATGGTCTCGGCTATTCGGCGCAGTACTTGAAGGCGTCCAAAACAGTGAACCAACATGTTGGTCTGTTGTGGAGTGGTTTCGGGAGGTTCTATCCCCCCATCTTTCCTTTCCTCAAGGCTAAATTCGTATGTGAGGCCCCATACAGGGAACGCGATCTAAGCTTGGCAACGCGGTGTAGCTGCGCTAGACACCGCACAGGGACGGGAAATAAAAAATGTGAGTGGTTTGTCCCACCTGCAATGACAAAGGCGACTTAGAGCCCTGGGTGTGTACAGCGATATATACCGCTGCCTACGAGGGGACCTCATCATGGCGTTCCAGCTTTTGAAAAATCCCGGTCACGCTTGCCGCCACCTCTTGAAGACTAGCTGCCGGCTTGAGTGCAGCCGGGATTATTTTTCCTTACGGGTTTGTCATTTCCGCGCTCACGTCACCCATGTATAAAACACAAGTCGACGAGGCTTTACATTATTTACATTACTTGATTTGATTTCTGTTCATTGAGTGACGACAAGACACAGACAAACATTGTGCTCAATAACCCCACGAAATCGGGTTAGACGAATGTGCCTTTGTGTTATGGTGATGCTTCCGATGCGATATTTTTTCACCTTGTGCAACTTTTTGTACTTACGTTATTCCCACAAACCGTCCTACCGGACCTGTCAGGCTTTGGCTTTTTAATCCCTATGATACTACTTTTCCAGTGTTCGTGAAACTTAGCCGCAAGCAATCTTGAGCGGTCATCGTGGGAAATTGGCCACTCAATACCGTCGGTTAGAATGCGGTCGGTAGTATCTTCCACTGCGAATGTGTCAACCGTGGAACGCTCTTTCGACTTTTGTCATTTCTGCTCATGCGCTACCCATTTAAAAGACGACTTGAGTATGCAGTACCCCACCTGGATTACTTGATTCGATTTCTCTGTATTATGTGACGACAATACGCAGACAAACATGGCGTTCACCAACCGCCACGGAATGTTGGTAGTCAGATATAAATGTGGGTTTATGTGGTCAATATGGTGATTCCACAGATGCGCCTTTTTACTTTGGCTTTTTTTTCCTTATTACACTCCTGTTACATTGCTGACGCCCCTTGCAAGAACTAACATGAGTGGGCACAAGTATGGCAACAAAAGTCCGCGTTGATGCACCGTTGCATCACGAAAAGCGTTTTAACTACCTGGAGGCTAATTTGAAGAGTTTACAAAGTGGCCGAGGATGGCCCATTGGAGAGCTGTATACGCAGTGTAGAAGAACACAGGCAGTGACAAAACGATATGTCAAATAATGGGGAACAGAAGAATCTCGTAGACGTGCTGCTTGAACGATTATCTCCTGACTTTGTGGACGTTTTGTTAGTATCATATTACATTACACGTTAGCTGGCGGTGGAAAAGACCTCAGCTATTGTGCCGCAATACAAAATATAAGAAAAGGGAAACAAACGGTGGCACACCCGCTGAGCCCCCAGTAACGGATGGACATCATTCCGGAGAGCTAACAGCTGGCTACCGTAAAAGAGAGTCATATTATACCTGTCAAGTGTGATCATGATTGGAGGGGGGATGCTAAGCAGGAAGGGGATGGACAAAGGAACTCACAACACAAACGCCATTGGGGTCGGCTTCAAGCCATATCAGCAAGTGTGTCCAACCAAACGTGTTCACCATCCTTAGGACCCCAGCCAGGCAATCGGGATGCGCCAACCGACGCCAACTTCGAAGTGAGGGTTTTCATTTCTCTCGACCAAGTCATCACTTGGCCTCCCCTCCTCCTCTTCCAACCGCACCCACAACGCGCAAACAATGCACGTCGCGGGAGTCGGTGTGGTGGCATGCGCAACACGTGGCCCAACCATCGGAGCCTGGTGCGTGATATAATCGTGCTGAGCGGTTCACTCGCTCTTCCTGCACCAAATACGCGATGTCGAACACGTTCATTGCTCACGCGGTGCTCCCACCAGACATGAGCTAAGCTGCGAAGGCAGCGATGATCGAATGTGACGAGTCTCTTTATGTCTATCGACCTGATGGGCCAGGTTTCACAGCCATATAAGAGAGTTGAACGGACGGCTGCGTTGTAAACTCTGCCCTTCAGAGCGAGAGTAATATCGCGTCTGCGCCACAGGTGGCGGAGATTGGCAAAAGCACCTCGAGTTTTGCTATACGGTTCGTAACCTCATCTTTAATCCCACGGGTGCTAATATAGCTGCCCAGGTACTTGAATTCTTGAACGACTTCTAGCAGATCACCACCAAGCGTTAGCGCAGGGTTGGGTCCCTGCCAATCTTGGAGAAGTACTTTGCATTTCGATGGAGCAAAGCATAGCCCCAAATGATTGACAGCCAGTGCTAATCGATCCAGTGCTCTTTGGCATGTTTGGGAGCTGTCACAGATTAGGGCAATATCGTCTGCATACTCCAAGTCAAGAAGTCGCTCACCAGGAAGTAGCTCCACACCTTCTAGGTCGTGTCTAGCGAACGCTGTTTCTATGACTTCATCAACAGCGAAGTTGAAGAGGAAAGGCGACAGCGGCCATCCTTGTCTCACACCGCTGGTGATACTGAAGGGTGGCGAGAGTTTGCCATAAACCCTCACCCTTCCCGAAATACGCGCGCACAGCGCTTTGATAATATTTACATATTTATCAGGCACACCTTTCCTCAGCAGACAGTCCCAAAGGGCACATCGATCGACTGAGTCGAAGGCACCTTTTATGTCAAGAAACACGACAACGGTGGGTCGCCAATAAACATGGCGGTGCTCCAACACTTGACGCAATGTGAAGATGTGGTCGATGCATCCCCGACCTCGACGAACTCCGGCTTGCTCTTCACGAATCTGACTTTCACGAGTGTCAGTCAGTCTGTGGCGTATGACAGAGGCAAGCAATTTAGAGGCAATCGAAATCAGACTGATCCCTCTATGATTGCCACATTCTAAACGGGAGCCTCCCTTGAAAATTGGGACAATGACGGAGCGGTTCCAATCTGTCGGGACTGTCTCTTGCTCCCAAACTTTTACTAGCAACTCGTGTATATCATCTATTAGAGCAGGTTCGCCGAATTTGAAGAGGGCTGGTGGAATTCTATCTGCCCCTGCGGCCTTATGCAATTTCAACAGCCTGATCTCCCGTTCGACCTCTGCGCGTGAGGGCGGATCCGAGGAGACGGACCAAGGAGAAGGGCGCTCAATGCCCGAAGAAGAAAGCGATAACTCAGGTTGATTAAATTGCCTTGCAAAGTGTTCAGCCCAATGCGCCAAGCGTTTTGACAGGCTGTGGATCGGCTGCCCACTCTCGTCGCGTATGGTCTCGCTAACACCAGGTCTTCTGCTGCCTGTTTCCCGTATAAGACGGAATAACTTACGATGATTACCCACGTCAGCGGCTGTTTCCATCTCAGAGGCACGATGAGACCACCAGGTTTCGCGATCCTTCTTCAGGCTAGCACGTAGTTTTGCCCTGGGATTTTTGCGAGTCTCATTGTATTCGTTTCCAGCCGGAATACGTCGGCGAGCATCCATAAGTTCTATAGACTGCATAGAGACCCAATGTCCGGTTTGGCAATTTGCTTCGCCACATGAAGACATGCCTGCTAACGGTAACGTTTGACGAATATGCGACCAGTGATCATCAACGGTGTTTAGTGGGCGCTTACTCAGCCCAGATGTCAGCGCACTTTGGTACACATTCAGAACATCTGGCTTCGCCAGCTGGCTGGTGTCAATCCGTTCAGATCGACGTTGCGGGCGTCCACCGAAACGCACCAGGAGGTCGGCACAGACAAGTGCGTGGTCAGAGTCCACGCTCGTACTCCAAATCGAGCGACAGTTTTGGACACAGCCTCTCCAGCGGTAACTGACCGCGATATGATCGATTTGCGTCCATGGTTGGCTCGAGGCTGATGGCCGCCAAGTCACGCTTCTGCGAGTGCTGTGTCGAAAGTTAGTGCTCGCGAGAAAGAGGCGAGCATCTTCACACAGCTGGAGCAATCGCTCACCATTATCATTACGGGAGCCCACACCATGTTGGCCGCCCAGATGAAGCTCATCAGAGGACAATTTCCCGACTTGAGCGTTTAGATCGCCAGCCAACACCACTGTATCTGTGCTTCTTCTGTAACGAAGGAGCTCGTGCAGTTGCTGATAGAAATCATCTTTTACCGAATCAGTACTACAGTTTGTAGGGGGCGTAGGCCGCAATGACAAACAGGCACCGTTTGTCCCCGCGCGACTTCGCAGCACGGAACGAACCAGCTAATCTAACGGCGCACATTCTACTGTTTACTGGGATCCAATCAATCAGGGCAGTTTCAGCACGGCGACTCAAAACATTGCCGACGCCAGCTTGACCAGCATTTGAAGCTGCATCATCGCCAGACAGGCGCAATGAGAATGTGCCGCCAGTGTCGCATGTGGGGGATCTCAAGGTAAATACGGAGCTCGAATCTTGCAGGCGGGTTTCTGATAAACAGCAAATATCGATCGACAGGGTTTCTAGTGTGCGGGCAAGTGCCGCCTGTTGGCCAATCTGCAGTAAAGTGCGCATGTTGAGGCATGCCAATCTTAGCGAGACACGAAGACTCCAAAGGGCAACGGATGAACTGACGTTGTCAGCTTGGTTGAACATGGACTTGTCGACTGGATTGGAGCGAGGCCCTGCGATTGTGTGTGATTTGAAATTAGAAGACAAGCGACTATTGAAGTAAGCTGGGGGAGGGCCAAGAATTGGGGGATTGAAAATGGGGGGATATAAGTAAAGTTGGAGCGGGACGATAAGGATGAAGAAGTGCAAGAAGGGGTATAAGAAGACGGGAAGGCCTGAGCAGTAGCATCCAAACTCCTATCCACCCTGTTCGATGCAGCAGATAGGGCGCCGTTTATTATCCTCTGCGACGGCCAGAGCATCAAGAAATTGTTGTAGGAAAGGTTCATTGTATTGCGTGGGCAGAATACTGTCAGGTTGCCCAGGCCTAGACGGGAGAACGATTAGGGTCCTCAACCAAAGTCTTTGGTTCAAAAACCTTACCGCAAGGCAGCGGGTTTGGCATTGGGCACTTCCTTGATGTAGAGGAGTGTAACCGCACCCCATCGATGTGGTGAAGCTGTTGACACCGATCTTCACTGTGCAGTGAAAAGATCTGGATCATTGCATTTTGACACGTTAAACGGCAGCTCATTGACTTTCGACCAGAACGTAAGGTCGTTAAGCATATCTTGTAATCAGACTGCAGAGACATTGGCCGATTGATTGATGCCCAGGACAATGCCATCTGCTTACTTCAGGAGCTGGTACTGAGCTGACAATAAATGAAAGACAGTAATCGTGACAGCATAGCTGCCTGAAGCCCACCAGTGTTTATGATTAGGGGAGGGGTGTGGCTGCCTCCAAAGAGGGTAATGTGAGTACGACCGGTAAAATAATCCCCCATTAGAAAGACAAGGGAAGGATTTACTCCAGCACCGAGTAGATATTTCAACAGCTGAATATTCACCCTTCATGGATGCATAAGGCACATGCTTGACTTGAATTGAATTCACGGTTTACGCAGCCGAATGCGTTGCTGTGCTGCAGAAAACAGGTTTGGGTCTACTATATTCCATTAGTGTTCAGCGATTACAGAGTCGAATGCGCAAGGCAGGCCAATGCGTCCGGTAGTGATTTCGAAAGGAGGTAGGCAAACTGCTACAAACTACAGATTTTGTTCTGTTCTCCCAGCTGAACAGTTCAGTTACAACCGTTTCATCACCAATCGAGGTGAATTCTTCAGTGCGTAGTAAGCAAACTAAGTGGTTTGTCTACTCTTACCGATGAGCGAGTGACATTTAAACTTCGATTCACGTCCCGTGACCATTGCTGGTTCGCAGTTCGGGCACCGCCTCTTTTCGACTCATGTGCTAAATGACCCACGTAAATTCTTTTATCGCAGCTGTTACTATACCGGTTCTGTCGATAAGCTGGTTTATTTAATTCTCTGTAGAGAACCACGCTTCGAGAAATTCACTCCCTTTTCTGGTCTCTCCCAGCGCTAGCACCTCCGTTTTCTCCCAAGCAAACATGTGCCCTTCTTCATCAACGTGTGTCGAGACCAGTGATGATGTGTATTGGTTTCGACAGGCTCGTTTGTGTTCTTGTAGCCTTGTAGACAATTTTCTTCCCGTTTGTCTCACATAGTTCTTATCACAATTTTTACACTATCCTGTAACTAACGTTCCGGCCTTCGTGTGCTCTCGTTTTCTCTTTCTGTCTAGACAGGGTTCCTTTCAGTGTTGGTGGGTATGTAAATCACTAACAGATGGCGAGGCTTGAGGAGTCTAGCAGTCAGTTCTGATACTTTCTGGATGTATGGTAAAGCGATCCCTTTCGGTGTTGTTGGTTCAGGTGCGGTATTTGAACTATTGTAGTTTATGTATCTTTGGATGAAACTGCGTGAATATCCGCTGCGCTTGAAAGATGTAAACAAATGCTTTTCTTCGCGTTTTGCCTCCACATTATTACCATATGATTCTGTCCTGAGGAACAAGGTGCGTATGCAGCTGATTTTGTGTTATTTTTGCTGGCTGCTGTTGAGATTTAGGATTCGATGTGTGTGAGTGTCTTTCCTGTGAACCGATGTGTGTAATTCTCCTTCCGCTGTTCTAGTAACCAATACATCCAAGAAATGTAGTTTTTTCTCCATTTCTGGCTCCATAGTGAAGTGAATACCATCTAGTGCATCGTTCAGCAGATTTTGTGCGGTCTCCAACTGGCAGCGTTTGTGTATGACAAACGAGACGTCAACGTATCTGGCCTACAATTTTGGGTTCATGACTGGGAGTAGATTTTCTTCTAACGTTTGCTTGACAATCTATGCAATGAATTCAGATATAGGTGATTCCATTGGGGCTCCTTTCACTTGTTCATAGAATTCCCCATCGAAGTTAAAGTAAGTCATGAGACATAAGTCAAAAAACGCCTATACTATCAGTCGACAGATTCCCAATTGTTCATTCGCCAACCTTCAGGCGTTCTCTGATGTTTTCTTTCGCCACTTGTAAGTTGACATAAGTGAACAGTGCAGTAACGTCGAAGGACACCATTATTTCTCCCTGATCAATCCATAGTCTTTTGAGTTTCTCCGAAAACTGCCGAGCGTTGTTTATGCAATACCGCGAGCCATTAATCAGTTGTTTAAGACGCCCCCATAATTTTGTTTTTTGTAGCCGGTTAATTTAGCCATCTCTCGCAAACCAGCCTGCTTCTTCGCTCTAACCTTTGCTGTTCTGCGGTCTATTGGTATGTTTACTTGTTCTATCATATATTATCGTATGGTTTGTAGGCAGGAAGCTCCGTGTTCGTTTAAACAACTTTCCTATATCTTGGTGCGATTGTGGGTGTCCAAAATCCTCATCCGTATCATGCGTTTTCCAAGTTCGTTTGCAACGGCCCATGCTTGCGGATGATTAATCGGCGGATCGTAATTCACACTTCCAGCAAGTACATCTCTTCGCATGCACTCATGGCGAAAAGTAAGTTGTTACCGAGTTGAGGCTTGCCTGCAGACGAAATCCTTCCATCGGTGAGCAGTCGGGAGCGTTGAATGCCCATAATTGCTAGTGATAAATCGGAATACCTGTAGCTCGGGTGGTCTGTTCAGATTTTGTTCTGTTCTCCCTGCTGAACAGTTTCGTTGCAAGCGTTTCATCACCAATCGAGATGACTTCTTCAGTGCGTAGTAAGCAAACTGCTAACTAGCAATGGTCATTGGACGTGAAGCGAAGTTCAAATGTCACTCGCTGGTCAGTACGAGTCGAGAAACCACTCAGTTTGCTTACGACACACTGAAAAAGTCACCTCGATTGTGGTGAAACGTTTGCAACGAAACTTTTCAACTCGGAGAACAGAACAACATTTGAACAGACTACCCGAGTTACAGGTATTCTGATTTACTGCTATAAATTGCATACAAACTGAAAAATACCATTTGTGAATGATTTTTTCGGCTACATAGTAACAAGCAATTGGTCTACATTTGCTTGATCCCTTGTTCAGAATTGTTACACTGACACTACTCCAGTAGTTGGACATTACCTCTTGTTGAATATTCACAATGTATGTAGATTAGCTATTGGTTTGACCAGGAAATCAGAACACTTCTTAAGAACAACAGGAGATAGTTTGTCCGGACCGGTTGCTTTCCCAGAATGTAACGGCTGCACTTCCTTGTGTACAGTGTCGTTGTCGACAGGGGCACTGAACCTGCAAACAGTTCCAGTCGAGTAAGTTATGAGTCAGAAATTGGATTGTTTTAGAAGTTGTGAAAAAATGGTTCAGTTTTTTTACCTCTGCGTCAGAAGCTGATGTACGTCGGGCAACCCCACTAAGCTATCTCAATATTCTCCAAAGTTCACTGGATTGGCTATTACAAAGTATAGCCTGGACGTGCACGTTGTTGAGACAGCGTAATTCATTCGTGATAGGAACAGAGAGAGACTTTACTGTGCTGTTGTCTTTTCTTTTGGAAGCTATCTCCCTTAATCTAAGGAGAAGTGATGAGAAGAGAGACTTTCCGCACGGATAAAATCTATCTCACGAACAGCAAATGTCGAAGCATAAGTTCAGGTAATTTGTTAACTTATAGTATCAAAAAATTGACTGAAGTCAGTGGATGATACTATTTCCCGTGTTAGGTTAATATTCCGTGCGGAACATTGCATCCATCTGAACTTGCGATTGTTGCAACGAGTATCCTCCTCGTTGTTTGCCCTTAGAGTAGATTACAGGACTCGACTCAACTGCTGAGTTATCAGAGCTCCCAAGCCGCGCTCCATGACATGCGCAAAACAGCTTCACGTTAAGTTATGCCAGGTCCAGAGTCGCATTTGATGTGCTGGGGCTGTTTATTATGTTCTCTAGCCTAAGACTGAGAAGAAATATGGTGTCAAATCGGTTAAAATAATCAGCAAAAAGTTACTGGTCATTCGATGTGTTCTATGCTAACCGCCGTAAACCCATAGTGAAACGCCTCTGCTTTGGACTTCGGACGTATGGGGAAATAATGTTAGTAAAATTGAGCGGTACCCACTGATACATCTTGGCTTGTACCACAAAAATAAGCCACTAATACCTTACAAGAGAAGCAAGAAACTGTTTTCGTAGGTACACGCGAGGAATTGTTGGTGTAAATGATGACTACATCACCACGATTTCGGCAGGTACAATGCCGGCCGACCCCATGACATTTGAACCCTTCTACTGATACAAGTGTGCTGTCCACCTCCTCACGAAGTCAGGTCTCTTGTAGCAAAAGGACGCTTAGCTGTGAATAATTTCGGAAGTTGGTGGTACTCGTTTATTCATCGATTTTCTCTCAAGTGGTAAGATGGGCATGCTCATTCTTCCCTAGTTTTATCTTCTAAGAAACAACTTTCCACTCAGCGTGGTGTTTTCTTACACAATTATAGTGCTTCTTGTAAATTCGTTCCAAGTGACCGTTTAAAAACGCACAGTTTGTGAATGCGAAAATGCATGCAGCTTCCAAAATGTTCGCGTATAGGCAAACATGATGATTTCATACGAAGTTTAAAATTAGAAGCAGCATCGCTTTAATAAAACCAGAAGCCTGTATGCTAATAACTCTACGGAAAGAAATCGTTAAAGGCGGCTAAATTTTAGGGCCGCATAAAACTTGTTTAATGAAGCGATTCTGCTGCTTCCGCTGATGGCACTGCGCGCTTTCTAAGTGTGCACACTCTGAGTTCCAGCTAGCTCGGCTACGTTTGTGTCGTGATCTTTTGTACTTGCTTCTGAACTATAGTACCACAAAGCGCGACAACCGTGATTGTCGCAACCCGTTATGTTGCAACTACAGCGTATAGCATCCAGAAAATCTGGCTATAACTAACAAAATAAATGGTATATTCCTCGGCGATACGAAGCACAGTTCAACTATGTGGTCAGACCAATGGGTACAGCAGGATCGCGTAGAATAAACAATCGTTCACGCTTTATACAATGGATCCAGCACGGATATTAAAGTAGTTGGCAGGTTTAAGGTATTAAAGAAATTGGAAAGCCGGGGACAGTAACAGATACAGATTTAAACAAATGTTCAGGTAAAGTAATGCGGTCAGCCATGGAACCATCCCAAGGTGACCTGTTTCCATGCAGGTTATTCTCTCGAAAAGTTTCGCCTGCACTTCTATGATAAACCTGGCTGCGTATCGGTGTGGCAGAGTAGCAAAGAAGCCATCACCTGTCGAACATATGTTTTGTTCTTTTTAGGACTGCTTTTATTCATCTATTATGAGCGATGAAGCCTCCGCGCGGTCCGTCAAGCGGATCATTTAATTATGGCAATTTATTATACTCCAGTCAGCGTAAAAGTGGTTCGAGCCGACAATGCGATCAAACTGTTAGGCATAACAGCCGAGGACAGATAAAAGCACTTTTGTCCATGGGCAAAAAGTGAAATAGGGAATCCGTTATTGCCATCACTGAATTCCAGTATATGTTTATGGACTGTTAACTCCAGGAAAGAATGGAAAATGTTTAGCATTACAGAACACATGTAGCGAAGCAAATCGAAGAACAAATATTACGAATTAGTCAATTTGAGCGGAAGATTATAAAGATTGTTCCTGGCCCCGTACTAATAAATAATTTTGCTCTCGATTTTAGATCAGACGACAGGTGGTATGAATTAAGTTTGAAAGGAATAAACCGCATAGGAAGTTGTGTCAAAGAATAGCATGTGAGGCTCTTGTAACAGCTCAACTTAGATGATCAACTTGTCTCTGATGCACTTGTTGAATATGTTTCCAGTCGATGTTCTCCGGTATTATACATGATCCGGCCCTTCTTCATACATCTTTTTACAAACAAATTGGATTCTTATGATCCATTTCACTTTGTCAAATCTTTCTCATTTTCTTAAATGTGCAATAATGTTCAATACATCTAAGCTCTTCAGGCAGTTTATTCCATATAGAGTCATACCTAACAAGGTAAAAATTTCCGCTTAGCCTGGTCCGGAGTTTATGTAAAGAAACTATGCGTTCACTTTCTTGCAGTTCATAACTAGTATTTTCCCGAAAGTGCAATTGATAGGCTCCAAATATGCTTTACGCCAAGCGAGTTTGTTGAGTAAGCACAGATTCAATTGACTTCTTCGTAGCCACCGAGGCTCAAGATTCAGCTCCTTGCACCTATTCCTGTAAGAAGGAGCGGCTGAATAACCAAATATATGCTTCCTGAAGGTAAGTTGAACATTCGCAATGGCTCTCAAATCACACTTACGCTGAACGTAACAAAGCAATGTTCAACCAAACGTCTGATACTGCTTTTGAAAGCAATTAGTCTGATTTCTTTCAAGATTAGCAGGTGGCATATGAGCCCAACCGACTGCTTAGCCTTTTTCACCATAAGATTTTATGTTCGCTAAAGTCTAACGAATTAGTGTATCGTGAACCTAAGTCGCGGACAGACTGGCTGATGGGAATGACTTCGTCATGAAGCCTGGACTATTCCGTTTCTATCTGACATCCATACGCCAGAATACGACACTGATGTTGCACACATCATCTGCTACATGTCAGCCCATCTCTCAATGGCTTTCAAGTCATTTTCCATATTGCTAAGTTCAGCGGTATACTGAGAACGTGTGAACAACCTTTAGATCAGACCACCTAGTTGGACTGCACCACGCATCGCCGAGGAATATACCAATTATTTGTTTATTATTTAATTATTTAACAGCAAACAAATAAGGCTTGCCGAATTGCATAACAGAAACAAGGTCATTTATATACAGTAGAAAGAGTACCGGATCTTAAAAACTGTCCTGTACCAATCCACTGGAGACCAGACGACTTGAAGTGGTGTTATCATTTATATCCACTACTTGCGACGGTCCTACTAGGTTCGATTTGAGCTAAGAGTGAAGTGGATTTGTCACACCCTACCTACTTAATTTATATAGCAGCCTCTTGTGTGGGACTCTGTAAAACGCGTTTTGCATGGCAAGTAAGATGACAATGCACTGAAGACCTGAGTCGATTGCTTCAGTGAAATGGTTAAGAAAATCAGCTTGTGTGGAGAGTGGCTTTGCCAAAATTATCTGCGTTTTTATAGGGGGAGATCCAAACGCTATTGAATGACTTTCTTCTTGACACTGTAGGTGGCGCGCAAGGGGGATGACTCCGTTTCGCCTCAGGCGAGACGTAATTTGCACTTATGTGTTGAAGTTCACATTACAATGGTGACCTGTCTTCGAATAGAATAATTCGGCTACATTTCGTAACAGATCTCAAGTATTTCGGCCTTTGATAAACTCACCTGCGAGACTTTCGCTACGAAAGCTGAACAGAGTTGGACAAGGAAAACGTAAAGATTTTTTCTCAATCTTCTACAACTAATATCGGTCTCAGCAATGTTACACTTTCTCAAAGCAGTATACCTAGTGTTGCCAATCGAGATATTGTCAAGTATGTTGTGGGTGATGACGCTTTTTCCTCTTCTGCATTTTTGTGTAACCTCAGAGGCGACTACATTTAAGAAGTTTAATGCTCCAATTTTGTGTTTTGGATCTGGATTAGTCGGAGCGTGGATTATGTATGTAACTGACGTAAGGATATCCCAAATTAATCAAATAATTTTTGTTTCTCATTTTGTTCGGCTATCTGTTTTTCCAAGGTCTTTATTTTGGCGGACAGTGTAGATATAAGCTCAACAACACTAATTAAACTCTCAGTCACTGGCCTTTTTGACTCATTTACCTGATCTTGTATCCCAGATGGCACGGAATGTGTGCAACAGGTCACAGGTTCCTCGCACTCGTTATGACCACAACGATATTGCTTACCTTGGTTACCCGGTTTTCTGCGCGCTTTTCCTCATTGCACGAGTGTTAATGGCAGTCATGTATCTTGCAAATTGGAAGATAATAGCTATCTAGTATATGCTTTAACCATGCGTGAATTCTTTGCAAGTCTCCATAAGTATTCACCTGATGCAACCCGTGCTACTTATGCCTCAACTCCCCATGACCTAAGCCTTTTCTCTTATCCACGCTGACAAACCTCAGTTTTCCCAGTGTTTCGAGTCCCATTGTTGTTAACGAATGCATTATACCTACTTCATTCACTGTCAGGCATCTTGTTTTATTTTTATCCCAAACCAACGTGGTCTACACACGTCGACGAAACTTTTCGAAAGGTGATGAAGCTATCATTTTGTGCCCTGCGGCTCATAATGTACCATTCTGTACCATACTGTTTAATCTATAAATTCGAAGCTACCTGTATTTTCTCTCATTGGTTGTACTGCTCGCCCGTTATTTTCCCTGGTCTTTTTTAAAAAGACTACAATTATTTTTCGTTCGATTAAGTTCATCTCTAAATGCAACGGAATACAACGAGAGTCTGTTGTAGTCTTGATTGGTACCAAGCATTTTGATTCATGTCAAAGGTTTTCTTCACAGATTTTACATTATCCCCGATGAGACATGGAAAACTCGTTCCTTCGAATCTACATGCTCAAAATCTAAGGTTCTGTATTCTAGCACCGCTTCTTATCATAACTGTTTGCCTTATTTATCACATCTAGTGAACTCTACCAAAATCATTGATGCCACGCGCGAACGTTTGCTTGAGTGAATGTATGTTTTTGTCGGTTTTTTTACTATTTACCTGACCTTTTAAGTAAGTATTTTGTGCCCAAATATTTTGTCCGAAGTTCTTGGATAAAAAAGTGCTGAAAATGTGCTCAGTCGGGTAAGTAAAGCTTATTTTGATTCGACTTGTGCAGTCACTTGCCCATCTTAACATCGGTTCCCAGCAATTTGTTCAATCATTTGGATCTACATGGTTTATATCCAACGCAATACGCTTGGAAGTCATCTTTATCATGCATCTCACAAACTTGATGTTATCACATGATGGTACGACGGGAGTAGATGTGGCGCTTAACCGGCATCGCCGTATCCTTTGTGTACAGAAACTATTAACTGAAGCTTCCTTTGGGCTCATGACCTTAAGGTGAGGTTCGTTTATCTGTTGTTCTTGCGTCTACTTAAGTACCCTTTGTGGCCAGTTTTGAACGTTCGTTTTTTGCTGTCACGTGCTTCACATTTATGTTGTTAGTTTTTGGATGATCAGATAACACGAAATGGTTCCATATCGCAATACCTTTCTTCCATTTTCTATTTAGATTGACACAGGGGACTCAGTGCTGCAACTTTCTCTGAATTTGTTGAATTATCCCCTGATTTGGACGACCAATCTAAAGCCTATGAAACTCCTTTGCTGGTGTCCGTAACAATACGATATTTGATCTGTCTTCAAAAAGGGTCGCAAAATGTTAAACGCTTTCCATGGCATAGAATAGGTCTCAGGAAATTAGATGCCGTAAGGCTTAACACAGAGCGGCAAGTTTGACGATCGGGACCGAGTGAATCTAGGGTTCATCCTCGTGGAAAACATATTCTTCCAGGGACTGAAGCGGTGAGCAAAGCGAACCCAAGGAAAACTGCCACAGCATTACAAAACAATGCAAGGTGATTGGACCAATGTTCGAAACTCACGCGTGCGTTTGACCTTCCACTGCTATGATGTGACTACAAATATGTACCTCAACGGATAATTCGGAATGACGCTGGTGCCCAAAACGAATCTAAGCATTGACATGCCAAAGATAACCCTGAATAGCATGCAAAATAAACTAGTAGGTAAGTGTGGCATACTATAGTCCAGAGCCGTGTGGTGGTTAGTAAAAGTATGATCAGATTGCTCCGTTGCTGTGTTGATTTGGTCTCAGAGGCCCAATCGAAGGATAACTTATGGAATTCATTAATGCGAGTTAGATAAACGATGTTGTTCTTGTGGTCAGCATGTCAATCACTAGAATGGTACATTCATTGGCGGTTATTTGAACTTCTCCCATGTGGATGTTAGTGAGTTTGTCTAGTTAATCAGACATCATAACCAGGAGTAAGCGTATGCCACGGTCGACATTTACTTCCACTTTTACACTAATTTTGACACAACAAGCTAGGCTAAAACTAGAATCTGGTATCGTCCAAGTTCACGAATGCGGTTCTAGAATAATAACACCGCAACGTCACCCTCTACTAATAGCATGCTCCGGTATCATCTCTAGCAATCAAGCAGCCAACAGGGCATTGAAGTCTGCCGCTTTCTATAGAAAGGCTTAAGAAACGTCGGAGAGCTATTGGTAACAGTTTGCAAAGCCGATAGTCCTCCACATGCTCAAAAATGTATTACATGGTCGTTTCGTCCTATTGGGACTTGCTGGTAGTGCGAATCCTTCGGCCCCATCAGGATCCGAATCCATGACCACTAGCGGAATACACCGCCAGGTAGCAGCTAATACCATCAAGCCATGGAGGACAGCGGTGGACCGTCAAGATTTATAAGCTAAGTAAGATACCTTTTGACTCATCCTCCACTACCACAGCATGGCATGGCCGTCCAACGGTTTTCCGGCACACGTTGAACTCGTTAGTTTAGATGCTGCTGCGAAGAAAATTCCTACTTAGTTCAGTCAGCAATTCCCTACTCACGAGTACCTCAACTATATTGTCCACTTTTCAGTGAATGCCCAATTGTTGCTTGAGGCGTTACCAGTGGAAACTAACAGCATTTCGCTAGCAGTGGTATACCTGAGGCCATGAGATAACCAGTTCGTAGCTACCTTGGTATATTTCTACTTAAGACATCAAAAGCCATGTAGAATGCAGTTGCATGTAAACGAAGCTAAAGTGTCCCTTCTCTATGGATTTTTACACCTTGCAACAGCACTTCACTGCTTGATAGCAATTCCCAGGTCTCCAACTACTGTGACTACACGTGCAATGTAGTGATCAACCGCACACTCGCTGCACGGAATGCTTACGTTTTGTTGTGCATCAACATGTAGCACATCAGAAGTGGTCTGAAGTTTGCCCCGATTCGTCTAAGTGTGTTGTGTAAAATACTAAATAAAATTAGCAGCTTATTGTACCCTCAGATGTTCGATGGAGAATGTTGTACAGTATGTTGAATTTGCTTACCTGGCTCGGTGCCAAGGTTGGATTCACCGGGCAGCTCCATTGAGTGACAACCAGCCGTCCTTCCATTCTTGGCAAGCGTCGCATCCGTCGTATTTTAAGCCAATACAATTGGACAGCTGTGCCTTATCAATACACATTCGACCTGGCACTTTCGAGCCTTCTCTTCAACTATAAGGAATGGCTCTTGCCAGTAATCAGACGGACACGACAAGACTACTAGTACGAGTCGACCGCTGCCGCTAAACATGTGCAGTAAGCAAGCTGATTCTTTTCCTGAGTTAATAACCTAAGGTAAATATGTAAATGCGGGCTACGCACCTGAGTTACTGACACAGAGTGACCCCAAATAGTTCTTCTGTATAAATACTAAACTCACGCATGTGACTCGCATGGTTGGGAAGGCCTCCTTGCCGTTGTGAATAGGACATATGTAGTGATCAGTCACGCACTTATCCTCAGTGTAGAAGTCATCCAAGCTTTCTTCCAGGTCCCGAATTTGCAAGCAGAATGTACGCTTCGCAGTTTCATGAAAAATTCCAGTTCCTGCTTTTGAACAGGGCAATAAGGTGGATTTTGGTCCGCTAAACTGTTGTCCCTCTATCAAAGTCGCTTTGTTCAAGGAACGGTAATAATCCGCATTGGAAACTGCTGCTGCAAGGTCTGCATTTCTCAGTTGCTCCATCGAAAATGTGACTTCATCAAATCGCTTCCCAGAGGAGGTTGATTCAGCGCACTGCTTCGCTTTCAAAATATGCACAGACATGTGCGCTGCGAATTTGTGCAACCCGACTACATTTGTTCTGCACATTGGACAGATCAATATATCGGGAACAGTAGGTGAGTGAAGTCTAGTCGCTGACCATGTAGGCTGGGTTTTCAAGTCTTTGCAGCTGCGAAACTTCTTATTCGGATCCACTCGGCGGTACCTTCTCAGCTGAATGCGGTTATGCCTGTGTTTTGTACCTTTTTTCTTGTGAACACTAAGGTCTAGTGGCCTCGCTCTTTCACTCATTTTGTTTCTATCTAAAGGAGAAATGAATACGAAACAATAGTATGGAATGGATTAAAAGGCAATTGCTTGACAAGTCCGTAACATGATTAGGGTAAAATGTATAGGGTGAAAACGCTGTTGATGAATAAGACACAGATAACAGAACACACCAGCAGGTTTGCAATAGCAAAGAATTAAATATTCCCACCTGGGATTTAAGCAGATTCTAGTATATATTACCTCTTATTCTGTGTTAATACCGTCATTCGACTGTCGCAGGCTGTTACATATTGTATATGCGTTAATTTGCCATTAAGCCGCCTTTTGTCCAAGACCCACTACTCGGTTGGCTATCCGCATACCTGAGCGGTCACACTCAAACATGCACCTTAGGTGACTATCGCTCTTCTTCGCGTTCATTTACCAAGGAGGATATACAAAAAGTGTGCTCATTCCATTACTTTTTCTGGTTTATATAAGGGACATCAATCTGGCTATCAAACATGGCCTGCCGTTCTTATTTGCCGGTGATACAAAATTGTTTACAACTTCCGACGAGTTGACTTTCCGTAGGCAGTACTACTAATTCAAGATGATATTCATTTCCTTGAGATTTCGTGTGACAATTGGAGGATGAAGGTCTCAGCACAAAGTCAATTATCATGTGTTGCAGTTGTTTGATACCGGCATGGACATACCACACGTGACAGTGAATTCATCTATGTGCAACAGTTTACATGCGACTTCGGACCACATATTCCTGTAACTATTGCTTTCCTGTACTGTTTGAGTACCAGATAGCACGAACCAGAAAAATCCATGACTAATATATCTCATAATGCGCGCACAATCACAGCCAGAGTCACATTTGTTAAAATCCGCACTCTTTCCCATCCTGTGGTACTGCGGCATAACCTGTGGCAACATGAGAAAATCTGGCAGAACAGCGATAGAAAGCCCGCAACGGTCAGTTACAAAACATCTATTGGACGAACATTCTACCAAGAACTATCGGGAATGGTGTAACCACATCCATCTCGCTCCGTTTTGGCTGCGATGACTGAAACATAACTTGATACAGCTGTACAAGTTGATTAATGCTAATGCCTATCACACTCTATCCACATTGGCACTACAGCAGTGTTCCACTGTGAACCTTCGTAACAAAGAGTTTTCCCTAATTATATCAAGATACAGGACAAGCTTGCTGTTTAACTACATTCTAACTAGAAATGCTTCACTATGGAATCGGCTCCCAATCACAAGCAGGTCGTGTGAGACTGCAATCAATACGCAGTAAGCTATAAATCGGAATACCTGTAGCTTGGGTGATCTGTTCAGATTTTGTTCTGTTCTCCCAGCTGAGCAGTTTCATTGCAAACGTTTTAGCACCAATCGTGATGACTTTTTCAGTGCGTTATAAGCAAACTGAGTTGTTTTGTCGACTCCTACCTACAAGCGACCGTACAATATACCGCTGCTTAGAGAGCGATCCAACAGTACAACTGACAAATAAAATTAATAAGACCTTAAAAAGACTTCAGGATTCAAAGCAACTCACAAAGGAGGAGCCAACAGGATGAAAGTTAGTGACTCAAACATCGTCCGATTCTACGGACTCCCGAATGTGCACAAAGCTGGTGTACCACTTCGGCCAGTCGTGTCACTCCCTGGTGCGCCCACCTACAACTTGGCTAAACAATTATGGAGGCGCCTTAAACACCTGATTAGTGGCTCGTGGTATTACATAAACAACGTTCAGCAGTTTTTGGAGAAACTCAAAGGGCTGCGGATTGATCATGAGGAAATGATGGTGTCCTTCCACGTTACTGAACTGTTCACTTATGTCAACTTACAAGTGGCGAAAGAAAACATCAGAGAACGTCTGAATGTTGGCGAAGGAGCAATTGGGTATCTGACGACTGATAGTATATGCGAACTTCTTGACTTGTGTCTCACGACCTACTTTAACTTCGATGAAGCATTGTATGAACAAGTGAAAGGAGCCCCAATGAAATAACCAATATCTGGATTCATTGCAGAGGTTGTCATTCAAACGTTAGAAGCAAATCTACTCCCAGTCGAGAATCCGAAATTGCGGGTCAGATATGTTGACGACACGTTTGTCATACTCAAACACAGCCAGTTGCAGACCGCATAAAGCCTGCTGAACGATGCAATGGATGGTATTCACTTCACTATGGAGCCAGAAATGGAGAACAAACTATCTTTCTTGGATGTATTGATTACTAGAACAGCGGACGGAGAACTACAAACATCAGTTTACAGGAAAGACACGCACCCAGATCAAATCTTAAATTTTAACAGCAACCATGCAAAATATCACAAAATCAGCTGCATACGCACCTTGTTCCGCAAGATAGAATCACATTGTAACACTACAGAAGAAAAACAAGAAGAAGAAAACCACATGTTTACATCCTTCATGCGCAACGGATATCCACGCAGTTTCATCCGAGGGTACCTAAACTACAAAGTTCAAATACCGTACCTGAACCAATAACACCGAAACGGATCTCTTTACCATACATCAAGAACGTATCGGAACTGACTGCTAAACTCCTCAAGCCTCGCTATCTGTTATTGGCTCACATACCCACCAACAATCTGAAAGGAACTCTGTCTAGACCGAAAGGGAAGACGAGAGCACACGAAGGCCGGAACGTTATTTACAAGATAGAGTGCAAAAGTTGTGATAAGAATTATGTGGGCCAAACGGGAAGAAAATGATGTACAAGGCTACATGAACACAAACGAGTCTGTCGAAACCATTACCCACCATTCTTGGGCTCGACACACGTTGATGAAGAAGGGCACATGTTTGATTGGGAGAAAACGGAGATACTAGCGCAAGGAGAGAGCAAAAAAGGGAGATAATTCCTTGAAGCCTGGTTTTCTACAGTCAGTTCAGTAAACCAACGCATCGATTTAGATTCCTTATACGGGCAGCTGCGAGAAAAGAGTTCACGTGGATCATTTGGCACATGAGTCGGAAAGAGGCGGCGCTCGAACTCGGAACTAGCAATGGTCACGGAAACTGAATGGAAGTGCGCGAATTCAAATGTCACTCGCTCGTCGGTAGGAGTCGACAAAACAACTCAGTTTGCTTATAACGCACTGAAGAAGTCACCACGATTGGTGATGAAACGTTTGCAACGAAACGGCTCAGCTCGGAGAACAGAACAAAATCTGAACGCAGTAAGCTAGCTAACTACCTCTACTTGGAGACCCTTACGTCCTTATAATGGGTGACTTTAATGTTCCTTCATTAGCATCAATGTCCCTTAACAGGCCATAATTTAAATTGCAACTCCTCGAATTCATGGATATGAAAGTTTTGTATAACCATGTGCATGGACCAAGTAGACACCGCAGTTCAAACAAGCCATCACACCTGGACTTAATCCTGACTAATGAAGCGTTGATGGTTGAGTCAGTAGCATACGATCCTCTACTGCGTCAGAGCGACCAATCAGTCCTAACGTTTGGTTATGTGTGTTCTCTCAGTATTGTTGAGAAAGAAAGAGCGACTCAAGGAATTATTACGGACTATGTCGAGCTGCACACATTAGAAGCAACCGTTGACTGTGACCTACAGACCCAGCTCAGCGAATAACGCGTGGAATGAATTGAAAGACAAAATTAACTGGGTCATACAATCAGCTTCGAAGGTTGTACCATTACGAGCATCGCGCCGGACCAATACGTGAATCCGGAGCAGAACATGTAAATGGATCAACAGAAGAGATGAAAGCTGCAGGCAAGCTTCGCTAAGCCCATATGATATCACATGACAGGATTACAAAGTCATCAGAAACTACTGCACCTCACTCATTAGAGTCGATAAGTACGAATGGCAGAATATGGTGCTGAAATTTACAAGTAACACCAAACTACTATACAGATTTGTGAATGGCAAAAGAAAGGTTAAGCCCGAAATGCCACCACTCAAGACGGCCAGTGGCCTAACAACATCTGCTCTGGATGCCGTGAACGCTTTACTCCTGCAGTTGGGTTGGGTAGCTAAAATAACATATAAACTTCACACTATCAACTACCAACAAATGTCGTTAAATTATCCAGCGTCATCTTTACTCCAGCAGCTGTTGCACGCAAATTACAGTCTCTCCGGGAGTACAGTGCCCCTGGAATCGACATGATCTACCCGAAAGTACTTAAAACCCTTGCACCCAGCATAGAAGCACCATTTGCAACCTTTTTTCAGGCTCTGTTTAACTCCCATACACTTCCATCTGAGTGGAAAAATGGAATCATCATCCTAATATACTAAGGATGCAAGCGATCGGATCCTACCAACTACGGACCTATTACTCTCCTTCCTGTTTTATCAAGTGATGGAATCGGTAATCGCAGATGGATTGACGCGATACTTTGCAAGTCAACAAATAATTTCTAATGTCCAACATGGTTTCAAACGTAGAAGCAACCTGTCGGAATCCATCGAAGTTTAACGCGTCGTACCTCAATGCTCGGTACTTGGACCCCGCCTGTTCCTGGTTTTCATAAGTGATCGCGCGAGCGTGCTATCTGCTAACTGTTTGCTATTTACTGATGATCTAAAGGTATCATCCTCATCATTATACACCTCTGCTAGAGGTGGGAAAACATCTCCGCTATTGTGCCGCCATACATGAAGGAAATGCTTGGCGGCATGCGGCCTGTCACTGTGGCAAGCCACAGGACGCCTGCGCCTACAGAGGGACCATGGATGGCTTGCGCTGCACCACCCACAGCTCCAACCACATACCCCATATTCAGTGTAAACCCGAAGGAATAAGACCGGGAGGCATGCGGATGGGAACCACGTTTCATCAACGGAGCCGGCCCACACTCCTTCACAGACAAGCACAAACACACTGTATTTGGGGAATCAAGCGCACACAAGGCGGTGGCTGGACCGTAGTCCGCTCCACACTAAGTGCATGGAACCGCTCTTTGAGCCTAGCACGGCCACAAGGACCGTGCACCCCGTCCCCTCCAGCAACGACCACCTGTCTCCTGGAGCCAGTATGAACGATGTAGTGGGTAATAGACAGGTAGACACCTTGTCAACATACACATCAAGCGCAACCACACCGGGGATATCAAACAACATTCATTCACTTTAAACGACAAGCTGAAATAAGATAAATCCAATAATGCATACAGATACGGTGGCATAACTATTCGCTAAATTACCATATGAAGTAAGTTGGTTAGCAACAAATCCGTGATAAGTAAGTAATGTCCACAAGTTACTTAAAAATGCTACAAACGCAACAAAATTACCGAAGATAAGCGCAATTAGTGTAAGCAACGTGACCAGTTAATAAAACATTATTCAGGGAGGCAGAACAAACCAAATAAAGCGGAATGAAATTTATCCAGCTTAAAAAGACCTAGTTTAAGTGTAAGATGGTTTAGGAACTACATGGTTGGCGGCATCCGGTTTCGGATTTGCCTGTCACTGTGGCAAGCCACAGGACGCCTGCGCCTACAGAGGGACCATGGGTGGCTTGCGCTGCACCACCCACAGCTCCAACCACATACCCCATATTCAGTGTAAACCCGAAGGAATAAGACCGGGAGGCATGCGGATGGGAACCACGTTTCATCAACGGAGCCGGCCCACACTCCTTCACAGACAAACACAAGCACACTGTATTTGGGGAATCAAGCGCACACAAGGCGGTGGCTGGACCGTAGTCCGCTCCACACTAAGTGCATGGAACCGCTCTTTGAGCCTAGCACGGCCACAAGGACCGTGCACCCCGTCCCCTCCAGCAACGACCACCTGTCTCCTGGAGCCAGTATGAACGATGTAGTGGGTAATAGACAGGTAGACACCTTGTCAACATACACATCAAGCGCAACCACACCGGGGATATCAAACAACATTCATTCACTTTAAACGACAAGCTGAAATAAGATAAATCCAATAATGCATACAGATACGGTGGCATAACTATTCGCTAAATTACCATATGAAGTAAGTTGGTTAGCAACAAATCCGTGATAAGTAAGTAATGTCCACAAGTTACTTAAAAATGCTACAAACGCAACAAAATTACCGAAGATAAGCGCAATTAGTGTAAGCAACGTGACCAGTTAATAAAACATTATTCAGGGAGGCAGAACAAACCAAATAAAGCGGAATGAAATTTATCCAGCTTAAAAAGACCTAGTTTAAGTGTAAGATGGTTTAGGAACTACATGGTTGGCGGCATCCGGTTTCGGATTTGCCTGTCACTGTGGCAAGCCACAGGACGCCTGCGCCTACAGAGGGACCATGGGTGGCTTGCGCTGCACCACCCACAGCTCCAACCACATACCCCATATCCAGTGTAAACCCGAAGGAATAAGACCGGGAGGCATGCGGATGGGAACCACGTTTCATCAACGGAGCCGGCCCACACTCCTTCACAGGCAAAACACAAGCACGCTGTATTTGGGGAATCAACCGCACACAAGGCGGTGGCTGGACCGTAGTCCGCTCCATACTGAGTGCATGGAACCATTCTTCGAGCCTAACACGGCCACAAGGACCGTGCACCCCGTCCCCTCCAGCAACGACCAACTGTCTCCTGGAGCCAGTATGGACGAGGTAGTGGGTAATAGACAGGTAGGCACCTTGTCAACATGCACATCAAGCGCAGCCACACCAAGGATATCAAACATCAGCCAATCACTTGAGAGAGAGAGAAAGAAAAAGAGAGAAGAGAGAAAATCTCGATTAATGCATAAGGAAACGGTGACATAAACCTTAAT